>CM045556.1:27052673-28277023 GCA_024721245.1 Mitragyna speciosa | reverse complement strand
ACATATACCATATCATTACAATCTTGCTACTTAGCCTATCCCTCTCTAATACAAAACTACAAGTTAGATTATCATCCACCAAATTTATAGAAAATTATTCTAATTAAAAGAACGTCATTTGGGAAGCAGATGATGATGATAGTAGCTCTTCAAATAATTCGTCCACCAATAACTGAAAGATGGGGAATTCAATTTCCATTGCGGTTTCTTCCTTTTGCTCTTGAAACCTCTTCCACAGATCAGACTCATTCCTAAAATCCAATGCAACCATCATGTCGATGGTGTTAGATTCCACCTCTTTCCATGAATCCAACTTCTTGCAAACTCTTCCCAGTAAAATTTCCTTGTTGTCCAAGCCCTTAATATCCCTCTTCTCTTCCGAGATCAAGTCTGAAACTAGCCTCTTCATGTCAGCTGGAATTTTCCTTCGATTCTGGAGGATTGATTTGCTACATACATCGCTAACAAATGACTCAAGACTACAACCTCTGTATAATGGCAATAATTCATTATCCACATATTTCTCTTCTTCTTTTCCAGCTTGTTCTTCATCTTCATCTTCATCATCTAATTGTTCCAGCATTCTTTTCTCAAGTTCAACAGGATCTAGCTCTGCAAGTTTCTCAAATCTCCGAAGCTTGTACAAAAGCTGCTCCTTTGCCCCTGTAAATCAGCAAAAAAAGGGAGAAATGTATTAGTTTCATAAATCCGTTTCTCTTTTTGACATTCTCCAAGATGTCCAAATAGATAAACTGGCCAATGGTTAGACAGAAAAAGACTTCAGAGGAAGTTCATTGAACATGAAACCAAATTATTTAGCCAATTAAAAATTAAAATTGAGAAAAATCAAGTTTTCCAAAAGTTGAACAAATGAAACATTACCATAAATCTTAAATTACAAAAGTTATTGCACAATGCATAATTCCGACAATGTGGAAAAACTTTAATAACTCTATCGATCATTATAATTCCCATACACATATCATAAATTTATTGATAAGGTTGGTTAATTATTGTATCACATGACAAGATCAATCGCCCTTCAAAAGCAGTAGCCAATAAATATTTAAAAAAAGTCCACTAACCTTACATTCAAATAGTACTTGAAGTCCATCATGTCTCATTAAAATTATATATCCATATTGAAGAAGCAAGTGATAAGCCAAAAAGTACTAACAAGCATGTTAACTATACTAGCTAGATGGACCAAATGAGGTCACTGTAACAGAACAAAATGGCGTGCAAAACAGAAAGAGAGATGTACAGCATCACCCGTCCCCCATGAATTATCAAATTGGTTCAATGGATCCCACAAACAAAGAATTTATGCATCAAATTCAGCAAAATCTACCTGACTACGACCTTAAAATTTTATTGTATCTTCCGTGAAGGCCCTATCAAAAACTGAAAAATGACCCCGCAGCGTGCTAAGAATACAGCAAATTCAATGCTTAACGTGCCTGTGTAAAAAGAGAAGTTGGTTACGTACTTTGTACAATTGCATAACTGCATTCAAGATCGTAATCTTGTATGTTTTCTTCATGTCCATTATCTTCTTCATCTTCATCTTCATCTTCATCTTTGAATGGAGGATCTAATACGGATACTGGGCTGCACTGCTCTTTCTCCTCCTCCTCCTCCTCCTCTTCTTCCAATTTAATTCCATTTTCAAAGCCATTTCCTTCGTATTCCTTCTTGTTCTAGAGAAGTTTAGCCCAAAAAAAAAAAAGATTATTTTTACTTGTATAGACTTAAATTAAATAAATAAAAAATTGTCACAATTACCATAAGGCCATGAATTACGAAAAGCAGACTGCTGACTTTTAAGCCATGATGTCAAATTTTGCATATTAAAACGATACCAATTACAGTTGTCAAAAAAAAAAAAAAAAAGACTTTGGTGGCAATTATTGTTACATAATCACAAGGTTATTATCCATTATGTCTAAGTAATAAAACAAAATCACAAGGTCTTCCAGACAAGGCCTAGTAGAAAAAGACTTTGGTGGCAGAGGTCTGATCACAATCTATACTGTAGCAACTAACAGCCAGACATGCTACAGCCCAGGCAGAAATGACATGCATTACCCTTCAAAATCATGGCATTTTCAGCCTAGTGACTATTTTAGGACAAACATTTTAGGGTATCTTGGTCATTAACGATCGACACTCCGGCCACTAAATCAGACCAGCGAGATTGTTTTGCCGACAACTACATCAAACTTCTCTATTAGAGCCACGAGTTGACTCGTTTGCCTAGTCGCCAGTTCCCTCGAATACAGACAAACAATGTGGTCCTGCTAACTCATTTTTTACTTTTCCTGAAGTTAATGTTAGTGAATTTACTTAACAATCTTTAGTGAGATGATTATTATGATGTTGCTTCAAAATTACTAGTAAAAAAAAATGTGAAAAATGAAGCGTAAATAATGATACTACATGACTAATAAAATAATACATACACAACAAACCTCTTCCTCGTGGCGGCTAGGAGTTGCTGCCGGCGACGAGAAGTCCGGTGTCCGACGACCACCGGAAGATGGGCTTCTCTGGAGGGAAAATCTAAAAGGGCTTAAAGGGCTTGAGCAAAAAAGATGTTCACAAGAAGCACAAGCACCATTTAAACTTTGGTGAGCAACAAAATCCATATCATCGTCTAAGTCCTCCTCGGACCCACAACCGCTAGCAGATGTTTCCATGTCCAAAGACTTCTCTTCATTACTCTCCGACCATTTAGCACTGCTAAGCCTACTGTTATTGCCAGAGCATGAAATTACTCCAACCTCATTAGTAGTGGCAACAATTGCACCCACATTTTCCTCCATTTTCTTCGCATCGCTTTTTCTTCCAATCATAAATTCAGTATCCCGAATTTCTGATTTCTTGTTCTTGTTACGATATTTAAGTTTCTGAAGAATGGAAGAAAATAAGCCAAGACCCATGTTTTTAATCTGCGATTTGGGTTTTGCGATAGAAGAAGAAGAGGAAGACTGTTGTTTCTGAATCCTCATTGCAGCTTCAAGGAGCAAAGCAGCAGTCTTAGCTGGGATGTGGAGGAAAACTGTACCGTTCTGATTTCTTCTTATGGGACTCTTGGCAGGCGAATGGAAATCAAGAAATGGAGATTTTCTAACGTCCGGAGAATCATGGAAGGAAAAGAAACAAGCATGTCTACATAAATTCCGTTTTGCAACAGTGGAAGTAGTCGCGGTCTGCGTAATAGGCTTGCGTTTCTTGACTTGTAACGATGTGGAAGCCGGTTTGAGAGGAGGATTATTAGACCTTTTGAACTGACAACTCCTGTCGGCTATGTACTTGTTCAAGTGGAAGGGCTCTTGATCCTCTTTCAGAAGCTCATGCAAGTGTTTTTGAGCAGCCATGGTAAAAACCCAAAAGGATAAAATCTCGAGATGACGGATGATCAGTTTTTGAATTGGGCTCGGAGTTTGAAGAACTGCATGAAAAAAGAGTGAAAAGAGTAGTTGAGGAGGTTACAACTAGAAAAGTTGTGGTGGGGGTTTGAAAAGAGGGGGTTACAATTGGGAAAGAGTTGGATACAAATAAATTCTAGTAGGACGATATGAAGAGAGAGAAATGAGGAAAGGAGTGAGGAGACTTCCGGATTCAAATCGAATCTTGGGGGGGTCAGTTTAGAAGATCGAGGCAAGCCAAGGTGGTGATAAAGAAATTATTGTAAAGTTACCACTCCTATTTGACTATTTTTTTACACTACTACTTGATTAATGCAACAGTACTAGTAGTAATAAAAACAGCAGAATCCATGGTGGCAAGGTAAGAGAACATTTTCGCATTGGTGTTTGTTTGTCGAATTGCAGGGCCGCCTTGGACTTGGTCTACAATGGGGAAACGCCAAAGACTCTTGTTGTTTGTGTTTAGGGGGGTTGGGGGGTGGTTTGGTGTGGAGGTGAGGGTTTGTTTTGTTTTCTTTCTTGCTCTTGAATGTTGTCGTTGGTGTGTGTACGTGTTTACTTTACTGTAGGAATGGGTGGAAGAGAGGGGCTGTGGTTGGGCATGGGCATGGGCATGGGAGCATACAATGGCGGTGGTTTCCTGTTAAAGGGGGACTTTGCTGTAAGACAGTGATAAAAGTGGACGGTCATAAAGTACCCGAGAACATTGGCTGGCTTTACTGGACCAGTGAAGACTTTCCACGTGCACTCCCAGTCAACTTTCACCTCCAATTAATTCCTGTTACCATTTTCTTTTTAGAATGCCAGGAAGTTGTCAAATTCAAAATTTTAAAGCAAAACATTGTAATAATAAGGGAAGGGAAGACACCATTTATTGTATGCAAAATTCAATTGTTTGTTGAAGTTTTAAACTTTATAATGAATTCTACCAATGTGGGAGACTTTTTATTTTTTCATTTTTTTTAGGGCGACCTTATTTTATATATGAAGATATTTTTTCAATAATCATGCCAATTTTAGAAAAAGAATGTTCAAGTGCTAGTAGAAAGAAATAAATGAAACATTACGAACACTTCTATGGTGCATAGAACAAGTAGAATTTTGGACCCGCCTATTTGTGGATTAAATTGATAACTCATGTAGATCTATCCTCCTTATTCTCATTCAACTATTAGTTCTTTATATGATATAAAGCTGTCAGCTTTGTACAATAGCCAAATCCGAAACATTTACGCCTAATATGGTTTGTATATTAAACATAAGTAGATGCCTAACATGTTGTTGTTTGCGTCAAACCTCTAATGTACTAGTTAAGTTGTGCTTTATTTCGAGTGGTTTTTTTTCCCACACAAAAAAAAAAAACGTTAACACCTTTTTTTTTTCTTTACAAGTGTTTAAAAATGCATTTGGATTCTTTAGAAAGTATGTTCTATTGACTTTGAATTTCATAAACGTGAATTTAACACATTTGATAAAAAGCTTATTTTAAACAAAGTTATCCACGTTGTATACATGTGGAAGAACACATTTAAATCAAGGAGTTTAAATGAGAAAGAAATTTAAAAAGAAACAATCCATGTCCTTAAGCCTAATGCGTAACTAGAGTCTAAGCAGTCAAATCTAATTATTTGAGTTCTATCATTATTAGCTAAAAATGGATATCTTGATTTAGATTTGAGTGCTTAATCTCAATTTATACATTGGCGTATATTACTTAACTGTTTTTTCGATATGGGATGGGATATCACAATCTAGATGTTAAAAGTATTTGATTTATACTTTAAACATTTCTTAGAATCACTCCTTTTTTTTTTTTTTTTTTTTGGTCTGATCTTAGAATTACTCCTAAAATGAGTTATTTGAATTGCCAATTTACTGTGGAGTAGAATATAATCATTATTATTTGCCATCTTTTTGTAACCAAGTTCAACTGTTAATGATTGCTGAAATAACTAATGGTATCACTAAATAATTGAATGCTCATGATAACCAATTAAATTTCCGTTAAACAACAACAATGTACTCAGACGATGAGACGTGCAAAATCGTCGCCGTACAAACCACAGTCACCCCGTTGTCTAGTCCATACATCAAAACAGTTGCAGATATTCTCCAAGATTCGCCGCCGGTGGAGTTAACCTGTCCTCGATGCGCGCCGTCTGGGCGGAATAGAGCCTAAACGTGGATAGGAAAACGACAAAAATGGAGATTTTACGCGATCTTTGACGGTCAACTCGCCGTGGATATCGAATTTCTGCGTATAATTCTCCGTCCGACAGACTTCAAGAAAAAGAAAGTGAAAAAATAAAATCAGTGATCAGCTATTAATTGAATAAATTTCACAACATAAACTTGCTACAAAAACTTTTTGACAAAAAAAAAAGAAAAAAACTTGCTACAAAAACTGCTTCAAAAATAGTCCCTCCATTGCCTGAAGATAAGTTCACTTTACTTTTGCATCTGTCATAAATTATAATAGATATATTTTTTTTCAAAGAGTAATTAATTTGTTATTTTATTAATATAATCATATTTAATGCACATTAAGAAATTAAAATACTTAAGTTCAAAAAATAATATAGTAGTATGTGTCTTTTGTTTTGAACGGATGATATAATATTAATAAGGTTATTTGAAGAAAGTATGGATAAAAAATAATTATTGTAACTAAATTAGCTATATTTATCAATCCATGTAAAAAAATAAATAGATCAATCTTTATGGAACTGGAGTAATAAAGAAATTATAATAATGTGTATTTTAAATAAAGAAACTGCAATTAATTTTATTGAAACACGGTCAAAATTTAATACAAACAATAAAAAAATGTTCTAATTCCAGGAAAAAGAAAATCCGAATGGTAGTAGGCGTCTTTCAAGGACAAGAGTCAAAGGCGCACTCTAAACACTGGAAAAGTATACAATACACCACGTGTATTGACACGTGGTGTACTAGAACTAATAATTTATCGCCATGTGACAATGGTGGGTCATACCTTGTATTATTTGGCGATATGTGATTGGTTCTAGTGCACCACGTGGCACGCCACGTGGCGCGCGTGGTGCACGCAATACTCACTCCTAAACACTTAAGGTGCTTTCTGCAAATATTGACAGCAGTATTAATTCAGGCAAAGTACTTGCTTCTCTATGCACAAAAAAGACGTGCCACCACTCGAAAAAGTAGCAGATGAGCAAGGCATATGCATTTGCTACAGAGAGCCCATGAGCAGTGCCACTATTCAACACTATCCCTGCATAAATGGGGAAGCGTTCAATACAGTCGTACGTCCTCCTCATGTCCAGTCCACTTCAGTTCCTTACAGCATTCCTCTGCTTTAATTCAAAAAAAAGAATTCGTATTCTAATACCCCTGTTGTACCATCTTAATACTACTCCTGTGGTTAATAGACTACCACTGCTAGTGTAGTGGGAGTAGTGTTGGTCGATACAGATCTTTAGGACATGACTTGAAAAATGTGACGCGTGACCCACCATTTCTGATTTCACAGCTTCAGCTGGTGCATACTTTAGCAATTTGATATTCAACCAGAAAATTTGATTTAACTTACTTTGAGAATGTTTGTGTGTGTGTATCTGGAGTTGATGGGTCCCTGGCCCTCTTCTTACATGGCTCGTAGATCGACCAGCCATCATCATTAATTTTACCAATCACTTGAAAATTTAATACTACAGAGCACCAAGACAATAGATTTAATGAGAAAATGGCATCCTAAGAACGTTTTCAGCTTTAAAAAAAAAACACCTGAAGTGGCCTTATCAAAAAAAAAAAAAAAAAAACACCGAAGTGGCTGTTTTCCAGTTGGTGTCCGTCCTTTTTACAGCTGAACATAAATGTTAGTGTTGTGTTTTTAACATCTTTACATTGTCCTGATTGATGTCTCGTTGTTGTCAATCAAATTTTCTTTTGAACTTCTTGATTGTCGCAGATCCAGATAATAATATGGATAAACAAATAATCCAGTGCAGCCTGCATTTTTACCGTATTGTTTAAATATACAACTAGCAAAATTACGCAGTCAAGGATCTTTAAATTGACGAGTCGTATATCGTGACACAGCTGTCACCATGGGGACTGGGATGGAAGAGAAGCTTTGGACTGATCTTTCTCTCACTGACACCAAGAGTCCAAGACAAATGCTAGTGAACAGAGCCGGAAAGGATTTAAAAAAAAAATCATTATTTGTTCAACTTTTTTTTTTTGTTGTAAATTTTGATTTTCAAACACGTTAAAAAATAATATGATAGCAAGATAATGAAAAATTGCTCACTGTTATGTTATGAATAAGAGATAAGGAGAGTGTTAGCTTACTAAGATGAGTGCCTCACTAAATAAAAGCAAGGTAGTAGGTGTAATGATGCACTCAAAAGTAATGTATCCTACTTTCAGAAAAGTGAGTGTAGACCTATTCTCGGATTGCCTTGTCTTTTATTTCGTAGAAAGATAAAAGCAGAAATAAGTAAGGAGCTCTGGCTCCCTCGTTCACTAATACCCTCATATAGGAGAGGGTATAAGGTTAGAGTAGCAGCAAAATTTACGGCTCTGTTTTTAACTTTCCAAGCAGATTCACATCAGTATACAATTTAACTGGGAATTAGCTTAGGATATAGGCGACAGCAAAGACTGTGAAACAAACTAGTAGTAACATGTTCAAGGCTCAAGATTCCTTTTTTTTTTTTTCCTAGGTTCTACAAGTTAGGGGTCCTGTAGGATAATGTATGTTTGGATTTGTTGTATGTACCATATTATATCTCAAAACTAAAAACTTTTATTTTGATGGGCATTTCATTATTGAGACTTCAAAACTTTTATCTTTATGGGGATTTCATTATTGAGATTTAAAGATTGAGAAACGTGGATGTTACAGCAAAAGAACCTGCTTTTGGATTACAAATTATAGTAATTCTCTCTGCAGTTTGAGAAGGACAGCTTCCAATTAAACCACCCCCAACTCTTCTCCTCACACAAAAAAATAAAAGGGGCGGGGGGGGGGTGGCGGGGGGGAGAGAGAGAAGGGATAATAACTTCCAAACTTGGTAAAAAAGTAAAAGCCCTAGGATGTACAAATTGGTCAAGTTGATACTGCGAGTAGCCTAGTACTTCTCAACCTATCATCTGAATCTCATATGTCGTCGTACGTGCTGAATGCAAGACGGGTGGTACTAGTTCTAAGGTCTTACCGATCATGGAGAAATATCTAGGCAGATTTCTAGTTATTCATAATTCAAATCTTTCTCTCTCATCTCTGTGCGTGCCAAAGAGGATCCAATGCTCGCCACCTTGTTTTATATGAAGTACTAGATTATTTTCTTCAAGAAAAGTGGAAGTCTCTCTCCACAGTCAAGTGAATGTAACATGATATGATTTCATAAAAATTTTACTACGCAATTAAGGGTATTACACCGGTTGGGTTGTGAAATGATGAACTTATTAGTTTCACCGGGTGAAGAAATATCCTTTATGTACGGCCCCAAAACTAAGACCGAAAATAAATTATTGCTTTGCTGCAACTTTTAGATGCATCTGCGGATGGTTATATAGGTTTTTTTTTTTTTTTTTTCCCTTCACTTAGCGGAATAGAAAGATGTTAAAACGACAAAATAATCGTCAAATAAAAAAAAATTGTTCGCCCGTCGTCACTGACTTTGAACTATTGGAGTAATTAGCAAGTTCAAGACAGAGCTGAGATGGAGAAAGCTGGAGAACTCACTCGTTGACGTACCAACTACTACAAGTCAAACTTTATCTAGTATTATATTGTAGTGGTATAAATTATTGATGTCCATGTTCTTTGTCCTTTTCTCTGTTTATTTACCTAATTAAACTTCCATTTGTCATCTGCAGCGTAGACCAGGGTTTAATTAGCCATGTACTTTGCATCCTAAGGTTTAATTATCCATGTACTTTGCAGCATAAGATTTAATTATCCATGTACTTTGCTGCATAAGATTTAATTATCCATGTACTTTGCTTCCTAATTGCAACAAAAAATTCAGTCTAGTTAAATCCACTAAGCTCCGGAGCATTAATTGGTTATTGCATCAGATTCTTTGACTAAGCGCCATGTCTTATGTCCTTATTCTTTCACTTGATCTGGGGATTCTGAGGCTTTCTTCACCCAAAAACACGCGAGATTATATAAATTTGTAGTTTTCATTATTATATTATTTTCTTGATATTTGAAATTTCTTATGATTCAAAGCCCATCAACGTATAGAACTTCAAAATTATGCCCAAAACGGTTCCATGTCATATTCATGTGGTCATCCATTTAGCCATACTATCTCTCTGAACGTTTACACCTCTTATAAGGATCGCTTCCCTAACCAGAATAATCAAATTAAAATTGTGAACTGTTATTTGTATAAGAAAAAAAGATTCATATCACTTGAAATTCGAAGGAAAAGCAAATGCAGTTTATGCTTTTTATCTCTTAAAACAGATATAATTTTAGTCAAGCAATTCGTTGTTGTGTTTAACATATTCGATTTTCTTTAACAACATGTCCCTCGATGCAAATTGGCCTTTTCAAAATAAGAAAAACTATACCCATTCTCCCCTCATGAATTTGGAGGAAATGACGAACTTTACTTAACAAAAATGTGAAAGCCTAAAATCTTCATTAATTATGAGGGAAAGTGAATATGTGTGAACTGAATTTTTTTTTTCCTAAAATCTTCATTAATTATGAGGGAAAGTGAATATGTGTGAACTGAATTTTTTTTTTCTTTTTGGGTGAAAATTAGACATGTTTAGTAAATAGTCCATACATACTACAATTGTATCATAATTTACCAAGGGCTATAGTCATAGTGATCCACCTATTCAACTACTTTGACCATTTCCGAGCACCTTATAGCATTTTCGGGGCGTCTGAAGATTCGATCATTTCTGTATAATTTCTCTTGCACTGCCCCACTCTAATGCAATGGGTTTCGAAGATAAAAATCCTTATTGGGCCATAAACTTGCCTAGATAAATAAATTTTATTATTCCTACTTAGTAAGTATATGAACCTCAAATTGTCTTCTTATAACTCATCAATCAGATTGATGAATATCTTTTCAAAGAATTGTTCAAGAAACAATCAATCCCCTCTCTCACTCCCAATCGATCTTCAGACCTAACGGCCTCTTGTTCCATTATTTAATGTTAATTATTAGATCTTGTTCATGAGATTGAGAAAAAGAAAGATATTTATAAATTCTTTTAATAAATTAAAGTATTTTATTTATTAATTTCTTTTTTCATCCATTTTGAAATATTTCATTTAAAAAGGAAATAAAAGAAAATTATGATACTACTTTTTGAATAAATACAAATATCTTGGTCTTTACCAACAAAAGAAAAAAAAAACCGTAAAAATTTTTTATTATGGCTTCTATATTTTTCTTATGCAGGCCGCACCGCCATTCAGTGCAGTAACCCCCGCAACAATCCGGTGGTCTCATTTCCCACGTGTACGGGAGGTAATTTCTGTCCACGTGTCAAGCATGTCGGAAATTTGATCGGGCCTCCACATCGATCTTTATTGTCAACATCTAGGTCAAAGTAATGCAGCCCTACATTGGATTCCTTTTGTAGTAATTCCTTTGCCCTTCTCTGTTTTCTATTTTAGCAAAACGCATTTGTTTTTTTAATATTTTTTGCTTGTAGACGCCAGCAATTGGATCGCATGCGCACCAGGTCACTCAAAACAAAATCTTGTTGCTTTTTTTTATATTGCTTTCTTCAAAAAGTCCACAATGTTCACATCCATGCAATTTATTTATTCTCCCTCTTAAAAACAAAAAAGGATTCACATTATGTTAAGTTTCAACAGGCAGATTACATATTTTAATTACATATATATATATATATTTTTTTTGACAATTGGGGGAAGGGAAAGGGGAACTTAACCCACTCAACTCCAACTGAAAGGAGGAATGGTAACTAAGTGTAAACTATACCCCACAAACCCATTCCAAAAGTTACCATGGCTTTTGGAATGGGTTTGTGGGGTATAGTTTACACTTAGTTACCATTCCTCCTTTCAGTTGGAGTTGAGTGGGTTAAGTTCCCCTTTCCCTTCCCCCAATTGTCAAAAAAAAAAAAAAACTACATGGTAACACCTGGTGGCATACTGTCCAGCGGAATTAAATTCAGAGTCAAAATAATCAGTTCAGCCCATATGCAAGAAGTTTCCAAATCTTTGCAGTATTTTATTTTCTTAATCTCATTTTTTCTCAGTATGTCCCTTATTTAACACTAAAAAGACACGAGACAACATGGACAAAAAAAAAAAAAAAAAATCTTGCACAAATTCAAATGCAAGAGTTTTCTATTTTTTTATGGAACCAAGTCTCTTCGCAGGAGACATGCAAATCCTCCGCAGCATAACAAAACGACAATACTCTCTTTCTTTTCATGCTCTCTCTCTTGTACGTATATGCACCCGTTTACTTTAATGGAGGGGTCGATCTCAAATGGGTTCCTTTGATGTAGTCACGAGGTGCTTCGTTCGTGTGGTGGCAGAAACATATTATTGAGATTGTGATTGAGATCAATTGACAGATAAATAAATAAAGGACTACAATCTGGAAGCCTTTCTAGCCACTTATGGAGGAAAAGAAAACAATAATAGTTAATATTTTTGCTTGATGAATAGTACAAGTAATGCGTAATCATGCTTCACTTGCCGAGACTTGAAATTGAGGAACCAAATCTGGACAAGTTTATCGCAGTATAGATTTTGTACAACTTTATCATGACCCTTAACCGATATGTTCTCAGCAGCGACTCTATTGGGCTCCCTATACGTGACCCTCCCCGTCTTATTACTGCTGGACAAAGTCCAAACCTTGTTGGGCAGACCACTGTTACAGTACGCTTTGTGGCCCCTCCTTTTCTCTTTGAAAGAAAGAAAGAAAAAAAAAAAAAAAGAGTTTATTCAACCACGGACTGCAATCATTAAGTTTATGTCATTTGCAGATTGGCTTAGTCGACCATTCAGCCTCAAACTGACACAAGATCAATATCTTAGAACGGCAAATTTAAATGACCAAGCAACTTTTTTCTACCAGCCAAGCAAATATTTGGGAAACAATGTTAAGAATCACTCACCAATAATAAATTAAAAAGTTTGGACAAGTTTCGAATAATTTCCTTTTTAGGGATTCCGTCAAAAATTGAATATTGTCAAAAAAAAAAAAAAAAAACACCTTACGGTATAGACTAAGTGTATATAACGTTGTACACTGAAGTTGATCAAGGGCTTCAACTATTCTTTAGAAGTTCAGACATCAATCTCAACCCTGTTTTCCCCGCAAATTTACAGATAACAATGAATTGCTCATCAGGAATTATCTACCAGAGGCTACGGCCCACAGAAGATAGAGCTAAGATTGGGTTACTACAGAATCTGGGCAACTGTTATGGGCCTCTACTCATTCCCGAGAGGTTGCTTGAAAGTGACAAAGTCTGAGCGTCATTAGTGGGCCCAAACTTTGGCCCTTTTTTTTTTTTTTTTTCCGCTTTGCTATAATTCATTGGAACAGGCAACGTAAAATCAGGAAACAGAGAACGCATCCCATTTAAATAACGTATGGAGAAAAATCAGTGAGTTTCTTGCTGAAGATAGAGCTTGGCAGTGTACCATGAGTCAGTTTTCGCACAAGGGGTATTCTCATGTTGATTATTGGTCGAAAAAACAATCTCAATCTCAACCTGTAGCTAGGAATGACACTACCTTCTGAGGTTATGAAGCCCACATTTAGGCACTTTAGTATTAAGTTGTTGAAACTAATGAGAAAAATTACACAATAAATACTCTCTCAGTCCACCTTATGTGTCAAACTTCCTTTTTTGCCCATCTTGAAATGAGTATCAAAATTTAAAAAGTCAAATAAATAAATAACAACTCTACCATTCTATTATTCTCTATGGTACAATAAAAAAAAAAAAGAATACTGCAATAACAAATGTCTGTTTAAATTAGAATTAAGAAATATAGTGAGAAACTCTCTTTCTGTCTGCTAATGTATCATGGTCAAAATTTAAATTTCGTGTAATTTTATTTTGACCATGATAATTAAAAATGGAATGGAATTAGTAGAATTTTGATAGCTTCGAAGAAAGTCCGGTAATCATGCCATTACAATATATGTATCCGTTGGTTAAGAGTAATAAAGACAAGGAGAACGAGACCCCATAATCCGACCAACGCATAGTTGGTAATTACTTTGGTAGCCGTACCGAATCTTTCACCTCTAGCCGTTACAATATACAACGAACATATAAATAACAGCGGGCTTTGCATTTGAAACCAACGTGCACGGTCCCTTCTTTTAATTTGTCTTCACGCTTTCAGAAAAAATAAGTGTGGCTTGTAAACGGACTTGAAATATTGGTCAGCTTGAATGCGGTCCATTTGGGCTGTTTTGAGAATTTAGAACAATTGAATTCAAAATTTCCAGTCTATTCTTTAGAAAATTTTTGACACACAAGTTTTTCTTGCGGACCACGGTTTTTAGTGTTCTTTTTTACCTTTTTTTTTTTATCAGCTTTTGGTAATAATTCAAAGATGTTTGCATTAAGGATGCTGAAGGATTGGAGTTTTGATTTTTGAAACTCACAGCATCAAACAGAGGGGCCGCTGTGTGTTTGCCACCATTGTCTCAAGGAACGCAATTATTGATATTGGGTAATGCAGAATGTTTCAGTTTGTCTTATCCTCCCTCAGATCTACAGGTCAATCAATACTTTGCCTTTTTGTTCTTAGGCTATAGAGATGTTATTCAAATTTAAAGAAGAAAACGCTTACTTTTGGGGTAGTTGGAGTGGTTAAAACAGTTGGCCAATTGTTCCTCAAATTAATCATTATACTCCACCAATTTATTATCCTTAAAACTACTTTTGGCACCGGATATGTTCACAGTTGGGAGAGTAGTAGTTGGCCATTGTACCTGTTAAGCGTCTGTCATTTAATAGGACCACAGGGAGAAAAGGAAAAACAAAATATTACTACCGCATGCAGGCGTTTCAGCTATGATGTCAACGTCGCAAAGCTGTAGCACTGTACGTAATCTCTCATCAATCGTCTGTGATGAAATAAAACAAAAACGATGCGTATTTAGAATCCTCAATCCAAATAAAGAGAAAAACTGTTACTACTACTGATTAGTGTTGGAGCGGACATGCTGCTACTGATGTCATAAATCAGCTAATCTCTATCCTTGTTCTTTTCCGCCTTTTTCATGTAAATTCATCGTTAATTTGCTTTTTGTATTACATCTAGAGAGACATCTCTGAGATAGTAACAGCAATACTTCTGATTGAGGGGAGGATACCAACTGAGGACCTGGCAGTCCCTTGTCTATTTGTCCAAATTCTACGCATCATTTAACTACACGACACGCACCAAACTGATTGGCACTCATCATCTTAATCTCTCAACATTTTGCTAACAAACCTTAATTCTGATTGAGAGACGCTGAACAAAACCCCCAACGCCTCTTGACAAGCTATATTCTTTGGCTACTGATTTCCTTATCTTTTAGATGAAAACATAGTGAAACTGGTCCCATCTATTATCCAGCGTTCATTCATCTGCCATGCAGATGATGATGATGCATTGTGCTACATGCAAGTCTATAGATATTTCTGAGTGAGTAGCCGATACCACAAACCATAGTGTTAATAGCCTCTACCAAATATCATCTTATAGCTTCTGAGGCTGAGAAACGCAAACAAAAGTCTCATATTCCAATTCAAGGACCACATTATCTAATGTCCCTATCCGACAGGCCACACTGTGAAATTCAATTGCAAAGTTTAGCGTCAAACGCGACCTGCCAGTAGGGAAACCGAAAATTGGCCGTGGACGTGTTCAGTAACCATCAACAAGAATAACTAGCTGATAATGCTTATATACAAGCATCAACTCAACGGCATATGCAACCGCCAATCAATTTGAAAGAGACGTTTGAAACAAACACGTTCAGCATAATAAACTGGACTGGATTCACCATGTTCATGGCACAGCTACCAGTTCAGACTTTGAAGAAAGGCAACCCATATTGAGAAAGAAAACGAGCAAACAAAAGAAAATGTGAACACTGTTTCTTCCCTGCACACTATATAACACTTGAGACAAGAACAATCAAGGGTTGAAAAGTTACACAAAAGGGAAAAAAAAAATAAAAACCATGAAGAATGCAAAGTGGAGACCTGTTTTACAGTTTTAGTTACAAACCTGCTCTCTGGGGTGGGTATATATCCCTGTCCTACGATCAGAAAAGGTCCATCAAGAACTACAGATGAGGAAAGCACAGAATCAACCAAACTCCAAGCACCCATACATAAATAGAATTGTCTTTCCTTAAATACATCACACAAACCTACATTAATTGGTTCTTGATCTTAGACTATTTTAACGTATTGTTTCTATGCTCTTGCTCAATTCTTCCAACTTCTTCATCCTCAACTTTTCACTTTCGCTGACCAGCTGAGGTCAAATAAGCCCAATTAGACATAAGAAAACAAATAGTAAAGCATTAAGGTTACCATTTCAACATAAATTAGAAACGCAAGAATCATTAGCAAGAGTATTACATTGCTCACCTCCATCAATCGGGTAATCAGCTGTACTTTTTCCTTGTTCTTTTCATTGAAAGCCTCAAGAGCTTCTTTGTATTCTCTCTCCTGTGACAACAGATAAAACTAAGTCAGCAGTTTATCGATTTTTACTCAACATAAGGCACTAGTAACGTGTTTCACCTTCTTCTGGCAAGTCTGTCCCAGTGGTTTTAATTCTTTGTTGACAGTATCAATCTTCTTCCTAACCACGGAAACTTCCTTCTTCATTGGATCTGCTAGTGCTTCCAGTTCCTGATAATTAATTCGTGTTTAGTTTGCATTAAGTATTGATAGCCACCCAGAATTAATTCGGAAGCACAAAAAATTGGCCACATGGTAGTAGCAAATTGATGACAACTGACCAGTAATTAATTAACAAGAAACATGCCATACTTAACAAAACCCATGAATAAGAATTTGTGGCTTGTCTATGTAATTGGTGTATTAATTTTCCAATTCTAGACAGGAATGCATATGAGGCATGCAACCCAGAAGATAACAGTCTCAAAAGCAGAAAGAAACCCCTAATTTCATATTTTCTAGGCTGATAATACTCTGTCCCCCTTTTAGACAGCTAAAAACCACCTCAATTCGTTGGTCTTTGTCAATAATTGCACCTTAATTACTACAGGAATCTGGAAGCCATACCGAAAACAAATACTTGATGCCTGAAATTGGCCACCTTCGTACTACAGTTAAAAAGTAAAAATTGCAAGAAAGAACAGTGGTCTGCCTTTGCCATTAAAAAATATATATATATATCACAGGAGTAATGGTAAAAACACAAATTTAACCATAGAAAAGAAAGAGAGTCACTAATTACTGCAAAATTTCAGTTTCAACTTAGGAATAGAGAAACAATTTAACTGAGCAAGGCTTTTCCGCCCCACATTATTTTTTCTTTTCGTAAAACTTAATGTTTTTTTGGACATAAAAACATGCATGCTGGCTTCTTTAACAGAAAAATGGCTAGATCAGAAGAAAATTAATCTGGAAAAAATAAGCAAAAGAAAAGGAAAAGTAAGTAACCTCACGAATAGTGGCCAAGCGCTTGGTCTCTTCTTCAATACGGCCGAGCTGGGCTTGAACCTTCTCCCTGACCTCAAGCTTCTTCTTCTCAATCTCCTCTTCCTTAGCCCTGAAAGTAGAGAGAGCAGACTTTGACATCTCTTCATCTTCTTTGCTCAAGGTCCCATTAAAGCTTAAGCTTCCAGAAATTTGTCCAGACTGCATCAGTGTTTGCAGCTGCTCAGATCCCTGCCTCTGAGTTTGAGTCATTTTTTTCCTCTACAAACCCTTCTTCTTCCTTGAATTCTTCCCTTTAGTATTATTATCTTCTCTGCTTTTTCTTTCTTTCTCTCTTTTAGCTTTTGCTTTTCTATGATGGGCTGTTCTGTTGTGTGGAGAATGGAGAGAGGGTGAGGGGATGGGTTGGGTTTTTCTTTTTCTTTCTTGCTTGCTTTCTTTCTTTCCTGTTTGCTGGTGCTTATGAACAAGTCAGGCTGGCTGGCCTTGATGTTTAAAGTTGTCAAGCCAGCTTAGCTTTCTTTATTTATGACCCACACCATGCTAGTAAAATATTATTGCTACTTTTACTAGTTGTAAGGTTGTAAACAAATTGAGCTGTTCGTGAACACAATTCGTCTCGACTCGTAAAAGTTTAAGTTTGACTCGTTCGTGAAATTAAATAAGTTGAGTTCGAACACAAATTTTGACTCGTTTATTAAACGAACAAACTCGAGTTCGCTCGTTTTATAAACGAATAAAAGTTCGAGCATAAGATACTCGGCCCGGTTCGCTTCAAATAACACTTTTACACTTATTTGAACCGAACTATTCGCGAACAAAGTTCGACTCGGCTCGTGAAAATTCAAGTTCGACTTGTTCGTATAACTAAACGAACCAAGCTCAAACACAAATTTGAGCTCGTTTAATAAACGAGCTCGGCTCGGCTCGGCTCGTTTATTAATCGAGCACGAACTCGAACCAGTAATACTTGGCTCGACTTGGCTCGTTTACAACTCTAACTAGTGGTTAGCAAAATATTTAGCTTCCCTATTAAGCATATATGCAGTATCTCTTTAAAACTAAGCTCAACTAATGGAGCAGAGATTTTTAGGTGGACCGAATCTACGACCTACTTATATATATTACGGTTTAAAACAGTGTTAAGTAAGCAAAGTGATATATGATGTTATAAAAAAATAATATAAAATAATGTAAAGATGTTTATATAACTTTATTTTAAATCACAAAGTGTACAAGTAAACTTGTGGATCAGGTCCATTTAAGAATTTTTCCCAGGAGAGACATTAATCAAATGTTAGATTCTCACACTTTTGTTTTATTTGTATGTTAAACCAGCAAAAATACTATATACAAAAAATTTATAATATTAGTATTTGTTAAAGCACAAAAGTGAAATGACCCAACAACTACTAGGCACTAAAAAATTGTCTGTAGTATTCACATTACTACCTCCAGTGAAGGATTTTTTTTCAACAAAAAAATTTTGCCAGCACTAAAAGTTCACCTGGCCTTCAGGAAGCTTGTGCGTTTGGGATTTGTGTATTATATTTGTTTAGAAACTTTTTTGGATTTTTAAGTGATTATTATTTTTTGAAATTGAACTTGATTAAAGGATTTCTACATTGTTTTAAAATATTATTTTATTTTGCGAACTATGACATTCGATGAAAAATTCCCCTCTCAAACATGACGTCACAAAAGGGTTTAATTTCTTGTAACGAAGTGTTATATGCGAGAAAATTGAATTGAGAATATAAAATTTTAAATAAAAATGAATTCCTTCTTTTTTTGCAACATGTTCTATTTAGATTGTGTTTTCCTAAAAAGGTTCAAAACAATATTAATGTAACATGCAATATGTATGATAAAAAGTAGTTAAGGAGGAACATTTGAAATTTAAAAAAAATAAAAAAAATCAAATCAAAAGTTAGTTCAACTTAGGAGGCATTGCAAATATAAATTCCTCAGTTATTAAAAAAAACAAAAAAGAAGCAATACTTATCCTGGAGCACTGCATAGATTTAAGCTTTGACATGGTAATCAATGACTTCATTTATCTCACAATTTCATGAGTCTCATAGTCTAAAACAAAATAAGAGAGTTTTCGCGAGTGGAGAAAGGTTTATATAATTCTTGTCTTTACTGAATGCTAGTTTTCCTCCTTCTTCTTCTTCTTTCTTTTTTAATCTCTTTTCTTTATCCGAAAACTTATAGAAGAATGCACATGGATGATGAGTCTGTCTATGCAAGGCAGTTATTCTCTTGGGGTGGTACCATGGCAACTTCAACTAACTTTTATTCCATACTCTTTCCACATGGTGCGGCTGACAAAATCCTTGGTCTATACTCATTATACATAATTTTATGGCCATAGGATATAGATAAATTTTGCTGTGTATAAACTGTATATATCGGTATGCACTCCAAGTTAAAGGGAAAACCATTTTGCAACGCAATCGTTTTGCCTGCCCAAAAGATGGACAGCTTGACATGTGCACTTGATTGTTCTGCTCCTATCTTTGCTAAAGCTTTCAAAGGCAAAGCCTAAAGGTTGATTCTTACTGAAATTCTTGCTACATTTCGGTGTAAATACCAGATAACCTTACTCTAATTTGGACGTCACTGACACACTTCACATTCCAAAATGAAGCCTGATTGTCTATGTGCTGCAATTCTTTGATTGCCTGTCAGAAGAGTTATAGTAATGCGACAAACTTATTTAAGATAAATGCTCACTATGCCTCTTTCTTTGGCATGCTTCAAGAATACCAACTACAAAGAAAAATATGGTGCAGACTAATCTTAGGGGAAAGAAACATTATAATTGAAGACTGAAGACGCATGAAGTATCATAACCGCAGAGATATTAATGGGTCATCTCTAAGAGTTCGAAATCCACTGTCTCCAGAGTGAAAAAATTTGATCAGTCCTTCTCTATAGCTCAAGATTTTCTACATCTTTCTGGCAGAAGAGGTTTTTCACTAGAAAATTTTGACGAGTTTTTTATCCTATCCCTTGCTAGAAGGGTGCTTCAGCGAAAAGTTTGGTGTGGAGTGGACAGAAAGGTTAACCTGACTCCACCTATATTAATACAAGAGGAAAGCCGTAAGAACCAAGTTGAGGCAGCTGCAGCAGCAGCAACTCAGCTAACCTTTTGACAAATAGGAGTGCCTTTCCAAATTGGATTTCAAAGGAAGAATCTCTCCTTTTATTATGATTTAAGTAATCCTAGTATCATACATACATTCTTATCTATTACACTCATCTTTCTATTCTAATTTGTTATTTTCTTGAGCTTTATTTTACTTTGGGTTAGTTGGTATGATTGAGTCAGGCTGCTACTTTAGATATTCTAAAATGATATAATCACAGAAAGTTAATGGGAGGTTTTTCTTTTCTTTACTTTCTCTCTTTTTCTTTCTGTGGGGGGACCATTTTTGCACTTGACCTTTTCAAGAGTCTTTCGTGGGTAACCTACCCAAGGATTGTATGGTTGCGATTGTGCGATCAAATCCGATCATGGGCCTAGGAATCTCTCATTTTTGGATCATCCTCCTGGGTGGGTGATCAATACCTGTAATCATGTCAATTCGCGTGCTAACAGATTGCTTACTCCCGTCATGCTATATTTTCATTTGACTAATTAATGTAGTAATATCAGATTAGGAACTTTGCACAAGGGAAAGGAAATAATATCCTGTTATTGGACTTAATCATTCGGAGTGCGTCGGGATGCAGGCCAATCTCAAAGTACAATTGGAGAGAAATTTGCATATTGCAAATATAGGCATTTATGTACTAAAGTATTCATGTCTTATAATCAATCATTCACCGTATCACTGTCTCGGTCTCCTATTCTTGTTTGGAGGCGGTTTATCAACGGTATTAGCAAGCTTTGCTTCCTATCCGGCCTTCATGATGGCTTCAAATATAACAAAGATTCTCTAATTGTCAGTATGAATAAGAATAAATGATGGGAGTAACTTATCGAGTGGATATTAGATGCACTACGTAACGTATTAGAATGAATTATATGTCATCATATAATACAAAGTTTAATCATCATAACCACGTAATAATAAATTATTAATTTTAATGCGTACTTGGTACATTAAATACTTTTCCGTAACTTACCTCATGACATTGATAGAATCATTAATTGAACTGAGATGAGCCTTGGAATTTGAACTAGTATGCCATTCAATTGCCTTCTTGGCCTTAATAATACTGTTCATTCTTTACAAATTCATAGATAAAGGTAACAGTTTCAAGCAATTTAATTATATGTACTTGTAGAATTGGAACAGAAAGTAGGCATTTCGAGTTTCGATGGAAAGTGAAGGACAATGATATGAAGATTATATGGTTTCATAGGCCCATGCAAGAGGTAAAAAGATAAACAAACAAACAGCACTAGCCAGGATACTTGCTCAAACCACAAGAAGATGATAAAAACAAAGGGACCAACCAAAATACTACAACTCCAAATAATGCGTCAAAAAGATGATAAATTGTATCTCTTTAGCAGGATTTAGTGTTTTGGAGGTGGGCACAGAGAGGGCCTGCTGGTTGAGATAGGATACAAGCTACAAGTGTCTTCTTACAAACAACGAAACCCAAAAAAGGAAAAAAAACAAAGGGGAAAATGGTTTGGAGTTTGGACCGTTTGGTGGGGTTTAGAAAGCAGCTTGTTTTTCGGGGGGCAAGTTGTTGCTAATAAGAGATTCTTTCTTACACCCGGTGAAGGAAGGAAGTGCAGTTTTTGATACTTTTTCTTTTGGAATTCTACTATTATGTGTGTGCGTTGACAAACAAGACATTTAATAGGAAACAATAAATAGCAAATTAGTTGGCCAAACAAGTTAGCAAAGCCTTAAATAGAGGGAGGTCCAATATCATTAATCTCAATTGATGCAATATAAAGGTCGTAGGAGTATGGCTTACTCAACTGAAAGAACGCCATGGAAAATGATGTGCATTACATCCATATGGACTTATCCATCAGACTCCTAATTTATTGAATTTTAATACATTTTTAATAACGACAATTAGAAGATTCCGGATTCCGGTGGCCTGCAATTGCCGTCACATTATCCGACAATTTCGATCCCTTTGGTTTACCTACAAGTTCACAGCCATTAGATCCCGAAATATCAGTCTTCTTGTCCTGTTAATAAAAGACAAAACCCACAAATACATTTGTTTTAGGCCTTGATAAAAAAAAAAAATCACAAGTTTTATTTTTATCTAACATTTGTGTATATAGATATTTTATGGCCAAAAAAAAAAAAAAAGGATGTCTATGCATTGATGGCGCCTTTCTATTTGTTTAAGATAGATGTTTCAACATTCTTAAATATGCTTAACGTTGCTTAGTTCTCTATCCAGTCAGTCCTTTCTAAGTCGTTTTACAAATACTAAAATTTCAAAAATATACAAAACATATCAAATTCTTTCATTTGAATTTATACGGTTAATTAGTTAAGGCAGATCTTGTTGCTGCGTGCAAATATATTTCCCTTCTGCTCATGGGCCTAGGCCGATTGGCTCCACCCAAAACATATGGAACTAACAAATTCAAGCAACGATGCCGGAAGAAGCGGATATGTATCGTGTAACACCATCATTAGCCCTAAAACTCTTTTCTAAAGGCCCTAAAACTCTTTTCTAAAGGCCTTAGCATTTGAGCCTTCTTTTAAAAAGGCCTGGCCTCATATATTCCACCAGGCCATATTTTAGATTTTGCCAAAACATGGAGATATACGAAACCAATAAATGAATGCACGATCTCTACAGTATAGGGTAGGGAAGCCCATTAGGGAACCTCCAATGGTAAATTGATTTGGGTCCATTAAGCAATTATCCCCATTGATTTGTAACTAGTTTTGTGGCCCGTGAGGGGATCTATTGTAGAGAAAAACAAATCGTAGATGCTGAAATCTTCTGCTTGTTTTTGCTCTTCGCCATAATGTGGAAATAGCTTTAATTGTAGCCTTTAGGGGAAAGAGATTTTTTTTTGTTTGTGTGTGTGTGTGTGTGTGGTAGGGGGGGGGGGGGAGTGGAAAAAAAATAATAAAACTAGCCCGCTATAGATAACTCTCTTGGTTTGGATATCAATTGAACATTGAAACACATTTAGCTCCACTCTTAGAGTTAATAGTGATTTTGGCATACTCGTATGAGTGTGCTTTAATTTGGAAATAGAGTGATTAGTTATTTTGATTTTTTTTTCAACGTCATACAAAGATAAATTTGTTAATATCAAAAGCCTTCTCCCATTTCATTAATAGAAAAATTATATCTCTTTCAGTCAGAAGTGAATTTAAAATTACAAAAGAACATCTTTTTTCGTTTCATCTTTACAATTTTAGTCTTTTTGATACAATCAAACGCTAAATAAAAATACATCATTTGCACGTATATCTTCGAAATCCATGGCCGCCAGGATGGTTAATACACATGGTCATTTGACTCTCGCAATTGAGTATGATTATTATATAGTCGAAGAAGAGCCATCAAGGAAATGAGAAATTCTAATAAAATATTGCTTGGCCTCGAGAAGACCGGTCACGTGAAAGCACGTGAGCTATCCATGGGCTGTAGGTCGCGTGCCGGCGTGCTTTTGCTTTATCTTTCAAATTAAAACAAAAATTTAAGAAATAGCCCAAAAAAACAAAAGCTCCACGAGGGACCCATTTGAGCCGCTGTCTCTCTTCCATCTTCCTAATCACCTGGCATTTTCTCCGAGACGTCTAATTAAAAGAAAACATTTTTCTGAAGTAGCTGAACACGATGCACTAACGTGATTTTATCTCAACCGTCAAATTTATCCATTATAAAAAATTAAAATTCTAAATTGATCGTTTTAAATCAAAACATGCAGAATACTACACGATCTGAACCAATAATTATGGTGTAAATTATAACAGTAATTGCAGAAATTCTCGTCATCGTCATCCACCCCTTTTCCTATCACTTAACAGTACAGGAGTCCAAGTCCTTTTTTTTTTTGTTTTCTCTTTGGGAATTATCAATATTTTTTTGAAAAAAGGACGAATAGGTGACGTGGACGGCCAGTGCAGAAAAAGACCCCACCCAGATGTAAATATGGACCGTATGAACAGCAAACAGCTGATCCAAGGAATGCCACATGAGACTGGACGTAGCATAACGTAGCATCAACCCGCTCTTTCTGAACGGTTTCCTGTTTAATTGGATTTTTCTCGTCTTAGTAGTGTGTGTATGTGTGTGTATATATATTGGGAACGAATAGAAGTTTCAATAATTAAAGTTTCACGACTCCATTCAGAGATTAGAGATTCGAAATCCACCAACATCAATTCTTCACCACATTGTAATAGTATAAGATTTGTAAAAAAAATAGTATAGTATACGAAAACATTGTATACCTTGTACTTTTGTTGCCCCCAACCCCACCCAAGACCAAAAAAAAAAAAAAAGATCACCACCAAACAATAAAATACAAAAGCAAATCCTCATTTTTCTGTTTCTGTTTTTCCTGTAGCTAATTGGTTAGAATACCTCTAGAGAGCTTGCTGTAATTGTTTGGCGTTTCTACATCAAAGGGAAAAAAAATACTAATTACTAAGCATAGAGTCTAATTTTGTTTATCAAGAAAAAATGTTACGCATTCAGAGAGTGTCAAATTTTGCGAAAGAAAATTAGAGACAAGAATGGATGAAGGAGTATTAATAAAGCCCGAATGGAGTTCGGTGAAATTTATTGTCTCAAAGGAGTAATCAATTGTTCTTCTTCCCCCCAGTATTTTCCATTACTGGAAAGATGTCAGTTTCAAGATGGAGATGAAACTTCGCGGTGGGCAAATCAAAATAGGTGCTCCTGCTATAATTTAATGACCATATAGTTCCAATTTGGCATCCTTTTCCTTCCACATGGTCCCCTTTCTCTTTTTTTCTTCTTTATTTCTGCATATCAGTAAAGAACTTTCAGTCAAACCCCTAACATTTGCATGCGGTGCCAAGCACCTTCACCTTTCTAATATACTGTACTTAATCAATACGAATACGCTTCAATTTTTTTTTTTTTTTTTTTGTGGCAACGCTTCAATTTTTTACTGCATATTCTAATGCCTCTACTCCAAGAATTTGGTAAAACACCAAAAAGGGTATGCAAGAAAAAAGACAAAATTTTGGGGCCTCGGTGATCTGTAGAACAGTAGAAAACAGGCGTAGAGATGGGTAAAAAGAAGAAATGTCACGTCATTTTGAAATGGCAGTTGATCACATCAATTACCATCCGCTCTGCAAAAGGACCCTCACCAAGCTATAGTCCTGGCACTCGTCAGATGTTTTAATCCTTTTTCTCCAAACTTATTGATTACCCTTTTCTCATTTACCCTTTTGCCCACCTCGCAATTATTCTGCAAATTTTATTCTTTTAGATAGATAACTTTATGCAGCATTCTGCAAATTTGGAAATTTGAAAATTTATGGTTCCGTTTGGATATGATTATTTAGATTGTTTTTTAAAGATTATTTAGAAAAATTATTTGAATTATTTTTTATTGACTTTTTGAAAAAAGTGAAAAAGTGTTTGGATATAAATTTTTTTTTGATGTGACATAATGGTAGTTTTAAAAAGCGGACATCCGCTTAAAGAAGCGGACGTCTGCTAGGACATTTTTGTGTCTTAGCGGACATTCACTTAAAGAAGCAGACGTCCGCTTCGTCATCTGATCTCAAAACCTACAAAAAATATATATCTTATTTTGTTACTGGCGATTTTTTTATCTTTTCTAAACAAATTTTGAACACAAACATGCTTGTTTTTGTGAATAATTACAAAAAAAAAATCTCTAAAATTCATTTAAATTTTCAAATGAAAATTTGGTGAAAAAAGTTTGACCAAAAATTTTTTGCATTTTTTTACCAAAAAATTTTTTCATGCCAAACACAATTTAGAAAAAATTTTCCCAGAAATCTCCAAAAAGGGCTATCCAAACACAGCCTATATTTTGCACTAAATTACATCCAATACTAAAAATTTTAAAAAATGGAACAACAAAACACATGGCCCGATAGGCCACTTCAATAGGCAAAACTAGATTTCTCGGTATTCTCTATTCTGTAATCATGTTCTATTACAATATTTAGCACAAAAATGAAATGATCATGACGTGACATCTGCACAAAGAAACACTTCTAAGGATCCATATGGATGGTGGGTGGCATCCGAAAAATATTTAGATGAATCGTTCCAGTGATGTCTGTAGACCCGTCTACTTAAGTATTTTCCGGTAGTATCCAAGTGAACTGGCTAGCATAGGAGGAGAGAAACATAATGTTGTTACAGCTCAAACCTTGTACCAACAGAACTTAGCTTGATTGGCTGCCACCAAACGTTGCCATGTTTAAGTAAAGTGTGGGAGATTTGGGATACAAACTTTACCTCTTTCAAGATTCCAAATCGATACATAGTATATTCGTCAAGTTCGAAAGTGATTTAATGTCCATTGATTTCCCTAGAGTTTAGTTAGACATCTCATGTAGGGTAGGTTAATAGTAGAATAGAATAAAGTTGACATTTATGGTGTTACATTTAACAAATACAAAAAATTACAATTCAAAACACAGACACAGGGCTTTTATAACTTTTGTTGTTCTACCCACAAAACAAAGGATTGTGGGGCCTTTAAAGTTTAAAACTACAGTCCCATTAAAGCAAATTTGACCAGTGTAATAATAAAATAGGAATACATTGGCATCATCATGACAATGTCATATGTTTTTTTTTTTTGGGTTGGTTTTTTGTGCTTTTTTGTTGTTGGTTGTTTGGGTTTTTTTTGTTTTTTTGTTTTTTTAATTGTTGCTGGGTGTGCCGGGGGGGGGGGGGGTTGTGGAGGGGGAGGGGAGTTTGTTGTTGAAATGGGTGAAAATTTATAGCTTTTGAGACCCCAAGAAAAGGCAAACTGGCAAAGGCATGGAGGCTGATCATCGAACCCCTTGTGACAATAACACCTAGAGAAACTATATTCAGCTCTACTACATTACTGAGCCCAAAGTTTCTTGGTATTTGTAATGTGTTACTGTCACACCCCGCGCCCGGGTGTAACACGCCGCGTATTAGGTTCACCTAATACGCAAGGCTCAAAAACTTATCAAAGCACTTCCAAATCATAGGTATCATAAATATTAAAATACGCCAATTAATATATAAAAAAAAAACTTCCATTAATAAAAATTTAACATCCAAAAAGTCATCAAACTTTCTTAGCGAAAACATAAAAACACTAAATATGAAATAGACTACTGTCATTGGCTCAAAACTTTCTTATTGATGACTAAGCACCCTGTTATCCTATCCCGAACTAACGATACCTGCAAAACAAATAATATAAGTGGGATGAGCAACCACTGTGCTCAGTAAGCAATTCCACGCCTTTCTCACCAGTATGGGCAGTTACATACATACACACACACACATACACACACAGAGTACATGCATTCATTCTGTCACACACTATCCATAATCACACAAAACAATAATACATAATATATATCAAAATTGTGGCATATCAAACGAAACATAATCTGCATATACATAATCATACATAGGTCGACTCAGATTTATCAATGCAAGAACCAGTCGGTCTAGATATCTAGCCTAACTTTTCCCCAGTTAGGAGGGTCATAAGCGTGCGTGCATGTCCTGACTACTCACCGTCAGGGAGGTAGACGAGAACTAGTTCTCTCTGGTGTGCAAAGAATTATCAGAGCCAAAACATACATGTCATACATTCACACATCACACATACATATAAATAATCAAAGTGCCACGATATATGAAGGAATTTTCGCACATATTACCTGCCCATTCTGAGTTTCATATTACGAAAATATTCACGAAAAGAATAAATATATATATACGAAGAATTATCTTTTTCAAAACATGAGAAAGGTTAGGAACCACTTACCTCGGAGGCCAACATCAATCGCACTAATTCGAATAATCTTGATCTTAGACATAGTCACCACCTAATTAATTACCATCAAAAGACAATATAATTCCCACTTAATAATTATACCAATAGAATACTAAAACTCTTAGATTCATGTTACGATAATCCTAAAACTCCGAATTACAACTAGAACCCAATTATTTTCATTTAGCTACTCAATAAGAAAAACTAAGTATAAACTAACCCATTATCCGATTTGAAAGTTATTTATCTAAATAAGTAATAAAACTTAATAAACTAACTAAAAAAAATCAACATCACAAATTACTCCATCAAGACCATTTTTGTATACTTCGTTATTTATTATGAGCCACCACTATGACCCACAGCCTCTGAACCAAACAAAGATTAGACCTGCTTTACATTTGCATCGACAATAGCCTAAATACAAACACATGGCAGGTTGAATTTGCAATAACCATATAATATTATAATACTTTTGTTTTTTTTTTTCCTCAACAAATAACCACAGCGTTCGGATTTTTCTACTCAAACAACGGGCTGTTGGAAACCATTCTTGTTATAATCCTAACAACATTTAATTATTAACATTTGATAGAATACAAAATAAAGCCTTTAATTTCCATTGCATCCGTGGCTCAGCAATTGCACCCAGAAGAAACCACGACCAGTGCTTTCATCATTCCGTTTCCTTGCCTTTTCGGCCGGCCCTTCCTTTCTTTTATTTTATTATTATTATTTTTTTAACCAAATCAAATAAACTTTTCAATCTTTATCAATATTGTCAAATTACTGCAACAACAATTTCTATAAATCCATCTGTTATCAACCCTAATTATAGGCTCAATAAAAATTCATAGTTGAAAATTGGACTAACCTTAATCGTAGGAATCGTAGATGTGGCTTTGCAACCCTTGGCTCAATGGATCTTCTGTCCTTTATCTTTTCTTGTAGCCCTAGAGAGTTGAATAGACTGTTACTTGGAGAAAGAAAGATCGTCTGGTACGTTTTATTAAGGGAGTAGTTTTATTTTATTTATTTATTTGAAGCCCCTCAACTTTCTCAAAACTCAACAAAGCCAGTTTAATATTTTTTTTTCTTTTTTTTTTTTAAATTGCAATCAAGTCCTTAAACTGGGGCACGGGTATTTCATTCCACCCCTCTTAAAAGAAGTTTCGTCCTCGAAACTTGCTCACCTTGAATCTCAAAAAGAATGTGTTTTTTTTTTTTTCATCACTTCCTCCAACTCCCAAGTTGCCTCTCTTACGGTGTGGTTAGTCCACTGCACCTTTACATAGGGATTGGTTCTTCTACTCAAAACCTAATCCTTGTAGTCAACAATCCTCAACTATTTCTCCTCATAAGATAATTTTTTTTTTTTACAATCCTGTAATGGTACATAACTCAAAACATACTCTTATTCGAAATGTAAAATCGAAACTGTGATACATGAGAAATATAATGGACCCGAGACAACTTTGGTGGTAGAGCCAACTCTCCTACTTTGTTCAATATTTCAATCGATCTTACATGCGTGAAACTTAACTTTCATTTCCCAAATCTTATTACTTTCTTATTGGAAGATACCCTGAGATATACATTTTCACCAATTTGGAATTCCAAAAGCCTTTTTTCTCATATCATCCCAGTTTTTTTTTTTTTTTTTTGTCAATCCTAAGCTGCTTTTAATATATTTCTAACCAGCAATCTTATCCACGGTCAACAAAACAATCTCCAGACCACTTATTTCTAAGCTTATCCAATTAAGTGGTGATCTACACTTCTTTTCACATAAAGTCTCAAATGGTGGTATCCCAATACTGCTATGAAAACTTTTATTATATAAGAACTCCATCAAAATAATGTAATGGCAAAGTTTAAGGTCTTAATCCTTCAATAATTCAGCCATTTGTTCTGTTTCATATTCAATCTTTTTGAGTGAATAGATACTTGAGGTCTTGTGGTCGAATAAAACCTCACATTGTTCTCTATAGAGGTAATGACTCCAAATTTTTGAGTAAAGACTACCATTGCTCGCTCTAGGTCATGGGTTGGATAATTATGCTTATGAGAATTTAACGGTCCAAACTCAAAAGCAATTACATCAATACACAACTTAGCCCATCTTTTGAAAGTGTCATTGTAAATAGTAAATTCATTTATCCTAGAAGGTAAGATTAAGACCGATACTAAAACCAGTCTCTTCTTCAATTCTCTTCAAAACTATCCTGGCAACTGTTAGTCCATCCAAACTTAAACCTTTTTTTTTTTTTTTAAAGCTTGATCAAGTGAACAGTAAGTGACGAAAATCCTTTAACAAATTTTTGTAGTTTTCTAACAAACTCAAGAAACTTGGGATCTCAGTCATCATCGTTGGTCCAGGCTAATTTACAATGAATTCAATTTCTTTAGGGTCAATTGTTGCCCCACTTTCTGCATTACATGGCCCAAAGTGATACATCTCTAACCAAAATTTACACTTACTAACTTTTGTGTACAACTTCTCCTAACTAAAGAATGAAATATAACTTTATGGTGATCCTTATGCTTCACATTACCTGGAGGGTAACCCAAGATGTCATCAATGAATACCACAACGAATTTATCCATTGATGTTTTACAAACAATGTATTAAATTCATGAAGGGTGCAGGAGTACTAGTCAAACTGAATTGCATACCCAAAATTTCACAGTGGCTAAACTTGGTTCGAAATGCACTATTCGAAATGTGATTGACCCTTATTCACAGCTGATGGTCTCCTAAACTCAAATCATTTTTTTTTTAGAGACCCTTTGCACCTTTTAACTAATAAAACAGATCGTTATTCTCGCCAATGAATACTTGTTCTTGATTGCAATTTTATCCAACTCTCAATAGTCGATACACAATCTAAGAATGCCATCTTTTTTTTTTTTTTTTAACCTCCATTAGGTCTACCCATGATAATGCACTAGAACCCCCCCCCCTTTTTTTTGTACCTTATGGTGTGCGAGAAGAACAACAACTACCACTCTTTAATCTTCTTATGAACTCCAATATTTATCAGTTCAAAAGTTGATTACTTCTTTGGGACTTCTGGGTTATGGGCCTGCCATGCTTTCGTTGCGCCACTCTGATCTTCTACAATAATTAGTATTGAAGTAACTAGTCTATTCTTCTTTTTAGTATTCTCTTTAAAAATAAACTCTTCTTCCCCAAATGGGTAACACCTAATAATAATTTTTTTTTCTACAACTAATTTGTGTATAAATACAAGCTAACCAATTTGTGCCTACTATTACATCAAAATTTGACATGGTTATCATTACTAAAGTAGCTATAAAAATTTTCACCCCAAAACTATATTAACAATCACCATACATTATCTCAGAATCTAGTCCCCAGAGGTCCTTACTATATAAGGTTTTCCCTTCTTTCTCTTCATGCCTTTCTACAATTTTCCTTTTGTTTCTTAGGAGGCACACTTTAAATAAGCAAAAACTAATATTTAGTATCAAACAACCAATTTCCAAACTAAAAAAAATTAACCAAATTCACTCTCAAATATATTCGCACAAGTATTCAAGCACCAGAATTGGGATAACGTCAACTTGCAACTTGGGTTGGCCAATCCCAAAAGTAAATTGACGCAACCCCAATTTCCTGCCTAACATACAGGTCAAACTTAATACTAATTATACAACTCAAACCTAAGCTCATCCCAGTTTCTTGCTTGACATACAAGTCAATCTTTGTACTAAGTATTCAAACCGCATCTAATCCAAATTTTTGGCATGACATACTAGTCCATCTTAGCACTAGAAACAAGATTTAGACCTAAGCTCTTAAACATTGATGATCATAAACCTATGCTCTGATACCACTTAATGTCACACCCCGCGCTCGGGTGTAACACGCCGCGTATTAGGTTCACCTAATACGCAAGGCTCAAAAACTTATCAAAGCACTTCCAAATCATAGGTATCATAAATATTAAAATACGCCAATTAATATATAAAAAAAAAACTTCCATTAATAAAAATTTAACATCCAAAAAGTCATCAAACTTTCTTAGCGAAAACATAAAAACACTAAATATGAAATAGACTACTGTCATTGGCTCAAAACTTTCTTATTGATGACTAAGCACCCTGTTATCCTATCCCGAACTAACGATACCTGCAAAACAAATAATATAAGTGGGATGAGCAACCACTGTGCTCAGTAAGCAATTCCACGCCTTTCTCACCAGTATGGGCAGTTACACACACACACACACACATACACACACAGAGTACATGCATTCATTCTGTCACACACTATCCATAATCACACAAAACAATAATACATAATATATATCAAAATTGTGGCATATCAAACGAAACATAATCTGCATATACATAATCATACATAGGTCGGCTCAGATTTATCAATGCAAGAACCAGTCGGTCTAGATATCTAGCCTAACTTTTCCCCAGTTAGGAGGGTCATAAGCGTGCGTGCATGTCCTGACTACTCACCGTCAGGGAGGTAGACGAGAACTAGTTCTCTCTGGTGTACAAAGAATTATCAGAGCCAAAACATACATGTCATACATTCACACATCACACATACATATAAATAATCAAAGTGCCACGATATATGAAGGAATTTTCGCACATATTACCTGCCCATTCTGAGTTTCATATTATGAAAATATTCACGAAAAGAATAAATATATATATACGAAGAATTATCTTTTTCAAAACATGAGAAAGGTTAGGAACCACTTACCTCGGAGGCCAACATCAATCGCACTAATTCGAATAATCTTGATCTTAGACATAGTCACCACCTAATTAATTACCATCAAAAGACAATATAATTCCCACTTAATAATTATACCAATAGAATACTAAAACTCTTAGATTCATGTTACGATAATCCTAAAACTCCAAATTACAACTAGAACCCAATTATTTTCATTTAGCTACTCAATAAGAAAAACTAAGTATAAACTAACCCATTATCCGATTTGAAAGTTATTTATCTAAATAAGTAATAAAACTTAATAAACTAACTAAAAAAAATCAACATCACAAATTACTCCATCAAGACCATTTTTGTATACTTCGTTATTTATTATGAGCCACCACTATGACCCACAGCCTCTGAACCAAACAAAGATTAGACCTACTTTACATTTGCATCGACAATAGCCTAAATACAAACACATGGCAGGTTGAATTTGCAATAACCATATAATATTATAATACTTTTGTTTTTTTTTTTCCTCAACAAATAACCACAGCGTTCGGATTTTTCTACTCAAACAACGGGCTGTTGGAAACCATTCTTGTTATAATCCTAACAACATTTAATTATTAACATTTGATAGAATACAAAATAAAGCCTTTAATTTCCATTGCATCCGTGGCTCAGCAATTGCACCCAGAAGAAACCACGACCAGTGCTTTCATCATTCCGTTTCCTTGCCTTTCGGCCGGCCCTCCCTTTCTTTTATTTTATTATTATTATTTTTTTAACCAAATCAAATAAACTTTTCAATCTTTATCAATATTGTCAAATTACTGCAACAACAATTTCTATAAATCCATCTGTTATCAACCCTAATTATAGGCTCAATAAAAATTCATAGTTGAAAATTGGACTAACCTTAATCGTAGGAATCGTAGATGTGGCTTTGCAACCCTTGGCTCAATGGATCTTCTGTCCTTTATCTTTTCTTGTAGCCCTAGAGAGTTGAATAGACTGTTACTTGGAGAAAAAAAGATCGTCTGGTACGTTTTATTAAGGGAGTAGTTTTATTTTATTTATTTATTTGAAGCCCCTCAACTTTCTCAAAACTCAACAAAGCCAGTTTAATATTTTTTTTTCTTTTTTTTTTTTTAAATTGCAATCAAGTCCTTAAACCGGGGCACGGGTATTTCAGTTACACTTATTATTGTCAACTTATAATTCATGGGAGAACATCTAATTGTATACTAATGCTAAGTATACGGAAAACCAACTAGGGGACACTAATTGCGTCCACACTTCACAGAACTCCAGTCCGCGCCCTCGGACGCACGTTAGTCTTTGTTCGTTTTACTTCTAGTTTAGAAGTATAAACAGAGATATGCATGCATGTTTTACGAAGAGCTATGTATTACTGATATCTGTTCATAAAAAATTAATGATTGAATTTTTCTTTGGATTGAGTGGAATGTGCTCGATTGAATGTCATGATTTCGAGCTAGAATGTAATTTTAAGCAATTACGGGTTCTATCCCTCTTTCCCTTTTACTTTTTTAGTCGAAAAATCTGTGCTTATTTTAACAACTCTCAAATGCCAAAAAATATTCCACTTTTACCATGAAAAAAGAAACAACCTGATGAGAGCAGCCTTGTCGATGGAAAAATATCAAAGACAAAACTTGGTTTTGGCTAAAATGGACCTAAGAATTGTCAGCTCAACATCCTTGCATTTTCGACTGTTGTGACTTTCTCGTAGTTGCAAATAGCACAGCAAAATGGGAAAAAGCTTGTCAAAATCCAAAAGTCCAAAACTCGAAAAACTCCAAATTGGATTGGCATTTAAGCTATTATTTGTATCCTGTTTTTCATTTTCCCACCCCTCATATTAGACCACTGATGAAGAGTTATAACATTGCGTTCACATTTTAATAATTATTTAATTTATTCTAAATGTGATAAAATTATCTAAGTGTCAAATCCAATACTATAAATAAAAAATTATCACATTACATTTATACCTTAATAATTATCTGATTCATTTAAGGAAAAAAATATAAATATAAAATGACAACTTCTTGTTAATAATGACACTCAAATCAACTTAGTATTGAGACAGTGACCGACCGCCTCGGCCCCGGAAAAGTATACAATACACCACGTGCATTGTCACGTGGTGTACTAGAACCAATAATTTATCGCCATGTGGCAATGGTGGGTCATAACTTGTATTATTTGGCAATGTGTGATTGGTTCTAGTGCACCACGTGGCACGCCACGTGACGCACGTGGTGCACGCAATACTCACTCCTCGGCCCCTCATAAGTAACCCCTACGTGCAAAAAAAAAAAAACTGCTGCTTTCTTTCCGTTGTTCCGTTTCCAAAGTCATTACGCTTCTGAGAAACATAGCAATCTTTCTCCCTCGATGATTATTTTATTATATTTTCTAGTAACTTTTCCTTTTTTTTTTTTTTTCAACTTTCAACTATCTCTCTGTCTTTTTCTCAAGTGTCCTGCGTCCCAGACTCTTGTCCACTGGTCCACTGCCCACAAACAAATTCTAAAGGTTTAATATGGGGCACATAAATAGGGTCCACTTAAGTCATTTCAAAAGCTTTTACTACAAACTTTCTCTGAAAAATTAAGGGTTAATTACATTTTGCCCCCCCTGAACTTGGGGGCAATCACAATTTACCTCCCTAGACTTCAAAAATCCACATTTTGCCCCTTAAGATTAGCGGAATTTCCACTTCTTAACAGGTGAAAATAGTACTAAAATTTAGCTGACCAAAATACCCCTCCTTTAAAACCAACTGGGTCAAAAATTAATTACACTTTGCCCCATAAATTTGGAGGTAAGGGAGTAAAAACACATTATCCCATTGAATTTTAATTGTAAAATTCTGCTCTTTCTGGTTAACAGAATTTATACAATCAAACGGCCTAAAGTAGGATGAAGTTTTGCATGCCGAAAATACCCCTACTAATAACAGGTTTATTACATTTTGTCCTCCCTAACTTTGAGCAATAGTAACAATTTGCCTTTTAAACTCTTGATATATGCACTTTGCTCTTAATTTCAACACTATCAACATTATTTCATGGTGATGCATGGATTCATGTTTTGTCATGACCAAAATATCCTTAGAAAATTTAATATTTTATCCCTTTTTTCCTTTTGCATTTAACAAATTACAATTTTATTTTAAATATATGTAATTAGCTATAAACTTATATTATTTATACAATTTTTTGAAACTAACATATTTCACTCTAAAATAAAATTTTATATAAATGTAATGTAATTCTTCAATAATTAAAAATTTTATAATATTACAAACAAAATAAATCACAAATAATCTTATTAGTATTTTTTGTTTAATAATATTAAATTAATAAAATAAATTAGAAAGAAACACAAAATTGTAAGCATTGGTCAAAATTTACATTTGAAAGTAATGATGACAAATCAAATGTAAAAGTTGCAATTAATAAACCATTAATTTTGAACAATTGTTAGAGTGTAAAAGCAACACGATTACACCATGCTTATTTAGCATATATGTAAGAATATACGTGCTTTTAATTTAGCTACAACTTACATTTTTTTATACTAATATTAACTTTTTGAATAATTTTAACTCCTGAATTCATTGTATGTGATATTAAAGATATCAATGTATTTAGGTAATTTTTTTTTCATTTATTTCAAATTTTTGTATTGCCAAGTAAGGTCACGTGTCTCGAGTGATTTTCTGCTTTAAATTCTTAATTTGATATACATTATAGATTTCTTATATTTATATTTTTTATAAAAATTTGGTAAGTTTAAAGTTTTTATTTATTTTAATTATATTATTATATATATTAATCATTTTCCCTCGATTATTGCTATAAAATCATTTTGTGCCGATATTACCGTTATTTAATAATATTTTTAGACAAAAATATTATTTCTAATCATTAACTAATCTTCATAGGGGTTCACACACACACTGGAGGCAAAGTGTTACTCCACTAATTAAATCTAACTATTATTCATGAGCATTAATGTCATTTCTCCACATTTTTAGATGGAAACTTTATGTGTAACGTCGGACTAATCGTTAGAGGGGGCAAAGTGTATAAAATCAGAGTTCAAGGGATGAAGTGTGATTGCCCCCAAGTTTAGGGGGCAAAGTGTAATTAACCAAAAAATGAAAATACCAAACGACAAACCAAGAAGATAAAAATCTATATAATCAAACCAAGACTCACAAAACAAATCCACATCTAATTCCTCTTTTTCTTCTCTCTCATTTTCTCTCCATGGACTTCATTCCGAAACAATCGAGAGAACAACAGAAGCATGAGTCAGGCCAAGAACAAACAACCCCCCTGTGCAAAGTTACCAAGATTTTACCTTGACCCTATTAACCCCCAGGATCAGCAACCATCAGCAGCTGGAGACTCAGCTGCCCATCCATTGTTTGTTACTGAACCCGTCAGTGTCAGCAAGCTGAGCAGCAATCTGTCAGCAGCATACCCAACCCCAACTTCAACCAAATACCCCAGTAATTACACCTTTCTTTCTTTACTTTATTGGTGGTAGTAGTATTATCCTCTTTTGCTTGTCAGCTACTTCTCAGGAAGCTTGTTTTTTGTTGCCTTTAAGTAAGCAAGCAAGTAAATACATACATTACCGTTTCTCACTCTTTTTGGGTTTTTCTTCTCAATATTTACAACTATCAGGAGAAGCAGGAGGAGGGATGGGGAGTAGTTACCTTAGCGTGGCCCAGTGGCAGGAACTTGAATTGCAGGCATTGATCTTCAGACACATGCTAGCTGGTGCTGCTGTTCCTCCCGAACTACTCCACCACCTTGTCAAGAAAAACCTCTTCAACTCTTCTCATCATCATCCTTATTACCTCTCCCACCACCCTCTGCATCACTATACTTCTCATTTCCAATCAGCATGTAAGTTCCCAGTTCCTACTACTACTTTCCCTTACATCTTAATTGCATCAAGTCCCCATGTTTCACATCCGATGTTAAAATGTCTGTCCCTCTTGTCATAGAATAAGGGTTCGATTTTAAAATCTTGCTAGATAAAGGTGTTTCACAGTCTAAGTTATGGTGTTTGCTATTAATATCGTGGTCTGATTATATGTATACGTGGTATTTTGGAATGTGCAGTTCTGCAGTCAGGTTACTGGGGAAGAGAGTCGACGGATCCGGAGGCAGGGAGATGCCGGAGGACAGATGGCAAGAAATGGAGGTGCTCAAGAGATGTGGTAGCTGAGCACAAGTACTGCGAGCGCCACATGCACCGTGGCCGAAACCGTTCAAGAAAGCCTGTGGAAATCCCCACTGCTCACACCAACACCCCTACTAATGGCGGTGCTAATGTGTTTTGTGGTGGAATTCTAGAAAACAACAGCTCCCTTATGGCTCAATCCTTGGGATCAGCAGTGTCTGCCGCTGGCGGTGGTGGTAGTGATGGAGGTGGCGGTAGCACGCATCATTTTTCTTTTTCTGTGCCTTCACAATCCGTTGATCTTCAGCACCTTCGTCAACGGTATGTTCTGAACACCCAGCTACAATGACAAATGAGCTGCCTCTATCCTGATTTGAAGCCAAATGTAGGATGTTAGTGATAGCTAATTTTGTTCCTTATATTTAATCTTTCCTTTGGAAAGAACCATTTTATTGTTAGTGTCGAGCTAGTCACGGCGAATAAAAATCAAGTTCGAAACTGAATTAACCAAGTGGCAATGATTCTTTTGATCATCTTAAAACGAGATCTAGATTTTCCATCATTGGCTCGATCTCTTTTTCAAAGAAAAGAAAAAAGAAACAAACAAAATAAAGGCAGGTTCATAAATATATTAGCAGCTCCTTAATCAAGAAGTCATTTCGTTTGGTTGCACATAGCCAAGAAAAATAATGAATTCCATTTGATAATGGAAGATTAGAATTGGAGATATTTTCCATGGGCTAATAATTGCAATACTTGTCTTCCGAAAGGAGGAACTGAATGAATGCAGCAACTGTAGAATGGATGAGACATCAGTTATCAGATAGCTTTAGCCTTTATGTCTTGAAATCAATGATGGTGACAAACTCACCCCAACCGCTCGTAAATAATGCACCAAAGTCCAAAACATTAGATGGCTCCCGATATCAGCGTATCACGATAGCTTTTTCCTCTTCCTCTGTTGCTTGCCTATTTTTTTTTTGAAAATTTTGTATTGGCTTATTGACTTATTATTTGTATTTTGGGTAGATCCTCAGAAACAATAGTTGAATACAAGAATGATGTGCACGGAGATAACTCAAGTGGGCAGATACTTCGGCATTTTTTTGATGAATGGCCTCGATCTCTTCAAGAATCCGAGAATGGAGGAAGCAATGCGAAGTCCAAGACTTCAGCCACCAACATTTCAATCCCAATTTCAGGCAAACCCACCACGTCCGACTTCTCTTTGAAGCTCTCAACTGGTGACGGAGATGACACTGTTGCTGATGCTGGAAATGTAGAGCGGGAAAGAAGTCAAACAAATTGGGGAGCAAGCCAAGTGGCTTCTATGGGTGGACCACTTGCAGAGGCATTGAGATCATCTGGGTCCAATTCCTCACCAACCAGCGTTCTGCATCAATTGCAGCGGGGTTCTGCATCTGAGACCAGCTACATCAGCACTTGATAGAAAGTGATTTGTGATGCGTCTTCACCACACGCGGCTATTTCATCAAGTAATCTTCTTTCTTGTCTTGCTGAACAATCTGATCGGCTCTACAGTTCTCCATCAGCATTGAACTTTGTTGAGCTTGTTTTTCCAACTATCTGGCATAATTGATGATCTTCTTTCCGTGTTCATTATTACCCCTCAAGCTCGTAAAAAACAGGCCTTTGATATGCAGTTGATACAATTTGCTAAGCTACCAGAATCTTCAAACTAGTCCAGCTTAGAGGGAAGGAGTACTAAATACAAGACCTAGTTGGCACAATAGCAGAAACCTAAATCAGAAAAAGAAACATTAAAAAAAAAAAAGAAATAAAATATCCTGACACAGAGTCAAGCCGAGAGGCATACCTCATAAATTCCTGAAATCAAAATCACAGTGATTCATGTCCTACGAGACAAGCTTTTACACTAGTAAATTGGGTTTTTATCTGGTCTCTAACTAGTTTTGGGTTAGATCGTCAAGTATAGTTGATCAATGTTGTTTTATCGGGGATGGAAAAGAGCAGCAGTAGAAGCTGCATACCTGCCATCCCGTATCCACTTCCCGCCCAACAATCCACTAGCAAGCCATTTTAAGAAAAACACAGGAATATGAAACTTTGCTTTACAATCGAATATTACCCACAATTATCAATATAACCGATGTTTGTACCAAAATACGACTAAAGACACTCGTAACCAAGTCGAGTGTGCTATACATAGATCAAGCTGACCATCACTGATCTCACACTACTTGATTATATGATGATTTACATAATACCATGTGAGCTTTCCCAGTTTGTCTACAATAGACTAGACCCTACAGCACAGCGTTATCATCAGTTCTACATGCCTATACTGTCTCTGTCTTGTTCATCCAAACAGCTGAGCGAATAAAACTGCCAATCATGGCAAAGGCACTCCAAAACAACCATCTTTACATATATTCGCCAAATAGGGCTTCAAATACGTTGTGCGCCAAAACAGCCAGTAAGGAATCTTTCAATCAGGGAACCACGCATTTAACCTTCAATGGGGTCCATTTCATCCTTTGCTGGAGCATAGATAACTGCCGTTCGAGCAGGTGCATACACCAAAAATGATCTAGGACGATTATCATACCATCCTTCCTGCAAAGGCAGTGAAAGTACAAATTTCTAGTTTTATTTCCTTCCATAGAAATAACACGGAACTCAGATTAAAGAGTACAAAGTAAGCTCACAAATGTGAAGAACTCTGCATTGTGATCAATCCTGCTGAAACCTCCAAATAATGGATCATCCGAGTCCAAAACTACCTGGAAACAGTATGATTTCATTACTGGAGAGTGGAACAAGTGGGAAGTCATTGCTATTACTTATGATCATTCTCTGAATTCATGACAGTTTAAGATTCAGTTATTGCCATAGTTTAAAACATCAGCTTCAGGGAAGTTTCCAAGGAGTTAACCTCAAAGTTTTATTTTCCACCCAGCCACTGTTCTGATTTTATTAAATTGATATATGCGGTATTTTCTTGTGTTTGAGTGAAACATGTTCCACACAGCAAAGCAGCTTCAAGTCAGTACAGATGATTCTATATATTCTTCTTGAGATATGACCATGATCATTTCCTTAAAACTGGAAACCATATAGATATTTTTTATATTGAAAAATAAGCATTCAGCGGCATAACAGGACCTGCATTACCATTCTCCTCTACTGGATGCTAGTGTTTTGACATTAAATTGTTTTCTATCAACTTGAATATATATCCATCCTCTTCCAGTTACAAATAAGGACTGACTTGAGTGACCATGCTGTTAGTCGAACCAGACATCATGTAGGGATATCTGGAGTTTGTTGTCGAAATGGGATATACTGTTATATTTAAATATCTTAATGTCGAGTATCCTTCTAAATCTCAACTACAAATCAAGCAGGACAAAGAATCATGAAGGTTAGAGCAGCCTTCTCAAAAAGTTAGATCATGGACCAATGCTTGAGAAGCCAAAAAGAGAGACAGTGAGTTGTGCTAAGAAGAAGCATTTAGTTGATCTTACCTTGTATTTCCCAGGCTTGAGGCATCCTATCCTATAGTCTGAATAACTGTTATTCCAATGAAAATTAAAGACAAAAACTAAATCTCCTCTTTCAAACACAATTATTCTATCTCCTTCATCCTTCCGTGATATATACTGGTGCTCTGAAGTAATGAACTGCATGCACAAGAAAGAGAAGCCATAATCCAGTAAGTCTATTGAGAACATAATTTATCTTCCAACATTCAATTTAGAAGTACTTGATCTAAAGAGTAATGTAGTTGGTAAATCCAAAGTTCAAGCTTCGCCATTCTAATATTATTTTATAACCATCAATTGCAAGAATATTAAAAAATTGCATACCTGCAATATAAGTATTAAAGGAGAAATCTGATAAAGCAAATCAAATTTTAATCACCACTTTGACATGAATAATTCAGAATATCTTTGTCATAAAAGTTTTAGTGTGAAATTTTTTCCTTCCATATTTTCTTCTCCTTGAAATGATTAACTTATTCTTGCTTGATAGTAGGAACAGGGGATTGTTCAAACCAAGAGTTAGTTTGGCCAGTTTATACTGCAGTTGATTTTGGCCAATTCCCACTACAGATAGTTTTGCGTCGTGTTTTATAGAGGAGAAGATGGGTACACCTGTACAGCACCAAGTATCTCATGACTGGTTTCATCAACTAAGGCAGATAGAACTCCTATCAATTCATTTGATTAGTGGGCCAACATCTATTGGATTTCTAATTTCCTCACAGCAGCAGAAACTAAAACTGCTCAGAAGCTGGTTTTAATAGGAGGCTAATATCCAGTTCACTTGGTGACCATGTTTACTTGCCCAGTGTGAAGATTTCCAACTTCAAAACTGAAATTCCAGAACTGGGGGAATTTAAATAAGATTTGGTGTTTGCTTGCAATCTGAAAATCAAGAATCTGAAAGAAGAATCAGACTCAGCCATAGCTTTGCAGCTGATTAAGAAAAGAGATGCTAAGAGTCATGATAGCAGGCACTCATACAAAAGTAACTTCTGATGCAAAATAATTGCAAGTTCATTTGAGACACGAAGGGAGGGGAATAAGGCGCCAGATATGTTGGCTGACATGGGTATTAAGCTCTTAGGAGTTGCAACCACTAACTTGCTAATAGCATGTGGAAATCCAATCTAGATTCTGAAGAAGGATAAAAGCAATGTATCAGAGACTTGAGCTTTGAAGATAATAGCGGAATGTGGGGAACGCTCAATTAATAAAACAGCCAGTGTTGAATTTTCAATTGATTGGCTGTCTTGAAGTGTCATGGGAATTTATATCGACATTTATTACCTTTGATTTTCAAAACTCTTTACATGTAACTAAATATAAATAATAGCGCTTAAAACAGAAATAGATCCAGGTATACGGCAAAAGCATAACATACACCATAGGTTTCTTCAAGATGCTGCATTGCCTGGTCGAATTCTTGCATTCCACGATATCTCAAATAATCCGCATCTCCCTGAAAATGGAAAAAAAAAAAAAAGAATATCTCAAATAATCCACATCTCCCTGAAAATGGGAAGAAAAAAAAAAAAATTCCTTAGACAGAGACCAGAACCATGCGACTGCAAATATGCATCAAAATATTCTAAAAGGGGTTCTTAGAAACATGGATACACAAAAAGAGAGGACAATAATATGACAACAAAGTAAAGGTTCTCTAGTACGATTCTTGGAAATTTACGGGGCACAGTAAAATAAAATAACAAAATATTAAGAGCACTCGGATGTTCTTCAATGGAAATGAAGCAGTTCGTTACACATCCCAATGGAAATAAAGTAAGTTTGAGCGATCTTTGCTTCTCTAAACCTACGCCCTCAAGCCTATTCAGGAAAACATTGGGGAGTATTTTTTATACATACACTTTATTAGCAAGATGTAGCGTGCATGTGATAAAAGCATTACAGTAGCAAACAATGTTCCAGAGGTGTTCTGAAAACTCGTAGTGAATTTATACGTTCAGACTCATGGTGCCTTTAGATTCATAGCTAGACTTTCAAGGCCTGTTGACTGCCCTTCCCGGATAATTCTCTATAAAATGTCTCCCATGCGAACCTAACACATTTACCAGCAGCAGGTAATTACAGATGAAATTTTAGGGATTTGAGGTTAATGACATGTTTGTTGGAGCTGATACCGAAGTGTTGTCCACAAAACTAATGGTCCTATAAAATAAGCAGCTTTGTATCAATATCATGTCAAGTAACCTAAGCAGCTTTATTCTACCCGCATCACCCAAAGAAGAACGACTAAATGGGTTTAGTTCTATCACTTGCAAGGAGAAGAAAGACGCACTCCCACCTACGTCTACCTTCTCAGACTTAGCCTCCGAACAGCAGTTTGAGACTTGGTTTGCAAGCCAATTGACAATTTCCATTAAGGTTACTTATTGTTCTCATTTAACACTCAAAACTCTGTTAGAATTTAAAGGATTACCCATTATCATCATGCTTTATCAGCAGAAAGAATATTCATGCAACTTTTTGAAGTCATTATTTCCAATCTTTAGAGAGATCTAGATATAAAGACACTTTCGAAACTTATCTCCTTAATCAGGTTGAGGTAGTTAATGACAAATCAACTTTTGCCTAATAGCAAGTTACCCAAAATCATCCCCACTCTCAAATCTAATCTGACCTCATCTCACTTCAAATTTAGATTGTTGTAAAAGAAACTAATACTTCCAGTATAAATTCGATGGTGAAATGATTTAAGCCACTCAGAAGTCAGCAAACAACACAAATACAACAAAGTAGACCCACATGAAAGGGCAAACTATAAGTATTAAGTGTAGGCAAAAGCAGGGAAAAGGCATACCAGATCGAATCTACGCCGACATTTATCAAAGCTGTTATTATTTCCAGGGACGAATTTGCCATCAGGAAGATGTTGATCACATCTTGGAAAATCTATCCACTCTGATAAAGAAATGCAGAATTTAAAACCTGTAAGTCACTATAAAACATAAAGCCACACAAAATTCGGATTTTTTCCGCAGACAAAATTGCATAAGATTAAAGGAACAAGATTCATTATTACCAGGGTGCCCAAATTCATTTCCCATGAAATTCAGATAGCCTTCTCCACCTAATCCCATAGTGATTAGCCTGATCATTTTGTGCAATGCTATTCCACGATCTATTAGAGGAGTTGATGGTCTATCCAATGCCATGAAATCATACATATCCTGCCAAACATGGAATAGAAGGATATGTGAAGAATTAAGAGCACATAATTTACAGAAGTACATTGTAGGCACATATTCATCACATTATGTTCAAAATTTTTGTCATAACAACAATCATAAAAGTTTATTTGGCCATGTCAATCATAAGAAAATCAACAGCATGGAACACATAACAAAGCGATTCCCATAAATCCAACCCTTCCACTTCCTAGGACAACAGTAGCAAAACAAAACTCAAAACGGAGGACATCCAAAAGGGAAATCCATTAAGTAGTTGCTAAAAGACTTTAACTGTAAATTTATTTAACCTATTGACAAATGCCAGCAACCATTATTTATCAGAATAGATGTCACGTGTATGAACATCAATGGTAGTTATCATATCAACTATAGAAATAACAATGTTGAAAAAATAGCTGCCAAGTCAATCTTTAGTTTTTTGGTAGAAGAAAAAATTGATTTGAATCAGCAGAACTATTAATCATTACAATATATATACGCATGAGAGCATGATAAACTTCATCCAACAATTTGTTCTCCAAACATAATATCCATTTCTCGTAAATATTGAAATTGTTCGGCATTTCTTCAAGGAACAAAACTTATTCAGAAAATTAAGCAACAATTTTTAAAGATTGTTGGTTACTTAATTGAAAAATAGTCTGTTCAGTATTTCTTTTTACCTTTTCTATTAACTTAGTTATTTTGCCTTCATATTGGGCTTTGGCGGAGGGGGTTTGGCATGAGGGAAAAGAATTAGGGTTTGGGGTAAGGGTTGTTGGCATAAGGGGAAAGAATGCCATCATGAACTTATATTCCAAACTTAGGATACTCAACCTTGTCCATCAACCAGAATGCAATAGTTTTATCACCCACTAAAGCCTGGTCATGACTTTCAGCATAAGCAACACACTTCTCCTTCCATCTTCTATTTGTTAGCGTATGAACAATATCTCCCATTCTCCAATCCTCATCTCTTTTCCTGTGCCATATGAAGCAAAGCCAAGAGTCAAATAAACTTGCAATCATGACATATAATTAAAGTCAAATAGATAGATAATGCTACTTAGCAACAAATTATCTAAATACATTTAATAAGAAGTACAAATGCTGCACTTTTTTTATCAGGATAAATATTATCTAACATACAATGTAGAAAAGTAGTTTAAATATGTTGATAACAAGCGCAACATTAAGACCAAGTAAATTTATGAAAATGATCACGAGGGGCTAACATCAAGGGTTATGCATATTGCTAAAGAAGGCTGAGCTTAAACCATGATGCAGTACAATAATTTGTGGACTCCCAAGTATACTCAAGCTCCAGAAGGGTCAGGATGGCCGTCAAGGGTCTGAAGAAATCAAATTGTTTCCCTATAAAGTACTCCAAAGAACAAACTGTAGATGGTCACCATGTAAGGTCAGCAGGTCATTGAGAAACAAAACCATTTTGATCAGCTGAACAAATTATCTCCCTCACGAGAAGTACTTAGGTATGCTTGAAAATCCCTTATCCAACAGATTTGCATGGTACTAGATTCTAATGGCCAAATGCCAAAGACTGTAGAGCATGCTCATGTAGTTCCTACAATTAAAATGCTTCTATGATTGCAAATTGGAAACAATTTATTATGTTAGATAGCCTCTTAATTCTTTGCACCAAAAGATTAACAGCAAAACTAAAATCAATTACAGTGTGTATAAAGCACTACTAGTATTTAAACTTCCAGAGGAAACGTACTTGAGCAACTCAATCCACTTATCAGCAATTGCCATCTGAAGCCGATAGTCAAATCCAACCCCACCATCCTCAACTGGAATGCAGAATGTTGGCATGCCACTAACCTGAGATCAGGAAACAAAAGTGCTCAAAACCAAGGTCGGTAAAAGTTACCAGCACTGAAGTATTCAGACTTGCAAGGACCAAAACTAGCCATCTTATGTTATACAAATATTCAGCATAGACTTCAATCTTCTGATTGTGAAGAAAATTTTTCTGGTACAAGACCTGTTTACTTCTTGTTTGTACAAAGACCTAAATATCCGAGTTATATAAGATGCTTGAATCCGGTAAAAGCAGAGTAATTTACGGATGGAAACTAATATCACGTTTAACAAAACTGTCAAATTTACTAGCACAAGAAACAGATTCACATACATCTTCAAGAAACAAATTCACTTACATCTTCACCAATGGTAATAGCTTCAGGAAAGAGCCCATGAATGAGATCATTTGCCAGCATCAAATAGACCACTGCATCAACATCAGTTGCATATCCAAAATACTCATTGTAGTTCCCAGTAAATGCAACCTAAAAGAGCAAAATATTGGTCAGCTAAAGCCATGTAGCACTGGTAACAGAATTTGACTTCAGAGATTTCAGCCACAAAAAATAATGCAGCAACTGCAATCATGGAATACCCTAAGTGAAGAATATGGTTCACATATAAAAGAAAAAAAAAAGCACAAAATGCTGTGGACAAGTTTTAACTATTGTTGTCTAGCTCAAAGAAGTTTGTAAACGCAAGAAATAATCTAAGTCAGTTCATTTATACCACTTTCCCAATGAAATAAAGCATGAGACAAAGAAGAACAAGTGACAAAATATATGAGCATGAACAAAGAGCACAATCTCCAGATTTCAGTTTTTTTCTACAAATGACAATAATCATAATTAATGGCCACCAAGGTACAAGGTCCTAAATTTTTTTGAAAGAGAGCATTCAAAAGAAAATATTATGTCCTAAGAAGTCATAGTGTAACCAAAGCATTAAATTTATACATGCCTGCAAGCCATGATGATTGTACATCATTGAAGTCACACCATCAAATCTGAAACCATCGAACTTATACTCATCCAACCACCATCTTGCATTTGAGAGAAGATACCTTATGACCTATAACAAAAAGTCAATTGAGTATGCACATCTGAAGTCTAGTTTCTCTGAAGTGGCAAAAAGTACATGAATTCCATGTAAATTGCTATGAAACTGCAGGATGGCACATACTTCCCAGTGTCCATAGTTAAAGAGACGAGAATCCCACATCCAGTGATAACCACGCGAGCCAGAGTGGAAATAACAGCTATCAGTGCCATCAAGCATGTTTAGCCCATCCAAAGTATTATTTGATGCATGGCTAAACAAAAAAGAAATTTCTAGTTATATTCAGTCAGTAAAATACTAATATTAACATTTGAGTTACAAAGTAACAGCAATATTAAGGAAGAAAATGTATAGATGCCAAGAATTAGAGCCAAATGTATTGGGAGTTTCCTTGAATCAAACTCATAAACAATCTAAAATTGCCAGTGCCAGGGAAGACCACTTCTGTTTTCCTAAAGAAAAAAGCCACACATGCAGAAACTACAAAATGGTTAAAAAATAAAAATAAAAAAATACAAAAAGCTACAAAGGCATATAGTTTTACTTTACTGACAAAAGTACAAATTTCCAATTCCATATCTATCGAATCTACCAGCCTCAAAAACAGAACATTAATCATGGAGCTCATATTCTTTGAAAAATAATGTTAAGATCATAGAGTACGTATTCTACATTTGATACATCCTCAGTACAAAAGATAAAGAGCACAAAATTAAAATTTTGAAACATCCCATTAAAATATATAAAAATAATCAATTCAAAAACCTGACTCACTATGCAGTTGAATAAAAGGTAGATCTAAAGCTTGTATCCAAAATCTACATGAAAATGACCAAGACTAAACATCAAATTTTCACAGAGTTCCTAAACTTAACAAACGTTCTGCTTCTTCAGACACTTAAAGTGCCGAGGCATGGTGGCCAAACTTCAAATTGGTAAAATAATTTGACTGACTACTTCATCTTTTAACCTAGAAATGAAGGGAAAATTGCATATGTTGTGCCACACAATCCAACAGATGGAAAAAATAAGTTCCAGAACTGTTAACAATAACGTAATGAAATGAAGATCATAAGCTTGCTATTCACAACCCAAAAAAAAAAAACAGAATATCATAAGCTTGCCTATTCAACACCAGTAGAGAGCATCTTTATCTGCAATTTAAGATGATTAGCCTCTTGAAAAGAGGAGAAGGCTTTAGATAAAATGGTCATGTGCCTCCTCTACGATTTGGAAACTCAACCTTAACACAGCAATTGTGATCCACAATGACCTTTTCCTTCAACAGTCATAGAGGGCAAGTTTATAAAAAATGAGTAGGAGACTGAGGTAAAGAAAGGCGAAGTTACTTTTTTTTTTGGTACATTCAACAAGAAAAATATTTGAGAGAACATTTGTTAAATTTGTTAAAACTAACTTTTTTCATAAAATTTTGCAAGATATTAAATAAGCAAGTGCAACCCAATTGTACAACTTTCTTGCAAAACAAACACCTATCCCTTTGCAATTAAACACTACATAAGCAATGAAAAACCTAAACTTTGAAGGTGCAAGATAACGTTTCCTTCAAATAATATAAGCCCTCTACAGGTCTTATTATGCAGCCATCTTAGTGAAATACGAGGTATTTGTTTTTGATCAATTAGACAATAGCCAAAACTTAAGATCTTAGCTCCAATACAGCATACTATGATGGTAAACATACTTAAAGAGAAACGCTTCTGCTTTTAGAATTCAAATGCATAGCCATCCTTCCTCCACCCAACTCTTTGTGGAAGGTGTAATAAAAGTGCAGAAGCAAGATTATAAAGATTGGCTGCTGACCTTCGATTTCAGAGTTTTAGCAGATTATTAGGAGTATAATATTAAGAGTCTTGGTGATGTTTATACTTCAGTTTACTCTCATCAGATAATTAATAATCAATACTGGTCGCTGCATTACCAGAAGAGAAAGATACCTATCCACCAACCCAAACCATAAAGAACATATATTAATAAACGGAGATGGTATCTGTGTGAGTAAACACAAATTCCAAATGAACAATGTCCAACGGGGTAAAAAAGATCAGCTAAATATATAGTAATTTCCCACTAGAAGAAAATTATATTCTAGATCAAGCAAAAATGCTAAGTGGTAAAATTCATTTAACTAATTTTTCTTCAAAAATGACTGCAATTCTTACCTGTGCACAATATCCATGAGAACAATTAGATCAAGCTCATGTGCTTTATCTATCAAAGATTTGAGATCATCCGGAGTCCCACAACGGCTGCTAGGTGCAAAGAAATTTGTGACATGGTACCTGCAACAGGTAAAAGAAGGAAATGGAATAACCCATTAGAGTATAAATTACACTAATCAAACATCCAAGATCACCAACTCCTCCCCCTACAAAGGACAATGTAAAGTTGCAACAAAATTTACAAGATATTTACGCACAAATATCCAGTGAATGAAACAAATAAAACAAAGATAAGTACCCAAAGCTAGCATAATATGAATGCTCTTGGATGGCCATGATCTGAACTGCATTATAACCAAGCCTCTTGATACGAGGGAGCACCTCATCTCTGAAGTTCACATAGGTATTTATAACAGGCTCCTTCATTTGCAAAGTCAACAACATTGTTAGGACTAGATAGAGAATAAAACTGGTTTGAATAACTATTCTGACATTCAAGAAGAAACAATTGGGTGATAAATGATGGAACTCTACAATGTTCTGTTACGCTGTAATGAAGTATGTAAAGCTCAATAAAGTCATGATATAACCTCAGACAAGGAAAATATCATGAAGATGATGTTCATGCTGACGTCCATGAACTAAACTGAAGGGTTTCTCATGGTAGACTCCAGCTTTGGAAACAACAGTGGAAGAACTTTCAATAATGAAAAATTCTGCCACTACATCGAAATAAAAGCAGTATCAGAGGCATCTCCTCCCAAAGTGATGCCAGAAGAGAAGAAATAAGTTCTATCTCAAATTTTTATATCGTCAAAGGAAAAGCTTTTCGAAAGGTTAAATGCCAAATAATTGTTCACAGTGTAAAACCAAATATTAATAGTCCACAAACCCCTTTCAATTGTCCATTAGTTGCAGACTCAGAAGAAATACTAATTTCTTTTAATTGGATTTGTCATCTCTATTTGCCTATGCATTGGTTTATCAAAAGTTTCATAGCCAATTATCAATCTCACAAAGCAATAGTTTAGAGTGAACATCAGTTGCCTTCTTATTGCAACTTATCCTTAACCTAAAACATTTACAATCCCGCTAATATACCACTATGAAGATCAAACAGCTTAAGTGAAACATAGTAGTTCTTGCAGCCAAAATTACACAGTTTGTTGTTCATATAATGATTCAGAAAAGTTGTATCAATATTGTGTCCCATAGAACCCATACTCCCACTAAGAGTGGGTATTTCAAAAGACTAAAACAGAAGAACACGATACAACACAATACAATGCATTCTGTCCAGAAAAACATTCACTTTTCATTTGCACTATCAATTCATGCATCTAACTCTTGGATCTGAAATGCTGAAGCCAAATAACTTTTATCACTTCAATAATATTTTTGGTCGTATCATACTGCTGTGGAAAGCTGCAGAAGTTTAATTTAGGTGTTCAATTACGAGAGAAAATGGCCCACTAACTTCATACAGAAGTTTTGTGAATCATAAAACATTCTGCGGCGAGATAAAAGCACCCATAGAAAATAAGAAAAATTAATCTTCACATGGGAAAGGAGGGATCTCACACTGTACTACTCATTCCAACATGAGCCTCATATATCCTGAGTGACTTTGGTCTTTTGGGCTGAGGATGCTTAAACACATACTTCTCCTGTTGAAAAAATTATCAAAAGTTAAACTATCGAGAGGCTAATAAGCAGAACTGATGCAATAGTAGAATAATTGTTATGGTTAAAAGCAAAAACATCCAAAAAAGGTTAAAAGCAAAAACATACAGTTTAAAAAATAAGTATAATGCATTCACTTGCATAAACATTAATACAAAATTACTTGCAAGTTTATTATATAATAACGAAGGAAAGACAAAAAGCCAATAAAGGACAAGCAAATGATCCTGAAAAAATTCCGATGCATTATTGCACAGTTTTATATGCTAGCTGGATGCTATTCAATTAATAAGCTATTTATTATTTCTATTCACAGAAACACCCTTCACTCCAAGATTTGAACTCACAAGTTTACCTACTTAAGCAGCAAAAACGAAATACTGCAAAAGAATACCTCTTCTGGAGGATCATAGTATATCCCATCATATGGAATTTCACCAGACGCCTGTACAGCAAACTTGATCCATGCTGGAATTGAGTCTTTAACGCCAGATGGAGTATCCAAACGTATCTACATTTGCAAAATGCAAAATCATCCAGTGAATAGCCCAAATGCATTTCTACAAATTAACAATGCAAATTTGAAAAATGATGCAGATTGCACAGCTACGTGCTGGGAGAAAACACAGTGAGACCTTTTCTCGCCTTTTTTTCTTTTTTTTTTTTCTGAAGCAGATGGAGGGAGAGATGCAATTACAGTATATACTTCCACAATGATGAGCAGGCAACAAATTCATAAGTCAAAACAGTCAAACCATTAGCATCCGTGGAGTTTCACTAGCCAACTTGGTATGCAATACTGTCACAGGCATGTAAATGAGAAGACTCAGGAATTTTCCAAGTAACCTAACCTTGAGCAATTTCTAGACTACTTTCACCATAAATCAAAACTGTAAAACTGTTAGCAGCCATTGAGTTACGCTAGGATGCATGCAATACAGTCACTGTCAGGTAAAAGGGACTAAGAAATCCTCCAAGAAACCTAACCTTGAGCAATTGTAAGACTTGAGTTAATTGGTTATGAAGCCTTTTCTTGCATGTCATTTCACTGACGAATCAGCTTAAGATAATTTTCATTAGCATAAGAAACAGAATTTGCATAAATAGAACAAACAAAGCAAATTATGACGTCGGTGAAATCATATTCCTAAAAAAAATGACTCAAACATATTCCTAAAAAACTTAATTGAAAACAGAACAAATCTTGCACAACAGTAAATCCTAGAGTAAATGAAAAACAAAGAATTTAATGCATCATAGCGTTTCACCAGCCAGTATTTCCACTTACTCAAGAATGACACATTATACAGTTTCACATGGATACCAGTAGATTAAATAATAGATGCAGTTGGAAGAGGATCCTAAAACTGGTTTCTATTACCGAGTTATTATATTGTTTATGCATCTATCGTAAGCCTATTTTGTGGTATCACTTAACATCCTAATTCATCCTCAAATCTATATAAAGGACCTGTCATAAGTCTTTTAATTCAGACCAATAATGACCTGCTGAAAAGACATGTCAACCTTTTCTTAGAAACAGGCTTTCTCAACCATATTGGCAGCATAAATGTAAGACCTTGCTTCTGATAAGATTGGCAAGAAGATTTATGGTTAGAAGCTATCATTAACTTCAATTTGGTATGTGTTCCTCAGGTATAGCTTAATTCTTTAACATGGCGGAGTGCTTCATTTGCAATTCATGTGACCATTTAATTCTCTGATACATTCTTTAATCCAATTCTGCAAGTTAAGTTTAAGTAGCTGGAAAAGAGAAATAGGTAAGTGAACATCAAACACAACACCTCAAGGACAACAACTCATGCATCATGTCTCCAGTGTATCCAGGAATCACCTTTACTCGAGAGCCATGAGGAATTGGAGGCGACCCATCTGCATTGTTTGGCAAAAAGATCTCCCAAACGCCAAATTCATTCTGTTTAAATACAAACAGTAAGTGCCATGTTCCATTGGAATATCCAATAAAAACAAATCATAACATTGAAAGAGAAAATCTCACGAGTTTTTAGGATAAATTTTAAAGATTAAACAAAACATATTTCGAATCACCTTGTATGCTCAAGAACTATGGAAGTCAGTATTGTTCTGCTAAAAAATAGCATTGCAACAGATAAAAAGCATCTTCTAAATTATCGCACTGTTTTTATCATTTAGCACATGACACATACTTCCTTCACTGTGCAAAGAAACATATTTTGATTCATTTAAAATACTCCTTCAATCTTAGAAAAGAATTCCCATTGCCCCATCACAGCCACAGTTTAAATTTACCTTAAAAGCAAAACTAGTTGACTGTCGAGTTGACTGTCGAGCAACTGCATTCATTACAAGACAAAGACATCCAGTCCCCAATACCAACAAGAGGGTACATAAAAACAACTATTGACTGACTGAGATATATATAGCAACAAAAAGCTTCACTGAGGTCAGTTCTTCATTACAATTCACAAAAAGGATCATCAAAATTCACTATATATGGTATGTTACACGGATTCAGCTCCCGGGTTTGTGGACACTGGTATGAATGAAGAGTCTAACATGGGTATGACAAGACAAAATGAAGAATATAGTTAAAATATGCCACACCCATACCCGCACAAATACTGACACCCATATTGATAAGACATGACATTAGTATGGTAGGAGTGAGAGGAGAGCCCGAGTAATATAGAAATACAACATTGTATATTCACAAACCACACCCCATCCAAAAATCTCATGACTTAAATCTGTCATCACGTTCATAATTAGGTCGCCACACTAGACATCATTACCAATTTACCAAGATCAATACAAATAATAGTGACCAAAGGATAAGACAAACATTATCATCAGAGAACCAGCATTGCAACAACAAAGCATGACAGAGATCCTAAACAGGATAAGAGTATGCCACCCACCCCCCCACCCCCCCAAAAAAAAAAAAAGGAGCACTGACATATACGAAGAGTGATTAGCATACCCGAGTCATGACATCAGCATTAGGATTCCAATTGTTGAAATCTCCAATAAGTGTTGCCCACTGCCAGCATCATAAAACAACGCAGAGATAATCAAAAGCAATGATTTAAACCAGTTACCTAAAATAAAGTTCAAATTTTGATTTATGTTTGATGAATAAAAAAGCCTTCTCCAGGGCCTCCTCTTTTTTTATTTGCCCATAACCTATCAGTGTAGTAAAGTTAACAGTTTTTTGCATCACATTCAAATGTTCATTTGCATATTTCTCTCTCTTACATTGATTGATTGTTTATGTTAGTGTGTATGTGTGAGAGAATCACTACTCAGAATATTGAGACAAGCTTCTTAACTACCTGTCTGAATTTATGCACAAACAATTGTTGATTTTATGATGAATGGCTTAGGAAGCTATGGTTATAAATTGCCAATAAACTTCTTCCCAGAGAGAAACAGTTCAATAGGCAGTATTTTGTGGACAACAAACCAAGATGATTAAACAGATAAGTAAACTTAAACTGGTAACTGTAGCATTTTGTCCTGTAAGCCATTAACCATAAGCACATGCACATGTGCGAGCAAATAGGTTTTCCTGAATGGTTTCTTATTGAAATTCAAAACTGCAGAACAGCACAAATTGAAAAGGAGTAAAAAATTTAAGGTGAAACATGACAATCCTTCAAAGTAGACTTGTTCGTGCTAAATAAAGAAATTTGAGTGGGGATGTTTATAAGAGTATGGAAATTTCACCTACTGCAAATAGAGTAAAAATAAAACTAACCTTGGCTCCAGGAGCCCACTCCCTGTAAGTGATTCCTGTGGCACTGGAAATACGACAAAATAAGAATCTCAACCTATTGACTGTCATCATCAGAATATATCTTCCAATCATTGAAACAGTATAAAAGAACAAAAACTTCGGGACCAGATCTAGGATGAAGTTTGCTAGAAAAGGAAGCTCAGGCTGAAAAGATCCATGTAACAAATGAAAGAGAATACTACTACTATCAGAAACTGAACCTGAGAATGCTCTGAAATGCCACCCAGTTCCCTTGTATAAAAATTTAAGCAAATCCTCATGACTCTGAAGGACGTTCGCAGACTATACAAAGATTTCTACCCATATTTAGAAAATAATCCAAAAAGAGTTTTTGGAATTAGGTGGACGTACAAATCAGTTTCCTCAAATAGGATAAACCTACCACGGGTAGTAACCATCATAAGCCACGAACCCCAAAAGCTTTATGCTAGTTACCAATCCTCCAAGATGCAAAAAGATGTCCAAGCATGTCAGAGCCAGAGGTTCCATCTCAAATGACCATTATCTGATTGTATTCCAGGAGTATATAATTTACATCCCGGTGCAAAGATCAACTACTCAAAGAAGATTATCATCCGTATGACGTGGAACTAAGGCAAAGTTGTCAAAACCATGCATATCAGTTTCCAACTTAATTCTAACAGTGGTAAAGGCAAACCTCAGGGTCAAACCCATTAGGGGTGCAAGAACCTTAAATGAAAAAAATACAGGTACCATAGCAATACATTAGGAGTAATACCTGGGAGTGAAACCAAATTTCTCGTAGCCACGAGAAAATGCCTCTAAACCACCCTCATACTTGTCTATTGCCTTGCGCATTTTCTTGTACTGACCATACCTGTGAAAAGACAGCACATAGGCCAAAGTTCATGTCAAAGAAGCATTAACAAGGCAAACTAAACTAGGCAAAACCTGCATACTAGTACGCAATAACTCAAGTATGTCCTATACTTCAGAAAGCGAGCAAGAAACTATAAATTAGCAAGGGATGTATCACGTTTCAAAGTGCATCCAAAGAACCCAAATATTGGAAGACACAAATATAGAGTGGAGGGATATTCTTACCTATAGTCAAGATGGCCACTAAAATTTCTTAGAAGAGGGTCTATTTCATATATCCTCTGACCAAATCCAGGTGGAGGAATGGTCTTTTTCCTGACTTTCTCTGATTCACTACTAATCATCTCCTCCAAATCTGATTCTGCTACACCTTTTACTTTACCATCTTCATGCAGAGGCAATGAAGTTGCAGAATCTTGATCATCATCATCTTCACCATACCCACCTGCAGACTCAATGTAATTCTCCTCAGCTTCCATTTTGTTTTCATCTCCCATCTTTGAACCATCTATATCACTAGATACCTGAAAGGAAGTGAAAGTCAAAATACAAAAATTAGTGAAGTGGGATATCACAGTGCAATTGAATGTCAGAACTTAGGTATAAAGCTCACAATTAATAGGCATTGATCAGCTAGAGTATAAAGTGCGAATGCAGCCTCTATACGGGAATCTTGTGGAAAATGGGGTAGAGAAGGGAAGAAGTAAAGCAGAAAAAGAAAGAACATAATTTGAGTTATATAAATGCATCTGCGAAACAGAATCTTTACAAGGAAAACAAATTAGAAAAATTTCCATACTCCACTGGCCAAAACCAAAATATAATTGACAAAATAAACAATGATAGTACGATTACTATTTCCATCCTAGGTTACTAATAGATCATCCATCAAATGAGTAAGAGGATGAGACGATAAATAAAACAAAATGAAGAGTTGAAAACCAGCAAAGTTCTTATTTCCATTTTGCTGCAAATTCAAATTACATATGCAATATTAGATCACAAGGGCATAAGAATTGAAGTATTCAGATTACTTAAACAACATCAAATTCATTCCCACCTAAAATGCAGTTATCACTCTTATGAACCATGACTAACTGAATTGTGCTTTTTCAAAATTATAGAGGTAAGACATACACAGTAAGCACCAAAACAGACCTACATTAACAACTTTAATTGGATAAAACAAAATAGAAGAAGACAGAGAAAGAAAAAAAAAATTCTTCTTTCATTATGTCAGCAATATCAATATAAGATTTGTATCATCTTTTTCTTAACATTTTTTCTACAATATGCATAAAAAATGGTTCCTATCTCGTTCTGCTCAAATATTTTTAGAACCCACATCCATTTGAAATTTGGGCCTGAACATTAATGCAAAATTTTTCTCTCAATTATTGGTTAATATGGATAGTGTCATGATTACATACTTGAGGGTGTTCTAAAATCGTCTGAGCAACCTCTAATGACTGTGTTGATGATGAGGAGACATCAGTCTCACAGCCTGGAACAAGAATATTCTCGGTTGCAGCAACTGCAGAGGATGGGGAATCAGAATCATAAGCCAACGTTTGAGCAATGTTCTTCCCTAGAAAGGAACATCATATCAGCTACAACATTACCCAGTCTCAGAAAGCATAATGGAGTTCACAATATGAGTCAATTTTAGTCAAAAAGAAAAAATTTTCTTTCACGGCAATAGAAAATATATATATGTATATGTATATATAAATCAACTAAGGTGGTCAGTCAGAGGGGTTTCCTAGAAAATAACCAGCTCAATCGAGTTAACATCTTTATGCTCTCAAAGGCAAAAAGGTCCTATCAACCACGAAAGTGACAGGTAGACAACAATCAACACGAAAATTTAAGGCTATCAACAAATGCCTGCAATCGAAATTTCTAATTCAGTCCCTTTGATACTAACTGCCCCAAGTTGCACATTTCAGTTTCATCATAACAAGGATCTTGTTATTCTTTATTTTTCAGACAGCAAGATACATCGTGTTTAATACTACACTTTATTAATGCTGGTAACAATTTTTACATGATATTGTATGTGAAATCCAAGACTTTTGAATGCTTAAATAATATCAAAACCTCAACGGACCTTCAATTCAATCTAGCAGTATAACAACAAATGATGATTAACTGTACAGAGTTCTTGTCAATTACTTACAACAACAAATCAAGAATCAAGATTATCCGATACAGAGTCACTAGTATCCCTTCCATTATGGAGGAAACAAAAAAGAAAATACGAAAACAAATGAAAAAAAAGTTGTCGGACCTTCACTTGTCACATTTACAACTATTTATTCGTCTAAAAGAGACAAAACCAACAAATATTTAAAAAAGTAAAAAGAAAGAAACACTCAGGAACATCCCAAGATATATATAAAAATGGAAAAGAGAGAAAGTTTACGTGAAGAAGAGCGGTTTCTCAGAAAGAAAGAGAGATGATTAATCTTCCGATCAGCATCAAAACTCGAACGAACAGCCCTCTTCACTGACGACGGCGACGACGGAATTGTAGGAAAGCCAACTCCTGATAATGCATATACCATATTCTTTTTTAATTTTGTAACGTTTATTAATAGATTTTGCAAGCAGTTTTAGATCTTGGTAGGTGGTAGTAGCACTGGCAATATCGCTTCAAGTAATAGAAAAGAAAACTATCCAGTAGTGGCGCGTCTACGGGGAAGAGTTCACTGTGGCGAGAGAACCGTGAAGAAAGGCTTCTTCCAAGATTTCGATTTTCTTCCAAGATTTTGATGAAACGCGTGACTGTGTGACTGAGTTGAGTACATTCAAAGAAAAAATATATATATTAGTAGGCATCTCAATCAAAATCAATTGAATTGATTGCATACGTACGTGTATATATAGACGAGAGACGAGTCGGGTGAGTGAGTGAGTGAGTGAGTTGCATGGGGACATGGGCGATTGTGGTGGGTTCCATTCAGACTCCCCTTTGATATCCTGGGTCGTCAATTGAATTAGAGATGACTTGAAACGGAAATCATCGTGGGCCGCCCGCTCCACTTGCGTAGCTAGAAATCTAAAAAAGATCACCCACGGACGGCTCTTACGTTGCGGCTTTAATCTTTATATTTTACTAGAACTTTGGATCTTGCCAGAAAAGGGGCTTTTTGCACTTGTAGGCCCGTTCCGGCTCGTTGGGATCGTTTTTGGCATATTCTTAAATTCCTCAGTTTATTTTCCACAATCTGAAAAAGGGTAACAAATATCCAGGACTGATTCCTTTCAAATGAGGTTGAGTAAGTAGTCTCTCCATTCTCTTTCTTCCAATTATCAAAAAAAATATCCAGAACTGATATTTTAGTGCCTTAATGGGGATACTAATTAATTGAATTTTCATAACTTCAACTTGAAAATACCTTTCCTAAATAAACACCTTCTTTCTAGGCGAATGATATTTATTGATTTTCCATAAAAAGAAAAATAAAGGCTCAAACATGAGTGCTCAAAAAAAAAAAGAGAAAGGCACATACATGAGAAATAAATGAGAACCATAGACAAGTATTAACAACGTAGACAGTAACATTATATTAAAGGGATGTTTTCAACTTTTCTAAACCCTAGTATTAAAGTAACTCATTCCTTCTTGACACACAGGCTTAGCACTACAAATTTGAGTTTATACATGAATTTGGACTTTTGGATTACATTTTTTATGGAAAAGTATAAAATGGTGGAGTGTGCTAAAATCAATAATATATCGTCATTTAATGGTGGCTTGTCACACATTATGATATTTGGTGCCAATTAATTGGTATCAGTGCACTGCACTTAGTGTCATAGTGCGCGACCAATTCCTGCTCCACTTTTTATTGTCTTATGGTGGGTTTTTTTTTTTTTTTTTTTTGATAATTCTTGTGGTGGGTTTTAATATTTCTTTGAATAGCTACATTTATACAAGCTTTTATCCATTTTGTGCATATAATAAGTTACATAAATAATTTAAGTACACTATAGAGAATATCCCATGTCAATATTAAACATTAAAAAAAAAGGCTCGTATCGAAACTTGAACAACATTACAAGGATTCAGTAAAACATTTGTAAAAATTAGCTATGATTTGAGTAGCATCATAAGTTATTTAAATATTTTTGTCATTCAAACTATTTAGAATATTTCATCGTTATCTTAGCATTTGTGTAATATAACACGAGTCATATTTCATATCTAAAAAATCAAAATTTGGAGCAATTATACATATGTCTATTGTTCAATATTCGATAATAATATGCACCTTCAGATGGTTGACCTATAGATTTGGCATATATTGACTAAAGTCAATTGCCATTTTATTAGATGTCAATGCATTGTCTTCAACACGTTAATCACACAATGACATGAGAAAGATAGAAATAAATACTTGAATTTGTTTTTTATTTAATTAAACTTGCAAATAATGTAATGATATTCAACTGTCTAGCTAGGTTTTACACGTTGAGCATAAGAGGAGTGTATTGCATAAATGTTGCGGTGAAAGATTCCATCTCAAAATTAAGCAATGCTAATGAATCCATTAGTAACAAGTGGTCATTCTCTTACAAGTTGCACAGAAGCAACAAAAGACACAAAAACGCAATTATTTACGTAGCTACAAGAAAGGATAATTTCATAAATCTTTATGACAATTATGGACACATTCTAAATTGTTGTTTGGTACATGCTTTAACTTTCTGATTTTGAAAAATATATTTTATAATGTTTTTAACTTCTTTTATATGATTTTGAATTTTACTTTTTACCTTTTTATCAAAGTCAATTTTTAAGAATCAAAATTGAAAACAACCCCTAAAACAACTCTATTCAAGTTTAGAAAATTTCAATCGTCTCCTCAGCCACTGGGCTAACGGCCCAGTGTTTAGGGGGAGTCAGGTATTCCCAGCTACAGGTCCTGGGATCAAATTCCAGAACTTGCAGCAGTTAGGGAGTTTCAAGGGCGGGAAAGTTTATGTAAATTTTAAGGAGTCATACCCTCAAATTATGTATGGTAAATAGTCAGGGGCTTCATCCAGCGGGAGTCTCGCCTCGCTTGTGTGAGACAACAAACTTGTAATACAATAATGATTGATAAAAAAAAAAAAAAAAAAGAAGAAAAATGGCTCCTATGGGTTAGAGTAAATTTCCAAACCTGAAAGTTCAGGGGAGCTAGCATGTGGACCATACTTCAAATTTTAATTTATTTTTTTAATCCAATTTTTAACTGCGCTCTCCAATCTAAGTTGGATGAGTTTGTATTCTCCGAATAATTTACAAGTCAGTCACCAAACCCACGCATTTATGCCCATTTGACGATGCAATCGTTAAAGTTTCAATCAAGCCCAAAATGGTTATAGTCCAAGCCCGGATAACAACTAACCTTTTCTGAAGTTACTACGCGGTGATGTGTATGCTGCTATAATTTGACTTGTATGCGTTTTCTAGCACGCCTTCCTAAAAATCTAGGGCTTGCTTGAGGTGAGTGGGGACAACAGCCTCAACTACTGTAACAGACTCAGCCTTCTCTCTCCTCTTCTCCCATCTCCAGCTGAGTTCTATAGTTTCGGCTCCACATTTCCGGCAGCATCTCCGGCCAAGGTACTTTCTTACGTCCGATTACACATGACAACTGCTAGATAGCTGCACGCCTTTGATTGATTGAAGGATTTTTGCTGAATCCATCAAATTCAAAATTTTTCTTTCCTGTATGCATAGTTTGTATATTTGACTAATGCATTTGTGAGGTTGGAAAATGTTGTTATTAGATTAAACAAATACTTGCCTTCATATGAATTCACTGGCTGGCACATGCGTGAGGTGTAAGTATGTTTGAGTTTGGCGGATCAAATTGATTTTTGACGTCTTTGAACTGTTTAGATTCGTTAATTTAATCTGTTGATTCACGTTTTGCAGATAAAATATCTAGGAATTTAGATGTGCTTGTTGACCTCTCTCATATTTGAAGGACATCGAGTTTGAATTTTTATGTTATACTCGAGTTTGAATTTTTATGTTATGCTCAAGTTTGAAGTATCAAAATATGATTTTGGAGACATATTAATACGTTATGCCGCAAATTTAGTAGCAATATTTAATACTTGCGATACACTTATTGTTGATATAAATGGTGGGAAAAACCTGAAGTAAATTATTAATTAGAAATAAAAGTTTAATGAAAATTTTATCATAGGTTGATGAATTTTTTGTGTCTGGAGATCATTTTAGTTTCTCAGCAGTGTTCATTCCTGAGAGAACTGGAGGAAAAAAAGCTTTGAGAACATTGACACACAGAAATTTGTGTGATTTGCATGGAGGTGCTTAGACACTCATATCAGGGTTTGCTTTTCTTCGTCATGTCTTCTTACTTAGCTTTTCAAAAGTTCTGCACTCAAATTTTACCTTCACGAGAGAAAGAATAGGGAGAATTCTTTCTTCTGTTTATTATCACGTTTATGTATGCGGTCAATATTAGAGTTTATCAGAGAGCAATCGTACCGTACGGCTAACCAATCGCATTATGTAGTAAACAATGCATTAATTGACATTCTTGAGTTGACATGGATGGATATACCATTAAATGCAAAAGCAAGAAGATCGTATCAGTGAATTACTGATCTCCAGATACTATATGTGATACTAAGAGACTTGTACATTATTATTGGTTGAAACAAGGTTTCTATTTGTGCACCTTCTCAGTATTAGATCTCAACAAAGTCAAAAAAACCAAAACAGCACCACATAAATATGCATGTGTCTACGCGTGTGCTGATATTTATTATTTCTACCTTGTTGCAAAGGTGGCGTTACAAGAGGTATATTAGTACTGTGTGTAGCTTCTGTGATAATGTATGGTTCTAATGGCTGAGGGCATATATTAAAAATCAAGAATGCCTCGCAGGTTCATTCTTAGCCATTCATGCACCATTGCTTCAAACTGCTATGCGTTCCTGACTGATTCATTTATCTGTTTGAAGTTATTGATGCAGCTGTACTGCAATCACATCTGCACGGGCATAAACTAGACATCTCTTCGAATTTGATAAAAAAAGACTGAATATGGCTACATCAGAAGAGAACAGTGCTCTCTTCCCAATATTTATATTGACAATAATGGCTTTACCCCTAGTACCTTATACAATTTTTAAGTTATTCCAAGCTGTGTCAAAGAAGGCTACCAGCATCAACTGTCCGTGTTCAGTTTGCTTTCGCTCTGGGAAATATCGCAAATCAATTTTCAAGAGGGTTAGTATATGACCTTCAATTTTTCAGTATGTTGCACTGCCTTGGACTTGTAATCTCAGAGCCTTACTGTTAAATTGACGTCGATTCTTTCTGTGTTCATTTTCAGATTTCAAACTTTTCAACATACAGTAACTTAACGCTTGTACTGTTGTGGGTCATCATGGCCGTTTTGGTTTATTACATTAAACACATCAGCAGTGAGGTAATTTAAGGTTCAGATAAAAATTTCATCCAGGAGTGACTTGTGAATGAGGCACACATTTGTGCATGTGGGCGTATGTTTTCTTGTTTAACTTGTTATTCTGATAATGCTGGTGTGCTGGGCCAAACTATTATTTGACATTGCATTAATATATTTTTTAAGGTAAAAATAAACACTAGTAACTTGATCATAAATTTCCAGAGAATCGTCTGAAAGGAGCCTTCATATTCTTAGCATGATTCTAACTGCTGGATTGGAGCCATCTAAGCATGCATTTTAGCTCACCCGAGTTCATGTTCAAATTATGTATGTGTACATAAAATATTACTTTTATGCAGGAATGTTATGCAAACTACAAGAACACTGGTTTTATACTGCATAATTGCAATGGTTGCCAAAAAGTAATAGTTTCATTGTCTTCTATTTTCATTCAAGTTCTCAGCAAAAAAATGTGGAAGGGCATGGTGCTAATATTGTACATGTATACTCTCATTGATTTATATTTTGGTTCATTTGGATTTTTAGTACTGGCTTTATGACAACCATTGTTTTGAGTTTCTAGAGAAATGTTGGCAGTTTATGAAACTATTGATTGAAATTTTTTGAGATTTGTAAAAGCTACTTCTTGGAAATGAACATATCCTTCCTGATTGCTCAGATCCAAGTGTTTGAGCCATTCAGTATTCTGGGACTAGAACCTGGAGCTTCTGATTCAGAAATAAAAAAGGCATATCGGAGACTTTCCATTCAGTACCATCCTGATAAAAATCCAGATCCAGGTTGAAGGTGTTTTGGTATTTGCATTTTACTTTTCTTAAGCTCAAGTCAAAAGGAACCCCCTGATGTTTTCCTATGATTGCATAATCTTAGGGTTTTCTCATTGAATTTTCAGAGGCAAATAAATATTTTGTGGATTACATCTCAAAAGCTTATCAAGCTTTAACAGATCCAGTATCTCGTGAAAACTTTGAGAAGTATGGTCATCCTGATGGTAGGCAGGTGAGTATTTTTACTACCTTGGATAAGAAAAAAGTTAATTGACTTCACTTGCACCTGAATTGACTTACTAGAAAGTTAATCTAACGTAATACTAAATCTGTTTTTCAGGGGCTTCAAATGGGCATAGCACTTCCAAAGTTCCTGCTAGACATTGATGGAACATCTGGTGGAATACTGTTGCTTGGCATAGTTGGAGTTTGCATTATTTTGCCTTTGATGATTGCTGTCGTATATTTATCAAGATCTGCAAAATATACTGGAAATTATGTAATGCATTCAACGATATATACATATTACATCAACATGAAGCCTTCTTTAGCTCCAAGGTTTTCCATCCTCTACTGCTATACTACTGTGTTTCATATCAAAGATCAAAATTTTGACATCGAATATTGACTGCCCTGGTTGTGACTGATTCTTTATAGTTTTTTTCATTGTTTTATAGTCATGAATGTGAGCCTAAGGTTTGAGAAATGGGAGCCATTTTTTTGCCTGCATGAGTCATTGCTGAAGTTTTCTCTTGCTTAGACTTTTGTGCTACTAATGCCTGTATGTTAATTAAGATGTAATTTTAGTCTCTCAATATTGTTTGTCATTGTACTTTGTGGTCCAGTAAAGTCTTGGATCTCTTCGTCAAGGCTACTGAGTACAGGGATACTCCAGTCCATCGGATTGATGAAGAGCCTCTTCAGAAACTCTTTGTATTAGTTAGGAGTGAGTTGAATTTGGACCTGAAGAACATCCGGCAAGAACAAGCCAAGTTTTTTAAGCAACATCCTGGCTATGTGAAGGTCATATGTTTGTCATCTCCAGTTTGAGCTTTTCCATTGACATTCTTGTTTCCTCACAGTGTGTCATGTATTTTGCTTGCAGACTGAATTATTGATTCAAGCTCAATTAACTCGTGAAACATCAAAATTATCTCCAAACTTGCAACGTGATTTGAAACGGGTGCTTGAACTTGCTCCTCGCCTTCTTGAAGAATTGATGAAGGTTCCCTATGTTCTTACTGTATTTGTCCTTATTAACTAATTTGTTTCTTATTGTGATCAGATTTTGTAATAAGAATGTTATTGAATGCTGTATTTTCCTTAAAATTCTAGTGGGATTACTTATCTAATATGTTCTTTAAGTCATTCCTGATTATTTAAATCTGTATGCTTTTGGAAGTCACTCCTGAATGATTTGATTGGTTTAATGACTCAACACTGGGATGCCTATGTTTGTGTTTTCTACCACAATGAGGTTTTCTGGAGATGTGCTTTGTGTTTTCTTACCATGAATGAGATTTTCCGGAATTATGCTTGCTCTTTTTTACTTTTGCAGAATCTAGCATATGCTTTGATCTCTTGGCCTAATTGTACCAAACTCTTTTTGTTGCAGATGACACTCATACCGCGCACTCCACAGGGGCATGGATGGCTGAGACCTGCAACTGGAGTGGTTGAACTGTCACAGTGTATCATTCAGGTTTCTACTGTTAATGATAACAGTCAGTTTTGTCTCTCTTTTGGTGCTGAATACTGCCATCCTATTTTTCATAATCATAATTTGAGGGGATAGATTAGGTCAGGTTGCAAAGAGACGCTTAATTTTGGTTTTCTTTTGGCAATTTGAGTATCTTACTACTAATAAATCTGCAGCACTAACTTTGTTGTTAACTTTTCTGTCACTTGCTGAACTTCCAATATTGGTCTTACTCTAAAGGATAAAATCATATGCATATCTATGACAACCACCACTAATAAATAAGGACAACAAAATTTACCATAAGTATCACATCCTCAACATCATCCTCATGTTCTTCTCAATTTAATATTGTCACTTTTCCTTCTTTTAAGCACACTCATGGAAGTGTGCCCTCAAGCACCAGTGTTTATAATGCAGTTGTTCGGTGCAAGCTTTCTTAGGCCTTTAAAACATACTTTGGTGACAATGAGCTTCAATTTGTGTCATAAGCATGACTAATGGTCCTGTTGTCTTGAAAGTTCTAACATGGTTGCTTTGTGCTTGGTATGATTGCCCTGAGAATGAAATCGATGCATGTTGCTTGCACTTCTTCAAGGTTTACAAGTCTTCTGGTGCCTGAAGTGTTAATCTGCTAGGAGTATTATTTCTTCTTAATTGAAGAAAGATCTTTTACACTTTTTTGCCGTGTTTGCTGAATCCAGGCAGTTCCATTAAGTGCAAGAAAAGCAACTGGATCTAGTGAGGGTTACGCACCTTTTCTGCAGCTGCCACATTTCAGCGAGACAGTTGTGAAAAAGATTTCAAGAAAGGTTTCCTCTCTCTCTCTCTCTCTCTCTCACACACACACACACACACACAACCATCTTTAAAAGAACTGAGCCCCTTACTGCCATGTTATTCACACATATCACAGCTGAATGGTGAAGCATATAGATTGTTTCCTGCTTCTTGAATAAGACTTGTGGTGCCTGTTGCCTGCTTTAGAGAGGCTTTCACAGTGGCCTTTGGTTTGAATTTGAAGTAGTCTCACTGCAATTACTAACTATGTTTCTGATTGCCCTTCTGTAATTTCATAGTTGATATTGACAAATCAGGTTTGAGTTATTAAATTGACCCATCCAGGCTTGGTATCAGTAGTCTAATCTTCGCCTTGCTAAATTCTTTTGCGTCTGCTGTGTTTTTCTCCTCTTATTTCACCCTTCTGTCGCTTTATTTCTGATGTTGGCTTTAGATCATTTATATATTTTCCATTTATATTTGCAGAAAATTCGCACATTTCAAGACTTTAGAGACATGAAACCAGAAGAGCGTTCAGAGCTTCTCGCTCAGGTTGCTGGGTTCTCTGCTGCTGAATCAGAAGATGTGGAGAAGGTTCTTCAAATGATGCCTTCTATTTCACTTGACATCTCATGTGAGACTGAAGGTGAAGAGGGGATACAAGAGGGTGACATAGTCACACTGCATGCTTGGGTCACTCTTGAGCGTGGCAATGGTTTGATTCGTGCCCTTCCACATGCTCCGTATTTTCCCTGCGACAAAGAGGAGAATTTCTGGTTGCTGCTTGCGGATGCCTCTTCAAATGATATCTGGATATCTCAGAGGGTCAACTTCATGGATGAAGCTACGGCCATCATAGCTGCATCAAAAGCAATTCAAGATTTAAAAGAGGGTTCTGGTGCCAGTCCAAGGGATGTAAATGCAGCCGTTAAAGAAGCAGTTGCTAAGGTTAAAAAGGGATCTAGGCTGGTAATGGGCAAGTTCCAGGCTCCATCTGAAGGAAGCTACAACTTGACTTCCTTTTGTTTGTGTGACTCCTGGATTGGCTGTGATGCAAAGTCAAATATGAAGTTGAAGGTTTTGAAACGCAGCAGGGCAGGTACTAGGGGTGGTGTCTCAGCAGATGAGGTGCCCACAGTGGAGGATGGAATTGAGGAGGAAGAGGAGGAGGAAGAAGAAGGGTATGATGATTATGAGAGCGAGTATAGTGAAGATGACGAAGACGTGAAAGACACGAAGAGTAAGGGGGCACTAGTCAATGGTTGTGCTCATAATAAAAGCAACGGTTCTAGCTCTGATGGTTCAGGAAGTGAGGAAGATTAGAAGATTTACTTTTTTCCCCCCCTTTTCAGCATCAATTTCTCTCCTATATCTTCTTCTTTTATCATTTTCATTGTCTTTTTACATTTTTTCTGGATAAAGGGGAAGGTTCATAGTACAATCTTAATTTTCCCGTTTGTTACATTTCGCCCGTGTTTGGAACTCCTGGAATCATACATAGTTACAGCTTTTACTGTATTCTAATAGAGAATAAAGAAATATGCACAATTTGAACCTTAAAAGTGCTAATTTTTTATTCAATGAGCTCAAGTTCTTAAATGAATGTCTTGATGATTTCAGAGCCACACGTTTTGTTTCAATAACTGAAGCTTAAGCTTTGCAAATGTACTGCAGAACCGATTGTTTTAAGAAGCTGTAACTTCTAATACCTACCAGATTTTCCATAGTTTATGTGCATGACTGTAAATGATTGTAGTAATTTTAAATCCTTAACTGCTAACACATAATGGGGTTCGTGAAATCGCGTTGCATATGTATATATTAAATCCATATGTTGAGGCTTTAAAAATGTCAAATACACTGAATTTGAAAGTTATTAAAGGCGAGACTTCAACTTTTCCCCCTCCTGGCACTATTCTTGCAATTTACATTAAGCTATTAACCTCGAAGCATTTCCTTGATTAGTTTAATTGCACAAATCTATTCCCTGGTTCTAGTTGCTGTTACATGATTTAAAAAAGTTACCAGCCTTTCAGAAGTGCTGGTCTCAACAATTGGATTATTTCTAACAACTCTGTCGAGACAAATACATGATATGACTGCATCGTGTGGTCAAGACACGGTAAAGTTCCAGCCTCAGGTATCCCCATTAGAGGAGATAAATGTGTCCTATGTATAAGATATATTTCTACCCAAAATGGGAAACACGAAAGTGATGCCAATGCACCTGTAATTTACAACTATTTCTTCTAATCATCAGTATCACGCACAATCTTCTGTGAAGGAAGCACCATAGCAGCCACTGGATTGCCCTCCAGTCCACCACTTTGATCTATGATCAAACGAAGCCCTTCCACGTGGAGCTTTCCATGGTGACCACTCAACACAATTGTTGGAGTTTTAGCAAGTTCCTAAAGAAGTAGTGCAACAGACAAAACCGTTTCTTATATTCATGCTACAGATGCTGCAGGTGAATTGTCTTAGAAACTCAATCATGCTTACCATGGGGATTTCCCAAACATTTTTCCTCCCACTGAGAGCTTCCACCTTAGAAATCCTCGTGTCTTTAGCTTTTAGAGATTCCATCTGTTCTTGGATCCCTTTATCCTTTTCCAGGCCAGCGTGTACAGCAATTAATTTACAGCTTTTGATTCCTTCATCGGTCTCTATGCTGACGTTATCCTAGAATGGTAAATCAAAGCATCGATCAAACAGAAAATCCATGTCCCACATGGAAAAACAAAATTTAAACCAATGCGAGCTCTAGTTGTTTAGCAGTCTAGTAAGTCTAATCTACAAAGCAACCCACAATAAGAAAAGGGAAATCTGCAGGCACAAAAAGCATACCTCCTCATGGACCCAAACCAAATCAGCAAGGAACTTTTTATGTCCATCAGGAACAGCCTTCATCAAATCTGTAAAACACACTATCTGTGACCAGAAATTTTGCAATTACAGTCAACAGATCAGGAGCTAAAGAAAAAGTAATGAACTAGAAAAAAGAAAGTGACTATTGTAATTGACAGTCCAACACACCCATGATCAAGGACTCATAAAATTAGAGGAACAGATTTAATGTCAATAATAATAGTTGAAATACAAACACTGAAACCAGTTTCATATCCTTGTTAATTTAAAGGACCCTTTTGATAAAAAGATACATGAAGAACCATTTCCACATCATAGGAACAAAAGAATGCCAATAAACTGCAGCTACCACCATCGGCAAGAATTCACCCCACATTTCATGCGTCGCAGTTGAAAAAGAAGACAGGAAATTCAGACATTCCATCCCAGCTCCCAGCAGGGATTACAGATCAAGGCCAATTATTGATGGAACCATTAGAGATCCTGGACAGAAGACTAGTCAAAAAGGGGAATCAGGCAGCAACGCAAGTCTTGGTGAGGTGGAGCAACACGTTTCCAGAGGATGCCACATGGGAATATTGGGAACAATTGAGGCAGAAATTCCCTTTATGTTGTCCTTGAGGACAAGGACAATTTTGAAGGAGGGGCAATTGATATGAAATCATCTAAAACGATGTCGTAGAGCAGAAAAGGAGGGAAGTAAAACAATGTTGTCCTACTTGAAGAGCACTATCAGCACACTCTCTTACACGTGGCTTGTAATGATTGGTAGAGGAGTTGGTTGGTTAGTTAGAGAAGTTAGTTGTTAGGGGGAGTTACTAGGCAGTTAAGAGGATTCTCTATAAAAAGGGGAAAAGAGGGAAGAAGATGGCATGTTGAATGCAATTGTGCTCTTTTGCATCTTTCCTTCAATCAATACCAATTTGCAATCCTTCCTTAACTACGAAGAACATTCTTCCATCCTTGTTCTTCCTGGTTTTGGAATAGGGCATTTCACTATCTTCCATATCACAGATTATAGCCAATACAAAACTAAATAATCAACAACGGAACGACCAAATTCAATGCATATTTATTAGCAATTTGCAAAGCAACGCAAACTACACCACATAGGTAGAACACTAACTACATTGACTCATACTGAATTCCAGTCTTACATTGAGAAGACAAAAATTTATCAACATACAATATACCTAATCAAACCCAATTAATCATTTCCAAACATAAAAATCCAAGAGATATGGCATGCCCATAAAAATTCATCTTCAAGCAGTATAACTATGAATTTCACAAACATAATGCAAATCCAAATTGGCATAAGCTAATTAGACACAGAATTAACAAGAACAATCAAAAGGGTGCAAGAAATTACTACTACTAAAATGCAAAAGCTTATACCAGCAGATCCATGTGGAACTCCATAAGATTCAAATGTGGGGCCTGCATCATAAATTGATCCCTTGTACTCAGTACCCTTTACAGCATTAAATCTAACAGTAATCTTGCCAGCCCATCTCCTCCCCTGCAAATGCATATTCTCAAATCCTTCACCTTTATACCACCCCTCTCTCTCTTCATTCATCTCATACTCCTTCCAAGTCTCGGAGAAGGCTGAGCCATCCGGAGGGTTGGGAAGGACCCCCAAGAAAGCCCCAAAGGCAAGATCATGGTTTCCACAAAGAAAAACATGGGATTGTTTTGGGTATTTTGAGGGCAAAGAAATCAAGAAATCTATGACTTGGCGGGTGTCAGGACCTCTATCACAATAATCCCCCAAGAAAATGATGAGGGCAGTCTCAAAATCAGATGGGCATATAAGGGTTTCAAGATTGGTCCAGAGTCTTTGAAGCTTGCTCATGTACCCATGAATATCACCCATGCAACAGACAACTCTTGGCTTTTGTGTGGGTTTGTGGTCTTCAGCTGCACCATTTTGGCCTTCCATGGCTTTATTTTATTTTGCTTGCGGTATGCGTTTTACGGGCTATACAGGAATGGGAGATGAGGGACTGGGGGAAGATAAAAATGTGCTCAAGAACGATGAATGTTAGGTTGCCTGTTGATTTGATTACATCCTTTGTTGATTTTGTGTGATGGGAGGGAGCTTGGGCTTGGCTTTGGCTTTTTACAGATTTTTTCCTTTCTTTGACTATGGTTTTTTTTTTTTTTGAAGATATTAAGTGTTTTTTCTTACAGAGACAATAACACTAGTAGTTATCTTTATGTTTGCAAGTACAGAGAAATTTTTTTTTCTGATTTGATGTAAGAGTAAAATTTGTGTTACCATGTGGAAGGCAAATTTGTTAAAATATTGCCCCAAAAAAAGAAAATTCGGTATTTATAGGGATTGTTTTGAGTATTTAGTGGTATATCAAAATTTGGTATTTATAGCTTTATTATTTTTAAATCTAAAATTCTTCAATTCAAATATTAAACTACCTCGATTACTTTTACTTAAATCCTATAAATTTACCTAAACAATAATACAAAAAAACCTTAAACACTTACATATTCTGTATAAAAAAAAAAAAAGTGAAAAGTAAAAAAGTACGTAAACAGTACTGTCGCGTTTCCCAAACGCAGCTACGATTCATGCGCCGCGTTTGACAAATTAAAAAAAAATATTTCAGCGCCACGTTTGGAAAAAATTTCAGTGCCGCGTTTCCCAAACGTGGCCCCTTTAGATGCCAAAATTTTTTTTCTGATACCTATAAATGCCGAATTTTCTTTTTTGTGGGGCAATATTTCAACAAATTTGCCCCATGTGGAAGGGTTTTTTTTTTGGGCACCGGGGGAGGGCCAGGGAGGAAAAGCAATATAATTTCAATTGTAATGCAAAATCTAATCAAATGCAATTTGTTTAGAAAAACAAAATCCAATTCTCTTCCAAAAAGAAAATTCAATTAGAATATATTTAGAAAGTTTTAGACATCAAAATCGGATAACTGGTACAATTGTGACACAAATATGACGTAGTATATTACTTACGTTTGTGACAAAATTTTAGCTTTCCCTATGATGATTTTGCTTCTGTTTGGATATCACCATTTGACTTATTTACACACTGTTTTGAATAATCACAAAAATTTTCAAAAAAAAAAAAAATCACAAAATTAGAAGTCCTAATGATATAGGGACATAATAATTTTAGACCAGTCAAAATTGCCATCCAAGAGCTGTTTATCTCCTTTGGAAGTTGAGGTACTTGATGCCAAAAGCAAAGACTAGGGCAAATAGAAGCACCCAGCCAATATGAGCTACACCAACCGCTGGAAGAAAGTCATAATCATAACCCAGGCTCAGTTTTAGATACTCTTTCACCGTCGTATTACCAGCTCCAGGTACCACAACTTGATTAGTTTTGTCACCAAGTTGACAGGTTATGGCGCCATAGATAGACCAAGCAACAGGTGAACCCCAGTAATACCACCTCCACCATATCGGTATTTGCTGAAATAATTTAAACCAATTGTCAGTCTCATGATCAAGAAGAAGTCCAAATATACACAATTTCTTTTGTAGTTTATGGTAAACTGCCAAAAATTACTCACTGTCCTAGGAATAAGGAAACCAGAGAACAGATTCCAGAAGCTCATGAAGAAAGACATTGAAATTGCAGCAATTTGGACATTTGGAGTCAATGCGACTAGCATCATCCCAAACATTGTGTAGTAGATGTAGCACATCACCATGAAGCAGTAAAACAAGAAAAATTTGCCTGCTGTCCACTCAAATCTGATCATTGAGTAGACAATCAGAGTGTAGACCAAAGTTTGAAATGAAACATACAGGATCTCAATTAAAACCTGCGAAACCCCAAAATGTTAGTTTAATTGTGTTGTCAAGTGCCCTTTACTATAAATGATTTACAAATTAATGTAAATTAAGATTGCCGAAATTTAATTTTATCCTCTATATGTAAGTAAGAAGAAGTCAGTTTGACCAGAGTGTCCTTCTTTATGTTTTACCTGACCCAGGGCATACGGAAGTGCTGAATACATCCCAGCTCCCCGTTCACGGTAGAAAACTGTTCTCTCTATGGAAACCACACCCTGCACAGAGGAGGCATTGGTGGCTCCCAAGAAGAGAAGACATGAATAGATAGCTCCCATAAGATTCATCAGATCTTGCTGTACTTGCCTGTCCAGTGAAAAGCGTTTCGGTAAGAACTTTTTTTGTTGAAGCAACTCATTTAACGCCTCAGTTTATTTTATGAAAGAAGTTTCTGGACATCCTTTACAAATTTTGGAATTTAAATGTTCTGAATAAGTAATAGGAAGAAACTGTGGACTCACACTTTTTCTCCCTTTCCCCAAAACACGAGACCGAAGATAACGCCACAGGTGATAGATAAAAATAAACGAATGGCATTGTAACGCGGATCCCGCCAATATGAAAAATATTGTTTCCAGAAACAAGCTCTGCACTGAGTGGAAAATGGTTGGGAGTACTTTGTTGGAAAATGAAGATCCTTGGAACCAGGTGGAGGGCTACTAAGTTCTTGTATAATTTCTTCATTTTTCCTGCGAGGTGTTCAAATGAAAAGACAAAATAAAGAAAGAGTAAGAGATCAAATGATTTACGCCCTCGAGAGTAGCATTAAACTACTTGAAGTCGGTAATTGAAATTTTACTTATAAAGGTCTGATTTGGTGAAAATATAGGCAAAATCAACTTGCAACCGAGCCTCAACAGATGGAGTACTGATTTCCAACATCCACGTAGCAGGATTATATCCATCTGTAATCTTGGGAACTCCTGGGACAGCCTGCATAAAGATAACAATTAAAGCCCAATGAGAGCTACAAGTTGCTGATAACTTACATTATCTAACACAATAAATTTCCAGATTGACCTTAGTCTCAGAGACAATCAAAGAAAGAAGCTAAAACACAATGGCATTTACTAGTGTAAACAAACAACAGTTGAAGATATACTTGCCTCAAAATATTCTATTAGCTTTTGGGAGTTGCGACCAAGTGGTCCAGCATAGATCACACGGCCTCCTCTCTTCATCAAAAGCAGCTGCAACAAGATCAAAGTTTACCTTTAGACAGGAAACCTCAGCAAAGATTAAACAGTCTATTAATATTAACTTTTGCAACTCTTACCTCATCAAAAGACTCAAAAATGTCTATGCTTGGTTGGTGAATTGTACACACAACAGTTCTTCCAGTGTCGACAGTATTTCTCACAGCACGCATAACAATAGCAGCAGCTCTAGCATCAAGACCAGATGTTGGTTCATCCATGAAGATTATCGATGGATTGGCAACCAACTCTACGGCAATTGTTAAGCGTTTCCTTTGTTCTGTAGAAAGACCATCAACTCCTGGAAGGCCAACTAACAAATTTCTTATTGGATTGAGTTCAACCAGCTCCATTACTTCTTCTACGAACATCTGCAATCAAAATCCCATTGTAAAAATATTAGTAAAATGCATGGAAAAAGGTTGAAGCATACAGTTAAGAGTCAAATACTTAGAAAAATTTTGAGAGAACGTATTGAATGTCCAAATAATGTACCTTTCGAGTGCTTTTGTTTACATCAGCAGGAAGACGAAGCCAAGCAGAGTATAAAACGGATTCATATACAGTAACATGGGGTGAATGAATATCATTCTGTTCACAGTATCCACTAACTCTGGCAAACGTGTTTTGGTCCTTTGGGTAACCTGAAATGCTGATTGTTCCTTCAATGTATCCTCCAGTTTTTCGTCCAGCTAACACATCCATCAAAGTTGTCTTTCCAGCTCCACTAACGCCAACAAGTGCTGTCAATACTCCAGGTTTGAAACAACCACTAACATCTCGTAGTAGTTGCAGACGATCCTCTTGAACACCTTGACTTTTCATTTCCTAGTAAACCAAATGCAAATTACTTATGAAATGTTCATTTCGGGAATTCTGAAGCTCTGATGGAAAACCAGGGGACATTTTCAATTGGGGTTAACAATGAAAAGTGGACTAAAGAGCTTGCAGCATTATTCTGAATGCTTTACATCCCTTCAAAAATTTTAGTATGAAACAAGAAGGGTTAAGGTGAAATAAGGTACTTACAGCTGGCATATCCACAGAGTAGTTAATATGGTTGAAAGCAATAGACAGTGGTTGGAAGGGCAAAACCATTCCTTTCTTGGCTTGTCCATTTGCTTCCGTGCTACTTGAGGCATTTCTAAGTTCCATACCAGTCCCTGAAATCAATCGATAATTTTAAAAATCTCATACCAACAAATTAATGAACAATACAATAATCGTCATAATTCTATTTCAGATGGTATATGCCATGCAGATAACATACAATGAAAATGCTTTACTTTGATGAGGTCGCGGCCGAAGGTGGGTTTTTCTCCTTGAAGATAACAATAAATCATTACACAGCACGTTCTAGCGACAAGTAAATGAAAAAGAAGAAGAAAGAAACATGGCATTAACGCATTTGGAAAACTAGTTATCCAATGTGATTCTAGGGCAAGAATAATGTAGTTTATGGAACACTTTTAGGGGTAAAAGTGACTATTAGGAGAAAAAGGATAAGTTGAAAAAAGAATCTAGGAATCGACCTCTATAGAATCCCTATCACAACTTGCTCCTCAGCAAGAAACTCTCTAAATGAAGTTGAATGTTAATTTCTTAGCTCCTAATTGCTTTGGAGTTCATGAAATAAATTTTGCGTACACTATATATCCCCATGAGAGAAGGAGCTGTTATGGTAACTGCCTTGGCCATCACCATTGCATATTAAGGTCTGAAACTCTTAGTTCATAGCGACTCCTATCAATGCTGCACCTTAAAAATCATAAACTATTGAGTCATACAGGAACATAGACCGAACCTTCGGATGCCTCTTTGTTGCTCACTGAGGATGGTTTCTTTTCTTGGTCTTCATCCAAGATTACTGTTTTTGAATCACTCAAGGCTGAAGACAATATTTCAATTTTTAGAATTCATGTAAATAATAAATCGTTCAAGTCAATACAATAGAATTCCAACATGTGCTTACGGTTTAAGAAAGTCAGTGCTGCAATAAATGAACCAGTGAAGAGAATGGAGAACCCCCATAGTGCTCCAATGCATATCCAGTACCAGTACCATTCCGTATAAAAGCCTCTTGCTTTGAGGAGGGCTTTCCCTACCGTAGGAGCATCAATTCTGGTGTCCAAATTAGGCTGCATTAAGTAAAATATTCCAAGATTTTAATTTAGGCTCATAAGTGCAGTAGAAATAAACAGCAAGAGGACAAAATGTTGTTGGCATATCATGCAACACTTACTGCACTCCATCTCTTATCAAGAAATTCACTCATGACAATTGCATTTTGTCCGTAGCTCATTGGAGAAAGATAGTTGGCCCATCTTATCCATGATTGAAGGTCATCTTCAGGCAAGCATAAATACGCTATTTAGCAATGGCCAGTAATCTTAAAAATCAAGCTGTCATGCAACTATACTACATTTATACAGTACCATACAAAAGGCAATACAAATAAGCGTTTTCTCTTTCAAAATGGTGAATTCTCTGTTATACCATTAGATTTTAATTGAATGCAACGCATGAGAATGACATCTAAGATTCTTAAGAGATAATGTTCAAAACTTACCTTTGGAAACCACAAATCCTCCGAGCACAAAGACCACTAACAGGGTGAAGGTGCCCAATGTGTTTGCTATAACCTGTGTTCTTCCAAGTGCTGCAATAAAGCGGAAGAGAGAGAGAGCCATTGTATGTACAGAGAAAAATGTCAAGAACTGTTGGAAGAACCTGCAGCATATGGAAGACAATTATCAGCACTGGGAATTCAATTTGTAATACACCAGAAATCATGACATGAAAGTATTTCAAAATTTTATTCATGTGGCCAAGAAGTGAAATAGGACCCCACAAACTAATTTTACCTGGAAGCGGAGGGAGCAAGCCCCATTGTGTAATATGTGAGGATTATCCATATTGCTGATTCCATGAAAGATAGAGGAACCCTAAGCAAAAAGACTGGCAAACCAAAAGCCCATGCTGGATAAAATAGGAAATCCCTTTGTTTGAAGAAAACAGGAAGCCTGAAAACTGTCATTGCAAGTTCAGCCATCCCGTTAAACATCACATTGATAAGACTGAAGAAAAGAGCTCCAAAAAATTTTCCTCCATCTTGCAATTGTCCATGTGGCATCTGTGTTCTAAGAAACACAGTGGATGATATAAGGGCCATGATTGTTATCTGAATGGTCTTGAAAATGTACACAAATGAGTTTCGCTTCATCAGCAGCCATTCCCTTGAAAAACAGGCCTTTAGTACCTCCCGATTGGAGAGACCATACTTGTTTTTCACCAACGCAGCTGGGTGGGTTTTGGATTTATCGTAAGGCACAGCGAGCTCTTCTGCAATCTGTTGGCCAACATGAAAGGATTTGAAGGCTTCCACAAATTCAGGAACTGATGTGTATCTATATGGCTGCTCTTTCCTGAACCAATATTGTACTTGATCCTTTTTGGAAGTCACCTCCTGAAGGAAATCAGCAACTCCCTTCCTTTCAGGGCATTTGAAACCAACATGCTCAAAGAAATCCAGGACATGTTCCCTTGGACCCTGATAGACAATTTGACCTTCTGAAAGCAAGATAATGTCATCAAAGAGATCATAGGTCTCAGGTGCTGGTTGCAACAGAGAAATTATCATGGTTATATCCATGACGTGAACCATATGCCTCATGTAGTTTACTATCTGGAAAGTAGTGGAACTGTCCAATCCAGTTGATATCTCATCCATGTAAATAGCTGTTGCTGGCCCAACCAACATTTCACCTGTTGATCCAACATTTCTGTCAAGTTGACATGCCAACTAAGTACTACCAAAGACATAAAAAAAAAAAACATGAATAAATACCCATGGGAGATGACAAACTTCCCCCGGTAATTTCTTGACCCAAGAATTCAGATTATCATGCGAATTAGATCACGCGCTATAAAATTTTGAGAAATGTTGTATATTCCACAAGCAGGTTGCGTAATTAAATTCAAAACCAGAAAGGAAAAGACAAGAGTTAATTTAAAGTTGCTAATACATCTGGATTTTCACCTGTGGTAACACGCTTCTTCTGCCCTCCTGAAATGCCTCTTCTCATCTGGTCACCAACCATGATATCCGAACATATATCTAACCCAAGAAGCTGTAGTAGACATACTGATAATTAATTGTTTAAACTTATAATATCAAAGTTGTGAACCAAGGTAGAAACTGAGAACTGACCTTGAGAACATAATCAGTTCCCAAAGTACTTCTTTGACCTGCCATTGATATGGCCTTCATGAATGCATCAATCTCAGGGTCTGGCTTAATTCCTGCTTCTTTCTCACGTCTTGAGAGTTCGGCTAGCATTTCATACCTTTGTCCAGTCCCCAGACATCGTCCCGAGAAGTCCAATGTCTCCCTAACTGTCATTTCTCCATGATGGAGATCATGTTGACTAACATAGGCACAAGTTCTTTGGGGCACAAATTCATGCATCTCATGACCACAATAGGTAGTTTTTCCAGATGTCTGTTTCAAGAATTTGGTCACTAAAATTACTAATCGCTGGGAGGTAAATATGATAACATACAATGTTAATCACTGTAGAAGACCAAACAGAAAAAACAGATTATGTAACCTTTAGATCATGTTCAAGTTTTCCTGCAAGTGCCAGCAGCAATGTTGTTTTTCCTGCACCTGGCGGACCGAGTAATAGTGTCATCCTGAAAATAAAACAAATATCTTATCAAGTGTTTACTTGAATGTGGAAAACATATTGAAATTACATATGCTCTGTGCAGAAATAGTCCTGGAAACTATGCTATCGTAGGCTTGAGAAGAACAACAGTTAATCAATTTTGGAAACAGAAGGATACCTAGATGGTCTGATAATTCCACTTATATCTTTAAGAATGGTGATTTTTCTCTTCTTGGAAGGTGCAAGGTGAATTGATCTCAGAACAGTCTGTTGTCCATCGCAGTCCAAATTGACAAGAGTACAAGTCAGCACAAAAATTATTAATGGACAACTTATTCTAGGTTATGATAGATTGAATATTTAATCAAGCATATCATCAATCATGGAATAACTAAGAGTACGTGTAGCTGAATTTTTGAGTATTTAGAAATGACATAATGACACCAAAATCACAACTGATAATTTGAGAGTTCTATGAACAACATGAGAAGAATGGCTATATTTTGTTTTCAAAGGACAGGTAATTACTAAAACCAGAAAAAAACAAGCAAAGGGTAGTCGCATAATCAATTACCTCAATTAGATTCAGGAAAGCATTCACCAGAGTTGGAAGTGCTCTACTCCCAACATAAACTTCTCCTTCCACTGAAAAATGTTCACACCTGACTTCAATTTTTGGTACCTGAATCCCAACTCTACATGCGTGCATGAATCCATCATTAGTATACATGATAACAAACATCAATCCCGGTGGCGTGCCGCCCGGGTTTGGAGAAAGCAACTACAATGTACAGAATTCTAACATTATCAAAATTAAGAAATGTAACTAATAGAATGAGAAGGCGAACCTATCAATCCGGCCTCGTAGTCGCTGAAGAAACTTTTCGTAATCTTCCTCAACAACCTTTAGTATATTACTAACCAATAGCTTCTTCTTGTCTGTTCCTAAGTTAATCAGGTCGACTTCATCAGTAAGGACGCTCCCGTCCTCAAGAACCTGCCTCAACACGCCTTTCCTCAGCCTATCATAGGTGGGAAGCCTCTCAATGGCAGCCCAACGAAGCAGTTCCTCATCTTTTTCATGTCCAGTTTCCCCAAAAGCATCGGGAGTAGCCTGCCAGGCCTCCCGGAAACTCGACGACGCCCAACCCCTGCTACCACTCGTCCTTGCTAGATCATCGCCAGCTATTGCCATTGCCATTGGTAGTGGTATATCACCACGGCGCGTTTGGAGAGCGTTTGAAGTCTGTTATTTTTTACACGTTCGACAACCTTTTTCTTGGACACTAAAACTCACGATTAATCAAAAGTTAATCCTGAACTTTTGTCAAACGTTACTTATTTAAGAATCCCGACGAGTCTGACAAAGACAAACACTAGAGAGAATAATTTCGGACGCAACGTATGAGTAAACATGCATGGGTTAATTGGTGGCTGAAGGGGAGAAGACTTTTTATGAATCCAGTTCAAGAGAGCACAAAATTGTCTTGGTGAATTTTCATTCAAGAAAAAGAAAGGATTTAAATAAATAAATAAATAAAAATTAAGAAGAAGAAAGAAAGACAAGCAAGAAAGAAAATAGAGCGAGCGAGGAAGTTGAGCGTTCTTGTGGCTTTGACATTTATAGGTTGGCGGAAATTAATGCGAGGACTCTTTTGTTGGTAATCATATACAGTCAATCCGATATGCTTGGCTTTGCTAAAAATAATGGAAGCTTCTAATACTGATCAGTGCTAATTAAATTCATATCTAATGCGAATTTTTTTTTGGGTTGGGGGACGGGGTCTGTGTTAAGGTGCTTAACTTCGTTTAAAAATCTAATTCTTATCTTTTTTTTTTATAGTAAATTTAATGTTTTTGTGATCATTTTTCATTTCATAATATTGTGCTTCTCTTTTGTATTATTTAGCACTAAAAATGTTCAAAGTTATGATTGAGATACTTAGGTGAAGGTTTATATTTATGTGCATTCTTGCCTTGCCAATATTACCTGTTTAAGAAAAAAGAAAGAAAGAAAAACAAATACTAATGCTCTAAAAGAAGGCTGTAAGTAACACAGAAATGATAAAAAGAAAACAAACTAATTGTCGGTATTCTAGACAAGGTGGTAACGGGTGGTTCAAAATTTTTTTCTTGTGAGACAGCATCCACTTTATTTCATTTTACAGGCTAATTTGCGGATTATGCAGCTAGAAAAGGAAAATATGAGCCTAACAGATGGGTTGCCCCAAAATCCTAAACTTTTTCAGGGCGCTTTAAAAACATATCATATTCTAGATAATACCAAAGATTTTTTATACTGCATTTTCAAACTTTAAATTAATTCTTACTATTTCAGTAATTCTCGCCATTAATTCTTACTATCTTTAATGAGTAATAAAAACGCAATCACCTTCGAGATGCATATTGTGATTAGTATGCATTATTTCTTTCCAAACTGAACTTTGTCCCCTTTTTTCCCGGTTTTCGTTTGCTGACTGGATTTATCTATACGGTGCATTTATGGCACATAATAACAATTGAATGACAAAATTTATTATACCATTTCATAACAGCTAATCATTCTTGCATAATAGAACATGCGGATTGAATTGATATATTCACTTAAAATGTCCATGCTTCAATTCATTTTCTATTCCTAAATACTACCTCCCCATTACAAAAATTAATTGAAGCTCATTAAAGGATTTTACATTATGGTTTTCACAAGTCACAACAAGGTCGGTAAAAATTACTGTACAGTATTTAAATTTTTTGAACACCCATAATGTGACAATTAGCTTCTTCCAATTTTACTAAAGTTATTAAAATAATTGTAGGATTTTTCATGATACATATGCAAAAATTACTTAAGAACTTCTGTATACGCAACAGATGGTCATCTCTAGCATGGTTTAAAGTAAACCACTTCCAAAGTAGCAAAGATTATAAGAGCTCACAAGCGGATTTTCCATTACCATCAGTACAACGATACATCCCAGAAAAATTGGACTGAAGACAATATGTACAGCCTCAGCTTTGACACCAAAATTATGAATCCAACTCTTCTGATGTTTCAAGCACAAATGCACGAGAGTTAAACAAAGATTGGGGAGCCAGCATCCAAACCGAGGAGACACCTCAATGGCAATTACCTTCTTAAAGCACCATAGTTCCTTGTGGCCTACAAAGAGAATTGCCTGTTACTTGTTAGGTCCAATACCATGAAAATAAAGAAAGGTTGATGACTGATAAGCACCTATTCAATCGACATATCCTACACTCTTTAACCATAGAGAAATCATTTCCACTATTAGAAGCATACAGTTCTAGCTTAAGAATATTCGATATAATCAGCAGCAACTTAAAATTTGAAAAAGAGCAAGTTAAATGCATCAGCAATAAAAAAACATTTATCCAGGGAAAGCAAGTGAACGAACCATGCGCAACAAAAGGTGACACCAAGACGTAAAGAGGCTTTTTAGTCCAAGCTTTTTAATAATTTTAAGGAAAATAACTATGTAAATATGCAGGCCATATATGCTTTGACCAAATAAAACTCTACATATTTCATTCTGACTTTTATGGTTTCAGATAACATATTTAATACTGTGAAAAGATGCTACAAAAAAAATGGTGGGTCTAAGGCGTTGAAGTAAAAGCATTTGCAGAAAGAATCAATTGCTTTGATAAAGCAAAAACAACAAGAGGAACACAGCCTTAGCAACTTATCACTGTTAACAAGACAACAAAGCTTCAGAAGTTTATCCAACTGCAATAATTCTGAAAGGACAGGACTTGGTTCTTACTGCAGACATATTCTAGGATGTGACAATATTCACACGAGCAAGGAAGTCCTATAAGAGAAGTTTATTTTGAACAATGTCACTTACCCGAGTTTGAGTTTTATTTTTCTTTGCCATATTGTCGTCGTCATCATCTTCATCATCTCTGCTCATGAGCATCTTGTGTAATGAAGACGAGGTGTTGTCTGATTTCCTTCCCCTTTTAGACGCTGTTGTAGAACCTCTACCCCTTCCCCTTGGAGCAGCTCTTTTCTGTCCTTTGCCTTGGACAGAATCATTTGCATCCTAAAATAAGTCAGAATGAAATCATTCGCAAAGGGTGGGTAAGCATGGATATCTCATAAAGATAGTTCAGGGGCAAATATATTATACACGTTAATCAAGAGCTCGGAGGAACACATGCAAACAGGTTAGATCATTGTCCCAACAAGCAGTTATGGATCCAACCAGCGAACATCATAACTGACCCAATTATGGGATATATCTATTTGATATCCAAATACAGGCTGTGATCTGAGTCTGCTCATATTTCATTCCACATCTTTATATACTTTTTTCTTGGTATACATGCATTTATATTTTTGAAGCCCAAGTTTAAAGGAAGCATAGTGTTATTTTCTACTACTTTTTACTCAAATATCTAACGTCCACATGCATTTTTTTTCAGTGTCACATCCACGGTACGCTTTGTGCAGATAATTTTATCCAATACAGATTATTCAATTACTAATTACCTCAGGATTTCCTAATTAAATCAGAAAGGCAAGAAGACAATTCATATCTTTTAATTTCATAAAAAAAAAGTTGATTTGGGTTCTTATATTAGGGTCTATAGCTAGACTTAGACCCACCGTAGAAATCTAGACCCAAGTCAGATACAGGTCCAAAGAGGACCAGCCCTATACGAAACATATTCAGCCCATCCTCAATTGGAGTTACATCCATTTGAAGAAAAGATATCAGGTGAGTCCATTATAGTACAGCATAGCAAAATGAACAAGAGCAACATGGCTTGACCAATCGTGTCCTTGCACAAGTAAATGGGATTGCAACTAGTCATGTTATGTTCAGATGATTCAAAGTTAACCAGATGCATGGAATGTACCATGGAGGATAATTTATATGCAGAAATCTGCATAAAGAGGGTATCTTTCTTGCTCATACAACTAGGGAAATAATCATACCGAACTATTTTCAATGTCATTTATGCCATGATTTTCTCCCTCGTCGCTAGAAGAGTCCACATTTTCCTCATCTTCGGCAATGCCCCGCACAGAAGCTTTTGCTACAGCTGATGCGGATCTGAAAATTTTCAATCAAAAGAATTTCTCCACACTGAGTAACACTCATATGGAAGGCTTCATCAATCACAAACTATTGCCTTCTGAAGGCTTTAGTTCTGAAATCTGCTAAAGACCTATCACAGCATATATAATCAGTGAAAGCTTCAAGAATCGAAATACTAATTGCTGAAACATCCATCTAGCCCTACAATAAAAGAATCCCTGCTTGTTCTGAAATATATAACTTGGAAAGCAAGCAGCAGTTCTTATACACGTGTACATTCATCAACTTGCAAACTGAAAAAGGCACCCAATAAACAGCATGGAATTCACAAAAGAACAAGATCATACCTCTGCGACTGACGCAACCCCATAGCCGCATCAAGGGTTGTCTGCTTCAAATTGGTAGAAGACCTACCTCTGCCTCTCCCTCGACCTCTACCTCTGGAGGAAGTCTTACTAACATCAGAAGCATCTTTCCAGCCTCTTGTCCTTGTCTTTGAACCAAAGAACACAGTGGTGTCCTCATCATCACTAAAGGAAACTGCACTTCCAGTTCCAGTGTTTCTAATGCCCTACATTAATCAATACAAAAGTTCATTCAAGATACACGTAATACCAGCCCCATAAATATTGCCGAAAAATGATGCAGTCACCAGGCTAGCATTGAAATGCTTACTTCCAATGATTGTCCAGAAGTTGTAAACTGCAGTGTGTCATTTGTCTGAGAGGCTCTTTCTTTGACTCGTTCCTGTAGATGTCATATGCATCCCCAAACATAAGACTACTTTACAAATTATGACATATATGCAGCTCTCTAACCACACAAACTAATTTTGTGCCGCAGTTGGAGCAGTTGCCTGCTGGCAAAAATGCTCTTACTAAGAGCTTGCCGTCATGCATCTAATATCCGAACTGCCACGTGTTACGTGTGCATGTTTCCTGTGGCTGCAGGGGCAACCCTGCCCATTGCAAGCTATATTTTTTAGCTTTCTACTTGGGATAAGGAGGGAGGGCATGGGAGTAAAATTATAGAAGTAGCAACGATAAGTCTTATGGGCAACCAAATACCCCAAGTAAAAAGCCTTCCATCTGTTACACCAGCAGATAGCTCTAGACTGGCAGCAAAATTCATGTGTACCTATACAGGGCATGTTTGGCAAACCAGTATAGCCTGGTAAAGTTGTACGCTTAACATGCAAACTTACATTCTTAATAAGATGTTTGTGCTACAAGTCATAAGTACTATGATTTGCTTAGAATGCTCATGTTCTGGTCCACGGAGAACAAGGTGAAACAATCTTGTCACAAACTCAGAATATCCTAGTCTCTAGTTGTTGAGTGAACCATCTTCCCTATTAAAACTTCAAGAACCTTATTATACATTTCTGAATCACGCAGACGACACCCCCATGCCCCTTCTTCCCCTCCCCCAACCCCCAAAAAATAACTAAAAAGTAACAGAAATGTTCACCAATGTGTTTACTAACACAAGATAAATTTATCACCAAAGCAAATGACCTCATATAAATAGTTGTTTTAATAGACCATGTCAAGATATCAACTAAATTGATGTTGGATAAAGGTCTCTTGCCTGTAAGCTTTCACCAACTTTAAGAATTATATCTTTCTCATCAAATTTCAGAGCATCTGAATCCCGAGCAATTTTGTTCTGATGAATGATACCATATCATCGTATTAGGGTATGAACTATATTAAAACTTAGAGCGCAATCTTGCTACATAAGAACAGCTCAATAGCCAACCAAAAAGACTGAAATACTTACACGAGTTTCTTCAAGATTGTTTTGGACACAAGAATAGAAAGCCATCTTGTCATCTTTGTTAACAAAGTTGTGCAATGCAACATCCAAATCATTGACAGGAAGTATCTCCATTTTCTGCCAAAACAGTTGGCATCTAATAAGCCATAAAATGTTGAAAAGAAAATTATAATAAAAAGAGGGAAACTGGCAGAGTCAGAACTCACAAAATTTTCCACTCTGAATTTACTGTGTGATACATTCAATTATAAATGGAAATCATCTCAAAGAAAGGAGAATAAAAGACTTCTCTATTTTGATGGAAAGAAGCTTAAGTAAGAGGAAAAGAATATAAAGGTAATTAGTAACTTCATCAGATAAAGCAGAAACAAAGAATTCTTCACTGTCTATAAGGTGCAACAACCTTAATTTCAGAAATGAGAATAAATTGGAATTAGAAGCAAAAAAGGTATCTAAAGGTTCAAAAAGTAAGCCATCTGGTCTGCTCTTTATAAGATGCAAATATCCCAATTTAAATTGCACCTTAAAAGTAAAACAGGTATGACAATGTTTGGAATTGATGGGTACCAGATTATGCTCGGCAACTAAAGCTTCAATATTTTGCTGATTTAGTTCTTCTGGTCGAAGTCGTTCAGAATCATCGATTTTAGCTGGTAATACATGAGAGATTTAATTAATTAAAGATAAATAAGATGACCTTGGAACAAAGATAGAAGAAATGCAGGTGAAAAGAAAACAATTGGAAAGAAGTAAATTGGTTAGGCAAATAACTTATTCAACATTATTGACCGCACCCAAGGCATATCTAGAGTTTCAAAAATCTATGGTGCAATTCTGGACCAGACCACCAATTCAGAACTCCCACATATTTTCATATTTTCATTGCCGTTCCGGATCTGCCAATAAATCTCGATAAGTGCCTCTATCTTTGTAGTCAACAAGAAGTTAAATTGAATGTTCTACACACAGGCAACCAGCCAGGTACCCCAGAAAAGTTAGCGATATCCATAAGGTTGACCTATTTAGGACATGAAGGCTCAAAGAAAGGCTAATTTGCTCAACCATTCCCATCTTGAACGTTCTATTAACTTTAAGGTTTTGTTTAAGTATAAAACAAAAGATAAACAAAGAGAGAACCATGAAGTAGAGAAATAAATGAGTTACAAATGATTTGCCAGAAACAAATTGCAATTTCCTGATTCTGTATCTTGATGTTGAAAAGCATTTTCCTCTGGTTATTTAAGAGGACAATTAACAACAAAAATAGATATTCCAGAATCTGATATCAATGTGCTTGAGTTACATTTCCTAATCATTTGCTCCACAGAAGGAAGTACTAACTGATGAAGACGATGATAGTGAGAGAGTGTGTGTCTGTGAGAGAGAGAAAGAGAGAGTTTCACAGAAAGCATTAGCCATTTAAGAGATTGGAGAGGAGAGAACAAGAGGAACTGCTTTACTTAATATGCTTATGCTATTATTATAGATAAACATCTCGGCAATACATTTGGAAATTCATGCAAGTAGAAATATCTCTGTAGTTGATCGCTACATGGAACCAAATAGAACAGTGAACTGAAATTCCCCACAATTATTGAAAGTACTACTCTGTCAATTTCTATGGAAATCTAAATCTGAAGTGAAGAAAACTTCCAAAATATATTTTGTTTCTGTAGCAACATTAAAAGTCAAAACCTTAGTTCAGAAAAGAGACCATTATGTGTTGACGAGAGTTAATTGATTTGACTACTCATAAAAGAATATACCGAACACTGACTTAATGGGAAAATATACATTTTTACATAATTTTACACCAAAAAGTTTGCTCTCATGTAAAACTTTATTTACTCTCACTTAATGTATGGAATAGAACCATCAGCTGTATTGTATGACCATACTAGTCAATTTGGAACAAAACCATCATCTATATTGTATGACTATACTAATCAATTTGGCAAAACACCTGAAAGCATATATTTGATGGGAAAAGTAAATTCAAAACAGGTCTTTGTAATCAAAACAATATTGTAAAATAACTATTTTGAACATAGTTTACATAAGCTTGTAGCAAGATATTAAACATTTTCCAAGAAATTACACGGTCAAATATACTGTAAGACAAACAGAGTATTTATTATCTTCTTAATTATTGCGTGTCTTCAACAAATAATTTTTTAGTATTCTAAAAGTTTATTGAAAACCAATAAACCATTTAAAATACCAAAACTCATAAATGGTTATTCATCCGCAAAGTTACTCTTTTGAAAATGACCACTTTGGGAGGACTTGTAGTATCCCTGGAATACCAATATTTTAAAATCAAAGAGAACCATAAAATACCTTCTCTCTGGCCTTTTCTTGAAGCTTTAGAGAATATGAGAATATCCTGGGGATTTGCAACCTAAAAACATCAAATCATCATGCACCTATACAGTTTAGTAAGAAAAGAATAATATTTCCTCTGTCAATCCCATAAATGGAAAAAGATACCTTTCCCACATACTTCTGTCCAAACCTTTGAGGATTTATCGTCATGAATCCAGAGTAATCTACCTGTCAAATGAAACTGACACTAATGAAATTGCAAGTGCAGAATGAATAAGAATTTATAAAGAATGACAACTACCAAACCAGAACCACATACAAGATGGGAGTTACCTTTACTCGAACTAAAGGAAGCTTGAGCTCTGATTTGTTAACTGCCTTTTGGCCAGACTTCTTTATCAGATTTCCGACCTACGTCAACAAAATTCTTTTTTCAAACTGACAAAAAAAAAACATAAAATCTTAAGAGATAAAAGTAAGAGAAGTTTTCAACGTATTTTTTTCTAGAACCTCCTGTACAACTTTATGTATGTGTACATCCAAAAGATAACTAAAACTACAAAATTAAAAAATAATATTTATAAAGCTAAAAATTATTGCCATGATGAAGAGGGAGAAAGAAACTCCTAAAGAATGCAAAGAATATCATTGATATTGTTACTACTGATTATATATGGTTAGAATCTATAATACAGAACGAAGATACTATTATGTATGATGCCTCTATCATCAGAGCAGTGGAAAGCAATGTTAGGTTTAACTCTAATAAGATAAAGAACAACACAAACAAATCAGGACATCTGCCAATAGAAAGAAAAAGTAAATAAGGAGTTGCTTACCACTTTGTCCAAATGTTCAAGAATTGAATTTTGATCATTAGGATCAATATCAGGTTCATCCTTCAATACAACCTGCACCAGGAAATCTAGGAAGTCATTCAAAGTTTCACTTGATCATGAGCAGTAGGTGAAATTAAGCTACCTCAGTATATTCAAACGGCCTAACTGAATTCAGTGGAATCTTTGTTGGGCGGTATTGATTTCCCTATACGACATACAGACACATAAATAATATATCTTTAAGAAGGTAGAAATGATAAAAACAAATTCAGCAGGATAACTCTCAGAATGGGCCCAGGATTCAACCTTAATTTCCAAAAGAAGTACATGTTTTTGTTTTGATTCCCCCTCAATTAGTGATGTTGCAACAGAAGAACCTGGTTGAGTAATGTGGAATCCCATACCTGGAACTTCCTGCACATAAATGAAGTACAGACATGACAAACAAAATATTTTGGCAAACCAAATAAAAACAACCACACAGATGTTACCTGAGGGTCAACCAAGCATTCATGTTCATGCCCCCAAACAATGAAATCCATAAACCGTGGTAGAAAATGCTCATTTATGGCATTTTTAGGATTTGTCTTCACTCTGGAAACAAGTAAACCTCCATAACTAGTTACACAAAATTGATTACTTGAAAAAATCAACAAGATTAAGCATGTTTCCTTTCATGGCTATGATACACCACAAGCCATGAGAAAAAACCTGTTTTGATGAAGTACAAGGATATTGAACCAGTCTGATACTTGACAACCTTCTTGAGCTTCAGGCCGCATCCATTGTACTGCATGTGGTGTCTACAGTATAAAAGAGAAACCCAAGTGGATACATATATATACTCTCCCGTCAACAGTGAAAATTTTGGAAAATAAAAGCACTCAAAAGAATACCTGGAACATTCTGTTCAAGCGCTCATCCCTAATATTCCCAAGGCCATAAAGAGCAACAGAAGTTGAACCCTATAATTCATATGGTTAGGAGCCCATACATCAATATCTCCAAAATATGCCTCAAATCTGTATTATCCACTAAATAGACCCATGGACAGACCTTCCTAATTAGAATGGGGTAGAGAGTGATCTGTCCAACCCCAGAACCACCGAGGACCATTTTTCCAAAATAGTTCACAAGATTGCATGCCGAAAGTATGTCAACAGCAGAAAGGTTGTCCTGTCATAGTGGACAACAAGAATAGAGGAAACAGTGTTTAAGAAGATAGGCATGTAAGTGGCATATTATTGTAAGACTTTGGATTGCACCTAAAAGTTTTCAAAAGAAAAGAAAGCAGCAATGCATCTGCTAAAATTTTAACAAAGCTAGAACTAATGGTAACCTAATAAGATCGACCAAATCCAAATAGATCCTCATATTGTTTTGTCCGAAAAACAGAAATTATGGCAATTTGGTAAAAGCAACAGGAGTTATAGCAATAGATCAGCTCTTAAACTAAGGCTACAAATTTTACTTGAAACAAGTAGCACGAAGCTCCTTAAAAACACAATTTTTCCTTAAAATAAGTCAGATCCATAATTCTCAGCCAGGATAAAAATAGACACTATGTAGGACTTCAACCACAAATTCCATACCACTCCAGCAGGATCGTCGTGATTCCCATGAATGCTGAAAACCGGCAAGCCAACATTAAAATGAGGGTCTTCATAATTTACATGACCAAATCTGGAAAGATCAACAAGTTATAATAGGAAGATGGAAAATGTAAATAGAATGGTTACCGTATAATACATGTGAAAATATGCAGTCTCGACCAATTGCAGGATCGAAATCAAGAGTAATCAGGTGGAAACAAATAAATCATCATCCACGGGTAGCAATAGAAATACAAGCAGCCTATACAACTATGTGAAATGTCTAGAAACGAAGGAATCCCGGGAAAACTAGCAGCAGAAAGCAAATAATTGAAACACTGAAGTTTTTTGTGCATGCAATAAATTGAAACTTGTGCTGTAGTATGAACGCAGATAAAAAGTCAATTAAGTGCAAGAAATCACTAGCTCAAACTTCTCAACTTCTTTTTTTCAAAAGTGTTGAGGGTCCACATCAAGCAAAGAAAGAGGAAAAACTAAAGTTAAAAAAAAATGAGAAAACCAAGAGAAGAATTCATTACGAGTTGGCAAAATTCACCGTCTGATCACTGACTACTTGGAACTGCACAGGACGATCATTAAGGCAACAACGACGGAGAATCTCAATGGCTTTTACTAAGGTTGACCTTGAGGGTTTGTTCTCATGAAATAAATCACCGCCAAGTAGTAAGAAATCCACCTGCCACAGATAGGAGCCAGTGACAAATATCAGTAAACAACAAACAATAAACATACAGACACATAGAAACTTTTACAGTTAGCTTCAAGGGGTCTAAAGAAGAGGGAACAGAAAGGCTTAAACTATAGTTTGACAAGCATATCGTTCTTTAGGGTATCAGATAGCAAATTTGAGAAACCTATCACTTATCCAAAAACAGAGCAAGCCGATACGGAACAAACAATCACTCTTGCCCAAAGTAAAAACGAGGCCAACCATTCACTTCAGTGCAAGGAAATGAACAAGTACTACTGTTGAGATTCTGTACAAAGAAACAATCTCCTTACAGGAGAACAATGGTAATACTACCTGTTTTTGCTCCGCAATCGAGCATATCTCTTCAAATGCCTGAAATGAATCGTGCCTACGTATTTCATCCTTCTCCATGTACCCCAGGTGACAATCCGTAGCCACAAGTATACGCAGCGTATTACTCGCGTCTTCCCTGATATAGCAATTTAAGGCGGGGAAAAAAATCCTTTATCCTCCTTAGCATGTGCCATACCAACATTACCCCAAAAAAATAAATAAATAAAAAATCCTCCTACTCTTCTTTAAATGAGTTATATAAGCCGAATGGAAAGAAAATATGTTAATAAACCGGCACCATATGAATTTTACCCAAAATTAATTATGTAAAACGATCCAATACAGCTATGATATACTCGGTGACATAAACATGGGGAGAATGGAAATAAAAAATTGTTGTTTTACCTTGATGAGTTGCTCATTTAGAGGAACGTTTGAGATTAACCAAGAAAACACCCAAAAAAAAAAATTAACTGAACCCTAGGCCCTGCTCGTAAGCTCTCAGACAAAATTAATGAGTTTGCTGAATATTGATGGTGGTAGTGGCGGAGTTACTGAGTAACTAAAGAGGAAGAATTAAGAGGTAAAGAGGTGTATGGCGAAAAATGGGAGTGTCCGGCGGTGGGTAACGCCGGGAGGGCGGACTCACTAGTCGAAAGACTGGCGGGGAATTTGAACAAGGCGAAAGAGAAAAATGTGAATAAGGAGGGGTAACGAAGCGAAGAGTACCGAAAAAGCTTCAGCAAGAACTCAATGTTCTCGGTCGCAGGGGAGAGCCCAAGAACTTTCCATTGTACTATCAAACTTCGGCCTAATTTCGAGCCCAGTTCTTACGTTAGTATTGAAAAGGCCCAACTATATTCGTTCTCTCCCGACATTTGTCCTAATTTGATTATGTACCGGCAATTAGTTTGAATTGGATGTACTATTTTGGACATTTATACGTCAATGTAACTTCTAAAATTACAAATGATCTTTTTACTCAAATGATCTTTATATATATATATATATATATATATATATAATGCCATTAATAAGAGAACATTTGTGCAATTTGATACCGAACCCAACTGGATACTAATATATATATATATATATATATATATATATATATATATATATATATAACTTTACAAATTCAAGGGACATTTGATTGTAGCACAAAAGAAAGAAAATAAAATTGGATCCTTTTTGTTTAATCGATGGGTGGTACAAGTAAAAAAGCAAATCTACTTGTGCTTACCAAATCCGACAGTCTAATACATAAAGAAGTTTTTAGGAGTTAAAATATAAAACAAATCAAGAATAAATTTTCTGATTTAGTGTCCGAAATTTTGTTCCTTTTTTATTCTTGCTATTTCTTTTCTCTGTTTTGTAATTTGTTCATTGTGTGCCTCTGATTTAAAACCCAATTACCGTTTTCTTCTCAAAAAAAATTTTTTTTTGGCAATAATTTATGGTTTCAATTGATTAATAAAGCGGTAAGGTTACATGAGAGTGTTGCAAATTCAATATGCAACAATTCTTGATTACATGAGAGTGTTGCAAATTCAATATGCAACAATTCTTGATTACATGATTTCTTCAATTAACCAAAGACTAACAAGCAAATTTCTGAGACATTATGGTTCCTGCAAAAGCTACTAAGATTTGTCAAAGGAGAAATCAAGTAAGCATTTTAATTGTCGTCGCAATTAAAATGGCATTTCAACTACATAAAACTACTAGTAGTAAATATTTTTTTTATTGGATTAAGGTACAAATTATTTTGTAAAATGATGCATCATATGGTTACCGAATTGGAAATTATTGCTGAGACTTTAAGTACTCTACTAGCAACCCTAGCTACTTCGGAGTATTAGACATGAAAGAAGAACAGTCACAGGAGGAAGGGGGTTCTTGAGCACTCCCGAGGACGACTTTCCTATGGAAATTCCTGTGACAATTACATGCAGCGCAGAGTAAAGAACCGGGGCTTCCGGCATCTCCACCCGGCATGAATTCACAACAACCATCCACCGCATATCCACCGATATTGGCTGCATGGTTCTTCCGGCAATCTTTATACAAGATCGTCATAGTTGTAGTCCTTTCCTTAATATTTTCCTCTTTCGGCTCTTCCTCTTTAAGCTTCTTCATTTTCCAGGCTGCATGGAGAAGGTACTCATGAACTTCAGAACTCAAGGCATATATGCATCTCCTGGGTGTTGATTATTCTTTGCTTTTTCCTAATTCTGTTAAATTATTCTCTGGATTTGCATCGATTTCTTTTCTAGCTGCAGTGGAGTAAGTGGTCCGTCATACCATTTATATAGGAGGAGATGCAATTGAAGGAGGGAACTGTGAAGTCATTCCTCGCCTCCATGTGGTAGCTAAGGAGTAAGGATAACTCATATAATGGCCGCGGAATGAAAAGGTAGGTTTCCTGTTAGTTGAACAAAATAATAATGCTGTCTATCCTCCATTTATTAATTTCTATTACTAATTAATACGATACTAGTATCATGCCCCACAAAATATTTTAAGTTTTTGATAACCCCTTGTGTACTTCCTGTTCTAGCAAATCAAAGTTCCTTAATGCTGTGATTAAGGTCTTTTCTTCTTCTTTTTTTTTTTTTTTTAAACCTTAAACATGAGGAAACTTGGAATAAGTCATACACTAATGAAGCTTAAACGAATAATTTAACATTTTCTCATGACTTGAAGTCCAAAACGGCAAGGAAACTTAGATAGTATAGATTATGTGGCGAAAATGATTTATTACGTTAAAATAGTACTTGTCTTTTTTACTATAAAAAAAAAAAAAAAAAACTGGGTAAGTCGTTGGGATTAACTCCGACTTTACGATGTTGGTTGTAGAAAAGTTGTTCAAAAAATTAAAAACGGGTTTTAGATTTAAAAGCTAAAAGAACATTTAGGCCAGGTTCTCATATTCAACCCTGCTTTGTCACTTGCACGTTTGCTGGGGATTTTCAATGGCATAAACTTACAAGTGCATCTCTCATGGCAAGTTTAGAGCAATACCTTCTCACTTATGCACGGGGAAACAAACAATGAACGACTGATATGGTCAGTTTTGAACGTCTAAGCAAAGTAAGCAGCATACGAGAAAGCCGCTGTTTGCCTATAAATAAGACTATTGATTGACCGACAGAAATGATTGAACCAACTGAAAATGACTTGGGGAAATTTGTAAATAATACCCGCAAGTCGCTTTACTAGTAATTAATGATTCGAGCATACTTCCATAAGCACGTTTGGAAACGTCAGATAAGTAGTTATTCCGTAAGAAAAATATACATTTCAAATTTTACTTCTCTACATGGGTAATTTTTTTTTTTTTTTATCAAACCTATACTATTATATTGAGAGAGGGGAATGATGTTGGTAAAATTCGAACCTTTTAACCTCTGAAATTGAGTCGTAAAGCTCGATCATCTATTCATTCCCTACTTAGGTATAGTTAAATGAACATCATCTGAGAAGAGTAATTTTAGAGTCATAAAGGATCAATTGTAGCTTTATATATAATAAGATCAATTGTTGGGAAATTTTGCATAAAGGATATGCTAGAGTGGGAAATTTATGTCTGATCCACTTTTACTTTATTTATTTGTAAGGGCGTAGATAAGTTGGCAAATATAAATTGAGCACAAAATTCCTATTTTAATCTTTTGCGCATACTTTCAATATTTATAACTTAATGAGTTTTCAACAAGAAGCTAAAAAGTTAGAGAAATATCATTTCAAGGGATAAATTATCATTTATTACACGTACAATTCGGTGACAACCAACGCAAGAATTGCACAGGTTTCCGGTACACATTGCACAGCGAATTGTGGACGGACCCTTCAATCTTTCATTGTATCTAGGAAGGGTTCCAGATACGGTATGGAAGACTTGGTTCACAACTTGTAGGGTGCAAACAGTGTGGGATTCTTAAGCAGATCAGCTGCTCTAATTCTAGTCTTGCCATGGTAGTATTAAAGGAATTAAACCATCTAGCAGATAGCAGAAATCAGACAGGCAGCTGATCTATTTCTCCCTAGTTACCACCGATTCAGATCAGACTGTACCAGATTAAAATTGGAGAAAGTGAACCTTCACCATGAGTATCCTTGGTACAGGTACAATTTAAAGACGACATATAAGCAAATTAATACAAAGTGCAATGGAGAAAATTCTTTCGCCGTTTGCAAACTCATGTAGTTCAATTTTCCAGATCCCTGAAGCTAGTAAAGTAGGCCCGTCAAGAAATAGAAGGAAAAACACAATTTTGCTGGAGCTTCATTGAGGTATTATAAAATCACACATTAATGCTTCTACCGGTTTTGAAGCCTTAGTACATGTAACAAACATCTGAGCCAAATTTATCAAGGAAAAAGGAGTAAAGAAGCAAAGGGGAACCAATTTCTTATCTTACTCTTACTTTTCGTTCAGACAAAAAAGCAAAAGAGAGGCCCATTTTTATTTCCCAAACCAAGTGTGGCATTCTATGGAAAAACTGCACATTGAGCAGCTGATTAGCAGTTGATAAGGCAAAAGGAAAAGTTAAGATAAACGGTGTGTCAATAAAGTACACACTCCATGACCTCCAAAAAAAGAGTCAGTCAACAAAAATTTTACACAAAGGAAAAGCTTCAACGAACAATCTTCAATAAACGAATTAAAGAACTGCTCAGTCGATATTTTTCCAAGTCTGAGCATTTTGCCCTTGATACCAAATATCTACGGTAGTTAGAGAACAAAAAAGTGGAGAAACATTTTTCACGAGAAAACCTTTACCTGCTTACAAAACATTTACCGTAAAAAAAATACAAATTACCAAGTTCATTATGCACCCTCGACTAAGCCGATTACTATCAATGACACGACATCATCTCAGAAGCACACATTAGATGCTAAAGAACAGATTCCTGAAGCATGTGACTTTTTCCAACAATTTTTCTGCTTGAATTTTAACTAGGCTCGGTTACTTAAAGGACGTAGAATTTCGGAGAGTAACTAGTCTACTTTTCTTGACAAAGAAGCATTAACATCAGACTTCAAGGAATGAATGCATTAGTCAAGGTTGCATTACCTTCAGAAAGACAACTCAATTTTCACCAAATGATGCAGATCATACTTTGTCGAAAGAAAATGATCAAGTACTTTCAGATCTAATGCAATTTTAAACAAGGTGGTCACTCTGTAAGACTAGCTTACAAAGGCAAAGAATTCATTGTCGCATAATTGCCCATGAAAAAGCAATATTGGCCGGACAAATAAAATTCTGCCGATTTCAGTACGTTATGATACATTTCAGGATCACAATGGGGAAAATTTTCCATGATATTCTGGATAAACATTATGAGCTTAACAGTTAGTTACAACAAAGTAGCAGAGCAGATTATTACCTAAACAGACAGCCTGTCCTGTAAAAAGTTGCTCTAGAACAATTCAAACTCCAAGTGCTCTCCCGCAGCATCGTACTCAAGAAATCTCTTTCCTTTTTCCTGAGAGGCTACTTTTGGTACTCCAATATCACAAAACTCAGGTATTATCGGTGGTATGGCACATCGAATCAATGCCCAGTTTAGGCCATCAAAGAACTGGGTGCCGCTTGATCTCAGGCAGCTCCAGTCTCTGTCCCCAGTCTATTCTCTGGCTCTTTAACTAACTAGCCCCCTGATCAGATCTCTTGCCTGACAACTAACAATTGGGCTATCATGGAACTTGAGGATTCTGCTAAAATCACATTGGCTTAATGTCTCTTCATTTCCAGCACCTTTGAAGGGAGTCTTCCATACAGGAAGCTCGTAAAGAAATATACCAAATGTCCACCAAGTCTACAGCACTTCCATGGCCCTCTCCTTTGATAATTTCATGGAGCCAAATATTCATGAGTACCAACAAAAGAGTTGGATCGTGCCTCTGTTGGCTCAAGCCACAAGCTGTGGCAAGGATCTGCACTGGGCTGCCTTGTTCAGGCCTGTTAGTTTCCTAGTTCTTGCAGTAGCAGGTAATATTCTAGGGCTAAAGCATGAAACTTTACATGATGGTGCAGCACAAAAATGGATCGATACAGTTTGATCCTGCGCATGGACCAGATACCCTGGGGGGTTCTAGTCCAAATGAAGATGATTTTAAAAGGGTAGGGTTAACTGAACACCTCAGTGACAGGTCAAAGTCGGTAAGCATAATGTGCCCATCTTCTCGGACCAAAATGTTTTCTGGTTTTAGATCACGGTACACAATTCCAAGCATATGCAAGTATTCCAGCGCCAGAAGAACCTCAGCGACATAAAATCTGCAAGTTAAAAGTGTCATTATTAATCAGGGATCCCATGCTAAGCTAAACAAATCAAACAGAAATTATTATTAATGGAGTTATCATAATAAGAGCACATTTACTAAATTTGTTTATATAAATGAGTTGCATAGCAGTTCCATAAAAGCCAAAACTATATTAACATGACTTCAAATACAGCACAAATTTCTCTTCCCAAATAATAGATCCAATGATAAAACCGCATATCAACAGTAGACTATAACCCATTTCTTCCAATGTCGCTGTTGTTCATGTGGTTTAAGCGTTTCAAATTATAGACCAAGGACAGACCATGAATTCTTTTACCTTGCTGCATGTTCTGGAAAAAATCTGCCTGGCTGCTTCTGGCGGAGAACATGCAGATCTCCGCCTGGACAAAACTCCATCACCAAACATGACAGATTATCCGAGGTGAACTGTGCATACAATGTAGGAAGAAAAGGATGATCCAGCATTCTCAGAATCTCTCTTTCAGTTTGGGCCCTCGGGGTCTTCTTCCTTCTTGCCAAAAATTCATTATCCATAACTTTTATGGCAAAGAGGCAGTTTGTTGCAACCAGTTCGGCAAGATATACAGTACCAATGTCACCAGAGCCAAGCTTCTTTAACAAATTAAAATGGCTCAAACCTAGGAACCCGTGCTGCTTTTTCACAAGATTGATGGCTTCCCACCTTATATCTTTTGACATGTGTGGTCTGTTGCCACAACTAGACCCACTTTACATTGCTTTCTTCACTCATGCTTGTACTACTACTATACTCGCCCATGCTACTCTTTGAGCTTTGTGAGAAGTCCCCTTTCTCTCGAAACTTTGGTATCATGTTGCCTTTCACAGTCAGAGTGCCACCATTTTCACAGCCCTTTGATGTGAAGTCTGGCTTACTCGTGTCACATTTCCTGCTACTTGCACCAACAATAGCAGTAGAATTTGAATGAAGAATTAATAAGGATTCTTTACTTGACTCCTTTTTCTCATCTTTCAAGGAACATTGACATCTCTGGCAAACCACTTGGCTGGAAGTGTCACCAAGAGCACCATTCACTTCACAAGCTACCTCAGAGTTGCCTGATGCTTTTACTGGGTCCTGCTTTATTTTCTTCACAACAAGACTCTTGTTCCGGATTACTGGTTTCACTGCACGGGAGCTGTTTCTGATTGACTTGCTTTCTTTACTGCCTTTAGATGCATTAGATGAAGGAACAGTTAGCAACTTGCCTTTCCGTCTCAGCTTAGGAGTTGCTTTGCTTGCAATCTTAATTGAGGCTCCAACTTTCCTACTTGGACCGCCAGCAACCTTTTTTGAGCCTGAGGTATTACTGTTGAGCTTACCATCAGCAGAACTACAGGAAGGGGCAGAAGATTTTGAAATCTGGTGTTCTCCCTGAGAGGGCTTAGTTTCCAATGGCTGAATCTCAACTTCTCTTGATGTGGATGCAATCTCGTTGTGCCTTTGAGTCAACCCATCATTCTTAATGGTTGGTTCAACAGCAGAATGAGGAGAGCAGAGGATGGTTTCATCAGCTGACTTAATCTTAGGCTCTTGGTTTTCTTCTTTGATATGCACTTTTTCTAATGATCGATTGTCACCTTTTCTTGAGGAAGTGGGAATTGCATTGTGCAGTGGAGAGTTTTCTACACTTTTCACTGAGGGTTTGACACCAAAATGCGGAGTGGAATGCGAACTTTGGTTTGCAGAACGCATCTTGGGCTCTTGAAGGCATCGGTTCGGTGCTTTCTTCAGGTACTAAAGATATTTCAACTATGCCTTCTCTACCTTCAATTATTGGAAGACCAGAATCACCAGTTTCCACAACAACTGACCTGTATAAATTTGTTATTTTTCCAGCTTCTGAGACCCTGGGAGAACCTGTTGGCTTTGATAATCTTTTCATGGCAGCCATTTCTGCTGCTTGAGATATACAAAGTCCCCTTAGTGCCTGCTTCAAAGATACTGGCTCAGAAAATCCAATTCCTGGTGAATAAGACACACCTACCCGCATTGGCTTCTTTGAGTCATTTTTGCCAGTTCCACGGTCTGAGAGATCCAGACTCTTCGTTGTTCTGATATTTATTCCTTCAAACAACCTATTGATATCATCCTCTATAAACTTATTAGATCCTTTTTTCACTGGGGGCAGCCGCTCTCTACCATGTCTTCTTGCTTGAGAAAATATTTGAGGATGCTGAATTGAGCTCATCTCTTCATTTGATTCCACAATTTCACAACTACGAGCGAAAGAACCCATAACAATTGATAAAGCTCACAAATCACGTCAACTTTACCCCAAAACAAGGGGGAAAAACACCGGATTAACTTTAAAGCATATTTGGCGAATCCTTGTCAAAAATCAGGTTCTAACTCAAATAAAAGATGGCAAATATAATCTGGTGCTCCGCATTAAAGCTCTATAAAATCCTTACACTTCAGTCTCGGCAGGCTGCCTCGGCCATGTCCTGTAAGAGTAACCAAGTTTCTCATTATTTAACTACAAATTGATTTATTCTCACAATTATATCATTTTATATATCTGCGCACAGATATATGCAAATAAAGTTCATTACATGGGAAAGCACATCAAGAACAAAACTTGATATTTCAATTGCATGAGAGTTTGATAATCTTTTCGTAATACATAAATGAAGATGAAACGTACTTACATTATAAGAAACTGAATAAGATTTTGTACGCATATTTTGAGAAAAATACAATGCTATGATATCATTAAGTAGTTTCATTACTCCCTATTTAAAATTCTGAAAAGAAAAAATCTCTAATAAACATCTAATTCGATCCATCTCATCTGCTTGGTTATCCTCATCTCTGTTGGCACTCCATTAAATTTTGAAAAAACAAGTTAAAAATGGTGTCTTTAGATAGACCATAAAATGCTCTAATTATCTATGACTGTAATTCCAAAAAAAAAAAATTTTTTTGAGAAAGACACTTGATCGGCATAAAAGAAAAGACCAGAATTCAACAATAGTACTATGATCCAAATTTTTGAATAGCAGCTGTTTTTATGCCCTAGAAATATCACCTCAGATTGTCAATTTCAGTTTCATCTTAACTACTTAATGACCAAAGTTCTTGTTGCAACTTATTTCCCAAGTACCAACAGATGGCCCAGCCCAATAAATAATAATACTAGAACTAAAGGTCAAGTCTTTTGCCTTAAAAAAAAAAAGGTCAAGTCTTTCAAGTACATAGAAGCAATCCAACCAAAACAATATTTACTAGGCTGTAGGCAGTTACACATGAAATTCACCCAAAAAAAAAAAAGAAAAAAAATCAGGAAGAATAAAAGAACTGTATTTTTGCTTGTCTATTAATTAAAGACCAAAAAATCAAATCTTTAATCACTTCAACAAGATCCATATAACTAGTAAATTCGGAAATCATACAGCCCACATCAATTTAATTCCAAAAAACAAGATAAATCCAAAAATATTCAACAATTCTCCAAATATCCCAAAGAAACAAAATCTACCAAGTAATAATGCATCCTCGGAGCTCAAATAACATAAAAAGAAAGGATTTTGTCGTAATCAATATGATTTACGGCTAAGAAGAATCTAAAATAAAGACATTTGAGAGTAATGAGAATATTAAAGTAAGAGAAAAGCAGCCACCGCCTACCTTACAGAAGCAAGAAGTGGAACTGCGAAAGATTCAAAGATCTGAGGACTGGCAAGTGAAAAATCAAAATAAACTCTACCTCAAACGAAAAATGTTTTTTAAAAAAAAAGAAAAGAAAAACTTTTCTATTAACACAGAACTGAAATGAAATAAAATGGAAACACTGATGGGTTTTTGTTTTTCTCTGATTGTGTGGAAGTGAGCATTCTGTGAGGAGAGGGACAGAGCGTCGGAGGATGGGAATGTGAGCCTTCTGTTTCTCTTACCAGTAGCTTAGCCTAGTAGCCTGAATTTCATTTTGGCTAGGAATCATATTTCTTTTTCTTATTTTTTCCTTCCTGGGGACACGACGCTGGAGACTGGAGAGATAGTGGGGCCACCGTTTTGCATTACTATAGGGACATGGGGTCCACTTCGAAATGTGGGTGTGGGTCCCATGAAAATGTCTTTGGATTCAGATTCCTGTTTTTATATTGTATTGGGTTGTATTTTGTTTTTTTTGACTTCGAAAAAACGAGAAGAAGCCCAGCCCGTACCTTTTTAAATTGTAGTAGTAAATATTTGAATTAACAATTTTTACTCCACACTGATTACTTACCCGTCACTGCTTATCAGATTATCCGTTGTTAAAGGGCCTTACGTCAAGAATGTATAATGGTTTGATAAATTATAAATTATTAAAAAATGTATAAGATTTTGTAACGTATGCATAAGGAAATAAGTCCTATTCACTATCAATACTACATTCTTTTTTATCAAACCTATATTATTGCATTAAGGGAGAAAAATGGTGTTGGTGAAAATCGAACTCCTGACTTTTGAAATAAAATCATAAAATGTTAATCACTCGATCCATCTATTCATTCCCAATAATACATGTCAATTTGTCAAATTTTACATGCCATTATCTGTATTGCAAATTTTTTTCTTTCCCAAAAATAAAAAAAGGAATTGCACGTTTCTTATGGCCTGGGGGGTCAAATCATGCTCTCCCATTGATATGGGTACGATTGGTTTTGCCCTTCTTTCCACTAAAGGCGTAGCGTCAGCACGTTCTAATTAATCCTTGTTTTAATATGCTTAATTTGGAAGAAGAACAATCATCATTGCCTGCTCACTTTTGTTTTTTCATTTTCACGCTATATCTTTCCATAATCATTAGTAGTTTAATTTAATGTGATTAGACATTTAGAACCTCGTCATTGATTTGACCTCAATATCTGGATTTTAGAGTTAGAAGAAAGCTAAGTACTGACGCTGTGCAGATTTTTTGGATTGGAACTTAAAATTTTCATGATTTAAATGATTTTATATCTACTTCTCAGACTTCCCTGATATATGTGTGTCCATTTTCGACAGGAGTGTACCAATTTCCGGGACAGGAGTTTCAAAAAGTTTTTTTTTTTTTTCTTGCTCAAAAAAAAAAAGTTTTTTTTTAACCCTAATTCTTTTTTCCCCTATGGTTCAAGGGGAAAAAGAAAGTGAGAAAGAAAAAGGTACGCTTGTCGACCCTGCTTTCACTTCATTCAACGTTAAATGATGAGTTCACATATTTCTCAACAAGGAAATGAGTTCACTTTAAAATTAAGAATACTAAAGAACAAAGTTTCCTCGTAAGTCGTCACTGATTGAAAAGATGTACCGTTGAAGTTTGTTTTTCGTAGTATAAATTGGCCTTTTTTTTGTCTTTTGGCTCAATTAATTGGCATTATAGACAAGATAATAAATGTCTCTTAATCTCGAAACCACCAAGTAATTAAGCACGATTATTGACTTCTAATCAAGTGGTAGTCCTCCATCAATTACTCGGTGAGGCTAAGGTATCTGACTATTTACGCCATGTATATGTATTAAGGTAACCACGGAATTAGTTGCTAAGCATAATTATTTTCTTCCTTTTTTCTGCTTCCAATCCGATGTTCTTTAACGATTCAGCACCTGCACAGCATAATCAATAATTTCTTCACCAAAGTAAATAAAAATTTCTGTGTTATCTTTCTTGATTTGTTGGACGATTCCTAATTTATTAAGTCATACATAGTCAATTAATGAAATCCAGCACACTATGGTCAGTAATCCCAACCCCACCTATAACTGGACAAATAAGTTTGGTAAGCTTGAGCAATTACTACATTTAATCAGTTGCTTTTCTTCACTTTATGACCCAAAGGGAAGGTAAGTTTGAAAAAAAAAATTATGAATAAATAGTATTTTTTGGTTTCTGAAATTAACAACCCTTTGTCAGTATTGTTTTTTAAAGACATGTTTTGAGAAAATACTAAACACATCTTACGATCACATTTTTATTGCGCATACATATTTATCAAAAAGAATTTCTAAAACCGTTACAAACTTTGAAAGGTATTAGTGTCCTTCGCGTTGCACTAAATAGGAAGTACAGCAAATTAACTAAATGTTGTTGGGGTCAATGGATAATGACAGTAATTGCTGGCTAAGGACCATCTTAAAACTTTAGGAAACCACCAACCAGGAGAGAAAATAATTTGCTGGAAATTCTTGGGGTCACCTCAAAGATTCTCCAAATCATTCGCCAATCTCAGTTTAATATTAAACTGCAAAAAAGCATAATTCTTAATTGTAACCACTTTAATCATCACTAGAGTAATATTTTTTCGTTAAACAGCAATATAATTGTCAACTTAGTTGTTGACTTGAATAAATTACCCGAAACCCATTATGGCATGCCCTGGGTAAAGCATAGCGGATAATGTCTTGAAGTTTAAGAGTCCGATTTATGTGCTAAATTTTGAAGGCTTGGTCCGTTCAATTAGAACTTTACTGAGGAAATACTAGTACGAAGGGTTACGCCTTGCCAAGTTCTATGTTACAAGCAAATAAATGTACAGTTAGCCTAAATGATTTTTTTAAGACGTTTTTAAAGAACATTATTATTATTAGGACAAAGTACACTGGAGGTCGTTAAAAGTGTAATAGTTTTGTCACTAATTGAATTTTTATTTTAAATAATACACTTAACTTTAAAAATATAACATTTTGACCATTTCGTTTACTTGTCCAGTTAAAGTAGAAGGAAAAAATATACGAGTGACCAAAATGTTACAATAAGAATAGTTTAGTAACTTCTAGTCAACATGTAAAACTGTGTAAAAGGAATACAAAGCACTTGGATACACTAACATAAATGGCACATTTTTTTTTCTTTCGACTTTGAATGATAAAATAAGGGGAATGGCTAAAATGTTATGTTTTTCAACGGATCAATTTCTCTATCTATTGTTTTTATGTCTACCTGTATCTAACACAAAATTACATAGTATCATTACGAAACTATGTTGTATTATTAAATGAAACGATATAGTTTTATACAGTTTCACATTAATACGTCATAATTTTATATTGAATACTATTAGACACAAAAAAAAAAAGGATAGAAGATCTAGACTGATTTTTCAAAGTTAAATTTGCTATTTAAAACAAGAATAAGATGAATGATTAGAATGTTACAAACTTTGCCCTTATTATTATGAAAATATATGTTATATAAAAAATGGGGGTGTTTCACTTTTTTGAAAGTATTTGGTGATTCTTGTCCCCTTGTTTTGTTAGCGAGAAATGGAAGTATGATGGGACCTGGGACTAATAAAAAACTAGCGAAGAAACAAATGTCAACGTGGGCAGCATTATGAGGTGTGTGGCAGGATGTGGGAAGAGGCGTAACTATCTGGCGGGATCTGCCGACTTTGGCATTTCCCCCTGCGAATGACACCCGCTTGCACATCCACCGTCCATATATACGATCGTATATCGACGTTTACATCTGTTTGGTATAATTACCAAACCCAAGGCTGCAAATGAATAATGGCTCCTAAATAATTGCAAACTACTCGTACGTTCGCGTTCCCTTTGGTTATTTGATTTGTTCGCCTTACGTGAAATAATTTACTGAAATTTGGACCTATAATTTATTAAGGAATTAAACGAATGTAGGAAAAATTTCCAACTCAAACTTACGTGTAAAATCGCTCTTTTATGCAAGAGGTGTGTTATAAATACATCCATGCTGGAATACATTGTTGTGTGTTATGCGAATGGGCACGTATAAGTTAAAGGAGTCTTGACATGCAAACAGTCTATAAGAACGGTGATCCATCATCAAGATTGTTTAGCAAAAGATAAGCATTTGACGCTGTAATTTTGCCACAGAAGGAAAGTTAATGCCGCTACCGCCAAGTTTAACAAGCATAAAAGACAAATTATTCTTGAATTCAAAAAATCAACTGAAATATACCGTGAACAGGGGATTTAGTTTTGTTTGTTTATTTGATAGACGAGTTGTTTAAGGATGAGCTTACAATTTTTATGCATATACATTACTGTCAAATATACACTTAATCTGTCCCTCCCACCACCACCCCCCACCCCACCCCCGGAAAAAAAAAAAAAAGAGGTCGTCCGTGAGTTGTGACGGTTCATGTAAATTGAGGACCATTATATGTTACATGTCAATACTGGAACTCCAAGAAAAGATCTTTGTTCTGCAAAATGCAAAAAGAAGAGAAGCTCATCTGGGCCACTGTCGAACTCGAGGATTCCTACCACACGTATAACAAGACAAATCCAATTGAGTTAGACAACAAACAGTGGGGTAAGGCCGCAGCAGACCATAAAGGATCTAAAGAAGAGATCGAACCATATTTTTTTTTTAAAGAACAAAAAAATTTTGATGATTAAACGTGGACACCGAATCGCTGATTGCTCCGAGTCAGAACATCATTAGTACTGTTCGCTAACAATGATGAATGATTAAATACGACTAGTACAAATCTTCTCTCTCAAGGCTTATTGTATTACAAGAATAACACCATAGACTTTAAATAGTAATAGATCATTAATCACTTCTTTTCTTATGTCTGATTAGTCTTTGGCACGAGATTAGTAATTTTGCATAATAATTCATGTTGCACCTAGGCAAAGGAAATGCGCAATTTACTTATCATGAGATGACCAATAATACGGACAAAATTATCCTAGGATGACTTTGTTTTGCGTGACTAGGAGAAATTACTTATTATCACGTAACTTGTAAATGTGACAAAATAACAGAATGATTTAAATCAAATGCACAAAAAACTCTTAGATAAATTATTAGAGATCCCAATATCGTGAAGAATCAGAGCCACATTTAAGTCATCAAGCAAAGCAAACATGCCTTTAGGCTCGTGCTTGTGAGCATGAATTCATTTGCCATTAATCCTTAAGGTGCCGCTGGACAAGAAAAAAGACGTAAACCACGTCTTTTTAGGGAAACCATTGTTAACCATGATTTGTTCAGCACATGCTTCCAAATTGCGTGTTGGTGATTCGGTGCACATGTACTGCTAGTCATCGGCCGATGAAGGAAGGTGTGTGACGATAATTATCAGCATAAGCGAATACTAAATATAAACATAAAAAGTGGGGGAAAACGAATGCTTTATTCGCATGTCAATGTCGTATTCAGAAAATGGAAAAAGAAAGAATTTGTACTTAGCGGGATATATATTTATAAAATTTCAAAACCGATGGTTTGAGAACTAGTCAACCAAGTAGGATATCATTTGAAAATAATTTATTTTTATCTACAGGGAGAAAAAGCACGTCATCATCGAAGTAAGTTTTTCTTGTTACGGCTGAGTTAAATTATATTCTTAAAATACTTTTTCTTCTTCTTTTTTTTTTTTTTTTAATGGTTGGTGCCCCGGGCGGGGGGGGGGGGGGAGGATGCTACTACCTATTGTTAATTTTCAAAAAATATATCCCATTTCAGAATAGAAAAAATATAACACTTTCACAATATTGAACGTCAATTATATATGGTCGAGGGATGTGGTCCATAGCCTTTAAGCATGTGCAGAAGCAGATATCTTGGACTACCAAGTATGCGGTCATGTAGGGCCAACTTGAATTCCCATCCTTGCTCCCTGTTGCCTAGCTTTTCTTCTACGTGTCAGAAAAAGGGTGGCCCCGGTGTAAAATTTGAGGTCTTCTGTGAGTTTACTATCAAAGTTTGGTGGCACAGTGTATATTTCTGAAACCTTATTAAAACCATATGTCCCTTTCCGTTCTGTTCTGCTGCCAGTACTAGACCTGCTTCTTTACTAAAAATTTTTAGAGTACCCAAAAAAAAAAAAAGTATTTTATTTTACGATGGAAAATAACTTTATGCAAATGGTGTTCTTTTCTGGCAAATGCAAAATTGCCCAATAGTATCAATCTTGGGATTGAAATCTCGAATCCTACTTTTTTGTCATCCGAACTTTGGAAAAGCAAATTTTACATATAAAACGTAACAAAGAAAATTAAAAATATGTCGTCAGTTACTCACCTTCAATTAGGAATGTCGGCCGAGTTGGTCAGAGCTCGGCCCGTTAAACTCGAAAAATAAGCTCATGAACTTAATAATATATTGAGTCGAACTGAGCTTGGGCCGAAATATTAAGTTCGAAATATTTTTGAGCTGAGTTTGGGCCTCACAAGGCTCAGACCCATTATAAACTCGGCTCATAATATATATATATATATATAGTTATAGACACACACACATACATATATACATACGCATATATACACACATACATATATACATATATGTACACTCACATATATGTACATTTGTCTATGTACACACACACACTATACATACATACATACATATATGTACATATGTACATGTACACATATAATATTATATACATGCATATATACACACGCACTATATTATATATTATACTATATAATAGATATTGTATGTCGTAGTATTTTTTTGGTGTTTATAAGCCTAATAAATTAGTGTGAATGAAGTTTTTGTGCTATAGATATAATGCACTTAACCTATTTGATGGAGTAATGCAGAAGATAATACTCTTTTGTACCATAAAATTTTTGTTTGCTTTTTAGTTAAATATGTACATCAATATGTAAATGAGCTATTTTTGCTTAGTAGTAATATCTTGCAGATGTATTTGTAAATTTTTTGCTTGAATACCTATTAGTACACATTTTGAGATAGTCATTTTTCACTTAATCACTTCAAAAAATTTTGCTTTACTTTTCAAAAATAATTTTACACTAAAGATTGTGCTTATACACAGTAATATTAATTTGCTAATTAGTTTGGCTTCATTCATCATTCTTGTGAGATTATTGAATTTTAAGAATATTTCAATAGTTTTAAACTCATAAGCACGCGAGCTTAAACTCACAACCCAAATATTTTGTGAGTTGAGTATGAGCTTCATATTTATAAGCCCGAAACTCATAGCCCAAAGCTCATAACCCGATTAAATATATGAGCTGAGCCTGAGTTTGTTAAAACCCAGGTCATAGGGCCTGATTGACACCCCTACCTTCAATGTTATGCAAAACTATCATATCCATAATGCTTGGAAAAAGTTTTAGGTTCTTCCAACCGTACTTATACTTGTGTTTAGTGACGCAAATATGCATCAATCTCAAAATTGGAGCAAAAGATTTTAAGTATGCAACCTCGGATGAAAATACGAGTTACTTGTGACTGAATAAAGCCTTGATTAGCATAAAAGAATTAGTTAGCAAGTAATTATCTGCGTCTAGTTTTGTATATAGGCTAGAATTCCATAAACTATTTGACAATTCCTTAAAAAATGAAAAGAAAAGCAAGGACCAACAGAAGGCATTGATTAGAAAGAAAAAAGAAAAAAAAAAAAAAAGCAGAAGAAAGTGCGGATCGTGGCACTTATGACGGTGATGGAGATATTTTAGGAGTTGTTCAAAGCTCAATGAATGTGCATGTATCACAGGAGGTTTGATGCGTGGTGTAAAGAAAGAAAAATACTAATGTCCCCATGTTCAGAGAAAATAATTTTTGGAGCTTCAAGGTTGAACGGCAACAGGCAAATTGGTCCCCCTCTTCCTAACTTCTTTTCATCTTTTTAAGTTATGCGACGCCAAGTGAATTCACCCTCTCACTTCACAGGGGTTCCTGAAATCCAAAACGGAAAAAGGAAAAGCTTGGGATTGAAGGTGGGAATGACCAAAATGTGTGCCTAGAAGTGGTCCAAACTGAGGATTACATGATAAACAATTAAGCATTGCAAGGAGGACCATCACTTTTCTTGGGAGTTTTTTAAGAAAGGGATGTTTTCTCTGCCTGTCTCCCAATACATATATTAGGATTTCTCTTCAAAATAAATTCGTTGTACAAGGTCAATGGTCCCGATGGTGAAAAAGCAAGAGAATAACTGTTTTCATTTGGTGACATGCGAACATTATACAACAAGCACAAAGGCAAACGAAAAGAATAAGCATTTTGGAAGGTAAATTTGGTGTCGTGTGCACAGGATATATAAGGCTGATAATTATGTATTTCTTAGAGGGGCTGTGAATAAAAAGAAAGAAATAGAGGGACCTTTATAATTATGGATAATTTAGAAACCTCCTCTAGGGTTTTTGATAGTTTCACTAAGCTCCCCTGAGGTTTTAGAAATTACACTTACCTCCCTTGTCCATTTAAAATGACAATATTAGCCTTAGCATTCTAATAAATATTGAGTATGCTTATACAAAAAACTTTTTTTTTTCTTTTTTCTCTTCTTATTTCTTCTTTTTTATTTTTTCTAGTAAAAACCATAGAACTATTAACATGGAACTTAACTTCTATCATTACCAAATGTTGGATTGGTGACATTTTTTCCTTAACAAATTTGAATGCGACTAATATTTTTGTCATTCTTGTTTGTTGGGATTTTTTTTTTTTTTTTGTCAAAAGTAACAATAACTCAAAAATTAATTGTCCAAAACTACTACCAAACCATGATGTTTCTATCAATTTAAAAATCCACAAGCTTTAAAATAATTATGATGATACATTCTTCTCCAACTTATATATATATATATATATATATCCATTGTAAAGTGCCACAAAAGTATTTTATCACACTGATAAAACTAGTATTGTTGCTTATCAAATAATAAATGAGTATTAGAAACTTCACACTCTCCCCTTTATTTGAGTTAGAAATTTGACATTTTTTTCTTACATTTGTGCTAAATTATTTTATAATGGCTTAGGATGAGTAATTTAGATCTTATAAATCAAGGGCATTTTAGGATTTTCATTTAAATTTTTGACCAAGTCTAACATTTGGTCACCAAAAGTGTCAAATCAAGGGAGGTAAGTGCAGCTTTTATCTTGAGGGAGCTCAGTGAAATTATCATAAACCTTAACGGAAGTTTTTGAAATTATTGCTTATAATTAATTTTCTCTTTTTTTTTAGGTTTATGAAAAAAAGGAAACCTGTGTACAAGAGGACAAGGTCCGCATGTGCAGGCAAATGTGACCTGGTAGCGGACAAATTCAATGCTAATCTTCTACTCTTTCAAAATCAAGCGACCTATGTTGCCGCTCTCGAAGCTAGTGTGAGTTAAGATAAGCATATATGTACCGAATGTGTAAGTATTGATGGTTGAAATATTTAATATTGTTATACTCATCATATTTATTAGTTTGTATTTGATTTACAAATTAATTTTTATGCTCCACAAATCAACAGAATTTGTGAAATGGCCCGCTATAATATTATAGTAGCATATTGAAATAAGATTGTTCTTGCCTTGTGAAGCAAATGGTGATTTGATTTTTTTTTTTGAGAATATGGTGACTTGACTTAAGAGTTTAGACAAGCTGGCTCAATTTCTAACCCTACAACCACAAGCAGGGAACAATCTACAACACCCCCATAAGGGATAAATGCTAAAAGGCTTCTTAAAATAAATATTATTAACAATTTTCAACGCAAAACTTAATTCATCAATAAATATAATTAGTTGCTTGATATAAATGTGCGCATAACATATATGTATTATCGTACCTAATTGGGCAAGGAGTTTCTGGTTATACTGATTCAAATTTTCTTAGGGTTTGTTTGGTTTAAGGGAATCAAGGAGGAAAATGGGTATTATAAGTAATGATACTTATTGTTGATGTTTGTTAAACAACTATCACTATCATTCAATAGGAATGATAGTGATTAATTGGGGTGTTAATGATTCTCCCCAAAATACTATTCTATCAAATCTATTTTATGATTAAGGGAAAAAGCACACCCACTAAAAAAATGCATATCTTTTGAATTACCCACCCTTAATACACACACACACACACACACACTCTCTCTCTCTCTCTCTCTCTCTCTCTCTCTCTCTCTCTCTATTTTGTTTTTTGATTTTGAACATTTTTTATTAGTACTTTATAAATTTTTTTATAAAAATTCTTTTTTATAATTTTTTTATAAAAAATTAAACTGAAAATCAAAGATGTATAATACTCTCTGTTACTACAATAAAAATGACTTTTTGTTTTAAGGTTATCATTTGCATAAAACTCAAATTAGAGCATGGCTATATTTAAAATTAAAATTTTTTTTAACAATTTTCTTTAAAAAGATACAAAATAAGAAATCTAAAAAATATGTACATTATAAATAAAGATTTAAAAATTTTAAAATTTATTTGAAAGTCATTTTAGTAAACCAAACAAATATTTTTATAATGATATAGATTCTATTATTAAACCAAACATGTTGGGGGGAATCATCAAAAACCCATACTCATAATAGGATTAATGATACCTATAGTGATAGTGATGAGGAATTTGAGCCAAACACATCCTTAGTGTTTCTAAATTGCATTTAGCTGTAGCTTAGTGCGGAACATAAAATTTTGTGAATAACGATTCTTTGATCAAGTCATTGCGCTAACTTGATTGCTTTTGAATTCACTCCTCATCACAAAACTGAGGAGTGAATAAAAGGATTAACTTTTCTAGTGTTTGCATTGTTTAAAGTGCTTGTATAATCAGTATTTTATCGCTATTTTGTTTTGAAATAAATTTGAAGAATGATTATGCTATCATTCTTTATAACTTAAAAGATTACAAACTATGGAATAGACATTTTTTTATATCTTCACCTTTTATTTATTTATTTGGGATAATTCTTCTCTCTTCACCTCAGTGCCCCCGAAAATTTGCTGCCATTAATCAAACTTCAGAATTTTCTTCGGTCTGTCGGAGCGGAGTGGGCTAGAATCTAGCCCATAACACCATCCAAACACTGAATATCACATTGGGCCGCAATAGTCTTTGATCGTGCTCGTTCTTATTGAAAAAAAAAAAAAAGTTTTATTGTTTGTTAACGTTGGATCAGAGGCCTACCCTTAGCCGTCTGGGATCTGCAAACACCCTCCTCTTCTTCTTGTCTTATTGATAAACCAGTTTCTGGTTTTGATTTGAAAATGACTTGGATGTACCAAGTTTTCCTTCATTTTTTATCTGGTCAACAGTTAAAAATTATTTATGATGTCAATACCGTGATATAAAACTTAAAGACATTAATGCATTTTGATTGACGCGAGTAATTAAATTGAATATAACCTGATCGTTAAGGGTCTTTTTTAAGCCTTTCGAATTTCTGCCCCCCCTTCTTAAGAAAAATTGTAACTTCGTTTGTATTGTTATGTTATATTATTGAGGAAATATTTGATTGAGGTTTATTTATTTGACCAGTTTTGCATCCAAAGAGAAACAAAACCTCAAAATGAGAAAAGATAAATAGTATAATGAATCTACAAGTTCCCAGAACAGAAGCACACTTTTGAACCGGGCTATTGCCTAATAAACACGGCCGGCGAACGGATCAGGAACGAGTGGGCTTCACTCGACTGGGCCGTAGGTATCCCGCTTTCAGCACTGCATGAAATGACACGTGGCACGAACACGTAGACCTCACAGTAGAAAACAGCATGCGCTGATATGGCATGGACTGGTTGGTCTTTGATCTGTTTATATGAAAACAAACACAAATATGCCTTGACCTGATTCCTTTCACACGAGCGAACAAGTATTTTAACTACTCTTCTCTTCTTTTGTTTTTGTTCTTTTTTTGACTATTTTTATTTTTGACAAACTCTTTTCTTTTCTTTTTTTTGTGTTTTTATTTTTTGACTATTCTCTCGCCCTTTTTGTCAAGTCTCGTTATCATTATTTAACAAGTGACGTGGTCTCTTGCCTAATTGTCTGCGCTTTTTGCCATCCCCAAATTCGAAACGAAAACAATTCTACCCACATGTAATTCTCGCGTAAAAATAAAAATATTCTTATATATTCGTATATCCATGATTTTTAATATTCAACAAAAGATTTTTTTTTCCCAGAAAACTATGATTAAAGGCCAAAAAAGAAAAAAAAAATCATATAACATGGTGCAATATGTTATGAGATATTTGTCACGCGTGTATATATATATATATATATATATATATATATATTTGAAAGCAGTATGCCCTTTTCTGTCATAATATCAATCTCGGATATGACGAGCATAATGGTTAATTATACTAATTGCTGCTGACATAATCCTCTATCAAAGAAGGATGAAAAAAATTAGAGAAAACAAAAGCTCAAAATCAGGAATTTGCCTCGACATTAATGTGGTCAGTAATTGAAATATAAATTTGTTACCGTAACATATTCTAGAAAATTTCCTGTCTAGATAATAACTCAAATTTGAGCAAGGTATTCTCCAACTTTTTGGACCCAAAATGAAAAAAAAAAAAAAAAAGAGAGAGACAACCCACAAAATTTCTAGCCATTATGGCAAAAGGGCGAGAAAATCTTCAAATGTAAACCGGCGTGGCGAAAAATCAGTCAGCAGAACGGAGCGGCAGATGATCCGCCACGTGTACGACATCAATTGACTTACGCAATTTTCCCATTTTATAACCGTATCCAGCCAATCCCAGTCAAAGCAGCCCATTACAACCACGACCACACTTGTATGTACCTCAAAACCACTACCAAATTCATAATAATACACAAACCCAATTCGGTCGCTCGCTCCAATTTTATCTGAGCTACTATTTATAATTATTGGCAATACACATTTTGCTGTTGTGTTTAGTTGACCCTTCTCTTTATCTCACTGATTTGGAACTTTGGATCCTCATCAAACCAAAGCCAAAAAGAAAAAGCTAGCTAAAGGATAACGGAAAATGGCTGAGAAGTCTTTCAAGTATGTGATCCTCGGCGGTGGTGTTTCGGCTGTGAGTACAATCTTCGATCGTTCTTCTGCCTTTAATTTTAATAATAATTCAGTCATCTTTTAGTTTTGGATTTTTTTTTTCATTTTTTTGCATTAGCTTCTCTCGATTTAGGTATGAGATCTGATGGTCGTAATTGTATTTCTGGTTTCTGCTATCTTTCATGATTTACAGAACTGCATATTATTTACTATTCGGAATTTAGATTATCATCCGCGTGTTGTGTGGAAATGATGAGAATTTTGAAAAAAAAAATAAATAAATTTCACTAACTCTTAGTTTTACTTGAATATTAATGGTTTACTTATTTGATATTTCAATGCTAAAGGGTTATACGATGATTTCTTAGGTTCCAATTAAACCGTCTATATTCAGTTTTTTCCACCGCAGTTTTGATTTGATTTATAGGTCTTATTTACGGTTATTATTTATTTATTTTTTTGGTTTCTTTAAGTTTCTTGCTGATAGTTTGCGTTTATTTGATTTTCTACAACCGCAGGGGTACGCTGCCAGAGAATTCGCCAAACAGGGAGTTAAACCTGGTGAACTGGCAATCATTTCCAAGGAGGCGGTATGCATCTCTCATCGAATATTTACTGTTTGATGGTTCTATGTGAAATTCCTGTATACCTTGTACATGTAGTTTGCATCAATATGGAGACTGAGGTTTAGAAGGCGTTTTCTTTTGGGACGAGAATTTATCAGGGGTGTCAACAGTTCCATAACTGTGAGACAAGAAGAAAAGAATAGGACGTGTTGTACTAAAAGATAGGAAAAATTCTTCGTGTTAATATTATGATCCTTCGCCTTACATGTTCCGTCTATCCATACCTAAATTCTTAGCAGCAGCTAAAAAGTTTTATTTCCACATTTTTAACGAAACTGCATTTGAGGGATCAATATGATAATTCAAGGAATGTGTAGTCCATTAGGTGGTGATAACATTAACTTTAGCTGGCTTAGCTCTAGCATTTGTTTTGTTCCCACAATGTACTCTTACCTCTTTGTGATCTAATGCCTGTTGAGAACCATTCCAGACTTACCACTGCAGGAACTTAAAATATTTCTTGATAAAATAACTGAAGAAATCATTTCAAATTTAAGTCAGAAATTACAGATTCTAATTGGTTAAGTTTAAAGTGAACATGAATTGCGGCTCTCTTTATCAAATTAAGTGGTAAATGTCTCTTGAATCCTGGTTTCAGTGCTGTTCAAGTGTCTAAACTGTGCTAATTATTAGAAAAAAAGTACGTAATTTTATAACCATTAGGTCTTGGGTTCTTTTTGTTCTTGTTTTGACAGGATCTGGGAATAATTATTAAGAAATAATAACCACTTTCGATGGAATTTTGTCAACATGGTTATATCATTATGTAATGCCTATAGCTGGATGGGAGAAAAAATGCAAAACGAGGCAGCCAGGGGCTAAAAGCTTTACCCAGCTGGGATGCTGCTTTACTTGTTGACCTATTATGTGCTTATAATTTGATTTGATTTAGTGGCATTAACCAACTAGACATGCATTTTCAGGTGGCTCCCTATGAGCGTCCTGCACTGAGCAAAGCGTACCTTTTTCCTGAAGGTAAGTTCTTTGTTGGAAATTAACTTAAACAGAATCCTGCCGGAACCAATTTGAATGCAAGTAGCTTAGATGTCCTACTGTCACCTGAATTCTCTCTATTCGTAGAAACTTTCTTAATTACGACTAGTTTAATTTTTTCAGGAACTGCTAGACTCCCGGGCTTTCATGTTTGTGTTGGAAGTGGAGGGGAGAGGCTGCTACCTGAATGGTACACAGAGAAAGGTAGAGTACTGGAAATTCATCATTTATCTGCTATTTGTTATGCATAAAACCACAAGGGCCCAAGGCTTGCTTACATTTTTGTTTCTTTGTCCATTACTATTTGTTATTCATAAAAGCATGAGGCCCAGGTCTTGCTTACATTTTTTTTTTTTGGGTATAATTCTTCATCTGTGGCTTCAAAATATTAATAGCAAAAGTGTATATCTGTTTACGAGCTTATTCTGATATTGCAGGGATATCATTGATTCTGAGCACAGAAATAGTAAAAGCAGACCTTCCTTCGAAGACACTTGTTAGTGCAGCTGGAGAAAAATTTAAATACGAAACACTTATCATTGCAACTGGTTCGACAGTAAGTTTCTTGTTTGCAACAACAAAATATGGAATTATTCTCATTTTGACGATTCTCACACCCAACATGCAATTTGTACCACACTCTTTATATCCATTTGACATTTCTGCAGGTTTTAAAGTTGTCGGACTTTGGAGTCCAAGGGTCTGATGCCAAAAATATTTTATACTTGAGAGATATTGATGATGCTGATAAGCTTGTGGAAGCAATAAAAGAAAAGAAAAATGGTAAGGCTGTGATTGTTGGGGGTGGATACATCGGTCTTGAGCTGAGTGCAGCACTGAGAATCAACAACTTTGATGTCAGTATGGTTTACCCAGAGCCATGGTGCAGTAAGTGGAAATTAATACTTCATTTCATGCTTTATTATAATTGATTGACTTTGAATTTTACACAGGTAAGCAGTGATTGTCTGTACTTTAACTGGAATGAGTATTAAGGGGACTTGAAAGATTTTTATTGGTGAAATAGGATATAAAATTTGTTTATGCAGCTACTTTATCTGTTGTATGAGGAATTCAGATTTTGGTAATAAAATATGTGTTTTTGTGAGGAGAACTGGGCATCTATTTTTTCACCACTAAAGTTGAATGTCGGATATTTTGTTTTGAATGCAAAGGGAGCATGAGTTAAAGAACATAGTATATTCTCTTATTTTTCCTGGAGCATTATGGCTTGACTTCAGTTAATCATGACTTTCCAGTGCCCAGGCTTTTTACAGCTGGTATAGCTGCCTTCTATGAGGGTTATTATGCAAACAAGGGAATTAAAATAATCAAGGGGACTGTAGCTGTTGGGTTTGATGCTCATGAAAATGGCGAGGTATATTGATATCCTTATGATTTCCATTTTCTCCAGTAAAGAAATTTATGAGCACTGCAATCCTGCTCCCATCTTTCAGGTAAAGGCTGTGAAACTGAAGGATGGTAGGGTTCTGGAAGCTGACATAGTTGTTGTTGGTGTGGGAGGAAAACCACTGATTACTCTGTTCAAAGGACAAGTTGAAGAGGAGAAAGGGGGGATTAAGGTTGTGCTGTTTTCTCCTTTCGATGTTTTGTGATTTTTAAGTTCCAGCTATAAGTTACAGCCTTTCGCCTTCACCCTGCACGTTTCCTCTTCATGTGTAGATTCTGGAATCAAATTAGTAGATATGGTGAAAAATACTAATGTCATTGCATAGTTTGCACATTTGGAAGTTGGAAACTATTAGAAGTACCATTTTTGAAGTACTTTATGACACATTTATTCTGAATCTCTAGATTCTTCATACATTGTGGTAGACCTTTATAGTAGTAGTGTTCGTGAATACATGATTACAAGTGCCTTGGAACGGCCTTTCTCATATTGTGGTAGTTCTTTATAGTGCTGTTTGCAAATACATGATTGTAAGTGTTTTGACACGGCCTTTGTTATATCATTCACAATTATTACATGGTCAGAATAAGTTTTGATTTCTTGTGTATTTGAAGATATATAAGATTACATAATTTCTTAATCAGCTTGATGTTACCATCAGTATGCTTCCTCCTGTATATGATGTGGATGTTATATGATACCTTTTTGCTGCAGACTGACAGATTCTTCAAAACAAATGTACCTGATGTGTATGCCGTTGGTGATGTTGCTACTTTCCCTCTGAAACTTTACAATGAGATGAGGAGAGTTGAACATGTTGATCATGCTCGCAAATCTGCTGAACAGGCTGTGAAGGTATTTGATGACTTTTTTTTTTTTTTTTTTTATGTGATTTAAAATATGCACTGATTCGATATATATATATTTTTTACGTGGGCTAATTCAGTGTGATTTGAGTGAAACAAAGGAAGTTCCCTAAAGGCCAAAAACCATGATAAACGTGTTCTCTTTTTTTCTCTCTCCTCTTGATTCCATTCTCTAAAATGTCAACATTCTCTAAACTATGACGTCGTCATTTGATTGAACTCTGTACATTCTCTAGAATGTAAACTTTCTTAACATTGTTATCTTCTTTTCTTTTCATGATGAAAGTGTCTTACATTAAAGATGGTTCAGAAGTATTTGGTTTGCAAAAATTTTTAGTTTCGGTTGTCTTAATAGCAATGAACCTGAAATTTCCTATCTTCTGTTTTGTCAAATTTTCATGAAAAATTGAAAAAATTCAGTCGTGAATTTCCATTTATTCAAATACAATTTAAAAACTGACATGCAACTTCTTGTTGGAGCAGGCAATTTTTGCTAGTGAACAAGGGAAGTCTATTGATGAGTATGACTATCTTCCGTACTTCTATTCGCGTGCCTTTGATTTGTCATGGCAATTCTATGGTGACAATGTTGGAGACACTGTGCTGTTTGGAGACGGCAGTCCAGATTCTTCAACTCACAAATTTGGATCATATTGGATCAAAGATGGGAAGGTCGTTGGTGCATTCTTGGAGAGTGGCACCCCTGAGGAAAACAAAGCAATTGCCAAGGTTGCAAGGGTGCAGCCCGCAGCTGACAACTTGGATGTATTGGCAAAGGAGGGTCTTACCTTTGCCAGTAAGATTTGAAGGTCATTTCCCATATGATTGAAGGCTTCTACTATACATGGTCATCTGTTGTTGTAATCTGGCGACTTAGGCAGCTTATGTCGTTTGACAATAGATGATTGGCATTTTTACCCATGGTTAAGTTGAACATCACATCTTACAAAAAATAAAAAATAAAAAATGAACATCTCAGATTATATTTGTGCTTGCTTGTCTCGTTTTCTCGGGCATGATCTATGTAAAATATGAGCTGTTACACTCGTAGACCTAGCCTTTGTGTTTGACGTGTGATGAATTCTGTTTCGGCAGCTGAATACTTTCCGATTTAAATAACAAGCTAAGAACTTTCGGCTGGAACTGGCTTTGTTGAAGCTCTGTTTACGTAGCTAGGCGATCAATGGCTGAAATTTGGTTGAATTTTTTTTCTTTTTATTACTGTCACCAATTATAAATCGATTGACTTCATTGTGGAGTCTGGAATCTCGTCTACTCTGCTTTTAATTGAGAATGAAATATAAGCCTCCGGCAAATGTTTTCTATTTTTGTCAGGTGGCAATGTTTATGAAGATTAAAGGATGGATTCTGCGATCCAACTCCCATGCCTCGCCTCTTTCCTTTAGAACTCGAGAAAATATGGAGAAAAAAAAAAAAAAGCTGGCAAAATGCTTTTATGTTGGCCCCTTGATGATTGTTATTGTATATACACAGGCGCATTACATTGTTTATGTAGTAATTTGTTATTTTAAGAATCTTTATAATAAAAGAATAATGAAAAATAAGAAGATGATAAATAAACGTTTGAGATATTTTTCTTGAGAGAAATATATGTACGAGACTTAAGTAATAAATTTTTGAAAAGAAACAACAACTCAATGTTTTTTAGCTCAGGTATTGTTGGTATTCCCATTGGATTAACCTTTTAATCTATTAAATCTTTTGTTAGATTAAAATATTAATTTACATAAGCAAATCTAAGTGATTAAGCCGTATTGATCAAAATTCCACTCGTTGCTGCTATGGTATGATTCTACTTGATATACCTATACCCCTCCTGATTTATGGATCATCTCAACTTGAGCCCATGGAAGAAAGAACGGCCCACATGAGGCCCACAAACAAAGGGAGCCCAGCCCACCAAAAGCAGCGAAGGTTTTGGTATTGCATTTGCTTTGGGGTGTTTAACGATCGATTCGGTACACAGAATAAAAGTGTACAACTGTTAATAAGAATGTACAATATCATTAACAGTTATGCATTACCAGAATTATCCTGCATTTCAAAGAGAATGAGAGTATACATGGGAGTGATGAAAAAAAAAAAAAAAACAAATATTTACGCCGGTAATCAAATCATACATTCTCAGGACTGATTTAGTTGCAATCTGGCGGATCCTCGTATTATATGATGAACCATCGGATTTGGCCCTTGGATATACTCAAACAAGAAGATGACTCGATTACATTAGTCTAGTCCTCATGGCCGTTCGTATAACTAAAAAATAATCCAATCAGACAGTAGAAGTATCATTCGTTTTCTTAAATCGTTTGACATATTAAACACGTGGCAATGTACATTTTCAACTTCCTGAAAAAATCAAATACGCATCTCATCTTTTGGCCAAAATCCTACATCATACGCTAATTTTTCCTTCATATGGTAAGAAACTAGTCGCTTAGCCCTCTCGCCTGCTGTCTCCCTCACATTGATGTTGTGATTTTTTGTTCGTTTACGTGGTTCATTTAAGAATATTGTCTTTTTCTTTGTGGGGAAAAATTTTAAGAATATTGCTATTCCTCGAAATTCTTTAAAAGGGTTGTATCAAGAACTAAGCCGACAACAAAAAAACATTTCAGTTCGTCATGTCAACCAATCGATACGAAGAAAGCAATACATTCACGTATTAACAAAAAAAAAAAAAAAATGATTTGAAGATAACATGCGAAATTCTGTGATTAGAATTGATTTCAGGACATGTTTGGTTTAGGGGCAATAATAATAACATTTATTGTTTGATGTTTGAAAAATAACCACTATTATCCTTCAACGGGAATGAAAATGATTAATTGGGATCTCTATAATGTCTTTTAAAATATTATTTTATTAAACTCATTAACCTTTTTAAGACAAATGATAGTCATTCCATTACTCAATTAAACATGTTAGAGAAATTATCAAAACTCATCCTACTAATTGAGTTAATGATATTAATAGTAATTATGATTGATGAATTTGAATCCAACACCTATTAACATTTTGTAAGTTTTTGACTAGCTGCCTATCCGTAATTTCGAGGATTCCGCCTTTTTTCACTTTGTTTTCCAATATTCAACAGGTTGACAACTTTGACTGCTGTGTGGTCTTATCATCAATAGGACACCAGCATATGGATAATAGAGTACGTTTCTATGCTCTTTTTCTTTTGGAGTTTGTACCAGCACATTTTGAAAACGTGTTATTTATCAAGGAAATTGCAAAACAACTGTCAATACCAAGCTATTGATTATAACAATAAATTTGTCAACAAAGAATCACTAATTTAAAAAAAAAAAATTAAATAAAGGTTCGATTAGTCGATGGTAGGACAAAATGAATTGTTTGCACTCACAAAATTACTAGTACATTCTAACCAAAATCTGTTTGCTAACCATTTTTTTAAAAAAAAATTTTGAATTTTTTTATGAGAATAAAGTAAATGGTGTATATTTCTTCCTTTGAATTTCCATAATGTATAAAAAAAGTCAAGCCATTGCCACCCAAAAAATGGCTAATGAATCAAATACTGTGTAATAAGTGTCCCCTCTGTTAATAATGGGCACATTTTTCTATTGCGGTCATGTGAAATTGTGAATCACGAACGCATGGGAGACATTTCTTTGAATTTGCATCTGCTGCCAGGAATAAATTAACAGCCCGAAGAACTTGGCTGTTTGAAAGCTTCGAGGGGAAAAGAGATCATATGCTTTCAAACACGAGAAATAGTGAGAGGGCAAGAAATATGGGTGGAAAGGAATTTCCTACGAAATGAGATTGAGTTCAGGTTTGAATCCTCACCGACCTGCAATTTATCTCTCTGAACATGGGTTCCAAGTACCAACAATGAATTATATGTTCTTTTGTCCCTCCTTTAAGGTCATGTGATTCATGATCCATGAAGACAACATGAAACATAGTCAAATAAAAAAAATGCCACGAGAAATTACGACTTCAAACAATGGTTAATTACTACCAAAGCCACCAACCTCAATTAAATTTATTTACTTGTAGTAATTTTTCTTTCTTTAAACAGTTCCGGATGTATATACAGATTCAGGTAATGTGGACATGCACACACTTAACTTTCAACTAACAACCACTTAATTAAGCGATCACTTACCAAATAGTGAAATTTACATTCATGAACTTAAATTTGATTGCATTTTTTAATTTAACGGGTATCTCATGGAGCAAATATCAGTAACAAATCCTGCTTCAGTAAATGCGCTCACTTAATTTTTTTTTTCCTTTGAAAAAAAAGGATCAATCAGTTTCTTGATAAGATTGTGTTGAGTTCCTTGAATTTTGCTAATATGACTAGAATTATGATCCAGCTCGATGCTTTGAGAGCTTGACACGAAAAGTTTTGAGGTTTGTGGTGAACATCAACCCGCTTATTGGGTTATAAATATGTACTAGGATTTTACAACGTATTTTGTATTAATTTTATGAAGGAATAAGATTTTTCTCTGTATGTTTTTCTTCTTTCAGAATTTTATAAGAATTAAGAAAGAATAGAAAAAAAGAATGATAATATACATAAAAGTGGATCCTTTTTTCTCTGCATGTGAACCACGTAAATTCTTATATTGTTTATTTTTATTGTTAAATTCTTGCAACAGACGGTGGCAGACAAACTATGCTATCAATCTCTCTCTCTCTCTCTCTCTCTCTCTCTCTCTCTCTCTCTCTCTCTCTCTCTTTGTTGGTAATGATCGTCACTGTGTACTACTACTGATTAGAGAGTCTTGGCCAGGTGTATCTACGTTAAATTTAACATCCAGACTAGCACCAATAAAAATGATGATAAAATGTTTAGATAACTTATTTGTCCTCTCGGTTTTTTAACTCTGCTCTTCCGTAGTGAATGATATTTGTTGATTGACAGACCACCTATATGCTTAATAGATAGCAAAACTTGTCACGTCTTGTAGGCCAATAAATATGGCGATGGAGATAAAGTTAGTGGGTGCATGTGCATGAAAGGCCAGTTAAGTCCTCTACAACCATAACTCAAAAAAAAAAAAATAAATAAATAAATAAAAGTCCTCTACAACCAGAAATAGAAGAGTGGTGACCTAAGGATTTATCATAATATAACTTCTAACAAATTGATTATCTGGTAAAAAAAGATAACCGGATTAGCTCGTGGATGAGGGAGCTCACTCTGTGTAAGTGTCACATTTTAGAACTGTTTTAGTCTTTAAATTAGTTCTCATCTACATGTTGTCTAAAAATGACTATCTAAATGTTCCTTTTTTTTTTTAATAAATCTCCCATAGATTTTGATTTTTTTTTATTAATCCTACACTGTTACACGGGAAAGGAGAATTTAGTGTTAATAGTTAGTAGTATTAAAGTCTAGAAAAAGTTCTGTGAATAACAAAATTACACAGGTCTGAACCTTAGAGGGATGGAGGTCACTGAAAGTGAAACTGCATAGTTAGAAGAACGTAGAAAAAAGAAAAAAAAAAAGAAACTTGAAAAGGCGAAGGCGAACTTTTAGAAAGTCAGTTAAGTCTCTGTAATTTGAAGGAATATCTCAGAAAATACACAAAAAATGTCTTTCTCATTGAAAGTCAGTCGTGTCACTAAAAATTTATTACCTTATGGTCGAGGTGTGAAAAATATTGCCAAACCTAAGGAAATTCCATTATCATTATATATCACTCTCATTAATAATTTACAGAAGAGAATAAATTGTTATCCATGTTCCTCTTTTGGCCCCTTTTTTAAAACTCTTTGTAAAGTACTATTCACGCGAACCATGATAACCGATTAACAAACTATCATAACAGTGCAGTGCTACTTCCACAGTTTCTACAAATTGTTATACTGAAATTTACCCTTCCTATTTTTTCATTGTGTTTTGATAACGAGATTTAGCGCACAGGTCGTCACACTCCAAGCCTGTAATCTTAAGTCTGCGACCAAAATTTCAGTAGTCAAATATAATTATTTGGGCTCCGTTCTCGTTATCTCAAAATAAATATTTTAAATTAAACTTGAATACTCAAACTCAACTGATACTTTAGTTCACGTTATTTAATTTTTCTAATATAGGACGGAATATTACATGAGTGGTCCTGCATATGGATTTAATTGTATATATACATTATGCATGGGTCAACATGGAATTAGTAGACTGGAAAAAGAATTTTTGAGGGTACTATTGTAAAAATAGACTGACAATAAAAATCAACTTAATAAAACAACTCAAAACAAAGTTTCACCTTAAAAAAAAAAAATCTATAATTAGTTGAGAAAACTCAGCGGTCAAATTATATCATGTAGAATTATTTGCAACATATTTTAATCATGCAATACTATTTGAACTAAGTAGAATCTCGTTCAAAGTTTGCTTCGGATATTGTACTCAACCAAAACCTACATCATTTCCATAATTTCTAATCATGTCCAGAAGATCAGCACAATTTTCTTATGCTAACAAATTGTATGTCTAGTTGTCTTGGTACAGAAAGTTTAACACTTTGGCACGAAAACTTCCTTCGGTGAGCAGAATTTTGTGGACGATTGATTAGTCTAATTCTAATATAACATCATGACCTTGAATGGATGAAGAGTTCAAATCAACAAGAAGATTATTCCCTTGTATTTAATTATGCACCCTACACACCTCCTCGTCACCTGATAAGTTATTACCCAGAAGCCTTGCACCTTTATTGTCGCCTAGGTTCTGATTGCTACCTACCTCTCTATCTAATTGCCAAAAAGGAAAAAGAAAAAAAAAAAAAAGAACTAGGTCAAGTTGTTGAAATATAAAATGTCTATTTGGTTGCACAAAAAAGTTGACTAAAACACCAAAAATGGAGGACACTAATTATAACACGTTAAATTTGGTGAACAAGAAATAATTTATGCAAGAAATTAGCACATAAAATATTAACTCCCGAATGAAAAAAATTACAAAATATTTTACTCCAATCTAGCCACCATAAATAAATGGAGATCCTATTACTTTTTTGCATGAAAAACCAAAGCACCCACGTAGGGCCAATTGACACAACCACCAAGCATCGTTCTCACGTGGTATGACCATGGCCAGAAACATCCAGAATTGCTGAAAAGGATCAGAGGAGAGAGGAGAGAGAGTGACTCGCTCACTCTTGCATTACTACTCGGAGTTGGACTCTATGCTTTTGTGTACTACTACAACAACGTCGACTTGACTTTGGGTGATGTTGTTGTTTACAGCAGACTAAAATGCAGTCGCTGATCATTGTCCTCTTCTTTTCTTCTTAATCCCTCCCCCCCCTTTTTTTTATTTGTTTAGTGGAAGCTGGTGGACAGTCTTTTTTAATTAATCCTTCATTTGTCTATATATAGTGTTTTAATCTACTCTGATAATGACAATGCTAATTACTAATACTCCCACTTCATTTGCACTTCTCAGCGCGTGTCTGCACATCGGTTTACATATTTTTTTGGGCAAAATCACGCAAATCTTTTCTTTTTTTTTTTTTTTATCTTTTCCATTATTTTTTAAATTATTTTCAAAACAAATCATTTTTATCAGTTTAGTAGAAAAAAAAAATTTGAGAATCAACCCAAAGTTTCATCATTTTTCTATTTTTTTTTAGTCGACAATAAGTATTCCAAGAGTGACATGAATCTTTGTAGTGCCTTATTTATAGTATACCCACTAGCTCAACCAAGATACACTACCTAATTTTTTATTTTAATTTTTAAAAAGAAAAAAGTAAGTTTTCAAATTAAAAGTATATGATTACCGTGGAAATATTCTCACATTTTTTAATATTTCATTACCATTGCAAGATATCAATGATATGGCAACCAAAAAAAAAAAAAAAACCCTTAATTAAAAGAAAAAAAGTTAGCAATACGAATTAATTGAATAATTTTTTTCTTTTAATAAAAAAAGAAAAGACAAAACTCGAATAGTATAGTTTAGCAAAATCAGTCAGGCGCGTGGGGGAGGTGTCAACCACTGCATTTATAAATTGGTCCTCTGCCTCCGGTATTAATATCCATACATACAATTGGATTGACAGGTAGGTTGGTTTTCCGGGAACTTCATAGTTCATACAGGCCATTCTCTCTCAATCGGAATAAGCCTTTACCGAGTCATTTACTGAGTTGACTCCGAGTCTCTAGGGTTAGTTGATGACCCAGTCTCACTCCCATCCATTATAATGGAGGTCGAAACTCACGCTCTCTCTTCCTTTGATCTCAACGCCGCTCCTAATAATAATAATAATATTTTTCCTGCTACTCTTCAACATTCGGAGCTCCGAAATACCCTGGACTTCCGGAGCTCCCAACTTCTCGGGTACTCCGATCATGCTCCCCAGCCCGAGGGTATAGTATCGCCGGTTGCCGGCCAAGACATTGGTGGTGACTTTAGTATGGCTTCTGTTTCGTTAACTCCTGATTCCACTTCTCCGGTGGCGGAGAAACTGGAAAGGTGCCCGTCGAATGCAGCGATGAAGCTGCAGAAGGTTTACAGGAGCTATCGTACTCGGCGCATGTTAGCAGACTCCGCCGTTGTTGCTGAAGAGCTCTGGTAACTCATCACTGTAGCTTTTTTATATATATGACGCAATATATTTATATTTGTTTTAAATATCTGTATTTAAATTATGCAATTTCGTTAATAAATATATTACCATATTTTTTTTTTGGAGTTTGAAAAGTTAAAAATGGTTTTATCCTGCATTTGAATATGAAGGTGGCAGGCGATAGATTTTGCTCGATTGAACCACAGCACTATTTCTTTCTTCAATTTTTTGAAACCGGAGTCGGCTGCGTCGCGCTGGAATCGTATCAGTTTAAACGCTTCCAAGGTACTAAATGAGCATATTATATACATATATATATATATATATATATATATATATATATATATAGACACATATATATTCTAAAGGTACTCGGAATACTATATAAATATGTAATACTAGGAGCTGCTGATTAAATACTAGTGATCATTTGTTGGAAAAGGTGGCTATAATTGGACTTTAAAACATTGTGGTTAGGTGGGTAAAGGTTTGTCTAAAGACGCCAAGGCACAGAAATTAGCTTTTCAACACTGGATTGAGGCTGTAAGTTACCCTTCCTTCCTTCTTTTTACTACTATTATGTCCTTTAAATTAATCCCACCTCCTTTTTAGCTGTGATCTGTGAGTGCTCGCGCATCTGATTTACTTAGTGAAATTTAGATTTGTCCACTATATTTGAGCAAATTGTTACTTGAGTCTTGATTTGGTGGATTTTGACTTCTAGATTGATCCGCGACATCGTTATGGGCATAGCCTGCATCTATATTATGAAGAGTGGTGTAAAGCTGATGCTGGTCAACCCTTCTTCTACTGGTAAGGCAGAACTGGGATTTGGCTTTTAGTTTTATCTAATTGACACCATTTGTTTAGTATATATTGGTCAAACATGATGGCTATAACTTATTATATGGTTCTGGCGATTTAGGGTGTGATTAGCCAACCACCATGCAACTATAGGAAAAAGATCACTAATTGAGGGCATTGCAAGAAGAGTTAAGCATATTTCATGAATTCCGTGTCATTCCTTCTTGGTAATCCTTGCTGAAATATGAAGTTGAAAAGAAGAATTAAACTATTGACTGTGCTTTGATGGCATGTTAAGCCCATGTTGGAAAGTTTAAATTGGAATAATGGTTCCAAGTTTCTCTGGACTCTATTGTTGAGAGATAATTCTCAGCTTGTAGTAATAACTTCAACATCAACATTTTTCTGGTCTGCAACTTTTATTCTTCTATTATATATTACCAGAAATTGTAGTACTAATGAAGAGTGACTGATAACGTTTAAAATCAGAATTACACTGGAAATGTAAAATTAAATTACATAGTGGCAACGAAATGCAACCAATATTGTGCTACCATTTAGTTCCATAAGTATCTTATGTGTTTGAAGGATAGAAGACTGAGTGTTGAACACTTTGGATTTCCATTTGCTTTGTGTAGGTTGGATCTTGGAGATGGCAAAGAGGTTGATCTCAAAGAATGCCCACGGTCAAAGCTTCGTAAACAGTGCATTAAATATCTAGGACCTGTACGTGATTGAATAATTTTTTTCTATAGGATCTGTTTCTAACTATGCCTCCCTCTATTAGTTCAAATGACGTTTGCATGTTGTAATCCTCCCAAGGATATCAACAGGATACTTTGGAACTGAAATCTACAATTTAGACAATTTTGTCACTTGGCATTTTTTTTTGTGTTCTTCTGTTTGTAAAGAATTTAAATCTGTTCAACAGTTTACTGAATCATGCAACGTAATCCGCTGTCTTTTGTTTATGTTTATTTTTGGTGCAATCAGCAAGAAAGGGAACATTTTGAATATTTAGTCATTGAGGGGAAAATTTTGCACAAACAAACTGGAAAACCTCTTGATACAACAAAAGGTTCACCAGGAGCAAAATGGATCTTTGTGATGAGCACCTCTAAGAGACTCTATGCTGGTGAGGTGAGAATTAAGCTAACACAATATCCCTGTGATGATGTGCTCTCATGCTCTTCCTATAAATCAGTTTGTATATTGGGAAGCTTATACTCTTCATGCCTCCAGAAAAAGAAAGGAATCTTCCATCATTCGAGTTTCCTTGCGGGAGGTGCTACATTAGCTGCTGGAAGGCTGGTGGTAATTGATGGAACACTTGAGGTACGGTATATTCGTTACTTAAATTCAAACTTGGATCTGGTAGGTCCAGTTTAGTCACAGTAAGAGTCATATAAGGTAAAATATTCATAAATGTTGTAGTGTGCTGTATTCTTACCTCCAAACATTAAACCTGAGCAACCTACAAAGTACGGGATAAATTGAAGCATTTATCTCTCTTGAAGAACACAAAAGAAGAGTTGCTACTGTGTTTCAGAAAATTTTAGTTCCTAGATGCATAATATGAGTTTATTTCTCATTGTATACGAATCGTGTGACTTTCATTTAGCTTGATAAAATGATGGTTAGGCTTGATCTTTCATGTAAATATCCAAATTTTGATGGAGGCAAGCGTACATAATTTCCTTTTGATTGTTTTTGAAAAGACATTTGGATCAAGAGAAGTCTGATTTGAAAGACAGAAGAACATGTATAAACAAATTTTCAAAATATTAGATTAATTATTTGCAAGTGAACTGACAGAAGAATAATCAAATCCACTGTAGGCCATAGCAGACAAGTTTTCTGATACTTTTTCCCATTCCATCTCATCTAACTCAACTGCAACTGTGCTTTTTCTTAGTCTATATCGCCATACAGTGGACATTATCGACCAACTGATGATAGCCTTGACAGCTTCTTAGAATTTCTGAAGGCAAATGGAGTCAATCTGCATGAAGTTGAGGTATGTCATTTTCTTTTCTTATTTTGGTAGATTCTTAATCTCAGCATATTGTGTTTCATACTGCTTCAAGGCAAGTTGGTTTAGCACTTAACAAGCTGGAAAAAAACCAGAAAATTATATGATTCCATATATTCTCTTACACCTGCCATTTCAAATATTTCAGCAATCAAATAGGTACCTTGTTTTGTCACACATGTTTTGTGGGGCTTTCCATTGGTTAAGATCTCCATCTAGTTCTGACAGTGTTTTTCTTCTGTAATTTCTGTTTTCAGATACGGAAGGCTACTGAAGATTACGAGAATTTTGAAGAGGGGAAAACAACCAAAGATGACTCAACTTCTGAAGTTTCAGAAATTTCAGATACCTGCCAAACTAATCCTCCAGATGAAGGGGAAAAGGACTCGTCCGCAGAAGCAATTAAAGCTCCAAATCATGAAATCAATGTCGACTATAAGAGGACTCTCTCTGGTGGGCTTCGGAGTCCAAAAGCAGAGGTGCCAAAGACAGCAATATTGCAAAGGATCAACTCCAAGAAGGCCGCAAAGTCTTACCAATTAGGGAATCAACTCTCTCTGAAATGGTCCACAGGTGCTGGGCCCAGAATTGGCTGTGTTGCTGACTACCCTGTAGAACTGAGAGTACAGGCCTTAGAACTCACCAACCTCTCGCCAAGACATTCTTCTACGTCAGCTATCCCCAGGTGGGGTACCCTTCTTTCGCCTATGAGATCGTTTTCTCAGGAACTTACAGGGGATACCCTCCCTTTGCCTGTGAGATCTTTTTCTCAAGAAGTTACTAATAGTGATTTGAAGTTGTCCTGAATACAAGTATAGTTTTGAGCTTCCTAGATTGGTTGTATCATTTGTCCACATGTCCCTTAAGCCCATTTTGTATGTCTATGGTAATTAGTTTGAGTTGAACTTAAACTACCTGCTGTTAGTTCAACTCTTTCATGTATTAGAAGTTGGATGAAGACAATTTTAAGTTACATAATGTCTGGTGTTTTCCACCGGCCAATACAGTTTAAAGGTAAACTCCTACTCTGGAGGTGAAAGTGATTTTCTTTAAGTAGCACAAATGATTCCTGAGTCAACTGCTATGACTTCTTGATATGGAAATTGTGGTTTCAGGAGTGATACACCACACATAGCTGGCTGGACCCTTGATGTTAAATTCCTTATTGCTTTTTTTCATTATTTTTTTTTATCAGTGTCCTGATATAAGAGGTGTATATTATTAGCACTGAATGTAAAAATACCATGTTGCTCCTTGCAGTATAGACAAGTTGCCTTTTGTTCAATCATTGCATTGGGATCGTTCTATTGACTAAATGCTGCGGATGAACTGCGGATCTCGTTATGTCGTGTGCGCGAGGCAAAGTGGTTGAAGCTTTGTCTAGGACTGAGTGTCTACTTCTTCGGTCCCAGCCAGTAAACCTTTATTAAGTAGTTTTGGTGCCGTTGAACTCGGCTATAAACAAAGCAGGGTTGTGGAGAAGGTACAGATTACGGGTAGCCAATGGCACAAAATTGATAAATAAACAAGACGACGATGGTTTCAGGCTTTCTGCATCTCGGATCACAATAGTATTTCGTATGGGTTGTGCTCTCTTTTCCCTCCAACGGAGAATATAGCACTTCATCTGTGTGGTGCTCTTTTATCTGCTCTTACGGAAATTATTGCACAACCTATGTTATTGCAAATGCATCATTATTTCCACTCTAGGTTGTGCTCTCGTCTGGAGAATATTGCACAAACAATGAGATTGCGTATGCAACATTATTTCCCATGACATGTACGCAGGGGCATAATCCAGGGTTGTTATATGTAATGCCATTCCCTTGTTTCATTCCGCAGCAATCCGCAACCAATGTCCATCAATCTTAGTCTCTTTACCTCACTCATTTCCCGAAATTGTAACTTAGTCAGTTAACATTGTAATTTATGGACTAATATTATAACCATCTTTCTTGGATGCCAACAGGCTGTCGGGATTGACAAGCAAACAGGGGAGCAATTCAAATGAGAACATCACCGTAGTGCAAACTCTCAAGCAGTTCTATTTCATCCTTTCCCGAGTTGATATGCCCAAATCTCACTCGAATGTACCTAATGAAGACCACTATAAAGTTCTCAAGAACCAAAGGAGGAGTCCACGAGAAAAGAATTACCCTTCGGATGTGATTTCTTTTTTCTTTTTTTGGTGTCTCCTTTTTCTTCGATATGGGTCGAAATGATTTCTTTTTCCTTTTTTCGTCTCTGTTTTCTTCAACGTGGACTCAAAATATTACTATAACATTTTTAGAAATTCTTTTAAGTAAATGGATATGTAAAATAAAAAGGTAATTGAAAAAAGTGTTTAAAATTTTCTAAAAACACATTTCTAAAAGACATGTCTAAACAAATAGAATTTCAAGCAAGATGTCTTAAATTTCTGAAAATATATTTGTAAAAAACATGTCCAAACAAACATATTTCAATCAAGGTATTTAAAATTCTCTAAAAACATGTTTATAAAAAAAAATGTCCAAATAAACAAAGTTTCAAGCATAAATCGTTGGCCTATAGACTAGGATGGGACTTTTTACACGGTGCCTACTGTTTTTCTCCACGCAATTGATGCTGAGAGGACCCATGATTTTTGTCGAACAAATTTCCCCTTAAGCATTACTTTGAAAGATTTTTTATGGTATTGCTTTGTAAACAATGACATGTGTTCTTCCTTTAATTGACATGGTTAGTGGATGTATAATTGTCACTCTCTTAGATAGTGTAACATAAGTGTAATATCACAAGTTTAACAGAGAACCCAATGCCTGACTAGATCCCTTAATCGCTTGACATAGTTAACATAACAGAAACGAATAAGACTTCTTCCTCTATTGTGCTGCCCTTCATTTATTAATCTGTTATAGAATTCATGATACAATAGTATTCAGATTGATATCTTAATACAAGATCCGAATTCATTATACAGCATCCTCATTGACATCTTAATACAAGATCCTGATTGATTTGAGATATTGGGTTGGTTAGCCAATTTTTAAATTTATGTTTTATTGCTATATATAAACAATATTTTCTTATTACAAAAATTAATGGAAGCTAATTAAATGTTTTTAGTATGTTTTTCATAACAAGGGAAGATTAAAATTTGTAAAATTACTATTATAATACATTACTGACTGTTTACTCTTACATGGACGGTTTATTCCCCTTTTTTTTTTCTTTTTTTTTTTTTATCATTTAGGCATATCCATCCCAACTTCTTATACACTTAACTGATCATCTAAAAATATCATGTGCAGAGAGTTACAGTTTGAGATTAGTTATATATGTCTCTAGGGTATATAGGAAATTACAGTTTGAGATTATGTCTGTGACTACAACTTGAGATTAGAAATATGTATGTAAAAGTTACATTTTAAAATTAGATACATGTATGTGAAAAATCTCATACTCATATATAGTTACAATAATTTTATATTATATATATATATATATATATATATGCTTGTCAGAAGTCACTATTTGAGACTAGATATATGTTTGTCACTGCAATCTAAGATTAAATATACATCTGTAGAAGTCAAGATTTGATATTAGATATATGTCTCGCAATTTTAGATTAAATATATAATCTATAGATGTCACAATTTTATATTAGATATATGTCACGTAATTTATGAGTATGTGTGTATTGAGATTAGATTAGATGTATGCAAAAATCTCACAATTTCATATTGGATAGATGATGTACGTAAAAACCTCACACGTTCAAAGTTGCAATTACAGTTACAGTCACAATTTGAGATTATATATTTATGTCCTGCTATGTTCTATAATTTAAAACCCACTCCCTACATCACCTTCAAATATCCCATCAGGTCTTATCTTGGCAATTCAACTTGTAACAAAAATATTTATGTTAAGTGGTGTACAGTATTGCAATAAAATTACCGTGCTACGGACTCCATGATGGCAATAGGTACATTGATGTTAGGTCGCGTACGGGAATGCAATAAAACTAAATAGAACTAATGTGGTATAGCCACAGAATTCACATGTGAGACGGCCAATAGATTAGATTTACCTAAATAATATATTAGGTTGATAATTAAACAAAGGAAATTATTTATACGCCTGTGCTTTTTTATTACACATTCTACTGTAGACCAACATATTCCTAAACTATAACAATCCAAATTTTCATGTGAAAATAAAAAAGCCAAATAAAGTATTTTTGGTCTGAAAGCTATAGAGTGGAGTGTATAATCATTTTCCACAAGAAAAAAATCAGATTACAGAAGGGAAAGAACAAATAATTAATCAAGCCCAATATCATAAATTAAACTTAAAATTCTAACAACCACAATCATTTGAAGCTCAAAAACGAGCTCAAGTTTTAGGACATTTTATCAAGACCACAGGTATATCGAAGACTGTTACGTCCTTTTCGTCATTATTCTGGCCGTGTCCACCAGGCTCTCACCTCATCAGATGGGTCAGAAACCAACTTAGTAATAGGCAATGCACCAATGTAAGATAATCATCCCGGAACCAGCTGTAAAACAAAGTCCCACTTGCCCGAAGAATATGTGGTGGCCGATAACCATACCTATCTACCACAGGTACGCATCCACACTCAAATTATGCATAAAGTGAAACTCATGATACAGCCTGCCAAGTCGCTGCACAAAAATTATTCACAGACCAATCATGTCAATTTCCTGACAGCGTAGAACTCCAGCAGCACCTCCATAACAGAGCCAATTTTCACTGCCTTTATTTATATTCCATCTCACTCTATGCATTGCTACCGTCTTAGATGGTAACACTTCAACTTCTTCAAGATCCCCTTCTTCACCTCTTACCCTCTGCATAATTTCTGGATTGTTATCTGCAAGTATGAGAGCTTGCTGATCAGCTGTTGACTTTTTCTTGCTGCTTGTTTTCATTTTGGCGGTCTTTTTGCTCTTTGCTACCACCATACTACCATCAGGTCCAACTTCCAACCCCACATCACCCCCATAACACAAAGCTGCACACGTACATTTAGTGTTAGAAATACTCGAGAAAAATCTACAAGAGAGTATCGTTTGATTACCTCAGATTTCAGAAAATGCCCATGTAATACCTGGACGTTTTTCATCCAATGGTTGAACTTTTGACCTCTTCTCCTTTGACCTCTTCTCCTTTGCTCTCTTCTCTTGATTAGAGACAGAAACAAACCCACGCACTGTTCTTGGGGCTTCAGCCCACTCATGTAGTGACTTCTTCATTGGAAATGGGGTATTAGGCAGGGGAGTGAACATTGTAAGTGTCGAGTCTTCCTCAGTCAATGATCCGCAAAGAAAATGTGGTGCCCGATTACGCAGAGGATCCTTGTCCACTGCCCTAGTAGTCAGCTGATCATAGGGGAAACAACACATTATGGAACAAAAAATTAGTTCAGGACCGCAGAGCTGCTAGGTTATGTAGATTCACAGGCTAACCCACACTCAGCTTGGTTGGTTTTCCAAATATGCTGACCAGTCATTTCTCAAGCTGTGTTTTAGATTTTTGAAGTAAGACCACCATATTCATGTTTTAGGCTACCTCCTAGATAATAAAACATATCTAGATCAAATATAAAATCTCATTTTCTGTCCTCCAAAGACAACCCATGGTCATAAAGGTCATAACCACACTATGCTTACTAAAATAAAAACATCACATCTAACATAGTTAAATCCAATGAATGCCTTCAACTAACAGAAGAACAAGAATCATGAACCAACGTTGTAGAAGAGTTAATTGAATCGAGAACAAGGTTATCGACCAATACAGACCTGAAACCGAAGAGCAGTACCATCCGCACCACAATATGCAACCATGCCTAAAATACCAGAAGAATGGGGAGCTTGATCACATTCCATCAGCATTACGATAACATCAGGACACATAGATGTTAAGGAAAAATAACGAGTCCATGGCAGTCTAAGCACAGAAAGTAACCCTCCACTTTACTGATATGTTATTTTAACCGAAAAAGTCATGGGCTTTTAAACTAGTTCAAGTAACTTCTGCTTATACCTCCATTTGACTTTTAATATGATAACACCCATCCCGACAAATCTAGGCCTTGATGTGTAAAATCCAGCATCCCACTCCCTGCATACACCCCCAAACACAACCAAAAATTGGTTTTAAGAAATTAAATGAACTCCACCCAAATGTGGGGATAAAAAATGAAGAATCCCCCCCACCCCCCCCCCCCCCCCCCAAAAAAAAAAAAAAAAAAAAGAGAGACAAAGGAACATATGTTGGACCAGAAAGCAGCTAGTAAACGGTGCTCTCCACACATTGAGGTAAAACATTAGTACCACGTGGCATAGTCTATGGAAACATTCCATACCCTAGCACGAAGGGAAAATTGATCAACCAAAGTTTCACTACTTTTAAGCTATAAAGAGGTAGTTGGACATAATTAATGGACAAATATTGCCGAGCCGATGTTCCCTAAACCTGTCGTTCAGTCAACTGAGATGATAAAGGAGCATGATGATGACATAATCTGGAACCTGTTAATTGTGACATGTGAACGCTCCAAATTGGAAATGGTGAGCATAAGTAGCTGTGGAATCCCTGTTGTTGTGTACCCACGAAAGATTTTCCGGTAACAGGCACATCATATGCAGCCTTCAATAGGCTGAGAATCCTCAACGCTCCATCATCAAAGGACACAATAATACAGCTGCGAGCAAATTTGTCATTCATTTGATAAGAAAACAAAGGAATTGTACAGTAAAAGAAAATATTTTCCTTCTCTTTACCGCACCTTGGATCTGGTAGCCAGTCCAAACTATATATAATCCTTTGAAAAGGATAAAAATCCCACAAGGGACGGAATGGATCACTGCAACCCAAAAGAACTTCATAAGCAATAAATTTGTTTCTTAAAAAATGTATTTATATCAATTCCTCATAATGCATATAATCATGACTGCAAATACAGTTGCCCACTCATGACTGCAGGATATCATGAGAGGAATGACAATAAGGAAAGCAAATTATGCTTACCGCAGGTCCCAAAACTTCAAGCCTTTGTGACCAGCAGTGACAATGATGTTTGCACTTTCAGAATAGCTGCAAAACTTAATAGTACAACAATTATTAAAGCATATCTTGATGGGGGAAAAGAAAAATGCACATACACACACAGAGAAAAGGTAATCAAAAGCTTGATTGCATGTCATTTTGTTTGGGTAAATGAATCAACAAGCAGTACAAAGGATAAACTTAACAGGGTCGAGAGATAAAAGCAAAATCAAGATTATCAACAATACACAAGCATTATTTCACGTGCAAGGACTTCTGTGGAGTACTTAGCAACAGATTATAAGCACTTGGACAAATGGTGGAACCTCCTCACTTGAGCCTTTTTTTTTTTAAAGATGTGTATTGTGTTCCTGCTAATATCATCGCCATCAATCTCCATATAAGTTGATTCCTACCTGATCACTAGTTCATAACCTTAAAAATAGATGTATAATGTGGTGGCTTAGATCAAGAAGACACGAACATAGAAAATATTACAATCATCAGTTTCTCAAAATTTCTCAGATGCAAATCTTAAGAGTCATCCCTCAGAGTTCTTTTTTTCAATAAGCTGATAAACTGAGTACGTTTTTCTTTCCAAGCACACAAATTTGGACAACAATGTTACAAAAAATGTCTCAAGAAAGTATAATCAAGAACACATTAAACGAACATGGGGGGAGGATCCGATGTCACTAATCATGTGATGTTTCTCTTATCCAATATTATTTGAATATGCCAGGTAGGGACATGTGGGGGATCTTTTACATAGCTGGAGCAGAAGGAATGCAGCAAAAGGAAATCAAAACAACTATGTTTACCAAATTTAGTTTTAGTTGAAGTAAATGTCTTGACCTGATTGCGACCTGATTTTGGACTTCCAAAATATCATTTTGAGAGTTATTCTGCCCATTAATTCTATTGTCATCAGATTCATTTACTGACTTTTCACAGAAACACGTGACCACATATTTCAGCAAGAGACTGCCATCTGATCTTGTTTTATAAGTTTGCTCTTTCAGTGATCTCCAGTTATTCAAGACAGAGGATAGGAAATCCACCATCCTAGGATTACAGAATGGGACATTTCAAAATGCAGTTCGATTAGCAGATGACAGAAAAATTTGCACAAGATAGTGACTGAATATAGTGAGTGAATAGTCTACACAAATTGAGGATCTCTTTACCCAGCAAAACCAAGTAGAAAAAATAAAAATGAAGTATATCCAGCATCACAAACCTTGTAACTGGCGCCCAAGAAAGTGCTCTAATAGGAACTGTGTCAGCACTAAAGCAAAGCAAAGGCCTTGTCTCTAAATAATGCATCAATTAGGTCACATTAGTATTTAGTAACTTTGTGCCACTATCATTTGCCAAATACAAAATCAACTTTTATAATCTGATCTATCAAGAGAAAGATGAAGTGAAAAGTGAAAGTAAGCATGCAAGGTCAATACCTTGTAATGAACTAGTGCCAGAGAATTTCCATAGAGCAACCTGAAACAATGAAATTCTTAGTCCGACTTCAAATAATGACACAAGAATAATGGAATTTCCCAATAAAAGATGACAAAGAAGTCAAACAGAATGCAAAAGGCTATAAAATCTTCTGCAGCAGTTACTTCTTCTTCACTCCCCATCCATACCCCTTTTTTTATTGGGTTGGGGGGGGGGGGGTGGTTGTAGTTGGGAAGGTGTGAGGTTGCACAACACAATGCTCTTGCATCTTCAAGCAAAGACCACAACAACAACAAACAAAAGAAGAAAGAAAGCACAATGTAATGAGTACCACTCCATCATGACATCCAGCCAGAATCATATCATGCGGGGATGATGTCGACCACTCCAGTGTCAGGGGAATGCTGTCCAATAAAATTTGCAGAAGACAAATCAGAACCAAATAAAACTGCACCACTGATCAATTGTCTTGTGACCTACACAATGACATCCGATGAAAACATAGCAAATCAAAATTGAAAGACAAAACTCTTCTGCATCAAGAAAATCATATGGCATAATATAACCTGTAACAAAGTCTACAAATTCAAGCATAAAAAAAATACAAGACCCATCTGCAAGCTGTAACAAAAATCCAAAAGTCCAAACTTTATCCGCTTAAAAGCTACAGCGTTTGAAAATGTGCAACAGCTTTCAATTTAAATAAGACAAATTAGTAATGTGAGAAAAGAAATTCGTGACATGAAGGAAACAATAAACTTGATCGACATATGCTTTATTAGCCACAAACAATGAAATGTGATTTAAAGTGAACTTTCAAGTACATCATAAGTATAAGAAATTAATTCCACTTTCGTCAATAACTACACAATGCGAATTCCTATCCAGTACATCAACATCCCAAAATGTTTACCCACAGTTACATATGCATTTTACACAAACTAGTCTGGATTTAATCCAACATATCAATAGATGTTTCCAGTAAATTTATCTATAGGCCGGGATTTTTTTTTTTTTTTTTTTTGGGGGTTAGGTGAAGTGGGGAAGAGAACTTGATGGAGGAGGCTGAAGTCAAGAATCAATATCTCCCCCAGGGAAGCTTTCCAACAATTACTTCTTGATGGAGGTTCAAAATGAAAGAATTTTTAGCTTAAGTAAAATCATCCAAATCTCAACCATTTCAATGATACCTTTAACTGGATGTCTACATAATAAGGAGAGGGAAAGTAAAATGTTTCCTCCATTTACGGGTACAATAATGTATCAAAAACTAAGAACAAAAAATGGTCTACCTTTGTCTATCACCACACTTTATTGTTGAACATCTGAATACTGGTTCCAACTTTATAAAGCGAGGATCAGTACCTTCCTTTTGAGAAGCTAAGTATATACATTTCATTGTGTGAGGAAAAGGAACCTCCCACCTGTATATAATAATTAGATTCATGTGAAATACTCAGAATAGCATCTATAATTACAACACAACACACAATACAAAATGAAAGAGGGTGGTACAAAATAATTTAAAAAAGTGGCATACGTAAACCAAGCCCCCAACCCCAACCCCCCTCCCCTAGGGGGGCCCAAAATAAAAATTGAAACTACTATCCACTTATCAGGTTACAATAAGCTCAAGGTGCTGATGCATCAGCTACTGTTGTATCAGCATTGCAGTTGGACTTGTACTGGGATATTCTCCATTCTCGATGAAAGAAAAACTTCAATATGCACAACAATGCTCGAAGGCCTGAATATGTTTCTTTTCCATTTTTACTTCTTCCCTTGCTCTATACAAATTCTTACCTTCAGTTAAGGCTGTAAACGAACCGAGCTGTTCGCGAAACACAGCTCGGCTCGGCTCGTGAAAGCTCGAGTTTGGCAAGTTCGTGAAGCTAAACGAACCGAGCTCGAACACAAATTTTGGCTCGTTTATTAAACGAGCGAGCTCGAGCTCGCTCGTTTAATAAACGAACAAGAGTTCGAGCATGAGATACTCGGCTTGGCTCGGCTCGAATAACACTTTTACACTTATTTGAACCGAGCTGTTCGCGAACAAAGCTCGACTCGGCTCGTGAAAGCTCGAGTTCAGCTCGTTCGTATAACTAAACGAGTCGAGCTCGAACACAAATTTGAGCTCGTTTAATAAACGAGCTTGACTCGGCTCGGCTCGTTTATTAAACAAACACAAGCTCGAACCAGCAATACTCGCTCGGCTCGGCTCGGCTCGGCTCGGCTCGTTTACAGCTCTACCTTCAATAGACCATGCATCACAAGTTCAGATTTTGTATTCATCAAAAAAAAAAATGCAAGAAATATGCAAAGCTAATCAAATTCAGTTACTCTTTTGATGACAATCCAATCCCAAATCAATTTTCGTCAGAAGTAAGGAAACTTTGATCTCAAATATTTTACCAGCACTAGACTCGTACGCATTTTATGTTCTGAAGAGCAGATCGTTAAACAAGTCAAAAAAGGGGGAACAAGTAAATCGTATTATAACTTCACAAGTAAGCCAAGCGCACATTAAAACAAGCACTTTGTAAATTTCAGATATTAAGCAATATAAGATGTAAGAAAAGGAAATAGTTAATAAACAGATCTCACACTTCAAGGGCTCCATTTCCAAGCAAGACAGCCAGATAACCCATTCTTTGTTTGTCACAAACATCAGATGGACGCCATTTCACATCCCATGCAACTTTTCCATTGTGAGCCAAACATAATACCATTCTGGGCAAAGCGACATTACTGGGAATAGAGCACCTAGCTGAGCCCAAATCACACTTCATTGTGTAAAGTCCTAAGTTTGCTACTGTTGAAGAATTTGAAGAGGTGAGTTCTGCTTCCTCATCTATTATACACAAAGGGAGTCCATTTTTAGGAATCTGAACCCTTGTCCTTGCCTTATCCTTCGGTCTTCTGCATTTTGAAGCGCCAAAATTTGATTTATCAGCAGATTTTCTGTTAGATACTTCATGCATAAATTGGAAATTCTCCTCAGGGACATGATCACAGGTGTTGCCAGAATCTAAATTTACAGTAAGCAATGTGGATGAAGAGTCTTCAGCAGTAGGATTTTGCACTATTTGGCTGTGGTTTACAGGTTGTTTCCTTGGTCTCCCTTGAGGCTTCCTCAGTTTAGATGACTTAATCCTAGCTGTTTCATGATCAGAGGTATTATCAGCAGCCACATCTATAGAAACTAATGCCGACGAATCTTCAAGGTACTGAACAGCAGGAGTTTGCATTTTTTGACCAGAACAATTTTCATTATTTGAGGATTCATTCACAGGTTGTTTTCTCGGTCTCCCCCGTGGCCTTCGCTGTTCAGATGATTCCATTATAACAGTTTCACTGTTCTTTGAAGTTCTTTTCCGTTTTCTATGAACCTGAGATGGCATGTCGTTTTTCACGTTTGTACATATACCCCATATTTGGACAACTCCTCTGCCCATAAGCGGTGCACCTATCTTGTGATATGAAGAATCAGGAGGATGAGCAGCAACAGCGATGAACTGTAATACGAGGAAAAAGGAAAATATATGAAACATTCTAATGTAAATGAGCAAGAGTCTATAGAGTTTTAGGACCATAATCAGACCCGTACGAAACTTAGTCACAATTGTCCAACTTTTGTCCAATTGAGACACACAAAATCCAAACCAAGGTTCAACCATCCTTGCATGAATTAATCATTGAAATTTCTGGCCAATTAAGATATGAGTCCAATAAAATTAATCAATGCGATCTAAACTAAATGTAGAGATTTATTATAAAATATATTAGACATTTTCTAAAATTCCGACATTGGAAAATATTATTTTTGGGCTTTTAGAGATTCATTAGGTTTGAATTTGAATATTTGATGCAGGAAACAACCTCTCCAGTTAGTCCTTTCCAAACACTGCATACAACTAGCCATTCCCAAATCCAGTAGGGGAAGAAAACTTGTGAGGTCAAACATGAATTTTAGTGCTCTTATTCAGACTTGAATACATATTTTGTCAAATCTAAAAACACTCATTCATTATCCACACAAAAGTCAAACTCAATCTGCCAGACATGAAAAACAAACCAAGAGAAAGCATTAGACAGAAGTACCTCACTCCTAATATTTGAGTTGGAATGCGAATCAGCTCTTGGACACCAATCCAATGCCCAAACTGGACCTCCAGCATACATTACAAAATCTTTGCTGCAAAATATCAAATTAGAAGCTCTCCAATATGAATTAATGCAAAATCAGTTCGGAAAAGCATTAAATATCCTCAGGAATATGTGTTTGTTAAATTCCTTGTAGGAATTCCACTAGATGAAGAAACAGAACAAATAAACAAAGTAATATCTCCTCAAAGATCTTGTATTGGTGATCTATGGATTAGATAGCAAGAGAAAGATCTTAAAAAGGTAAAGTGGATGGATAAAGCATAACCAAAACATCAACTTCAACTTAGGTGATACCTGGATTCCGAAGAAGTTGAATCCCCATTTTCTACATCTTTCTGCATCATCATCAAGAAAAAAGACCAATCATAGCAAGTGAATCCACATTTATGAGATCAAAAGCCAAATATAGCCAAAAAAAAAAAAAAAATGAAACAAACCAACCTTGAAACGAGTAATTATAACGATGTGTACCTTTGGAACAGTAGCCGATGAGAACTGGGGTAAGTTTACCCCACCCAAGAAATCTCCCCCATCCTTGCTCTCATTCTGAGATGCAAACCTCAAATTCCTTGACGGATAATTAAACTGCCTCCATTCCCTGCAAGCATAGAGTAGCCATACCTTTTTCTTAAAGAAAACCCAAAACATAGAAACTGAAGCTCAATTTCAAATTGACAAATTCGGCAAACACAGCCTCGAGGCGACACTTGAGAAAAAACGCATATTTCTCCATTAAAATATAGCTAGGTAAAACTTCAATCAATTCAATCATCCATAACTACTCACTTATTTCACCTCGTTTCCTTCTGGTAAATGTTACTTAGTAAGCATTGCATTGTACTAGACATTAACAGCTAATGTATATATGTATGTATGTATAATTCAGGTCTATATATAACTACAAGAAACACTAAAACAATTTATCAAACAGATTTAAATAATTTCTTTTTAAAAGACTAACCTCAAGAAGGTGATTGAAGATGACAACCGTCGAATTTCAGCGGGATCAAAATCGTCGCCGGTATCCGTTTCTCGGCAAAGCTTGGAGATTGTATCGACGGCTTCGAAGTGCTTCTCCAACGAATCATCGAACAAGGAAACAGTGATTCCAGGTGGAAATTCATTCTCATTGTCGCCGCTGGAATTCTTGGAAAAACCCTCGCCTTGGTCGTCGACAGCGGCCTTCTTCTCCGCCTTTGCTTTCCTTTTCGGCTTCAACTTCTTCATCCGGTTAAATTCTACCGCGATTGGAACGTCCATGTCGGTATCGATTTCAATTGGCGCTTCTTCTTCTTCTTGTCGCTCCATATTTTCCGTTCATCAGAGCAGCGAGAGCGAATTAGAAAACGAGGGCCCTGGGACTCGAACCTACGTTTCAAGAATGACTGCGTTTTGGGCCGTTGGGGTTTCCTAGGTCACCTTTTTGTAGGGCAGAAAAGTCGGTTAACTATCTGTGGGCTGAAACGCGCGTCTATTAGGCCCATGTAGTAAAGGTTTGAAAGACCCGAGTCCAGTTTAGGACTGCCCTCTTCTTTTTCCCTTTTTTTTTTTTTTTTTTGGGAGAATGGACTACCCTCTTTTATTTATTGGGAACGACAAAAAGACAACATTTATCTGTTGCGAGTTTTTATGATAAGATTGTGATTTAAAGATACTAGCATTGAGTCAAACAGAAAAACTCTTCAAAAATGGTTCTTCTTTGTACCATGAAATTTGGTTTTATGGTATATACATGGGCTTCAGATTTTCGATCAAACGAGAAGTTGCAACAACACGGATAATGGAAATATAAGATCGTTATTTGACTTTAACTTTTATCATCATCCCAATTCAATGTCATGCTTATTTTCTTGGCATGAATGTTCAACTAATGCTAACAATTGCAAATGAATGTCTATTTCATATAGTACTTATTTTTTAAGATGGAACTAGTTTTTGGTCCATGAGTCCACACCACACCAAGTCCGATGGGATATTTCGAAATAGTTATTCCCTCCCGTTACATTAAGGAGCCATTTAATTTAAAATTCTCAATCATATTCATTATGAATATTATTAATCCTACTGTGCGTATGAATTTTGACGATTCTCCTAACATGTTTGGTTTAATAATATCATGGGTATCATTTCTCCCAAAACAGTTAATGAGTTTGATTAAATAGTATTATATGGTGAAAATTATAGGGACCCCAATTAATGATTTTCATTTTGATTGATAAATGGTAATAGTTGTATTTTTTAAATATCAATAATAGATATAATTACTATTGATATTCATTCTCTTTTTTGATTCTTCTAAACCAAACACCGCTTAAGAATTATTTTCTTTCCTTTTGAATGTCAATTGTTTTCTTGCATCTTCCTTGATAATTTGATACTTCGCTTAATTTTTCTCTCGTTCAATAGCTTAATTCTTTGAAGTTTCAAACTTTCTTTAATCAGGTGTTATACAAGTCAATTATGCTCATTCGTATCAAAACATACTGCAGTAGTGATAGTCAAATATCTAACCTACTTGGACCTCATATAGGTTAATGACCTCGAAAAAATTAAAAGAATATTAAGGAGAAACTTGAGTTCTTATTACATGGTTTGATGTAAAAAAACTTTGGTCGCAAGTTTATTGCATAAGTTTCTATCTACCACTTTGGCTACTACGTTCTAGGAAATACACGTCTTAAAATCTTTTCCTGAGTTTAGTATTGGAAGAACATAAATAGTTTTTTTTTTATTATTTAAATGCCTTAACGTGCCTTCTTTTCATTTTTTTTTTCTTTGTGAAAGCCAATTACTTATAAAATATCTGTGGATTGGAGACAATACTCCGTATAAGCACAAAAATTAAGATAGATATAAAAAATAGAAAGTGTATAATGTATAGCTAACAAAGGAAAAAATTATGGAGAATGAATCATCTTATTATTGATTTCAAGATAAAAGGACATTACATCAAACTCTAATTTATAAGATTGAAATTAACAAACTTCTCATAAAATAACTCAACTACTCAGCATAATCTATGGAGAGCATAATGCTCTCATAACCAACTTATCTACTCCAAAATAATAGGAACAAAGTAATGACCAAGTAAAACAGTAATGATCAAGTAAAACTAAAACTTTGACAGCAGATAAACTACTTTGACAGCAGATAAACTAAGTAAGATATGCATTAATTTGTAACACTCCCCATTAATGTATACTTACGACTAATAACTCCAAGAGCTATTCTAAAACATTCAAACTCAGACTTTCCTAAGGCCTTTGTAAAAATGTTAGCCACCTGTTTATTTGAAGAAATTCCCTTCAACTCAAGTTCTTGATCCAGCACCTTCTCTCAAATATAGTGATGACGAACTTCAATGTGCTTTGTTCGTGCATGAAAGACTGGATTTGAAGCAAGTTTAACAGCACTCTCATTATCACAATATATTTTTACAACACAATCAATTGTACCAAATACGTGTCCAACCAAAAGCTTCAGCCAAATGCATTCTTGTGCTGCCATTGTTACTGTCATATATTCAGCTTCAGTGCTGGACAGAATAACAATCGATTGCTTCTTACTACACCACGAAACAACAGCAGAACCAACACTAAAACAGTATCCTGAAGTTGATCGACGATCATCCAAATTACATGCCCAATCTGTGTCGATATATCCACCAACAAGAAATCATTTCCTTTCTTATACATGAGACCATAATTAGTCATCTCCTTAACATATCATAGAATCTGCTTGGCAGCATTTAAATGAGAAGTTCTTGGATTCTACATGAATTGGGATATAACACCAACTAAATATGAGATCTCAAGGTCTTATGATAATTAGATAAATTAAATTACCAACAAGTTGTCTGAATTTTCTGGCATCATTTAACAATTTCCTTTCATATTTCATCAACTTGAGATGTGGCTCTATAGGAGTGGCTTTTTCTTTCGACTCTCCCATGTCAAAACGCTGCAAGAGGTCCTTCGCATATCCGTATTGAGAAATGAAATATCCTTGATCTTATTTTTCAATTTCTAGACCAAGAAAACAACTAACCTCCTCTAAGTTTTTCATCTCAAAACGAACTAATAGGTCATTTTTCAACATAAAAATCTCAGCCTTATTGTCTCAGTAATTATCATGTCATGCATATATGATATAACCAACAAATGCAAATTTGATTTTAGTTTAATGAACAAACTAGAATCTGTATCAGAAACTTTAAATCCACAAAAGATAAAGTATTGAGCAACTTTACCATACCAAACATGAGGTGCTTGTTTGAGACCATATAGCGCCTTCTTTAAACGACAGACATGATAAGGATATTGTTGAAAAATATAGCCTTTAGGTTACTTCATAAATACATCATAATCCAATTCTCCGTAAAGAAATGCATTATTCACATTGAGTTGCCATAATTTTCAACTTCTAAAAGCTGCAAGAGAAAAAATGGTTCTCAGTGTTACAATTTTTGCAACGGGACTGAATGTCTCCTTATAATCTAACTCATAACTTTGAGAAACATCACAAGCAACAAGTCGGGCTTTATATCTATTAATAGTACTATCCGATTTTCTCTTTAACCGAAAAACCCATTTGCAAGTAATAGGCTAACAATTTTTTTTATTTTGACACCAACTCCCATGTTTGATTCTTATTTAAAGCCACAATTTCCTCCTACATAGTTGCTTCCTATTCTAGACAGTCTTTAGCTACCTCATAATTTGCTGGTTCTTTCTCTATTGCTCCGGTAAAGAAGCATGACACAATAGTGCATTGGTTAAGCTGCACCTCATAGTCTTGGAGGTAACCCAGCTATCTTTTTTTTCTTGTAGACCTCCTTTGAACTTGTTCAATACTATCAAAATTTGAGATGTTTGAAGCTGAACATTCATCATAGTTTGGAGCCTCAAGATTATCTTTTGGATACAACTGCACATTCTCTTGATCATCATCAAGAGTAACTTCTTGAACAGATATTTTCTGTGCAGAATAATAAGATGATGCTTTATCGAACACCAAATTTCTGGAGATGGCAAATTTCTTTGTTTCTGGATCCATACATCTCCACCATTTTCTGCATGAATTATAGCTAATAAAAATATATTTCTTTGCTTTCGGGTCAAGCTTAGTTCGATCAGATTTCGAAATATGAACATAGCAAACTGAACCAAATACTTAAAAATAATGTATATTTGGCTTTACATTATACAAAAACTCAAAAGGAGATTTTTCCTTACCTGGCCATGAAAGTGAATGATTTATTACATGGCATGCGCATTGAAAAGCTTCAGTCCAAAGCTCTCGTGAGGGATTTTTATCATACAGTCATGAGAGACTCATACAACCAAGATGAGTCAATTTCCTCTTAAAAGCACCATTTTGCTGAGAGGTATTTAGACATGTCATTTGCTGTGAAATGCCATTGTTTTTACAATATTGCCGGAAATCATCTGACATATATTCTTCTTCATTGTCACTCCATAGGCATTTAATTTTCTTTCCAAATTCTTACTCCACGACAATTTTAAATTCAGCAAACTTTGAAAATGTTTCATTCTTCTCTTTCAAAATTTTCACCCAAGTATACATTGAAAAGTCATCTACCAATACCATGGCATAGCGAAATCCACTATAGTTGGATGTTTTTGTTGATCCCATCAAATCTGTATAAACTAATTCAAACGCAAAAAATTTGTGATTTGATGATTTGTGAAAGGAAGACGATATGACTTGTCAAATTGACATTCTTGACAAATTACATTTTCATGAACATGTTACAAAGCCGGTATGCCATCCACCAACTTCTTTGAGGAAATTTGCTGCAGCAGTTGATACCCTAAATGACCCAACCGACATGCCAAAATGTTATGCTATTAGTTTGGCTTGTCTTCTTCACATAAGATGCTCTTGCTGACATGACAAATAAGGAATTTTTCTTCTCGCCAGTGGTAAGAACATCAACAGATATAATTTTCAAGTTATCAAGAATTTTTACATCTTTAGGCCCAAATAAAACATATTTTCCAGAATCCGTAATTTGAGAAATAGAAACTAAATTTCTCTTCAAACATGGAATATAAAAGACGTCGTTCAGTTTAATTGTACTTTTATCATTCATGCCAATCTTCACGACTCCTTCTTTTGTTACTTGGATAAGTTGAATCATCAGCTGTAACAATAACCCATTCTCCTTTGTGTTGACGCATTTCTGACAGTAGTGAGTCATTTCCTGTTACATGATAAGAGCTATCTGAATCCATGATCCATTCCTCTTTGCTTATTGCATGATTAGAAAGAGCTTGAATATGTGTTGATTGAGCAGCAACATTGTTCCTTCCTTTAACTACTTCTGTAGTGAAGTATTGCTCCCAGTTAAGCTAATCCCTATTTTTTTTTTCACTTGCAACATTTGCTTTGGAAAGCTTTACTGTACAATTTCTTTAATGTGCTCAATTTTACCACATCTGTAACACTTGACAGTGTTTTGATTTTGTAAGCTGTCACCACCATTAGCTTTCCCTTCATTTGGCATATTTTTGCTATTCTTTTGTCTTGTCGATGTGTTTTTCTTGTTATGTTTTCCCTTTGAGAAGAGAATAGCTTCTAAATCAAGATGCTTTGCCATTTGTTTTGCCAAAGCCTCTGGGTTAGAAAGCAAACTTTCTAATTCTTCAACTAAAAGTTGATTTGCCCATCCTTGAATAGAGGTAACGAAAGAAGTGTACTTCTTCTTCAATTCTCGAATTAGAAATCGTCGCAATCTTGCTTCACTAATCTTCTCATCAACATCTAATTTTGAAATTTTAGCACAAAGATTTTTAACTCGCAAGAAATATTCAGAAATAGATATACCTCATTGTGTTAAGAATGCCAATTCATTTTCCAACAGCTGCAATCTTGCTATATTCTTTTTGAAAAACAACCGCTCAAGTGCCTCCCAAACATCTTTCGGTAAACTTACATCACGAACATGATCAATGAACTATTTGCTAATTGAAGTTCTTAAAGCAAATAGAGCTTTCCCACACTTAATCTTCCATTTTTTCCGTGGTTTAGCATTTTTTGGAGTGTTAACGGGAATTTCAACATCTGCACCTACAATTAGATCCCATAGGTCTTGGCCTTGAAGATATGTCTCCATACACATTCTCCAGTGCTTGTAGCTTGTCCCTACAAGTTTTTCAACACCATACTGTGTGTTTGAATTATTTCCTCGATTTGCTAACTCTATCTCTCTCTATGACTTTCAAACTTTTCTAACAAGACAAAAAAACTTGATAGAAAAGAAGAAAGAAAGAACAGTAAAAGTGCTTTAATGAAGCTCTGATACCACATAAAAAACAGAAAGTGTATAACGTATAGCTAGCAAAGGAAAAAAATTTTGGAGAATGAATATTCTTATTATTGATTTCAAGCTAAAAGGACATTACATCAAACTCTAATTTATAAGATTGAAATTAACAAACTTCTCCTAAAAGAACTCAACTACTCAGCAAAATCTATAGAGGGCATAATGCTCTCATAACCACTTATCTACTCCAAAATAATAGGAACAAAGTAATGACCAAGTAAAACTAAAACTTTGACAGCAGATAAACTAAGTAAGATGCACTAATTTGTAACAATAGATTGTAAACACGTTCCTTTGAGCGGCCATGATGATTCTCTCACCTGTTGCGAAAAATATGAACATTCCAAAACTGTCTCAAAAGAATCATTAATTTTGGCCAACTGTTTTTGTAGGCAAAATTAAACCAAACTTTAAAAGGATTAGAAGTTTCTTATTTAGTTTTAGAAATTATGTTTTAGTTGAGTTTTTAGTAATTTATTTATTTAAGTTATTGTGTATTATTTGTTAATTTCTTATTAGGATTATATGTCCTATTCTAGCCTGGTTTCTTACTATCAAAGTCTTGTGGGCTATAAGTAGAGAGTTTTGTTATTGTGTTTGGTTATGATGCAGTGAGTTTACTAGAGCCAGTGTCAATATGAGAATGGAGCCAGTGTCGATATGAGAATGGAGTAGGGAATGCTTACAGTGAGTTTAGCCGGTCTCAATATGAAAGTCAGAGACGCTAATAGTTTTTGAATCAGTTAATTAAAATTGCAAAAGCAAGCTAAGCAGCTGCCTTTTCATTTGCCTATGAATATGTGGACACGAGAACTTGAGAGTTCGTGGTTGAACAAAAAAAAAAAAAGGTGGACATATGTTAAAGACAGATTGGGGGCCTCTCAAGTGTCATTTCTTTTAAGTTGATGGCCATGATTTAATGTGAGAGAATGAATGGCTGAGATATGTTATGTTGGCAAATTTTGGAGAGAAAAAAAACACAAAAAACTAAATGTGTTTTGAAAAAAAAAAGTAACATCACAATACTAAACAGTTACACGGTCTCTACTTGTCGAAAATAGCAAACTTCTCAACTTGAAAGGCCCCAAGCCCCCGTTAAAGGCACATTGAAATCCTCGTGAAAAGCAAGAATGTCATTGCCTTGAAATTTAGCCATTCCCAACTAAACATCCACTGTCATGCTATCACCAAGTTTTACAAGTCAAATATGAGAAAGAACAATAACCTTTTCTGCAACATATCACATGTTTTTACAGAATATATGAGTTCCCTGTGAATTGAGCTGTCAAATCGTGCCAATGCTTGGCCATTTTAGTTGGCACTGTTAGGGATCAACCCTTGCCACTAGAAGTATGTACTCGAGAAACCAAAAACCCTCTGCAGTACAATCCCTCGCAAATCCTTCACAATTAGGTGACAGATGTATTCAGGTGGATAGAGCATGCACTGGAAAATTTTTCAGATTTGTTCTATAGAATTTTCAGATTCATTGGTGTAAACTTTCACGCCAAAGCTTAATAGAAGTATCAAACTTACCAAAAAACAAGAATAAAAACCAAAAAAGATTTTAACAGAACTGCCCCAAATTTAGACTCTAGAAGCAAAGTTTCGAAAATAAACGTAGTTCTATCTAAAAGCACTACGATTTAACATACAGGCTCTGAGTTTTGGTTAGTCATAACATCTATAATGTCCAATTGCTTGTGCGTGATGATACAATGATGGATAGTCTAAGACGTTATATTATGTGACAATCACCGACTTAGTGATTAGAGCATTATGGTTAAATAATCGTTCAAGTTAATTAGTTATACCTATTGCCAATAAATACCAAAAAAAAAAAAAATCTTATTTAATGGTAAATGAATATTTTAACTTTTTCTTTCTTCGTTATCATTGCATTGGTACTTAAGCATGAGAGTGACTCAAAGTCGGACTCCGGATAAGGTGAACATTGTTCCAAAGTTTCAGATCATTCTCAAGGCAGGTTCGGCGAGAGTATTACCATGTGCACATTTCAAAATCAGTAGCTCCAAGCTCATGTATAATTGTTGTGTAAGATAACTATCACAACACGCGCACTAAAAGATCATCTCGGAAAAGAATGTGCTACTGATCATGCAAAACGATTGCGAATTAACTGGTCCAATATGAACTTAACTCATATAATAAAGTCCAAAAATTGACAAAAAGCAGCAAAATGGTTTGTCCGATTGAACTGAATTTTCTTTTCCTTATTTTTCTCAATGACATTCGTGATATAATGTCTGCTTAACAACCAATCCTAGCCTACAAGCCTATTGATCTTTTCGCAGAAAAAGGTTGGAAGTGACTGTGCATAAGTATATCCCAACCCCTATTCTCTAGAATCTATCAAACACATACAACAATCAACTGGCTACATCCGAGTAGAGAATACAGTTCAGTTTAGCACATGGAATTTAAAAAAAGGACATCGAGTAAACGAAATGATACTCTTTCCTAATTGGGAATATCTAAGTTTTAGGTATATATTCATGATTTATTTTTTAGGAACTTGTGTGGTAATTTGACAACATATAAGGCAGTACAGTTGAGAATTTCAAAGTTTACCACTGTGCAGACTTAATCAAGCACATGATTAGGCAACACCTTTTTACTCGTATCCTACAAGATACTTTTCATGCTTAATTGCTGAGAATTACTATCAGGGAAAGCTGCATTAAAGTACCTGAAAGTTCAGAGGAAAAAAAGAAGAACAACAAAATATCATGTCGAGAAAAGCAAGGAAGAAACTGTAAATTACGGAGTTCAGGATAGAGTCGGTGCTTATAAACAGTGAGAAGACAATTAATTTTACATATACAAGCATGGTCAAAAAACAACAACCCTATCCCAAAATATTTATATACGAGTGAGAAAAACTGACAAAACTAAGTTGACATACCCGGCCGATGAAGCCAGTAAGCAACCTAATAAAACATCTCCTCACAACTATAGCCAGCAGTCTAACATCCATCTGCAAATACAATCTTCACTACATCGAGCTTCCACCGATTTAAGATTCCTACCAAATTTATAGGGTTTTAGATATCCAGGGTATATCACTCAATTAAGCTGCACTTGAGTTTGTGATGGACTTTTTTTTTTTTTTTCTCGGACCACTACCGGCAAACCGCCTCGGAATGTGGCAGTAAGACCTGGAGAGAAGCGTGGAGTTTGATGGGGTTCAGCTAAAACGATATGAAAGTTTCGCAGTAGTGAAAGTGCTACACTTTTCAGCTCTACAAGCGCCAAATCTTTCCCAAGACAGACCCTTAGCCCCGCTTGAAACACTGGATACTTGAAAGGGTTTTCTTGGATGAAGACACCGTCTCTCAACCACCTCTCTGGCTTGAACTCTAAGCAATCCGAACCCCAGATACTTTCCATCCGGCCCATCGCGTAAGGATGATAAGTAACCCTTGCTCCCTTCTTAACAGTCGTTCCATCAGGTAAGATGTCATCCTCTAAGCAAAACTTGGAATCGAATTGTACGGGCGGATATAGTCTCATACTCTCAAAGATGGCAGCATGCAAGAATTGAAGCTCTCTTAGTTGTTCAAAACTCGTGTGCTTTTTGTTATGCCCAATGACCCGATCAGCCTCCATTTGAATAGCTGTCTTGACTTCAGGATGATTAGCCAGCAGCCAGAAAAAGCTTGTCAAAGTTGAGGCGACCGTGTCGCGCCCTGCTAAAAGGAAGCTGATTACGATATCTCTTAAGTAGGTTTCATCATTGACAATACCCATGAACCGGGAGAGAAGATCATTATGTTTGGAGAAACCTAATTTTTGGCGTTGCCTTATGACTTCTTTAGCTAGTATGTTGATCATCTTGATGGCTTCTCGGAGTTTCTTCTCGCTGCCTATATTAAGCATCCTTTTGATCTTCCAAGTAAGCGGTGAAGCGGTCATGGCCCTTTCTGCCGACAATCTTGATGCTAGTTCAAAAGAGACAGCAAATTCCGAAAGCGGTAGGGATAGTTCTAGACACTTAGGGTCCAGCCCAAATGAGAATCTACAAATACAATCAAATGAGAATCTTCGAAAAACGTCTTGAAAATCAAGAACTCGAACTTCTTTACCCGCAGCAACTGATGATAAAAGAGGCATAAGGCGATTTTCGATCTCATATTGGACAATATCAAAGGCATACGATCTCATAGAGATTCGACCGAGCTCAAGACTAGCCATTTTTCTCTGGAATTTCCACAGATCACCGTCAACGTTAAATATGCCTCGACCAAGAAAGTCACCTAGGATGGTGGAAAAAGGTTTCCCTTTTGGATAATTATCAAATCTGGTTTTGAGTATGTACTCAACATTTTCAGGATTGGCAGTGATTATATTACCAAGGACATGTATGTGAACGGTTTTTGAAGACGAATTTTGGAGGAGGTGAGTGTACCAATCACACAAATTTGTGAATTTGACTGACCAACAGGAAGTAAGATAAGCCTGGCAAATTGCACACTGGCACCAATGTCTTGGCCTAGTGACAAAGTACTTTAGGATACAAAAGAGAAAAAAGATCACTAAAGAGAAGACAGTGAAATATGAAACTTGGAATTTGGACATGATAAGGCATGAAAAAATTGAAGACTCCATGGAGGGATGATGAACGAAGACAAAAAGATAATGCGGTCTAAAGGACCAATAAGAGCAGTAAGGACGAGGAGAAACTAGAAAGAGACCAATATGAATTTAAAAAGAGTTAATACCTATCGAACCACCGCTTGAATAAGCATATAAAACTAGATGTCACTCATCCTCAAAGTTCTCAATAGCTTTTTGCAGAAAATAAAATTATATAAAAAAATAGAAAATAAAAGAAGAAAGATAAAGAGCAGGGATCTAAAGGAAAAAAGTCTGTCTGAAGATGCTTCTTTCTGCACCATCAAATCTATCTAAGCTAATTAATGTAGTAGGAGTAGTGTGCACTTTGTACATATTCGAACACGTGCTCTTATTCTTTCATTAGAACCCACTGTGTGTATAAAATTGGGTTAGCAGCGTGGCAATTCATGGGAGCATTTTGTCATTTTCATGAGTGTTTGCATAATTATTTATTTGTGCTTTGATATTCTGCAGTAAAAAATATTGTGGTCACGAAGAGTTAAAAATAACAATAATAAATTTAATACTTTTAAAAAAATTATCATTTTTTTAAGAATTAGAATAATGAGGAATTACTGTATCCCTTTCCCTTTATATAACAGCGCATGTTTGCCTTTTACAGTTAGTGTGCTACTACTCCCATGATGATGATGATGATGGGGTTGCTCTTGCTCCCCCACAAGACAATTTTTTTCGACTTAAAATCCTGCATATAATATTGTGCTACTTATATGAAGTTAAGTAATTCAATTTAGGCCTTAAAAATGATATTCAATTTCTAATAAAGAGGATACCTATAAATGCAGCCGACATAAGTTATTAATACATGATTCAGGAAACCGATTCCCTTTAAGAAGTTCTCAAACCTACAATGATCTGCCCCATGTTCCATGTTCCATGTTCCATTTGTGAATTCTTAATGTAAAATATAATGATTCCATCTTGAAAAGCTTATACACTGGACTGAGTTTATTTTATGCCAAGTCATATATTAAAAATCTGAATCATGGTAAGTTAATTTACTCCTACAAATTATTTGAAAATTAGAAAAGTGTTAATCAATGGCGTTTTGATAGACATAATTTTCTGTGTCTCTATTTTTCTCTCGTATGGAAGCATACCTGGCTGGCTGATTGGCTAGTGCTTTCTTTACTGAGAGATTGTGAACAGTTTTGGTTTCTTTCCCAATTCTTTCATCATTAGTTTTGTTTGGTGGGCAGCGTTCAGATGAATCTTCTAGGGACAGGACGTTGCAACTGTAATCTAGATACATGCAATATATTACTGCGTACATGTGCTGTGTTTTGACAAAAGGTATCGGGATGCTGTCAGAATACAAATGCCACTCGTGCCATTATGATTGAAGCAAAATGGATATACCTCGTGTCATGCACTAAACTTTTTCAGAAAGCAATGGGTTTTCCAATTATGTAATACTTACATCTCAACTGTTATGGTAGTTAGAACAGAGACAGACAGATCCAGAGCAGTTTCAGAAATCAGTTCAATAGTTATGGCTGACAAGCCTTTATCTGTTAGTGAAAATTTAAAGAATCCAATCGTTCGGCAGGGTAGGTAGCAGAGCTATTCGGTAATGTTCAGGGCATAACATAATAATAATGTTGGAGAAATTTTATACCCGATTATGACATTGATGGTTTCAGCCTTTCAGGTAACACATCCTGGTATATAATACAAGTTAGGTTACACACTAGTTGTTTGTTTCCTGACAAGATCATGATTGAAGCTCTACAATTTTGGTTAACTATACCATCCGGCTTAATTTGATTGGCGAATTTAAGCCCACAAGCACTCTGATCAGCCATCAGGTGCTTATTACTTAAATCGGGCGATCACAAGATCAGTTTCGCTGACGGCTTAAGTCTCTGTATAGAAAATGTACATACATGTTGTTGCCACATTCACATAAGAACACAGAAAGACTATTCAAAATGTCAAACAGGTAATAAAGGCGGAATCTTTTAATTATCAGAATAAGGGTGGAATCTTTTTTCTTTTTTTTTAAAGTAATTTAATCTTTCTGATTCTTTGCATTTGGACGGTTGGACCACAATTAATTTAAATTTTAATCCCAATTTGATGTTATTGAATCTAAATGGCAACTGTCAAGCTTGATTGTTAGGTTTCTTTCTTCTTTTGCATCTATTGCGACATTGTTTGATGAACATGACAATGGAGAGGAAGAGTTAAACAATTACCATATTGTCCAGTATAGTAGTATAGCACACAACCAACTTACTAAATTGATTCAGGCTGTGTGTAGTTTAATCTCATTTTTTGTTTTCCACTTTAGATGAGGTTTTATCAATTAATTGTTGAATAGCTTCGTCCTTCATTTGTTCTTTCACAAGATTTTATTGCTAACAAGTCAAAATTTTCAACCGAACAGAACAAGTTAACGAAACTAAAATCTGTTCAAATTTAATTACCAACATCATAAATATAATCTCCAATGGCTCTTAACTAGCCAAAACCGAGTTGTGATTCGAATAATTTCCTACAAGTATTCTTAGTAATTTTCTAGTACTTGCGACAAATTTTATTAACGTTTTATATTATATATACTATGTGTATCAATATTTGTACCTTCTAAAATGATACTACGATTTCAAACTTAGGTCTACAAAGTACCGACTCCATGTGTTCCATTATGAAATGGACATTTCTCCTTCATCTAATACTTCAATCAGGAATTGTATATTTATGGGTATGTCGTTGCCAAAATTCACCAGAAATTTTATATGCAAAAGGAAAAGACCACTTAAATATGCCAGCGGATATTCGAAGTTAAGGGTGGCCATCCTATTAGCACCTTAAATTACTATTAGTGATTTGAAGTACTCCCTGCTCCGATGACGATTTATCATCTAGTTCGGGTGGTTGAAATCTTGTGTTATCTGATAAAGTAAACCTCAAATCAATCACAACTTTGGACAAAATTTGCCCACTTAATTAAGTGAACAAGTCCTTTTTGATAGAGAAATTTTGATAAGATTTATTGTGATACCTGTTTGTCTCTGTTCGTATCCGTGAAAGAATTGATTGATAATTGATATATTATATTTTGACTCATGAATTACTAATAATTTGACTTAACTCATGATTTACATTCAAAAAGTTATTAAGCTAATTTAGACCGAGAGTGTTATAATTCTTATATTCCTTATATGATTGACATCAAATAAGGTTTCAATAACGCACGTTTTAATTGAAGCTACACAATTTTGGAAGTGGAGAAAGAATGATGCTTTTTACATGACATGACTCCTCCCAAATATATTCGCAAGCATTTCTACCCGGTATAGCATTTGTATTCACTAATAAAGTTTGTATCTTATCTGCTTGATAAGGAAACAAGTAGAAGTCATGAACAAACGAACAACATCAAATTCTTCCTGGATATCCAACAATGCCAGACGACTCTTTCAAATTCATTGCATTTTCTTTTAACACGACATGTGCATATGTGATGAAAGTAATTTCATTTCTAAAAGGAAAAAAAGTACCCCGTTGGCAAGAAGCTGTAATGTGTAATAAGTCCATCCAGAAAATGGAGAATTATTTAAAGGACATTACCCCACTAAGTCACTGAAACACTTATCCAACAGTTTAAGAGACCACTTGCAATTTCTGTTAACAGAAAAATGATACTAGCACTTAACTGTATGTGCAATTCGCACTTGAGTTTTTAACTACTAGCTCATGAAATTGCTAAACAGGTGTTGGATGTCAAAGGAAAAAAAGCATGTCAGTCTTGGCAAGACTCATCCATTGGGCAATACTCACCATACTGACATGCTGCAGTAAGAATAATATAAGCATTCGGGAAGCAACCAATATGTCATAACAATTTGCTAATACCATGTAACCAGGACCACCCATTAAAATAAGATAAATACTTGCTCTTTCTCTTTAACAATAATTAGAATATTGTAACATACACCTAATTGTAAGATTGTGGAGATGTAATTGTAATGAACCCTATGACTTTTGAGCTTTGTCACTTGCACCAGTACAGATTCCTAATCAAGAGGGACATAACTGCACGTCGATCTGTTTACAGGTAAAAATTTTCTTGTACAAGGCTTGTGCAGGCCGTGCAATTAGGCTGCCCTTCAATGCAAGTCAAAGCATAAATACTTTATTTTCTGAAGTACTTCTAAACCCTATATAGATCTTGTCTTGCTTCTCCCAAAGATTTGTAATTACATATCCCAAGAACCAACCCAGAAAGCATACAGGATTTGTAAATTAACAATCAAAGAGAAAACTAGCAAGATGCACCATTTAAAATTAATCCATGAACATGTGTGCTCCATTTGTCATTTACCCAAAGTGAAGGAATAAAAAATGAAGAAGAAGAAAAATTGGGCCAGACTCTTGCTCTCTTTGGCTCCCGAGATTGCAAGAATCCGACCAAAGAATCCACACGATTAGGTAGAAAAGTGATTGAACTAATTATTTTAACAGTTCCCTGTACAAAATTGTGTTTGAAGTTTTGTTTCTTTTGGAATCCTTAATAATCCACATTTATAGACAAAGAAACGGCCACCTGCCATCATTGCCAAATTACTAGTAAAATAGGTACATTGATCAAGAGAGAAAGCGACTCTCATAATTTTCTTTTCCGTTAACTCCTCTTTAATCATCCATGACGCACATCTGAACTCACCAGATTATTAAAAAGCGAAAGGATTGCGTAGGTCGTCTGATGAATGATCTTAAGTTTTACCTTACAACCATAAAAGATTCATCTGGATACTATTAATTAAGAAAATAAATACACCTTATCACGGCAAAGGTAAATTCATCAAAGTTCAATAAAGGAGATTCATCATTCATCTTGTGTTTGTTTACTGTTCCCATAAACAAAGTTCATTAAAGGAGATTGAACCAAAACAAGAGAGAGAAGCTTGACAATCTCATCTTTTCCCCTTAGATCGAAATTCATTTTCTCGTGGAAGAAAAGGTAACACAAGGATAAAGATCATTGGCTGCATTGGCCAGTGTAATATAGTCACAAGAAGCTGATTCAGTATACCTTTTAAGGTTTTATTAACGGAGAAATTTTTCTGACAACATAATTCAACATAGTTTTATGGGATGTGACAATCTTTCACAACGGTTGGTCTGCCACATTTACAAAAAGATACAACAAAGTATCTAAAAACGCACTGTGTCCCGCACTGCCATCACCACTCAAAGAAACACTATGTCCCATGAAGCCATGATAATAAAAAGCTAAAGAACTTTTTATATACTGTCATTTCATTTTCTTTATTTTCTCATATCGCAGGACATCTTTTCAAACGATTTACATGAAGCATCTAGGTTGCGTGAACTAAAAAAATTTTAAATTTTTATTTTGTTCTCTCAATTTTAGTAATGAGTTTTTAGTTTATGTCTTCTTGTTCCTAAACTTAAATTTTTCTTTTCCCCGTATTACTTTGTATAAATTCTCTAAAACCTAAGCACTTATGTACCTAAATACTTAATAATATAAGATAAGTTCAATGCAAGATAAAATCAAATAGTTTGAATAAATCAAGAGACATGTAATTTTTAATCATAAAAGACCAAAAAAAAAAGAATAAATTTTTATTCTTGTGATCACTATTCTTAACATCCATCTTGATTAGAAGAAGAGCATACAAATTAGTGGTTTGTATTAATTCATAAAAGAAACAACTCATGCAAAAATTACATTTGTAAAACAAACATTATGTTTGTGTGTGTGTGTGTCACCGAAGAAGGATGAGAAAAAATTATTAAAATAGTATCTCCACCAGTAAGAAAAAATTTGAAATAATTAAGTATAGTAATTTTACCATTGTACATCAAATACCGATTACAATAATGATTTATATATAACATATTGTTATACTTGTTTAATTTTCACCCTTAAAATAAAATTCTGCATTGTTTCTGTACATATACCCAAATCCTGGTTCACTCCTTGTGCTAAAGAACATTGAAATAGAAGAGGTATCCAAAATAATCAACCCTAAATTGGTCCATTCAAGCCTTTTCTGCTAATGCATGCATAAATTCAAGCCTACAAAATCTCCTGCTTCCATGTCCTTTCTTCTGAGTTCTAGCAACAGTTAGGTTGGCCGGATAAACTGTTGATCCGCTTTTTAAAATTAAAAAAAAAAAAAGGCTTGCCCGGATAAATACATCTCTGGCCAATCTCCTTAATTGTGTCCAAATGAGAAATCAATGTGCACGACCGTAATCAACAATAAGCAGATTTATACTTGTATGTCCATCCAATCACCCAAGAACATTAACGCTACCCACTGCCATGCATACATGTTCAAGTATGTTTTTTTCTCCCTTTTTTTTTTTTTTTTTTTTAAGTTTACAAATTTTTTTGGCCCCTTGGGGGGGGGGGGGGGGGGGGGGGGTTTGTTGGTGTGTGTAGAATGAATGGATAAGTCTAATACTATAATTTTGGTAATTATGCAACTTCGGTCACTTTAACTCCACAAATAACTGTTAACTTCCTTGTTAAACAATGAGCAGATAGTACATCTTATCTTATGTAGAAGACTGGAAGCAGCACACTTCTCCAACGGGAGGAAGTGCGGTGCTTTTTATGATGATAAAGTGGGTTAGACCAATATTAACTGCGAGTAACAGCTTATAAGTCTGAATTATATATAACATAATACACCAATAGCGCTTATACCTTCCAAAGGCCACAATAAAAACTGGAATCTGACTTGATTTCCTGGTGAACATGGGCCTGATATAAGCTCCAAGAAGTATAAGAGTCATCTTTCTATAGTATAGCAGATAAATGTGAAACCAATCATTAGTCACAATATAGGTTCGTCCAACCCAACCTACCAGCTACCACTTTATTAGATATCTATTGGCTATTGTGATAATCATTTCAAGTAAAAAAGACATGTCATGCTACTTAACCATCGCATGTAAGCAATATTGAAACAGCAGTTAAAACTTTAAAGAAGCTGGCAAACAAATTCCAAGGGAAAGAACCAAACAGAAACACCTTAATGAGAGGATAATCAAGTAGATTATAGATTGAAGTTCTCAATCAAAAGTATCTGCTCAGCTGAAGTAGACACATGAATTGAGCAAACATTAACTTCCACAGCAGCAACAGATAACATTATTGATAAAACTAGAGGGTTAACATCACCTATTATAGAATTAAACCAATTGGAAGTTCTTCTAAAGAGTGCACGGGTGACTATCAGTTTTAGATGATTGTACAGTATGAAAAAATTCATTAATTTATTAAGAGAAGTTCAAGAAGAGATCAAGTGTACCAACTTTGGATCAACCTCTAGCATCCAAGATATCAGATACATGTACTGGTTCCACATCCACAATCTAAAAGGTCAAATACTTTTAATATTTAAAGCATCTATCTATTGTGACCCTCTGTCAACATGTATGAAATCCTGAAGCTCCAAGTATTGGGAATTAATTGTTTGGATGTTCATGACCCATGACACCATTTTTTACAGGAACATAGTACAGTGGACGTATTAGATCCTATGGCACCCAAAAAAAGTAATCACTATCCTCACTACTATTTGCATGCATAATGAAGTTAGGTTATGCGTATTTCCACAAAGTCCAAATTGTGTGGTTAGTCTATGTTTTCAAACACTAATGCACATTATAGTTCCTAATGATATCAATGAATGATCTGGACAAGTAAATCAACCAATCAAGAAGAGAATAAGCTTAAAATGTATCAAGGAAATAAAATCACACCTCTACATCCTTATCCGTTTATCCACGGGAACACAACAAACGAGAAACAAGCTTTCAGCATATTTAGTCCTTCAACAAATACATTCCTTGCAAGCAGATACTGCTACTCCTGGCGAGTTATCTTTATTGAATAAGAAAGAAACACCCTCGCTGAAGAAGATTTGAATCTTCTTGGACACATATGAAGAAAACACAAAACAGTTTACACTTGTAAAATGAAATATTCACAAATAAAAGGACATATGGGCATGCGTTCATAATATTAACACACCTGAAGTGCAAAATTTAAACAGCATGTTTCTAAGAGCAAACTACATGAAGGTTTCAGAATTTAATTTGAAGCACACTTCATAAACCAGACATGTTTTCCATTTTATATGTGAGTCACTAGGTCTAGTGATTAAGCTCAAAATATCTTCAAGACAAACAACATAATTTTTTCTCAATGAAAATTGCAAAATTCATCCAGGCCCCTTTTGTTTTGAGCAAAGGATTTCTTTTAGAAGTTAGTGATCAGAAACCTGATTCTCTCAGAAGTTCTCGTCAAATACTAGAAAGACATGCATAAATCAGGAAAATGAATAGTCAACTTCAGTAATGTATTATTATATACAGTTCACCGCACGTGATAATATCTTCTTTTCTATAATTTATTATCAACATCAGTTTTCACCACAGGACCAACCTAATAACTAGCTTGGAATCTATCCACTACTCCCAATTCTCTGAATCCATAGCCTCCATTGAAATCTTCATCTTCGCCAATGGAGGAATATCAGATATTACTTATTACATGTTTGAAAGTTAAGATATAATGTTCTTGTTATCTGAATACAGGACATATTTTTGAACTGGAAAAAATTCTCCAATCAATAGTGAGCAATTATAAACATATCTTGTCCTCATTGGCTTCCGGCTGCCAGCTTATTTTATGCTTAGTTGTAATTGATCATTCTATCCAACTTAGATAATTGAAAATATAATGTAGGACTTATGAAACAGAGTCCAAAATTTTGCAATATTAATTGGAGTAGCTGACTTGACTGCTTTAGTTCCAATTTTATGCACCACAAACCCCAGTTGATTTAATGGTCAAGTTTAGCTTTTAAATATTGATTGAAAGAGAATTTCATTCTTTCACTTGGAAGAAAATGAAACTAGCCAAAAAAAGACAAAGCTACAATTTAGACAAGGAAATATCTTAAAAATTTACAGTTCTCAACAGTCATCAAAAGAGAGTTGACAAAAAAATCCAATATGTACCACAATCAAATTTCCCAAATATATGTTTCACAAAAGTCCACTCATTCGCCTCTAATCACATAAATGCTAAATCGATAATAGTTAGAGTGCCTGTATCACGAAAAGTACATCTGAAGATAACCAATGAACTTTGTATACAACAAAATTAAACTCTGCGGAGTCAGGATATAAATCTCGAATATTTACCCAGCATGGCAAGAGAATACGTGCACTTTTGCCAAATTCCTTCCTAACTGAGAGACAAGGCACTTAAGGCAGATTAAATAATCCCGTAGATACTTTTAAGAGTCATATAAGATCAGATGTTTAAATTTGAAAGGTCCGAAAGATGCTTCCCATCATGGAACAGATTTATTGATAACTCTCTAGACCTTAAAGGCCAACCAAAGAGCAAGTTAAGTTTTATAAAATGTCAATATACAAGTAAACTAGTTTTGTAGACGTATCACTAATTCTATAGATTTTTCAAGCGCAGACATTGCCCTTTATATTCTAACATTCAATCAAGTACTTTAGAAAGTGGACAGAAATCCATGACATTCATTCTAAATGAAAGGTTTTATCCGAGGTTATTGTCAGGCAGAAAAAAAGAATGAAAGCATTAAAAAGTTTCATCTCAAATCAAGTTGGGATCTTTGTGCAGGACAGTCATGATATTATATACAGGATCATAGGCAAAACACAAAAGGAAAGGAGGAGAATTATAGTAAAACATAATATGAATAGAATGTACCTCAAATCTCGCCTTATATGAGAATATAGTACCAGAAACAGCATTGGATTCTGTATGCACGTAGAATAAAACCTATAAGCAAGCATAAACTCTGAGGTTATCCTTTATAATTGGTGTATCATTTTGCAGTGCTCAGAAAGATCTGTATGATAAAACAAAGAGCTTAATATAAGAAAATGTGGAAAGAATTTAACAGATGTGCTGCTTAATATGCCCATATTCCTGCCGTGCATATTTGAGACCAGAATGAGGCTTATCTTTTTAACGAGTATTACTCAGGTAAAGACAGTTTTCAAATTGCAGGTCTTTTCTTTGCACTAAGTTAGATCTGGCAAAGATACTTTCTGAAATTGTTGCACGCAATATAGAGTCCTGAGAAGCCCTACACCTTCATACATACTATTTGAAGGCATGGGTATGACCTTGGCCCAACTGCAATCCAGAAAATTAGTTTGTTTGGAAATTAAACTTTTCCAACTGTGATTGATGTAATACTTTTCATATCCATTTTACTGATTATCATCTTAAGAAGGAAGCCTCCCACATATTTGAATGTACGGAAGTGGCATTGAAGCTTAATGATGCACCAAATATAGAAAAACTTTAACTTTCATTTCAAACTTTCATACTTTATGATGCAATGAAAAGTCAAAGAGACCAAAATACGCTGTTCAATTGCACTTTCCGGTTTTTTAAGGACATTAACAATGCAATAAAATGAAAGACACCAAAATTTGGTTCTTCGTTACTAAGCTAAATAAGTACTTATAAATTTGCATTGTTTATATAAAACTAAAGGCCCAAAAAAAAGAACTTCAAGATTTTAGCTGTCTCCTTATAAGATTAGCTAAAGTGCGCAAACAAGTTGTTGTATTCTTAAAGTTAAGAAAATGAAATCCACGATTTCACAGAATAAAAGAAATATAACTGATTGATAACTTACGACAATCGCATGTATTTCAAGTACTGACTCTGAAATTTTTAAGTTTTTGATTCTTACTAACAACGCAATGTCCAGTATCCAACAGCACACGTTTTTCCCTAAACATTCAAAACTTCAAAAAAAAAAAAAAAAACAGTTTTGATGATTCTCCACATACACAAACAAACACAGACACATGTAGACCCATCCGCACATGGACAAGAACTAGAAAGCAAGGAAAAAAATAACAGTAAGACTATCCCATGAATTAGCAAAACCAAACCCTTAAACATAAGAATCAGCCAAAGAGAATTACTTGCAATATTTGTGAATGACTGCAATGAAGCATCCTATTTGCTGAAACCTAGCAAAATCTCCCTCGTTAATCAAATGATTGCAGCTCATAAACTTCAGATAACATTGCACTCATTTCCAAAGAACTAATTTGATATTATTGACAATTAATCTTGAACTCAAAACAGCCATAAAAAAACTTAAGACCCGTAGTTTCACGACTTCTTTTAATAAAATGTTCAAGAAAATTCGTCAGAAATCCTGAGAGAGAGAGAGAGAGAGAGAGAGAGAGAGAGAGAGAGAAACAAATTTAGCACGATGTACCCACTACGTGATTGACATCAATAATCGTCTGCATGTTTGAGCACTGCTGGATGCAAATTAGGTACAAATACCATGAAGTATTGGGCAATAAAACAATCCAGAAGAAGTAATAGTTCTTTTTAAACGTTAATGGTGATGAAAAGCATACCTTGTTCCCCGTGCACGCGACTGAAGGAGAGAGTGGCGCTTCGTTCGGGGGGATCGACTTCTTGAAAGTTGTTTGGATTGTGAGTTGCAAGTACGGTTTGGGGGTCCATCAAGGCTATGCTCGTCCTTTTTGTTTAGAGAGAAAAAAGAGGAAGAGTAGAATTTTTTTTTTTGAGTAAAGGAAAAGTAGAATCTTAAAAACAAATGAATAAAAGAAAATAATTATTGCTTATAGTAACATATACTATTCAAGATTTTCAACTTGCGACAATTAAGTTCTGTTTTTCATTTTCTACCGTTTAATAATATGAGGCATATCTCTATGTACCTTTTGTTTTAGATAATGAAGTTTAAAATTATTCTTAGCAAAAAAAAAAAAAGTTTAATAATACGAGGCATCTCCCTTATATTCCTTCCCTTTATTTTTCTGGATAAAAGAATATAACCAAATTTGAATTTTTTCTCATGGTTATCTTTAGTTGATATCGGCATAAATCTTGGTTTAAAATGTCAACACCAATTATCAATAAAGAAAAAAAAAATTGCGAACGTCAGTCAAATCAAACAAAATTTTTTTTTAATGATTAACAATTTTTATTACAATGCAATTCACCTAACACGAATGGATTATATTGTAATGTATGTTACCTCATACAAGTGGGATGCTGACTTCTCAATTTTAATTCTACCCTATTCTCTCTCCCCTCCCACCCCTCCCCTAAATGCTAAAATTAGGAGTTCGAAACCCTAACTTTGACACAAGACTTTCCTTGAGCACTAGACCAAGACCAAGGCCCAATGGCTAAACAAACTTGTGTGAATTATACAAGTATTGCTTGAGCAATAATTTTTGAAGGTTAAATTGCAAATGTAATCCCCTAATCTTTGCTTCTCCCGCTTTGATTTCTCATCTATTTTAGAGAACACACGTTTTCCACCTTTCATATTGTTTGAATATATTCCTTTTGGCCATTAATTGCAAACATCCTAGTTTAAGAAACAAGTTTTTTTGTCTTCTAAGTGATCGAGTTTGAGTTAATGATTATATGCTTTAACATGAAAATGTTGATGAACTTTGTTTGTTTCGTGTATTCTTGTGGTTTGATTAGAATCTTTAATCTTTCCCGCGTCGATTTTGGGTTGACGGACACCGACAGTAATAATAACTAATGGGTCAATTAACACAGTTTTCCTTCGCCCTGAGTAGGAAACTGATAATTAGGGTAATTTAACAACGGACGAAACACAAGTTTCCTGTTCGGGTAACAACTTAATGGGCCTGTGGCCCGTCGGTCTTTCGGAATTTTAACCGTGGATGGTAAGAAAGACATTTTGGTTTATATATCTGTTTTAATTCCAAAACCATATTAAAAGCATATCCGCAACACCTTGAAGCCATTATACCAACAATCAGACTTGGGGTAGAAATTCTCACCCAAAAAAAGGTAGTACTATCATTAGTCATATTACTGCAACCACTCAAACATAATCCGAATGAAATTCTTAAATTCTCCTCTCATTTCTTGTGTTAATTGACTGCTGAGTACAATAATATGCAGAAACATCAAATTAGTTGTCCAACAAATTTTCACTAGAAAAAAAAAAGATAAAATTTCCAAATTTAGAGAAGTAGTAGTGACTGCTGAGAGGATTAAGAAAAACAACATGTCATGACTATAATAATACTAAGTTCTAACGAATTTGCTGAAGAGCTGGTCCCAAAGCTATAGATACAGCATGCCACCCTTCCTGCGTTGGGTGCACCCCATCCCAGAAAAATGCAGACTTTGCATCATTGCATACCGTGTACATTTTCCGACCTTTATCGTCCACGCTGCCGCACCCATATCCGGGGCTTATTCCCACACAACATGGCTTCAGAGGAGCTTGAAATTTTGTACTTCCTGCTTAGTATTAATAAATATTGACAAGCAGCAGCATGACTTTAATCATTTATAATTGCTTTCTCATGTAATTGATATTAAAATTTGATTAATCCAGGTGTTTAGTAAATCTTGAAGTGGTGAGATTTACCTGTTACGTCTCCTTTGTGCTGTAGTACGGTTGTGAAGGTGCTATAAAGATCAAGAACGTGGTATGCGGAATCCCTACTCTCGTTGTTCAATTCCGACACGGAATCGTTCAACCACATATTGTGAAAAACGGCGATTTTGTTTTGGGTGAGGTTGCATTGTTGGAATGATGAACGAAATGTGGCCCGAGGGAGACAGCCAAGGGGCTCCAAAGCTGACACGGCTATCTTCCTGGCTCCCAATCCATGAAGGCGTTTCAAGTTCACGGCAAGCTGCTTAATCACACTTATAACGAAGATAGCGAATCGGTTACCCTACGTATTATTAAGGAAAATCATTAGTTCGAGTTCAAGCACTAATATTAATTGTCATAACTCCTTGGCATGTTTACTCAATGAATTTAAAAAGTAAATCAGGGATACATCACTCTATGAGAGTTCAAACAAATGCATCAAGGTCAAAGGATTTGTTGTTTATTTTGTTCTTCTTGCCTCCGGGATAGGATACAAACAATGGTTGTGATGGAGTATGGAATATAAAGGGTAGTTGATCATTTAAGAGATTACAGAGAGTCAGACGAGGGGCGTCCACAGAGAGTCAGCACCGTGCAAATGACTTGTCCATAATCTGAGGTTCCAACAATGCGTACTACTATGCAGGCAGAGTGGCAGCGTGTACAGACGCTGCACCATTGACTCTACACATACTTTCACATTTTTGAAGAAGCATTGGCAGAACCCCAAGTGATTCTTGTAAAAAAATTGGCAGAACCCCAATCTTTTAACCACCACCACAAAAGATGTTTCAGACGGTAGTTATAAATGTCAATTACGACATTCAAAAATCTAAAAGCAGCCCCCTTTCATATCTAGTTTTTCAGTTTCTTCAAGCTTTAGAAATCAAATGCCTGGCAAAATATTAGCTACTATGAATACCAAGGACATCGTAACATTAATTTTGGCTGGAGAATTCATTGCCCCAGAGGATCCAGTGTTGGCTTCTAACGTATCTTGTGTTCTAAGCCACATAAATTTCGACTCTATATCCCTTTTTAAGTTTTGACCATAGGATTAAAGTACTGAAAAAAAAGCTTTCAGCTTCATCGTTTGCCCTTTAATAATGCCTTTCAAATACTTTTCAAAGACGAAAGCTTTCAGCATGTCTTTAGTAACTAAAGCAATTACGCAAAATTAATTGAACCCGGTGACTGATGAAGACGAGAAAAAGAATTCTTTTAATTAAATTCCCTGTGGCTGGTCAACTGATATCCATTTATGTTACTATTTATGAAGAGTACCTGAATTAGGTAGCATATCAACGGTCACCCCGTTAGTTTTATTTTCATTTTTTATTTTTGACTTTCTATTTAAACACTTCTTAATTAAGAGAATAACAATGAAGCAGTTAAGCTCAAAGTTCACCTTAGGAATGCCACCTTTGGCAACGTAGGCACCATAATCATTGCCGGCAAGAGTGACCAGAAACAAAGAAGAGGGCAAGTCACTTTTGTTGATTACTGAATCCTTGAGGAGCTTCTCAAAGAAATCAATCTGAGTGGTCATGTTAGGCTCCGGAGCCAAAGTATCAAAGACACCAGTCCCTCCATAAGCAAAATTCACCCCGTACTGCAACCTGTTATTCACAGTTTTTATCCATCTGTACGCTACCGGAGATTTGAGTCCGTAGAATTCAGCTGTTCATATGTCATTTTTTGTTTTGTAAGAAAGGTTAATTAACCTGTTAGTCCAAAACATCAAAATCTAGAAATACTGAAGAGAGAGTGAACAAATAGTTAAAACGCATTTAGTTCTTTTAATTCCATAATTAGCTTGCTACAAATCTATACCCTACTAACTGATTGGTTAAATTTATCTAATTAAACATTTCACTCACTACTCTTTAGTTGCGCCAAAACAGTTTCTTTTTGTTTTAAATAACAAAATCTAACTAGCAGATATCTAAGTATTTTATACACCATCACATTAACTATTACGTGGGGTTTTATGCTTTGTTTACTTTCTCATCAAACAAAGATTTGTCCGGCCCGTCCTCATTTCAGGTATATATCTATGTGTAGCAAAAGGTGTGTTTCAGAAAAGGAAAGGTTTGTGAGCAAGAGCAGCCTAGGTGGCTAGGTCCTCCTCCTCCCGATTAACCTCAACAAAGAAAGTCCACAACAAATATGCAACACCCACCACGAGACGTACGGGAGATCAAAGTATGATTTGGAAAGTAAGAAAGGAAAGGTTAAAAAACACGGTCATAGTGGATTCTTTTTCTTATTTACAAGTATTAATATAATGAGAGATAAAGAAAGATAGGATACTAAGCTGACAAAAGAAATAGGGAGGAGTCAATATAATGCAACATTCAAAAGAAGAAAACAACAGACTTCTTCAATAATCAAAGAAAGATGGGAGAGGATACATAAAATAGAAAGAGAACAGACAGAAGGTGCAGTGTTACCAACGTAATCAGTAAGGACACGGCCATCAGAGAAGCGGCCAGAGGGCTTCCCTGGAAAAGTGATTCCATAAGGTTCCTTCCAAGAACTTCCTATGGGCTTCTGAGTATTTCCTGTGTCGGCATACGAGTCTCCAAACACAAATAGCTTTGTGGGTGGGAAACCATATGGATGATGGAGGTGTTGGTGGTGACGACCATCACCACGATGATGAGGATATGAAGCATGGAAGACACCTGTATTCCCTGCACAAAACCATGTCTTCATCCACGCTATTACGTAAAATCAGATAAAATCCCCAGAGAGCAGCATGTAAACATGTCACTAAAACTATGCATCAAGAAGGCTACTAGCATATAGTGGCAAACAGCTGACATTAATTAAATAGAAGATTTCTGAAGCTATTTATTGCAAATTAACAAACGCAAATGGGGAAATTAATTAAGATCATTTGTGTTTTATTACCTGCAGCAAGAACTGGGGAAAGGAAGAAAAAAGATAGGAACATTAATTTCGGGAGCTCCATCCCGAGAAAGAATATATATGCAGTCCCTATAACATAATGGGATTGAGAAGTGGGAGTTATATGGTGCATTGGATCCTTTAAATACCGATGAATAGAGAACACTAGAGAAGAATGTGCTCAGTGAAGTTTGAAGACATCTTATGGTCAGTATTGTCAATCAATATGTGTCCATTCTAAATTTATTGCCAAACGGAATTCTTCGTCTGTGAGTTTATCACTTTACTATTATCTTTTAACATTTATTAACTTATTCTACGTTTGAGTTCGATTAAATAGGAATTAATGAGTAATTAATACCATTAATTGTTCAATTAGACAACATCAAAAAAGATCCACAGCCGATTAATGTCAGTGCCATTTTTTTAATGAAATACAAATATTGATTAATCGATGAACAATTTTAGTTCACATGTAGTATCAGGTATTGACTTCAGTTTTATTCTTTTGCAGTAAATAATTGAGTAGCATTTATGGATAATGATGATAACATGGCTTGGGTCTTCTGTAACCCATTTTATTGCATGTTAATACTTCCATCATTTCCTCTCTTTTCTGGGGCCTCTAAACAACATATTGTGTCCCTGTTCCAAAATTAGGCCCACTTAGAATAACCTGACTCTAGAGATAGCAATGTGTCCCAAAACTCATTGGGATTCCATATCCATATTTAATTTGGGCGCGACAGGTATCAATAATATGAGATTGGGCTTATTTGAAATTATACCAATTAATACCCATTTAAATATGGGTATGATTAGAAATTGATTAGGACTCTCATACTCAAATATAAAAAAACTTTGAAATAATTTATATTTGATTAGATCCACCTCTTGCATACTCTCTCTTGAAAAAATCCTTCATTTTAAGCTACATTAACAAAGTATCTTTCATCCTTTCTTCATTTTATTGACTTTTAACATCTTTTTTCAATGACAGTGGAATATTGTGGTCCCTGACATCCTTGATACAATGATCGGCATATTGTAATTTTATTTCTCCTTTCTTAGCTTCTTCATTTTAGCCTATTCAATTCATATATTTCCTATCTGAATATTATGTTAAATTATACCTCTTGACATAAATTCTGTGTAGTTAAACTGATCTTTGTACTAAAAAAAATTCATGTAGACCTCATATGTTAAGTGCCTTAATTAAAATATATAGAACCGTAAACTTTTTAAATCAAATTCCAAGTCTACAACTGTTTATGCAACATCCTTCAAAGAAGCAACTGCACACTTTGTCTTTGAAACAATAGTTTAGTTTGGACAAGACATTTTAGAAGATTATTTTAGAATATTCTCTAAAGATGCTTTTCAATCACTTTTTAAAGTTCTTAATTCATCTTTTTATGTCACGTAATTATACTCTAAAAAGTGTTGTAGTATTATTTGTCATTTTCAATGGCAAAACTAAAGAGAAATTTCTTATTATCATTTAATCTATAAGAAGCAGCCATATTATTAGATTCTCCACTCTCCAAAATAGGCTTGCAATTACTTTTGTCTTTTTGTACCCACACAAATTGAGGCTTTGATTTAAGTGTTGCAATTTTTTTTTTAATGCTCAATTTTTTTGCAAAGTGGTAACCATTCATACTCGATTCTTTTTATAACATTTTAACTCCAAACTTATTAACCATAGAAACAACAGTAGGAAATTGAGATTTACCAATCAATTCAACACATACACGAGCAAAAGTGATGAATTTTAGTATCAGATGTTTTAATAAAATAACATCCAAACTAAACTTTTTAGGGGTAGATAAATTAAATTATGTATATTCTCAATCTATCCTCTTTAATGTAATCATTGAAAAATTATAGTTTTAATTGAAAGGTTAGAAAGCATTAGAAAACTGTAGTTTATAATTGAAAGGTTAGAAAATATTAAAAAATGAAATTTAAAAATAATAATATAAAAACAAAAAAATTGAATTTTTTTTTTTTGAATCAAATTTGAAAATTTATTGATGTTAATAAACTAAAAATATGAATGATATAAAAAGAAATATTAAGGTTAAATTAAAAAAAAACTAAATCATATTAGAAAAAAAGCAATTGATTAATAAGGAAAGATGATTTTAAAAAATTAATAAAATGGGATTAAACGGGTATTTGGACGGTATCAAAATAGGACTAACCCATTTTCCGCCCATACTGATCCCATAACAAATATGAAACTGTTTGGATTTGGTTCATATTTCACATTACTAATTAAATCCCGTCTAAATCCCACCCATCACGACCATTTGCCATCTTTACCTGACTCCATCCCAGACACACACACGCTAAAGAAACTACGCATGGGGAATAAGGCTCATTCGGCACCTCTAGATGGGCTTTGTCTATAGCCTTTTTTTGGGCCTTAAACGAATGTGGGCCTCTTTGTTTAAAGACCACCGTTCATGTTGGCCGCCAGTTAAAATTTGTTAGGGCAAATTGATGCAACCTGGGTACAAATACTTTACACAGTTGCCCTCTTGATTTTTTTTTTTTTTTTTTTACTCTTTTTGGAATTTTTGGTGGAAGATCAAGACTCTGCAAGAGGTGTAGATTTCATGTGGGATTTTAATATTCATAAATGTTACGTACAGTATAGGTACTCATCCCGGAAGGACCTTTTATACGTCGAACCATCTTTTGTTGAGCGGACGAATGTTATTCTCGTAGATGATACCTTAATGTTGTTCTTGATTCATCTGATGGCAGGTCCAGGCAGTATAAAAAAGGTATACTTGACCAATGGTTATAATGAAAATTTTTTCCAAATAATATTCAAACAGAGCGGACGACTTCCCCAAGCAAAAAATTTAAAAATTATACAGTAATGTCGATTGCTAACATAATCATAAAATTAATAAGACAAACTGCCACAGGCAATAATTTACGCTCAAAATTTCTATTGGGTGAATAAGAAATACAGAGGAGAGCCAGGGCCAACGAAGAGGTGAACTCAACAAAAAAAAAAAAAAAAAAAAGGGATACGCGTGCAAACTTAAAAAAGAAAAAAAAAAAAAAAAAAGGAGAATACATGGATGCATTTACATATTCTTGAAAGGGGTGATCTTGATGACTAATCCAGGGAAAACATCATCTGGATCATGAATGTGGGGATTCTCTTCAACGATGTAAGGATCCCCACATTTTTCACCGATGGTATGCAGCGTCTCTCCTTCATGTACCACATAAATCTCATCACACGCCTGTTCAATTGATGACAGCTGCTTCTGCTGCTGCAATTCAAACTCGCTTTCAGTTGATTCACAGCAGCTTAACACCAACATTAACGACAAGAACAAGGCACAGTACCAAGACACTGTCTCTGCTAGAGCTGTTGATGGATGAACACGGCCCGACATTATGGATTAATTCAAGAACTTCAATTTGCAATGATGATTCTTCTTTCTCTAAACAAACAAGTATGCATGCACATATACCTACAAAAATTGTTCAAGTCAGAGAGTATTTGTAGGACTTGTATTGAGGATTAGGAGGAGTTAATGTTGTTGTTGCGAAGTAAGAAGAGATGATGATGTTTGAGATATTTGTTTGGAGTGCAAGTGCAGGTTGTTGGGGTGGTTAAGCACAGTTTGTATCTGTAAGGAAGGAATTGAAACGGGTTAGGTAACTGTCTAAGTTCCAAGTGAAGAAAACTCAAACATACATCATGAGGAAGAAGGAAAATTAGTTTAACTGCTTTATTAAATGGTAGTGATTGACTTGAGGTTTTGAGAAACAATTCCACTTTTTGACTTCTTCTCAATTGTTCTTTCTTTCCTAGTTTTTTTTTTAATTTTTTAAATGCATTTTGACCATTTATTTCTCTGTTTTGTGGTGTGTATATACGGTATGCCCCATCCATTACGTTTTTAGCATCGTACTTCCCATGTCGATTTTGTTTGGCTTTCAATGGTGTTGTAAAAGAAGGGGGAAAAAAGCTGTTTTCAAACACTTCATAAGGAAATTTTGCCTCTTCTTCAACTTTTGGTGGGGCTTAGTACTCAGAAGTTTAAGGTCTCACGTCACTGTAGTGGAGGTGACAATTTCTTCAAAGATGAGCTTTGAAAGCAGCTTGCAGGTTTATATTGTACATGTATTTGGTCAGTAAACACCTCTATTTTAAACCAACAAAAATTGTAAGCAGATCTTTTCGTCAATGAATAATAAGTATTTATTAGAGTTCTCTTTTTTGGTGCCACCAAGTCCTAGATTGACGTACCAGTGGTCGTTTTTGAATTAGCTAAGGTCTGCAGGAACAATTTTGGTCATTAAGAGTTCAAGAGGAATTCTTTAATAGTGACTGCTCCGACAATGGAAAACGTAAATAGTGCAGTAGTATCTTAATCATGTTGCAACAACTACATTTCAACAGGAAATTAAAAATTAAAATGAAAAACCAACTGGCAATTCCACGCTTTTCAGGCACTCCAATGGACAACTGCACAGTAATGGCGCAAGATGGCCGTGTACAAATATCTTAACACCGAATGCTTAGAATATATAGCTTACATAAATTATCTTCCTGTAATTCATGAAATGTAATGTCTCAGATGTTAATTAATGACAGAAATTTATAATCTATATAAGGGTAACATTCCCCTTTCTTTACCAGAAACCAAATTGCCACAGAGATGTAAAGAGAAATCAACTGTTAGAAAACACCAATAACATTCGCTATTGGAGTCCCACGACCACTCCAACATGCAGAAAAAGAGGTAATGTATATGATCAAGGTTTCATCAACTTTTCCTTAATATAACTTAGGACTCCATCCACATCAGCAGTCCACGCTACTGAAATAGGGGGGTAGCCTGTCCATGGGTTGCTTGAATTCCATCTGTAAAAGAGTTTTGAAACAAATAAACATATGACAGAGAACATCTGAGCTTTACAAAAACAACAAGCTAAAGCTTACTTTCTCAGTCCCTGGTCCATCAATGTATGCCCCATGCAGATACCCTGTGTCTCAACTCTCACGACCCCCTTCTTGTATGTGAAAAGATCAGGCCGGACTAGAGCCACAAAACTGACAGGGTCATGAGGAAAAATTCCTGCACAGCCCAGTATTGGGAATTAATGTGTAAACCATTAAACAGAAAAGAAATAGGAAGATTCAGAATTAAGGCAGGTATCTAACAATTTGAAACAAGCGAGTACTGTAAGCAGAAAAATTACCATGGAAGCCATCAGATTTGACATGCCAGTCTCGGTAGAATTTACACATGTTACACACAAATTGAGCATGTTTTCCTTGAGATTGTTTCAATTCATCAAGGTCAGCATCTGAACTTCACAAGACAACATTTACGAGCTAATAATTTTTGCCAAAAGGATTGAGGCAGGAAACTGGTTTACTGAAAAATGAAAAGGGAAGAAAAACCTGTCATTTTGACTTGAGTCGTAGTATTTATGCCAACAATATCAATATTTGCCCCAGAGGTTAACACAACATCTGCTGCTTCAGGATCACCATAAATCTACAAGTCAAAAGCTTCAACACATTAAACGACTGAAAGGAAATTGATAGAACGCATCTCTTGCACTGAAATTATACTGTCTTCTGCCATTGGTACAGAGGAAATCATGCATATTTTCTCTAGAGAACAGTGTTAATTGGTGAAATAGAATTGTCAAAAGCCACAAAGTAATAGTAATAGATTACTGAAATTAATGAAATAAAGAAGAGGTAGGTATCATTATCATATAATCATCAGGCTAAGTATTTCTGTATTAGTGGAGAAGGTTGACAACGATAAGCTCAACAGGTTTTGTCAAGATGAAAGAAATGCAGCAAGACATAAGCCATTTGTTCAACAACACCAACACTTGCGTTAGTTGATAACTTATGAATTTGTTTTTCGACAAATCTTTGAGACTTCTAATATACCATAATGGCTAAAAATAAATTCTGTAACACTCTACAGAGGATACAAGTTACTGATCTATCCCTGACCCCATAAAATGAATAGAAGGCATACGTTTCCTTCAGCAGCAGGATTGACATTTCCCAAAGCAAAGAAAGCTCCACCAAGTATTACAATTCTTTTCACCTTGCTTGCAAAGGATGAGTCCCTCTTGACAGCCTAAATCAAGGGAAGATAAAGATTTAGCAAAGCAAACAAATGAAATAGAAACTGAAGCAGAGAGCAATTCATAAGGGTGCACTTCAGTGGAAAAACTTCCAACAACTTACCAATGCCAGATTTGTTAGAGGCCCCAGTGCAAGTATGGATACTTCGCCAGGATATTCGGACACTTTATCAACCAAAAATTCAGATGCACTTTTCTCAATCTTCCTGGACTTTGGAGGAGGTATAAAAACGTTACCAAGTCCATCTGAACCATGAACAAAGTCTGCAACTCGTGGTTTACCCCCCTAAAGGAAAGAAAATAATCAGGATGCATCAAATGCAAGACTCAAGCAGAAAATTGAACAAGCATAAATTAACACTAACTAATTTTGTCAGTTCACAGCAGAGTATTATCCCATGAAAAAAAGAACAAGTATCCACAAAGCTTTGTTTGATTTTTCAGTTATCAAAAACAACCGTATATTATTGATGATGCCACTGTAAATCCAACCAAATTGTTAATTGGGTTGAATGAAACAAACATAGTAGTTACCTTTAGAGGTTCAGGGCTACCCTCTGCTACTGGAACACCTGGATATCCTGCAATCTCACACTATCCTTTTGCACATTAAGAATAGGAATCAATTATGTACGTGTTCCCAAAACAGGAAAGGTGAACTTCTAGGAACGTATATCATATATACAGAGGTTGAACTAGAATATAGACAACATACCAGAAGCAAGGCATTGCGTGTAGCAACTTCTGTAGTTACATTACCAAATATTGTTGTTAATCCTAATATCTCCAAGTCTCGTGATTGGAATGCCATTAAGATTGCCAAACCATCATCTGGAAATCGAAAAAAATTCACACTTCAATCTCACGCTTAACAGATGAGAACATCCAGAAATGTGGGAATAAGGTGCTTATGTACACGTCATGCACAAGCTAAAAAAAACGAGATCAATCTCTGTAAAACTAATCACCTAAACACAGCCAGAGGTTCTTTTCATTGTTTCCCACTCAACCTAATCAAGCATATCTCTAACTCCAAACTGAAGTACATAGATGATCTTTACAAAGTGACTAAGAACCTCATAACTTGACCAAAAGATGAATAAATCATCATTACTAATATTTATTTCAGTTGTACTGCTACAAAAGATTGAAGTACAAAAGAAAATACTTTCAAAAACTAATTCCTTGTATAAAGGGAGATTATACACAAGAATCTACTGGTAATTTAATTTCCAGTTTCAAAGTCTACTTTCTACTATCTTTTATTTTTTTCCAGTTTACAAACTACGTGAACAAGCAGCAAGCAGAAATAGCACCCAAAAGATAGAATAACAAACACAGAACCACTAAAAAACTAGAAAGCCATAGCATTTTCCCTTATTCCAAAGTACTTAACTTTTTAACTTTCCTTCCTTGATACTGTAGCCACCAAAAAAAGAAGAAAACTAAAAAACCTCAGAAGACAAAAAAGGCAAAAAGAAGATATCGCATTATAATCAACAGACTTAAAAAAGATGCAGAGACTCAAATGAACTTTTCAAGCTTTTGAGCTGGGCTCAACGAATCTAAAAACTGACACTAGTATCAAAATACAAAAACAAGAAAGCCCGGAAACAAATAGCAAATAATAAGAGAAGGACTCACCAATACCGGGATCGGTATCAATAATAAGCTTCCGACGCTTGAGGTCACCAGCCCCAGCGTATTGTTCAGCCAACCCATCAGCCATCACCACTTCATTACCAACACCACCACCACTACTAACCACAAGTGAATCGGACATCATTTTCACACAGTTGATTACACCCTTTTTGCAATAAGTAAAGAATTTGAATAGGAAAATGGGCAATGGGAAAGTGAGAGCACAATGAGGGGGAGTTACGCAAGCAAACACTCCTATAGACAATCCCACGAAAACAGACAAGCAGATGCATGGCCAATTTATTAGTAATAATTAACAAAAAAAAGGAGTAATACAGCTATTAGACTAATATAATACAACTACAGGCGAATAATTGAAGAGTATGACTGAATTATCCCACCCAACGTTGGGCGGCTGTATTATCTTTTTAGCAGCACCCCCTCCAATCCAACAACGCCGCGCCTCTCGTTTGTTGTTTTATACTTTGTCTAATTCTTTTCTAGTGTCACCGAGGTAAAACTACAAAGTTCTCAAAAAAAAAAAAAAAAAAAATAAAATAAAAAGGACGCAAATTTAAACCTTTTCTACTTACATCCTATGATTTTGCAGTCTTCCAACATAATTGTGCACAAGACATATTATTGGCCTGCGATTTTGTCATTCATTTTATTCTTTTTTTTTTTTAAAAGATGACATGAATCAATAATCCATATTTATAATAGCCTAAAATATGGTGATGGCAACGAGTATAAGATTTTTTTTTTTTTTTGGGAGAAAGCCAACAACGAGTATAAGTTGTCAGCCAGTAATTTGCATCACGTGGTTATAGCCTATCAATTCGTCAACTCTCCCTTGTTTTATCCCACACCCCAAAAAAAAAAAAAAAAAATCGTTGTCATTTTCTGTTTTGATATTAGGGGGGCGTTTGGTTCAAATTCCTCAATCACTATCACTATGGGTATTATTAACCCTATTATGAGTATGGGTTTTGATGATTCCCCCCAACATGTTTGGTTTAATAATGGAATGGGTATGATTATAAAAATACTTGTTTGGTTTACTAGAATGACTTTCAAGTAAATTTTAAAAATTTTAAATCTTTATTTATTATATACATATTTTTTAGATTTCTTATTTTGTATACATATTTTTTAGATTTCTTATTTTGTATCTTTTTAAAGAAAATTGCTAAAAAGATTTCTTCAATTTTAAATATAAGCATAATCTAATTTGAGTTTTATGCAAATGATAACCTTAAAAAAATCATTTTTATTGTATTAATAGAGAGTATTATATATCTTTGATTTTCGGTTCAATTTTTTATTAAAAAAATTTGAATTTAAAAAAATTATTTCAAATAATTTTTATAAAAATTTTATAAAGTACTAATAAAAAATATTCAAAATCAAAAGACAAAAGAGAGAGAGAGAGAGAGGGAGAGAGAGAGTAAATTGGGGGGTGTGTAACTTAAAATATATGTATTTTTTAAGTGGGTGTATTTTTGCCTTTAATCATAAGGGGTAATGAGTTTGATAGAATAGTATTTTAGGGGGAATCATTAACACCCTAATTAATCACTATCATTCCCATTGAATGATAGTGATAGCTGTTTAACAAACATCAACAATGGGTATCATTACTTATGATACCCATTCCCCTCCTTGATTCCCCTAAACCAAACACCCCCTAGGAGTTGTTAATTATGGATGTTGTGCGTATTCAAATAATTTATTTATGTTTTAGTTCACGATTAAAGGGAAAGCAAATGCACGAAAATAAAATTCATAAAGCATACATCACTTTCACTAAATTATAATTCTTACGTTAAATAAACAAAACAGTATATAATTATCTTAGCCCTTGACCATCCGCAGGTTGCAGTCTATAGCGTTTCACCTGCTCTTTGACGCTGATAATGGAAAATAAAACAAACATGAGAAAAACTCGTTTTATAATTTAACAAGAGCATCAGGTCATAATCTTGCAAGAAAGATTCTCTGAAGATTGAGATGCACCAACAAATTGGAGTGCGTTCCATATTTTTCCATGCACGTATTTATAAACATCTTTAACCCATTATTCCTTAAAAGAGAGCAAAACAGCCTGTCTGTTTGCTGAGGAGAAAGCCTCATTTAAATGGTCAAAGATTTTGCGTATTTGGCATTCATTTGTTAGAATATATTTTTCCAAAAGGTTGTTTACCCTAATCACCTATTCAAATAAATTGACTTGAGGTGTTAGTTCTATCCAAACAAATATTACACCTCATAAAGGCCTACCAAGCAACGAAGTCAAATTTCAATTTTCATTAAATCCCTGGCAGGGTGTTCAAAGATAATGATAACCAAAAATTATGACAAAACCCTTTGCTTTTCTCCTGCATCTGTTCTGCAAATTCTTGTCAATATCAAAGCCCTTTCATCACGATTGCTCCATTCAAAATCGTCCTGCAGCCATTTGGATAATGAAGAAGCTGTAAGACAGTGTGCTTAAAAACTATAAAATTCTGTCACTAAGATTACAGAAATGCAAGCTTAAAAGTAAATCTTCATCTTCTTATCATCATTCAAATTAAAAATGGCCATTTAGATTTGACAACCAAGCTCAAAAATGATTTGCATCACCGAGCACAACGTGCATATGTACTTCTTCTGAATGCACATGCGTTAATGATGTTCTCAAGATTTTGTGTCCCCCCCTCCTCCCCTCCTCTTCTTCCCACAGATACTCTTGGGGGAAGAAAAAAGATAATAAATTGAATGACATTGTTAAACTTAAAATAAGACTCATCAAGTTGTGGTCGATTGACGCCAGACATCTAATACCATCATATGCAAACAGTGGAGATGAGGGAATGATAGATTGAATAAAGAAGAAATGGAAATTCCCAGATTTACCCAATCCTCAAATAATTAAAGCGAAATGCATAAGCAAACTTGATCCCTCCTTTAGTTAAAAGCTAGGTTCAATGGTGTGCAAAAACTCTGCATCATTCAAGAAACTTGAGTAGAAAAGCTCGGAAAAACCTTACTTTGGGATGTGGAATTAGCATACTAATGGTTCCTCATGCAGCTTCACGCACTTTTGCCGCAGGGGAACCCACAATACCTGTAGGACCTTTAGCTAAATGACCCTTAGGATGTCCACCAGCCTGTCCAGCTGAGCTCCTAGAATTTACTGTCTCACTAGCCAGAACTGACTTCTTAATCTATGAAAGAAGATGGAATTCCCAAATTCATGTAGACGCACAAAAATTGTCTGCAATCAGAATAGGAAATGAAGCAATACATACCACTGCAAGTCGCTCTCTATGGATATCACTTGTAAACTGCAAAAGCATAAGATGACAGAGTTAGGAAAGGAGATCAATCAGCATCAAGAAAGCTATCAAAACTTTATCAGAGACCAAGTTTTAACCAAGCAAATATATCTCATGTTAGAATTCTTCAGGCAATGTAGGTCCTAGGCTCCCAGCACAAAAAGAGCAGTCAAAAAGACTTACCGGTTTTTTGTACATCTTAATCTCATCTCCACCAAATCCTGGAAGAGTCATGTTCCAGTTTCTTTCTGAATGAAAGCACTGACAAACGATTAAAAACTGAATTTTGATCAACTAGCCTCAAGGGAATTCTCAAACTAACCTAGATGTAGAAGTATATCCTTTGCTTCCAATGTGGTGGATTTCCGATGCTTAGCCAATGAACAACCAAATGTCGTGATCTGGTAAAAGTAAAAATTAGATAATGAAGAAAGCAAAGGAAATCAATCATAGATTACAAATATGCATAACAAATAAGCAACAAGATCATTTTGTAAACTGTGCACGATTAGCAAAGAGCTGGGACTATGGACGCGATATATGTATACATTAGGATGAAAAATCTTCTATAGACATGTTCAAATTTTTGTTAGCCAGGCACTAACTTTGCAAATTATAGAAAGGGTTTCTTTGACAGTCACCTAATTTACATATCATTTTTTCCAAATACTTGGCAATTTCTTGTAGAAAAGAACCAAAAACATAGAAGCAGCAATAAGCTGGAATATTTGAAACAAATTGACATAGCTCGAGCATCAATTAGCATTTCCCAGGGTAACAGGAATCAGCCTGAAAACCCAAAAAAAAAAAAAAAAAATCCTCATACAGAAAAACTAGCAGCATCAGCTTCTGAAGTGTCCTTGGTGCAAGGTCAAGTGACTTCAAGATAAAATGGTCTCTTCATTTATGCAAGCAGAATATGCTCCCCCATGCCAAGAAAGGCACCTATTTGGGATCGGTTAAGTATTCTAAGATACACTATGCTGCAAAACTACAGTAGAATATCATTTAAGTAAACTGGTAAGCATGCAAGAGAAAAACAAATAATGTCAACTTACAGATTCAACAAAATCCTCAGCAATATCCACAAGAATGTCTTCGACTTCAGGATCCAATTTTTCTGAAGGATCAACCTGTACAAGAGTAAATATATCACATTCACTATCATAGAGGAAAGCCAGTTGCATATGCTTACAATCAACAAACAAACAAAAGAGCTGAAATAATGAAAAACAACTCAACAATGCCCATCCTATCTTGACTAGGAAATATCAAAGCAAGACCACATTCTTCAGAATCTATAATTCATTTAATAAGAGAATAGAAAATTATGATCTCGTCAAAGAAAATGCAAGCGTGAAGCACATTAGATACACAATATTAAAGCCAGCAGAATTTACTCCAACTTCTCCTTTCCCATGCAATCTGAGGATGGATTGCAAGTTTCACCACTCATGTTACAGTAACTTGAATCGCTGCAACAGTAATGTAGGTTGGATAGAATCAAATATTTTAGAAGGCCATGGGCCTGTGATTGGGCATGACAAGGACATCACACCTCTGATGATGGCCATTCTAGGACATCAAGTTGTCCCACTTCTGAATAATGAAAAGGATTTGATGAATTAAATATTAAACGGAAGAATCCATTTGCCACAACAGATAACCATTTTTTATCAAAGCATCGCCCTTTAGATACTCTGGTTCTCATTGCCAAGCAGTCCCATCAGGATCGGGCAGCAGGCATAACAAATGCATAGAGAAACTCTTGACAACTTACCTGAGAAAGAAAGTTGACAAACCCAAAAGCGGAAAGAACTTGATCGTATTTCTAATTAATGCATTAAGACCACATTGCCCTTTAACACAAGAAACACTCTCTCAAAATACAACCACAACATTCTAACTGAAGCTAGCATAAATCAATTGAATATGTCTATGAAGATGCACAAAAGGATAATAAAAATATTAAAAGAAGACCAAGCATGAATGCTCACTTGGGTCACTAGTTCTTGGATGCTTCTTTTGCTTAAAATCCTGTTACAAGGTTCCTCAGGTTCTGCACTGGATGCCCTATTAAGGAGCCCAGATTGTATTGGACTGGAAGGTATTGTTGAATGAGAAGGTCTTGGAGCTCCCACACTCGGATTCCTTGCAATCTGTTGTTGGTTAGGTAAAGATTGCTGAATCCTGGATTGTGGAAGTTGCTGTCCATAATGCTCCTGAGGCCCAGCCCCCAAATTAGAAGGTTGTTGAGATTGTAAGGCAGAGGATGCTTGTTGTTGCTGGGAGGTCATTGGCATGGCATGGTGATGCTGTTGCGAAATATGAGATCGCTGCTGCATCGATTGTTGGCTAATCTGTGGCCTTGGTGGCGGCAAAGGTGGCTTTACCTGTGATCCAGAATTCAACCAAGGTTGATTCTGAGGCTGCGGACTTTGTGAACTACCAGGTGATGGTGATCCTGGAGATCCTATTGACGAAAGTCTTAACATGCCATGACCCTGAAAATTCTGCCAGTGGAGAAGACAAGAATAAGCTTCATAAAAACTAGTAAAGATGCCCTGCTTTTTAAAATCCTAAGACACTGATGCAGATAGCATGTAACCAATTTAACTGAACAAGTGCACATTCATCCGGCAACTGTCTAACATTAGAAAGAACGCATGACAAAGGAAAGATCAATATAAATTGGAATGAATTCTCTTCTCAAGGAAAAAAATAAACAAGAATAAACTTTTGTCAGAGTTATCAAACAGTTTCAGTTTAAGCAACTATTCTGTTCCTTTAATTTAGAAAACCAACAGTACATTCCATGTGCACCCATAAATAATTAGCTATTTGATCTGCCAAAAGACTCTGTGTGTGTGTGTGTGCTTGTTTGTGTACACAAGGTGGTCAGGGAGGCACGGAGAATTTCATTTCTAGGGAGTAAAAAATTGAAATGTTGCAGAAGACCTCTTCTAGGCCACAAGGAGTAATAACTCCACTTCCCATTTTTAAGTTTTGGCCAATAACTAGTGTTTCCTAATTAAAAGAGAGTAAGCAGCACTCCACAAGAATCATTCAAAGGAAGATATTGATACTTGACCAATAAATCTCATCAAAGATCCACTTAGCATCAAAGCATGAAAAGAAAACTAATCATATTTTCCCCACAAAATCCTTAAGACTTACAACCACAAACTTGAAGATGACAATGTCGTTTAAAATCTTCTATTATTTCTTATCACTGCAGTTTCCACTCAAGATGAAAATGAAAGCATCAAGCTCAAATCTTGAAATTCATTTTTTCCAGACCAATTCCTAAACCTCAATCCATGCTTCAAAGTACAGCATACACATCAAACTCCCTGACAACTTATTTCATGAATAATAACAGTCTTATAAAATCAAACCGTCCCAAGCAATAAAAATTATAAACATAGCTCTCAAAGTACAAATACGGACTTGTGTAGCAGGGGACTGGACACTGGGACTGGACTGCACAGGCCTAACTGGCCGCATTGCCGAACTTGAACCCAACGTTCCCATCATTCCTATTCCCTGCATTCCTCCTCCTCCTCCGGTTGGCCTCACCTATACATTTTATTGCAAACCAACATACATATCCAGCAAATACCACATCAAATTTCACATAACAGCAGAAAAAAGAAAATTTCAAGTCCAAGAAAATGGTAATAGAAATGGGACAGACCTGGGATGAGCTAGAAGAGGGCCCAGAATCAGTAGTGACGTTCCGGGCCAACCCACCGCCACCAAAGGGCTGGCCAAAAGAAGGCGGAGTAAGTGATGAAAAGGAAGTCGGCTGCGGCGAAGGAGTGCCTGGGTGATGGGCGGGAACCCCGATGGCCATCCCGCCCCGAGGTAGAGAAGGAGAAGAAGAATTGGATGTAGAAGTGGTTGAAGAGGAGGAAGAAGAAGAAGAAGAAGAAGAATGAGGGGGAAGAGGAAGAGGGGGAGGAGGGAGCGAAAAGTGTGAGTAAGGGGTAGGTTGTGGCGGTTGTTGCCAGGTTCTGTTGAAGGCCGCTGCCGACGGTCTTGTTTGAGGTGCGGTGGCGGGAGTGGAGGTTGGGGGTTGAGGAGGGTTTTGGGAAGGAGAAGGGAGGGAGGGTAAAGGAGCAGTTGAGGTGGTTGTGGGAGGGAGTGAAGAAGTGGTGGTGGTAGCGGCGGCCGCTGGTGGAAGAGTGGCGGATGAGGTGGTGGCGGTTGCGGTTGTTGGCGTAGGAGCTGGAGAGGGTGATGGCGGTACTTGTTGGGAAGGTTGCTGCCGGAGTTCCGGTGGCTGGGTAGTGGATGGCGGTGGGGTTGGTGTCTGCTGCTCCATTAGATCAGCGCTCCGTCTGCGGGCAGTTTGGCTTTTTGCCTACGCTTATGTAGACCCTTGTGATTTTTTTATCCGTACGTTTCGGGGAAAATTCTTATGCTTCTTTATTCTTCCTTTTTTTTTTTTCTCCCCTTTTGTGGGGAAATTTTTGATGCAATAAAAAACCGTGTTGGATTTCTTAACAGAAATATAATTGATTTGGAAATCAAATTGCCATTATATAGGATTTGAGTGATATATGTGCATCTGTAGAATTAAATGGATTTATAATCCAAAAGGTTTATTTTGTGAGAACAAAAAAGATAAAAGCAAAATAAAATATGCAAGTGCATTACTATTTCAAGAAGTTCCCAAAGCGTGATACAAATGACTTTTTGTTTTCATATGTTAGTCATTGAAAGTAAAAATTGGTGGCATTGATTATAATGAATATTTATAATTAGTCCCTTGCACTATTACATCGATTCATACGATATCTAGTAGATCAAAAACAAGACGATACCCGAGGTCTTACATCTTGCGGGCAAATTCCCTCGATTCCTTTTTATTCCCTACTCCTTGATAAACATAGGCTAATATTCTGCTTCAACAAAAATGTTGAGGTATAGGGTCTATGGATAAAAGAATACATCTACTGGCAGCTTAGAACTTGATCCTGCAATGAAGAACACGAGCAAATAAATGTGATGCTTCAGTCAAACTAGTAAATGTGAAATTCAATCCTTAGAACAGGCATACAACCAAGTCAATCAGAGGTAAGGGTACGCTTACCTCTTGCAATACAAATCACTAAGGCACAGCCTGGTTTCTTGAAACTGTGGTTTCTTCATCAAGCAACCTGCGTTGTGAGTTGGGGTCTTCTTCATCCTCAAGAGCAGCAGTGGGATTCTTCTCACTGTTACATATCCAAAGGCAGTTTAACTATGCATGTAATATCTCATATCAAGATGCAACTCTATTCAGAGAAATGCCATTTGAAGGCTACAAATCGAAGGTTCGAAATATAACATAGTCTACTTCGTCTAACAATCATCAAGATATTAGAGATGTAGAATATTCATGCGAGTAAAATAACAACCATCTGCAGATATTCTCAGATTGATTTAAATTTAGTATCAAATCTTTGATCAAGAATTACTCTTGCTTACGTCAATTTTAAAGCATACATTTAATCTAGGACAGGACATACCTTTTAGAGTAAATAATCAGGCCAACAACCACTAGTGCAAAAGCTAGATAATATAGCCAGTCAACCTGCAATTTCAAAAGATTCATCAATGAACGATTTCAGTTGCAAAGCTAAATGCTATCTGTACAGCACAATGGGTAAATGCTAAAAATCAATATCAGAACTCATGTCACAGCCTCACAGGCAAATAAATCAAAAAGTAAAACCAGAAAGCAAGAATGAAAGGACCTCTGCAGAGATATATGGAAAAGAAAGATTACATGCTGCTTGTAGAAAAATATTCGAATGACAACAGCCCACATGTCAGATGTGAGAATGGAGAGATTAAATAGAGTGGCTCCACTCATCTGCACCCATCATGTTCCATAGAAAACAATAGAACCAGTAAAAAGTGATGTCAAGCAGCCAAATTTATGATCTCAACTTGACAGCAGATGAAATTTAATACAAAAGGAAAAAAATCTTTACTTAGACTAGAACAGATGAACTGACCTTCATAACAAAAGGAACAACTGAGTAGAATATAAAGCTTGCGACTGCATAACCAGAGAAGGCCAATATCTGAAAATCAGTGAAAGAACCTCAGACGAAATAATATGAAATAATGATTATCTTGTTTTACTTGAAAACAGTAAATAACAAATCAGCTAGTCCTAACAAATGATTAAAGACGTGAAAGCTAGATTTCCTTATTTGGATACCAAGCATATATTAAATCAAAAACTTGGTCCTCATTGACCTTATAAATCTTCATGAGCTGACCCATATGGAAAATTTATATGAATTATGTAAAATGAAACATTATATATCCAACTAACATATCTCTTATACTGGTCCCATGGTGAAATACGCAATAATCAAAAGTTGCCTCTTCATGACTCTGACTCATTCATCATCCAATAACGCAGCTGAAAACTAAGTACTAGTTACTCAACCCTCTACAATACGGAAGTAGTAATCATATTCTCTGAGGCAACAAACTATGATACTTTTTTATAAAAGTGAGGTCATACACAACTTGTTGTGTGCCCAATAACTTCTTAGAATGGTGATTTACTATGGACATTTATAAACAGATAGCTACTGCAATGATTTTGTCCATGGTTAACTCATGCTTTCAGAGAAAATATTGCTGTATTTTCCTAGCCTAAATCATGTTTTGGATATGTAAGGACAGATATTACTTTCCATGACAACTCAGATAGTTTTAATATTCAGTCTTTTTTTTTTTTTTTAACAGTTGCACTTTGTGGTTTCTCTGCATTCTCGGCCAATCTGTCCTAACTAGCAAGTTATTCATCTATGCATCTAAAAAACTGAGAAATCTTGCAAAGTCATACCATGGACCAGTGTAGGTGTGAAAATATTGTATCTCATATAATGTCTATTGACATTATGCAAATTAATTGAAGCCAGTAAATCTCAGTCTAGAAGATAAAGCAGCATGATCAGCTAAATTTGATGTTGGAATCCTCATCCATAATGCAAACTTTAAGTCCCATTGCTAGGAAAAGCAGTTGTTGACAAATCTGGTGTCTTTTTCTTGACATAGGTCATGAAAACAAACTGGTTCGCACACCCCATTATTCAACCAATTAAATGAATAAAAAGAGATGTATAGGTATAGAATGCCTGAATAAAAAAAACTCAATTCACTTACAATTTCTGCAGACCACTTTACAGATTCCAGACTCTTACGCTCCATAACAGCTCTGAAGGAGGATTATGGAAACATATACATAGAGAACCTCTTTGTGGAAAGACAATAGCAAGAGCACTAAGCATTTATAATATGCAAGAGCATAAGCTAGAACAATACATAATCAATAAAGAAGGATACATCTCACCAATACTCACAATCATCGCGAAAAAACAAAGCATGGAAACTACTTCAACCCGATCTTTTTTCTTCACACAAAATTCCTGTACAAATAAGATGTAAGATAGGATGGAACTCTGCTGCTTCACGTTGCATGCTTAAACTTCAAAAATAACTAAGCAGCAAAAATACAATAGGAACAAGTAATCTTAAATTGACAGCTGTTGCACTCCAATTCTAATATTAATATTATGCACTCACCAGCGCACAAAGTCCAAAGTTTACTAACCTCACCAACATTGCTCAATGCAAAGAAAACTGTGCCTCCTATAACAAGTATATCACCCAGAATAGGCCTGGAACCACCTGAAAAGACAATGGCTGTGATGTGCAATAATAACAAAGATATATGACTATAAAAGTAAGAACATTTCTAGAAGCATTGAAATTTGAATATCTCTCTTTTTTTAATTTTTCTTCATTTCTTTCGATCAATACTCCACGTAACATCCACTAATAATAAGAATTTCCGGGCAAAAAACCCTTTGCATCTAACCGAAGCAATCAAGGAACTAGTAAATTTCTGGACCCTGACAGGCAGAAGAAGAAATCAATTCTTAAAGAAAGAAAAGAAATATCACCTCCACCACGTACCCCAGCGTCAGAGAGAAGCACCACAACGAGACCAGACACACAGACAGCTGCACCCAAGAATTGCCACGGACTATATCGGGTACCAAGGAAAATCCAAGTCAGAATGATTACCCATGCTATTGTCCAACAATCCAAGAGCGTCACACTGGTAATTGATGAATATTGATATGCTTTATTAACTGCAAGAGAGTATTAGAATTTCCTTCACTGATAAGATAAATGCAACAGAGTAGAAAACCGGCAGCCAAAACAAATATACAGAGGATTATGCACCAAGTACAAGAATTCCAAGTGAACATAATGGTTGGATTATCCTCGGTTTAAGCGGAAAAGATGTTTTCAAACTGACTGTAGTAGATACCGAGACAGAACAAATGGGATACTATTCTTGCCATGGAATGTGTTTTGTGGCATCCTGATTGATTAGCACCCAGAACATCAGTACATAAATAACTGTCATCGTTCCAGCCATGTTCTCACGGACTTTGTATTATTCTTTTTCTTTCCACAAACATTCTGAAAGAAATCTCATTTCAGTTTAACTTTCTTTATCATATGAATCATCGGTATCAAACAAGGAACTTTCATTTGTGTTCATATTGTTATGCAACAATGAGAAAGGCCAAGAATGGAATTTACACTCTGATTGTAGGACTCAAAGAAAATAGTAGAGAGGACAAGGTGGATTAGGTGTTGCTTACCAAGATAATTCCCTTGGACATCAACAAAGCCTAATAGAAGATACCAATACCAAGGGACCTGCAAACTCAACATGGCCAGTCACTATATCAGAATAGTTTTAATCACAATCAATTAATCCCCAGGAAGCATAATTTAGACACCTTTACTTTCAAACTATAGCAAAATAGAACCATAACATAGCAATTGCAGAGAAAATACAGCTATTCGTGCCAGGATTAGTACTATGTAAAATCAACAATCAACAGTGCTTAACAAGATTAAAAAGGAAGTCATTCTACCAGCAGTTTCTGTCGCCGGTAAATCAAGATGCCCCCATACACCAAAGCCAAGGCCAAGTAAGAGAAGAATGATAAGGTAAGGGGTGTATCTGCACCTGCAGAACCCCGCAAAAAATCACAACAAGATCAGATAAAATTAAGTTTAAAATCATCACATTCAGATATTTGTGCACACGCAGAAAAGGGCCAATCAATAATGAAATCTGTAAACAGAAGCAGTGAAATCCCAGTAGCACAATAATAGTAGTACTTAAGGTTCAGAAATTTTTTCAAAAGAATCAAGAAACTTATGTCAAGAAAGAGAATCAAAACTAAGGCTTTAAATCCCAAAGCGCAGTCAAGAATCAAGAAAAATATGAAATAGAAAAGAAAATTTTACCAAGATTGGCAATAAGGGAGGAGGTGAAGCTCATTAATGCCATAAAAAAAGAAACCACTTGACCAAGAAACAACAGAAATACTAGCCTCCACAAATCTTTATTCTTTCTCCACCTGCTGAAGTTCATGGCTGAAAAGTCTCGCCCACTAAACTGAAAGAAACCCAACTCAAAGGACGTCAGAAACAATGATAAAACCATAAACAAGCACTCGAAATCTGAATTGCCTTTGTCGTACCTGATTGAAAGTATCCAAAGAAAAAATATAGCAAGAAAAGCAGTTAGTTTGTCAGGTATAGCTTGTCTGTGTCAAAGATCAACAGAAATCTACAGGACATTTCTTTTGCTCCTAAGGATCATCAGATACAGCTGCTCGATGGTTTCAATAAGCAAGCAGGAAAGTCTGATGGACTAAACAATAATAATATTAGTGAAAAGAAAAAATGTTGCGTTTTAATAAAAAAGAACAGAGAGAATATAATAATGGCGGGAGTTCCATCTCTCCCGGCGAGTAAGGTAAGGGCAATGGGTAATGTGCTTATATCTACCGGTCCAGAAGTCGTTCGCACGTGGCTAAACCAACCATGGACTTTTCAAGGCATTTCTTTTCCCCCTTTTTTTCATCGAACAGATCCACTAACATTTAATTTTTAGTCAAAATCCCAGCCAAAAAAATTATAATCATAACTTTAAATATAATAATAATAATATATTATCTTATCTAGCTATGTACAAAGGGGAAGCACACCCTTTTTGTCACTTTTTTAATATTAGGTAAAATTTTACAATTTTTTCATAAAATATTACCAATAAATTCTGATAAATCTCTTAGGCAGTTTTATAACTACTGCACCTTATTTTGTGCATTATAACTATAGGTATTATGAATATTACTATGAGTGTAGATTTTGACAATTCCTTATAACGTGTTTGGTTTAGTAATAGAATCGGATTTGATAGAGTAGTATTTTGAAGTGAATCATAGAGATCTCAATTAATCACTTTCATTCCAATTAAATAATAGTAATAGTTGTTTTTCAAACATCAACAATTGGTATCATTCCTACTCATACCCGTCATTGATTCTCTTAAACCAAACACCCCTGATAATAATAATCGAAAGAGAGGCTTCGTGTACATGTATTTTAAAATTATACTTCAATATATTTCTTCAAAGTTTCGAAGCCCATGCAAGTAAAACATAAACATAATGCTTTACATTGTAAATATAAACAAAAGGGAAAAGGTAATTACAAGCTTTTCTATGGGGTATTTTGGGATTCAACCTGAGCATCACGTGGTTCACGCTGCTCACAGTGAATTTATTATCTACTTGTCTATTAATTTAAGCTTTGTCATTGAACGGTAAAGATGAATAATTTAAAAGGATTAAATCATGCTTTTTACCAAAATAAAAAAATAAAAAAATAATAATTTTGTTCATGTATACTGCCCCTAAAAATAACCTCATACACCAGTATGCCTGACGTTAGTATGCATTTCAAAGAATTTTAATATTTTTGTTATACGAACTTAGACACAAGCTTACAAATTCTTATTTCTTTCTTTCTCTCTTTCTTTGTATATAAATTAAGTTTTTATTAAGTCACAGTAACATTTGACAAAGGAAAAAAAAGTAGCAAATGAAGTTCCTCTGCTTTAATTTATTGCCGCTTTTAGACCGTCAGAATACCGTTTCCACGCATCTTCACAAACATTATAATATCCACCAATCGTTATTAAACAAGTCTATATATAATTAATCATTCATTACCATCAAATCATTTCGATGGATCGGGGAAAAAGCAAGCACCCTTGCAAGCAGGGCATATAAAAAGTAGTACAATCAAGCGGTCCCTTTTTATCTCAAAAAAAAAGGTGGTCCCTGGACAGCATTACAATTAAAAAAATTCATAAACATTATTATTATGGGCCTTGGGCGGGCTCCGCCACAAAACCCTAGAACACCGGTGGGATTCCCAGCCGCGGGCCGTTAAATGCAGACAAACCCAAATGTTTTTTTGTGTTGTGTTGGGCCTGTTGTTAGCTTTTGAAAGCTTGAAGGTAATAAATCAATTTTAATATATTTATATGGACAATGGATATAAAAGAAAGGGAACTAATATTTATGCATCTTTTTACCTTCTCGCCATCGTGTCAACTTAAAATTTGTGCTAATAAACTAGTATGTATATGTGTGAAAATATAAAAGCTTGTGTGAACATATTTTCTCAAATAAATTACAATAACAAATCATACATAAATGGCAAGTTAGAGGATTGGTTAACTTAGGAACAAAAGCTTTAATAATATCATCCATTTATTTTTTTTTCATTCAGTTCGTGAGTGAGAGTGATGAAGTGAATTATAGTTTTTGTCTATTATTAATGGTTTAATTAGGTTATATTAAAAAATGCCATGAAAGTTAAACAGTTTTATGCATTGCTTCTGTAACAAATACGAAAAGAATAACACCACACGAAGAATTTGAATAAATTTTCTCACTTAAAATAATTGTATAATTACATATGTTACACCAAAAAAAAAAAAAAAATGAAGTCAAAAGTAGAGGAGTCGGAGAAGGAATTTCGTTACCCTCCCTGTATTTCCCTTTCCCTCGTTGTCCCCTTCCTACTGTTCTTTACACGTTAAGTATGGGTCTTATCCAACAGCCCATGACTCGTTTATGTAAATGAAGTTGATATAAAGAAGAGAAATAAAAAGAAAAGTAATATTTATATATTCTTTACACTATTGATTAATACAAAATGTTAACTAAAAAGAGTGCGAGAATATCGGTTGTTTCAGATAAAAAAAAAATCAAGTATTAAAACAATCGAAGATCTTCCTGAGTTGTTAATGTAACACTAGCAACCTAGTAATTATCATTTGATTATTTTCTTGACAAAAATTCTTACATGGTCTATATATTTCACAGTCTCACCTGTAAATTTTTTAATCAAAAATAAATTTATATAAATAGTTTTCAATGTTTATTTATGTAACTTTATTTTTAAAAATTTACAAGATTAATGGAATCTTCGTTTTCTTGATGGTGACCGTACGATGAGTCATCAATCTTCCAAGGAAAGCAAAGTTGACGGAAGAAAATGGGTCTGAAACCAAGAAAAGGATCTAGTGTATTTTTGTTGCAGCCCGCAGGAAATGAGCAAAACTCGCCTCGTGGCCCAAAAAAATCCGAGATACGGTGCACCCAGCTAATCAAACACGCAATTAACTAGGAAAGAAAGACAATCTTCGCAGTCATCTCCGTGACACTTGACACACGCACCACCTTAGTCCTCTCTCCTACTCGGACGAAGCCACATACCCCTCACCACGTGTCCCATAGTCCATCAACCCCCGGAAAGGCCAGATTATGGTTCCGAGAAATTTCAGATTTCGTCCCTTATATTTGGCAGTAATACTTTGAATGGAACTCTTCAAGTGTTACTTCAACATAGTGAGTCTCTCGTGTTTCGTTTTATTGTACTTTTACAACTTGTGTTTCGATGTTGATTGTTTATCCGTAAAATCACGTAACTTAAAGGTTATTAGCCATATCATGCCTGAGAAATCATGGATACAAAGGTATTCATAAAAAATAATCAATCAACTGAAGGAGTTTATTCAATATTTGATATGTCAATTGATGAGTCGTGCTTGACTTATATTTCTAATTCTTTAACTAGTTAAGTTTAATTTGATATTTGCTTTGCAAGTAAAACAAACGGCTATGAAAACTCAACTTGAGTTGTATTCGAATGATATTCTAAATTTTTAATATTTTAAGCGAACTACTTAATATATATTTCTTGAGGTGTGATACAAACTCGTAACAAATTTATAACACAAAAATCTTCTAAAAGCAAGTAAAAGTAACGTTTTCACCTTAAAAAGATGTAAGTTAAATCTTTTAATGTGAAATTCACATTGAAAAAAGGACCTTTTTACCGTACATTTTGGCAAGCTAAGTGCATATTTTATTTTTATAATTAACATGGTCAAACAATTGAAGTCAAATTCCAAACTTATTAAGGGATCAAACTAACATTAACGTGTAAAGCACCAACTTCGCTCTACAACTTATTAAGGGATCAAACTAATATTAAAGTGCAAAGCACCAACTTCGCTCTACAACTTTATACACCTAAATAAAAGAACCAAAATGCCAGAATACTAGCAATATGAATGACCAGCAAACTAGTGTGTGCTTTGGATGTTATTTTTTCAAAAATTATTTTTTAAATACTTGTTTTTATTACTTTTTAATCTCACAATTACACTCAATCAAAAAAATATAACGGCAATATTTTTTTCAAAAAATCTTCCAAAAATTTTCGTCCAAACACACTCTAATTTTTTTTTGTTTTTTTGGGAGGTAAAAAACACATTCTAAATTGGAACGAGTACAAACATAGGTAGCAAATATCCTAAGGTTTAAATGAAAAATACTACACTAGACTGATATTACTATAAAAAGCAAGGGACTAAAGCTGCAATTATTCATTAACTGTTCCCTTTCCTCAACTTAGAGAGGCTCGGTGAAATAGACATGTCTGTGAAGATGCGGACTACCTGCACCTGGACAGAAAGACCCTATGAAGCTTTACTGTTCCCTGGGATTGGCTTTGGGCCTTTCCTGCGCAGCTTAGGTGGAAGGCGAAGAAGGCCTCCTTCCGGGGGGGCCCGAGCCTTCAGTGAGATACCACTCTGGAAGAGCTAGAATTCTAACCTTGTGTCAGGACCTACGGGCCAAGGGACAGTCTCAGGTAGACAGTTTCTATGGGGCGTAGGCCTCCCAAAAGGTAACGGAGGCGTGCAACTTAGCTGCCAATTTTTAGCAGTATTATTATTCAGCGGCCCTTTTTGCCCATTTCCAGCCTGTCCTCCTGATATTTCTTTTATTTTCGTCGCTGTCATTCTCATTATTCAATTCCTTTCCATTTCTGTCCGCTTTCTTTGTTCTTTCCTCCTTGTCACTCTCCTTTCTTTTCTTCTGTAGATTTCATTCAACCGATCCACCCGTCCGCCCTCCTCCCCAAAGCCCCTACCCTATTTAAAAGTCTACAACCCCCGTTATCATCATTAAAATCCAATTCAATCTTTCCTTCCTTCGTTCCACCCCTTCATTCACCCTCTTTCTTATATAGCCCTTTTATCAATTATTTTCTTTTTCGCATATTGCTGTAACCAAAATTAATCGGGATTATTAGCATAAGGAAAATCGCTAATTTTAAGATTGTAAATGGCGGAAGAGCATGGGTTTCAGGCTCCGGAAGGCCACCGCTTGTGCGCCAATAACTGCGGCTTTTTTGGAAGCCCGGCAACACAAAATTTCTGCTCCAAGTGCTACAGTGACTTGTTCGTCAATAAAGAAGCTAACTCAAAAGCAAACCCGGTGGCCGCGGCGGATTCGTTGTTTACGCTGCCTCCTCCTCCTCCTCCTCCTTCTTCGTCTTCAACCCGGTCGTCTTCCGTGCAGCCTCCGGTAAATTCTCCGGCGGCAGCCGCTGTTGATACGGAAACTCAGGCGGCGGTGCAGGGAGTGGCGCAGCCTAACAGGTGTTCGGTTTGTCGGAGGAAGGTGGGTTTGACGGGATTTAGGTGTAGGTGCGGGATAACATTCTGTGGGACCCATAGGTACCCGGAGCAACACGGGTGCTCCTTTGATTTCAAGTCCATGGGGAGGGAGGCCATTGCCAAGGCTAATCCTCTTATCAGAGCTCAGAAATTGGAGAAGATATGATCACTATCTTTCAATTCCATGGCTTTGCTTGCTTCCTTGGTTCCTCCGATGGACGGCGGGGGTGAGACGATGGCCGGAAATGATTGAAGAAGTTGGCCCATAAAGGTGGGGATTGTCACATCTCGCGAGACACGTGTGAATGTTTATATGTGTTGTACATTTTTTTTTCACTTTTTCTTTTTTATTCTTTCACTTTTAGTTTTTGATTTTTCTTTTCTCTTAATAATTATTATGTGGTCTTGCTTCAGCTTGTAGAAAGAATTTAATGATCGGTTATTGATAATTAAAATGGGAAATGAAGTTGGATATGCCAGCAAAGTCTAGCAGTTTTTTTTTTTTTTGGTTAGTAGTAATTGGTTGAAATTTGCTCCTCCATCACACATTATTTCACATTAGACATAATTAGACAAAAAATAAATTGACAGAAGATCTAAATCTAAACCCGAGTAGTAATAGTAATACTAGCAGCATTTGTATTTTACTCTTGAAGATTGCGTGTTCTTCTAGATGAAAATGACAGATTGAACAAGGTGTTACTTCCTGCTTAGCTGTTAATGACATGCATCCCCCCTTTTTTGAATAAATGACATTCATCCTTAAGGTTGACGTTTGAACATGAAAGTTTAAAAGTTAGATTTTCATACCACCAGCTACAAAAACTTTACTGAAAAAATTATAAGTTTTTTGTTAAAAAAAAGCTATTTACAAGCATCCTGCATCCTTATTTTTAGAGGAATGATGAGGAGCTCATGTAGAGTTTTTTATCACTATGATGAATCCAATACTGCTATATGCTGCTGCTAGAATAACAAGTGTATCTGTATTTTTTTCTTTCTCTTTTTTTTTTTTTTTTTGTTGGGAAAGAAAAATTTACGTATGTATTGTGGGGAATGGTTAATTACTTAAATGACTCTAGAACTAGGGTGGACTACACTGCGTTGTCTAAAACTCTTGTTAAATTGACAAATTCATAGAAAAGTATGTATACGAAGCACGTGTAACTAATCGTCTTCCTGGTAAAAAAATAATATAACAAAAAAAAAAAAAAGAGAACAAATTAAGCGGCCTGAAAATTTTGTAAAGTAAATTATTGCACTTAAATTAAAGGAATGACTTATAAATAATTCAAAACTCTTTGTTAAATAATTACCCTGATGTCTTAGTTCTATCAACGTTAGCCAAGTAAGCCAGAGGCCACGTGTGGCTGAAATCAAATACAGCATAAGATTATAATGTAGGCCCAGAAAACAGCGGACCAATAACAAGTTAGTTGTGGACCCACTCTATGATTATTTGCCACCTGGCATTGAATGATTGATTGTTTATTTGGGTCACTTTGATAGTGGGCTTTACCATCGTGATTTTTATTTGTTGACATCCATCGACGCTTGCTTGAAAGAGGCTGAATCAACCGTCCTAATACAACCCAACGGGGCTGGGCACGTTGGCACAAAAGCTCTTCCTATTCTTTAGATGCAATCTGTTCAAAGTCTGAGACGGATCCATTCCACGTCGACAGTATTCCGCATGTAACATGTAATGGGCTTTAGCCCTCCAGAGAACTAATAGTGAAATAAAATAAATATAGACGGTCCATTATTGTCCCAGGCGTTACTCATTATTGATAAGTTTCTGTTAGGTTTTATACCTTGTAATTTTTTGTGGTAAGATTTAAAATTTTCTTTAAATTGTAAAGACATTGACTAGATAAAACAAAATAGTTGTCAACAAAATTAAACTCAATTAAAATAGAAATTAGCTAGACAAAAATGAAATTCATGATTCGATTTTCAAACTTTATTTTTTTCCTTTCTTTTTGCAAGGCTTAGAGTCTCCAATAGTGTTTTTTTTTTTTTTTTTGGATGGAATCTCCAATAGTTTAGATTAGCGATTCCATTTCAATAGAGCCATAGACATATTATGGAAGCCAAGATCACGTGTAGGGCTCAAGGCACGTAACTACAATAATGCAATTCCATCATTAGCCTTGCAGGGATTGATATTATGCCAAATGATTAAAATTACCTCAGAAAGGCGAAATAGAAAGACTTGAAGGGCCAAATTGTTGATGAGTTTATGCTGGTTAAAATGCGAGCCAAAAAAAGAAACAAAAAAAGATAAAAGTTAATTCCAAATCAAGAATTCACATGTACCAATAATGCCCAATACAATTGGACGGTTCAGCCTCAAAGGGGCAGTGCAATCATTTCCATCGATTAACTCTCTCTTTCTCTCAAATAGGTAAATGAACGAATGATCCCTTGTCAAGTTGGCTGAATAAATAAATTAACAAGAAACATAACTAAAATTTTATTTATGGGGCAAAAATGATAAGAGATGATAACGATGATGAAGAATAAGAAGAAGAAGGCAATCAATTGGTTTGTGCGGAATAAATGCTTGATATGATATCAATGGCCATGTAAATCTTTTGGTCACTGCCATACATTTATGTAAAATAGGCCCCAACCTCCTAAATCATGAAAGAAACTTCTTTTGAATAGAGGGTCACCACTCAAATTGGCTGCAAAAGGCACACCCATTATTTAAGAGGGGTTGGGAAATTAGTGCTTCGACTATTTACTAGAGACAGAGACGATTATTTTAAGATTCAGAAGGGCATCGCCATCATTGTTATTTCAGTGACACAATTTATGAATTTATAGTTTTTTTTTTTTTTTGGGTTTTTTGGAGACATTATATCCGTATTGGGAATCAATTTAAAACTGTAGATGCAGCCTAATCCAACTTCTCTTATCCCAATTGATGCTCTGCCTTTCCTCTTTTTCTCATAAACAAACTAAATTATCAGAAATCAATATTAAATACAGTGACCCATATCCATGCCAATAGCACTTTGTCGTATGTTAACAGTTCTAAGACAACTACCGGATTTAACATTTACACAAAGTAAGCTAATTATCAAACTAAACATCCATTATATTAGTAAATTTTTATTTGTGTTTACTGGTAAAAAATTAATCATTTCATGTTATCTATTTACATTTAGAAATCAGACAACATTCTGGGCATCCACGAGGCCGTGATAGTTCTCCACCAGGGTATTATTTATACCAAATAACATCTAAGTAGTTCATAATTTTACATCAAAAAATCCACCTGGAAAGCCATGATGTTTCACGTTAATGCACTCATTTCGTAACGCGTTAGGCTGCCACTATCTCCTCCATTGTTTACAACGCACCTTAATAATACAAGCCAAAGAAAAAAATGCCCAACTTATGATGCTAACTAAAATAATTACTATGATTCAGGATAATTACGTGAAACAAAAGACCATCATGGAGGAGCCAGGGGACTTTTATAGCCGAAAAGGTCATCATATCCTGCAAAGCTCGTTGGATACCAGAACCTTTTCCGTAATTTAGTCAACTTGATTCTGTAAGTGGTTTCCTTTTTTTTTTTTTTTTTTTTTCTTTTGTATATTCTCTCTTCCAAATTCCAAATATTTGTATCTCTTGTTTAAGGTTATTTTGAATTCCGATTATTTCCTGGTAAAATCTTAGATTTAACGACTTTAGTTTCTTCAAAGAATTACATCTGTTGAAATCTTGAAAGCGCTACAATTTCATTTTACGGCTTTCACTAATTTTCAATTGATTGGTTCAAGAGGGAGGTGCTAAACCCCATGCTACTGTATTCTAAATGCATACATCTCACACCTTAATAACTTGTATCCTAAACACTATAAACTCATCTGAAGTGAAGATATAAATTGGTGGGGTGGGATGTAGATTCAGTCTCTTCCCAGGATCAAATCAATGAACGAACAAACTGTGTTAATAAACCATAAGTAGAGGTTGAGCGAAGAAAACAAATGATGAGATAGACTATTCATTTACTTGAAACAAGACATGACAAATGGAGATTAAACCTCATCATTGTGAAAGCCAAATGGGCAGATCATTCACATTAAAGGAAAATTAGGGCAGTATCAGAAGACAAAAAGAGGAGATGTAAATAATAGAACAAGCATAGAAGGCGGAAGGTGGGAGACCAAGATTTGGATGACATGTTTATCACACAAAATAATAGCCCAAAACAAAACAAAACAAAAGAGAATGGATGGTTAGGGGGGTGATCCCTTGTGTGGTGTGATGGTGGGCTGCGTCGGTTCGGACCAATCCAAACCATCATTTAAGAATCTTCGGACCACTAAGCCCTACCATCATTTGAGACCCTAGTGAAAGTCCCAAATGCCCTTTACTACCCAATACTCTCTTCATCTGACGGGCTTGGGATATTCTATTATACATTTTGGTGTTACACTCATGTTACATTACTTAGGTAATTGACAAGTGTATCTATCTTTGGAGACATGGCACCGTGTCTCCAAAGACAGGTACACTTGTCAATCACTTAGGTGGTGTAACATGAATGTAACATCATAATGTGTAACAGAAGACCCTAAGCACATCTGACGGGCCATCATCATTCACATGACGCCATCTCCTAAAAAACTCCACATGAAATCCTCTGTACCACTTTTTTCAATATCAGTTGATTGCCATTTATAAAGAATTATCATCTTACATTTACACTCTAATAATTATCTGACTTATATAAGTGTGAATGCGAGATGGTAATTCTTTATGAATGTCACTCAATTAGCACTAAAAAAAGTGACACTAAAGATTCCAACGGAAAAATCTCATCATAACCATCATATGGCAAAGTAAAATTAGACGAAGAACATTAAATCCTTGCCAATACAGCCGCCTTCCATGCTTACACATGCACGATTGTTTTGGCAGATGGGTAGAAAAGCATGTCCGCCCTACTCTATTAACCCCTTCACCCCTTCAAAAGATTTTCTCTTTCCTACTTTTTCCACTATATAAATTGACCTGGCGTCCCTTCACTACGTTTTGTCCCTGAAGTTCCATCCTTCTAATTGCCCTTTTTAACTGCTAAGTAGAAGAAACTCTCGTTACGATTTCTAGGCCAAAGCTGCTGTTTGTTCTGCTTACCAATCTTTGAAAAGGTGATCTTTTTGGAAAAGCTTGAGGGAGACCCCACCCCAGTTGTCTGTCTTCCTCTTCTCTTTAACTGCTGCTGCTACTAGCCTACTACTTCTTGTTTTTGTTATTCTTTTAAGCTTTCTTTCACATACAGAGGTAGACAATGCATGGTACAGGGATGCATTTTTTTGGGTAAAGTAAGGACTTGGCATCAGCTTTGGTTTGTTATTCATGTAGTGCACTATTTGCAACAGAAAGTCTCACATGTTGCAGTAACATCAAACCCCCACAACACACACAAAAAATAAATAAATAAACAAAATACACATTCACTACTCTTCCTAGTTTTTCTTCTACAATTCTCTAGAAAAATAAAAAGTGTATCTTTATTATTATTTTTTTTTTGGGGTTCCATTGACTCATTCGGTCGTTCTGCGAGGAGGAACGCTTGTTGGATGGTTCCCCATACTATCACCGTTTCTTTTCTTTCTTTGTTTTCAATTTTTCTTTTGTATACTCATTACTCATTGTTAAAATAAAAAATGGTTCTCCCCATACCATCACTGTTTCTTTTCTTTTCTTTCTTTGTTTTCAATTTTTCTTTTGTATACTCATTACTCATTGTAATGTTCTAAAGCTATGCATGTGCATTTTATTAAACCACAATGATGTTATTCGCTTTTATTTTTTGTTCGAACGTCTTAAACGGTATTTGTCATCTTGTTATGATACCATATTCTTGTCTTCCTATCGGGACAACAGAAAGGAGCCAATTTTAAATGAGTGCGGACTTGGAGATACTGATATTCTTCTTCTTTATGGCTTAAGCATGTTATTTTAATCAATAAACCAGCAATTTACGAGTAGTCAAGTGGTATAAAGTTCTTTCTTGCTTCGCATCCCACTAGCCCATGTTTTCACTCTGTTTTATTATATCCCTACTCAGTAGCCATTTTGTTCTTGAATTGTATTAACTTCCCGTACGCAGGGATAAGCTAAGCATACAGAGTAGGTTAGAGCGATTCTATTTCTGCCACATAACGTCTAAAGAAATTCATTACTTGATAAACATCTTGAAACCAAGCTAATTTTGGTTCATTCTTTCAATTTGCACTTATTTATTGACATTTTGGAAACAGAACCATAATCTGATATGCAGTTTTTGTGTCATTCATGATTTTGATATCAGGGTGTATCAGTGCTAGCTATAATCTGTGGCATATATAATCAGTGATGGAGAAGCAGAACTCAAAGCTGTACTTGGAGAACTGTTACATTATGAAGGAGAATGAGAAGCTGAGGAAGAAAGCAGAGCTGCTGAACAAAGAGAATCAAGCATTACTAAGTGAGCTGAAAGGCAAGCTAGCTCATGGAAACAAGAGCCCAAGATCCAATCATTCCTCTAACTCCATTCCTGATCTCAATCTCTGCTCCAGCTCCAGTTCAAGTGCTTCCAAGTCCAACAACAACTGAAGCAGCATTGCCTAGAAAAAGGACATCTTTGGCCCCACCTAGCAAGGACCTCCACCACGTTAAGTACTACCAGTACGTATTTTAACAAGTGCCACAGGAGTCAAAATGGTAGTTATTGCTGCAACATCAGTTGTAGTTTCTACATTAGACCATATTTTGGTAGCTGTCCATCCATTTATCCATCCATCGGGCGGTAAACAGTGTATCCATGTGTGTTTCATGACATTCTCTTTTTTGTTTCAGGGGACCTTAGATGTATCACGCATTATTCGAAGCTCAAATTTAATTATAGCAGTTTATCGTCAACTGGAAATTCAATTTATGTGATATATCAATCTTTTAATTTATATTTCTAGCTCAATTTGATGCATGGGATATGATCAGAACCAAAATTAATTTTGTACGTTAAAATCCGTGTTGGTAAACGAGTACTATCTACACGCATACGATGGTTACCCTGCGAATCATATGAATAATATACTCGCTCTATTTGATCACATCGCATCCATCTTTGCTCCTCGAAGAATATTTCTTTTTTCTGGTCAAATTTCAGCATGGGATTCAAAAGATGGAGATTACTTCCGTCTAGCAGAGGAATGAGCTAGTTTTGAGTATATATTTCTTGCATTAAGCAGAGAGAGAGAGAGAGTTTGCAAGACAAAGTATCAAAAAGACCACGTAGGGGTGTTTGGTTTAGGAATCAGGAATGAGAATGGGTGTTATTTGACATCCATTGTTGATGTTTAAAAAATAACTATTACTATCATTCAATCAAAACAAAATTGATTAATTAGGGTCTCTATAATTCTTCTCAAAATACTACTCTATCAAATTCATTAATTTTTTTTAGGAAAATAATACTCATTTTATTACTAAACCAAACATGTTGAGGGGAATCATTAAAACTCATTCTCATAGTGGAGTAGGATTAATGATAGTGATTAAGGAATTTGAACCAAATGGCTCCTTAATTGAGGATTCTTAGAATTAGCAATAAGAATTTTGAGAGCTCACCGTTGCCTACGTTTTGAAGGTAAATTAGCGCTTTGAATTGACTAATGTGAATGTTGAAATAGATTCGTAGGATGCAATGGTTTAAAGAAAACAATGGAAAATTAAAGATGTTGGATGGCTCAAATCTTTTAAATTATGCTCACGAGAGATGGGAAAAATGTAGGTAACTAAGTTTTTTCTTAACGAGAGTAAACAAAATCAAAAAGAAAGAAAACTTCTGGTACTACTTTAGACGGCTATGCTCTTTGCAATATGTTGTGCGGCTTCCATTGTCTTGTTTAAAGACTTATTATCACCATAAGGACTGATATCCGTAAATCCATACGCTAATAATCTGATCGAATTACAAGTACATTTTTTTAACAATAACAGTATTATATACTCCTACGTTATGAATTGAATCTCTTAATTTGGCTCGATAAGAGTTTTAAGATAATAGTTGAAACTTGAAAATAATAACTTAAATAACTAGTGAAAAACGTCTGAGTCTGCCACAGTTTGTTAATTTAAATGTAAGGTAATAATAGTGCAGAGTGCGTAAGACTTACATTTGTAATATATAAAATATTTGATTACAATGAGTATATTACAGTTGAAGGTTGAAGTGGACATTATTTATTTTAGACGGAGTAAAAAGGTAACCAAAACTTCAATTCGGAATGAAGGGAATAGTTAACTTTTTTTAATGGATTGTGGAACAGCTTTATAAAGGGTGACATCGTTTGTTTAAGTCCCTTCCCTTGCTTTGAATCTTAACAAATTAATCAAGCTCTTCTAAGGCCTAATTTGATGAAGTACCCATATTTCAAATTAATTCATTCATCAATAAACCATTTCATTGAATAGCATTTGAGCCTGCTTATTCCAGCCATCAAATTAAAAGCAGAAGGAAGATAAGCAAGGTGACGGGAGGATCAAATAAGTGGTAACGCCATCAAGATTCAGCACACAAGTCAATGGAAGATGGGTTAAAGGAGTTGATTAAGTTCGAAAAAATAAGCTCAGAAGCCACAATATCAACTCAGTGGATATGACCTGGCAACTTGTCTTTATCTGACAGCAGCTCGACCATCGATTGATAAAACCAAATAATCCTACAAACCGTCAGAATAATGTCTTTTCAACATAAGTTCACTTAACAAACCCTTCCCGTTTACACATTTTAGCTTAGACCTCCTTCTATTTCTCAGTACCGAATCCAAGTCTCAAGAAAGAAAGTCAAATTGTGAGCTAAAAGAAGGCTGTATAGGCTATGATGACTGCAACGACCAAGACAAATAAGCCAGAAAACAGCCAAACCCAACTCAAAAAACTTCCAGCAGACCATTCAACCCCCGGTAGAAAAGATGGCCAATTTGTATCAAAATTGTATACTACACCTCTGGTAGGATGGATTCTCTTTTTGACTCGGTCCATCCATACTTATTTGCTTTATGAGAAGACTGCTGCTTATTGCTTACTTCTCGATTGATTTGATTCAGTATCCCCTTCGGATCTTAGTCATCAGAGCAATATCTTAGGGACCATCATTTCCCATCCCTTGATATTCCAAACTTTTGATACGCAGATATTGTTGCATGACAATGAACAGTGGTTTTGATTGCCCTGCCTCCATCTCCAAGATCAATTAAATCGGCCATAATTAGTCTTCTGAATCAAAATCAATTCTCATTTATATGTACCACACGATGGGTGCCCACAATCAGAATCAATTTTCATTATATTTCAATCGGCTTCGCGTTTGCATGTTTCCTTACTAGTACAATTTTGCTTGCAAATTGCAACAAAAATAGTCATTTTGTTACGACTCAGGTACCCGTTCCAAATGAACGTACACATTCATTTTGTAGACGTGCACCAGCTTAAAAATAATAGTGATAAACGAGAAGGTTTATGGCTTTCCACCCATCTTATCGTAATTAAGAGAAGTTAGAAAAAATAAACAAATTTCAGTTGGCATTGGTACACGGGTCGAACTAAATCAGCCGAAAGTAGAAGGGAAATATAGAATGGAATCGGCTAAAGAAATATGGTAGCCGAAGATTTGTAAAGCCTTCAAATACACATGCCCAAGACTACTCTTGGACTGAGACTCTCCCAAAACTAAAACTTAGACAAAAAATAGGCCTAAATCAGATTCCCCCACAAAGCCCAATAAGAAGCGCGTGCGTTGTTTGTGACAGTTCTCTCAATAGATCCACCCAATCCATTGGTGGGCCGAACTGACTGTTGATGGGTCTGCAAGTATTAACCCAAACTGAAAGTCATTTTGCCCAAGGACATTTGATTAAGGTTGTTCAATGGAGTGCAGTAGTTTGGCGCCCATGCTGCGATGTCTTCTAATTGTATTCTTTTTTTGAAAAAGCCCATGCTGCTATTTAATACAAAGAACTATCCTAGATAACAAATAGCCCATGCTCTTCGATATTCTTCTATAGTTCCAATTGTTTGGTAGTCGACTTTATTATTGTTTGTGCATCGAATTCTGTACTTTGATTTGGTTAAGCTTATATGACCAGAATTAATCCAAGTAGTATGTATCTTGCATCTCTCATTCTCGGGAACGAAAAGGGGACGACGAACTTTAGTTTCAGATTAGTTGTTAACATGGTTAAGACTCTATGTGCAAAAAGCTGCTTGCAGGTTACCCATCCCAATTAAGTAATTTAGAAATATGAAGCAATATGTTGTTGTGTTCCGCTGAGGTGGTTAGCTCTACTTCTGTTGACTTGATAACTTATGTTTGCCATTCTTGTCTGCCTCGGTGAGTGCACATCAATATTTCCCCTCCAGATCTAATTGAAAACTACTGACTTTATTTCCATTTTCTTTCACAAATGACTTGGTAAAAAAGTAAAAGAATTTACTGACTGACGTACTGTCTAAACCCGAACACCTCCTAAATCTCGGGACCCTACACTTTTTTTTTTTTTTTTTTTTTTGTTTCTGTCAACAACCCGAATACTCAGCAAGGATGAAATTTGTTTATTCTCAATCAACTAGACAATATGGATTTTTGACAGATCAATGAATTCCGGGGTTTGAAAATTGCTGCGGATCAGTTCGTGTTGGATAGTTGTAGGTTTGTTGAAGAGCGTTCCTGCACCCACTATCCAACAACTCCACAACTTCAACCTAAGTATAAATAGCTCAAGCACACATAACACAACGGTCGATCAGGAGCACATAATTTTCATCATTAGTCTATAAACATTCGTTAGACACTTAGATGGCTTTAACCGCCAGCGATGCTACTATCAAAGAATATGCAATGGCCAGCAATAAAGTAGCAACTGATGATATCGAAGCTGGAGGAGGAGGAGAAGAAGAAGATGAGCTCTTTGAGATCAATTTGGAGGTAGTAAATAACTTCCCACCGCCCCATTACTGGGAAAGCTATTTTACGGCAACAAGTAATGTTCTTCTAGCTAATTGTTTACTACCTATTGCTGATGTTTCAAACGCTGTTCCGGCAAGCCGAGAAAACTCGCGGTTGTACCCACTTCCAGTGCTTTTGGGCTCCAAGAATGCACTAAAGAATAAAAGCATGATCTATAATTGTATTACCCCCAAAGATATACAATTGGAATTCACAAAATTATCGACAGATCATTTGTTCTGGTGACCCAGCAATCGGGTGAAGAAACACTCACAGATGGCGTTGTTGGCTAACTCCTCGATTGCCAACACGTCAGTGACTGCTTTGATTTGCACGATTGTAATTACTGATGCGTATTGTACAAAATATCTTTAAATTTACCCTTGATTGCAGAATTTAGAAAAGAAAATTTGTTCATAGAATTGTCTTCCATCGAGCCCATTAAGTTAAAATTTAGAAGTCAATTAAGATGCACAAGATTAATATATATTCCCCCGGGTGCTGGTCGAAGTATGACAAAGATGGTGTTTTTGCATTTCCTTCTTATGGTTCAGGATAATAAACTATTGACGGCAGTTCTCCTGGAAAATTTTGGATGATCATCTATTCTCGTTTCGAAGTGTCATTTCTTAAATAATTGTCAGTGAGACATTAAAATAAAACCAAAGGAGGTTGTCATCTTACTTGTGAAAGAGCCACATTGTATCAATAATCCATAGTGATCTGATTCTTATACTAATAATTAACTTAGAACGTCTCTTAGATTAAGGCAATTAAAATCATTTTGATACTATCGTCATTTCTATTCGGGTTCCTCAACTTTAAATAGAAACAATTAAACCCGGAGAGCATGTCTTGGAGTCCATGAACGAATCAATGACAAATTGACCCAAGTTTATGTAGCCTGAAATCAAAATAAAGTACGGACCCATTTGGCAGGTCCAAAAGTTAATCAAGAGTACAATAAAAACAGGTGTTGGTCGGCACATCGCCCCGAGGATATTGAAAGTTGGATGAGTTAATTTCCAGCTATTTGGTTTTTTTTTTTTTTTGGGTATACATTATTGAGATGCCCATCAAATTTAAATTGTCCAGGATGCATATATGAGTAATTAGTCCTATTGCTGCTAGGAAATAAAGGAGGCATAGAAAAGATGCAGTTGAATTACTGTTCATCTAATTCTAAACAAGAAATATAGTATATTTTGCTTGTGTTCCATATGAACTTTCTCTTCTGAAAAAGGTATACTGTAATTACGTGTGCTTGAATATTTTCCTATAGTTAAGGCCTGTCTAGCTTTTGCACCGTGCCTTCATGTTAAACTTTAAATCAAAAGCTAGGATTTTTTTAGATCCGAGGGAGTATTCAAGTTTACCTGGGGAATGGGAAGTTAAATGTTGTTCTTTTTTTTTTTTAGGTGATCCTCGATCATTTCTAATTGGCCTAAAAAATAAATGAATATATGGTGTTATGTCCGACTTTAGGCGTTAGACCAATTGGTTGGCTATGCCGCAGAGCCCGTAGGGAATACAATTGGGTGAAGTAGATAGGGTCATGGGCACTCGAGATCCTCCATCTAATTCTTTTTTTAGTGTACAATCATATCGAATGAAAGACTACATTGTATTATTAAGTAATCCGACTTAGTTTTGCAATAGACATAATTAGATACTAAAAATATTTGGACAGAAGATCTGAACTGAGTTATTAGATGGAACAATGTTGTAGTGTTGAATTGGTTAAAAAAATTTTATTTATAAGAATTGATAAGATTTCACAGTAACTTAATATTTTTCTTAAAAAAATCTTCATTAATTTGCTGCTGAATTATAATGATAAATTTACCCTTCAGTAGGACATTTCACTACCTAGCAAAGCAATGCGAGTAAAAATAAGAAATGCTCCAACATAACGGGCACTTAACCATTGGCATTTAGCTAGAGCTATAGGGGTTTTGTCTGCACCAAACAATAACTCTGTAATCACAAGAAGGCTTAGGCTTGTGTAAGGCATCCAAGTTTATTAATAAATTGGAAGTGGCAGCTGATTTGTACTTCTTCAGATCTCAGTATCGTTAGGTATACTTGAGCAAAATTTGTCAGTGGCTAGTAATTGAACCAATATCTGAGTTTAAATCTTTAGGGTACTGGGAAAATATTCTTCCATCCACAAACGGGAAAAACCTAAGATTTTACTACAAATTTTGAACAAATCTATAGATGGTGTCGATGCATGCACCGTCAGAAACCATTCTCCATATGCCTAAATTATACCGTAGTAAAAAATCATTGTTGGCCAGAAGCATGGTGCCTATTTTCAACCTGATGCTTGTGGTTCTGATTAATTGAGGACATGCACTTGGCTAGACGCTTACCTTGATTGGCTGTGTGACTGGAAAAGTAACTAAAGTATAACCAGTAGTTCAAGAGAGGAACCCTCGACCGAAGTACTGTAACCGAGGCCAAATGTCAAGCCATAGGCTCCCATCACATGTCTTACAATAATGCTTGCTTTGACAAATTCTGAAGAATCCACTTTGGTAGTTCAGTAGGAGGGCTCACAGATATCTGTAGTATTTTGGGAAAGTACTGAGTACTATCACAAGTTCATTTACTTTTAATAGAAACCATACATATGAATGACCATATCGGGTACAAATAAATCATAAAAAGCGAGACCGCGGCGTTCTGTTCTCTTGATGCCATTGTCCCATTCAATTCATATTTCATTTGGAGAATTTGACTGACACTCGGGAGATGTACTTATTTTCGGCTTATAGCCACCCACCGATGACTGTCTGACTCTACAATTTAAGCGCACACACAATAATCTTCTCTACTCTTCTCTTCTGGCCAAGCTAGATAGGGTTACACAATCGGAGTTAGCGTCTCCTGGCTGCTGTTTCTCGCTGGGCGTTGAAGAAGACAGCAGCAACAGGATCACCCAGATCATTTTCAGCTGCGAAATTTCGGGTGTTGAACTGATCCCGTGAAGGAGGTGGATTAACTGTCTGCCTGCGTTTCTGCTTGAAGAGAACAAACACAAACCTGTGAATCCCTATATTCGGCCTTGGGATCTCATAGCTTATCAATTCTCTTCCTGTCATGCACACAGAGTTGCACACGAGTCAAATTAGTTACTATTATTAATTAATACTTAATAGTCGTCATCTATAATTATCACTGGGTAGGGATTAAATCCTTTGTAAATATCTTTTGTGTCTAATATGAAACAATACTATATCATTTTAGTAATACATACTTATATTACATAATTTCACAGTAAACACAGTTGAACATTAAAAAAAAAAAATTAAATGGAGGACTTCAAGTGCAGCAAGCCTTTTTTTTTTTTCCCCTTTCTTTTATATGTGCTTGTCCGCTGTAAGTTGGTAACGGCAAACATTTGGGTAATATATGGTATGATGATGAACTTACCAAATGTGGCATCGGTTGTGCCTGGAATATCTGTCACGATCCTGTAAAAATAGTATGTTAAGACAAATTGTTAGCCCGTAGACTTACCTACACATGTAGCATAGTACTGTAATTAGCATTATCTTTTCCCCCTGACCTGTATATATTTTGCCAACTCCTTTTTACCTAGATCAATGTAAACCCTAGTACATTTCATCATTGTTTCTTCTTCTTCCTTTGGTATACCCATTTTTAGTGCTCGAGTTAAAAGCTTAATCTAGTCGATTTACTTGTATGTATGCCTACTTTCTTGCTCCGTTTCTTTCATGGGCCAGTAACTGAGGAGTATGGAAGCAGAAATAGCCGTAGTACTTAGATAACTGGTGTCAAGTGTTAAGAAGGAGTGAAAACTCTCCATCCATTTGAATGTCATATGTTCTGGTGGTCTGATCCATTTTAGTAATTAACTATTTTTTTGTTCTGCTCGTGGCCAGGACTTCTGTGTGTGGAGCTCCTATACTACCCTAGGACGCCAAGGGCCGGAGGATGCATAAGGGATCATTGTATTTCACGTGCAAATTTGATCTGTAACATGTTGTTGTCCTCAGATCTGGTAATATATTTAATGAGGCAACACTCTTCGATAAGTTAGTAGAGATCATCATGCTTACCAGTGCAGGTGCTCTCTCAGATAAGGATCACTCGGGCCTGGAACGTCAGGATCGGTCATGAGCTGCATATGTCAAAAAGAATGCCAAGAATGTTTGATGCGCAGCATGAAGAAAGATGCTTCTACTAGTATTCACGACCTCGTTTTACGAGGTAATTAGTTATACTTAGTAACCACTTACCAATGTGAAAAAATTTCTCATATCTCCTCCATGAATCTCAACTCTAGGCCCGCTGACGACGGCCGAAGGGAAGAGCTCATGGCCATTGCATACTTGCTTGTTGTTGTACAACACAGTCATGTTTATGGAGGGAGTGAAATAGTCTAGGACATCTCCTATCACTCTACCAACCACAAGTGGTTCCAAGGATCTTGCCATGATGGACTGCGGTGGGAATCCGGAAGGAGGGCTGAAACTCTTATATTAAAGAGATTGGCCAAGAACCTAGTTGTTTCTAATTGGATGAACAAGTGCAAGGTACCAGCTTCTTAATATTTAAGTTTGCTATCTGGTCCAAAACAACTCCTCAATTTATATGAGGAAATTTAGTAGTGAGGCTTATACCTAGGATATCAGGAAACTGCTTGGAAGAACTGTAGAACTCAAAGTCATGAGCTTTTCTGTGTCCTTTATTATTATTATTATTTTTTTTTTTTTTTGCATTTTTCTTTTGTTGTTCTGTAATCCTGGGAATGCACTTTTTTATTTCATTAAAAAATAGATTAATTAGTGGGGAGTTTTCTTTTCTTCACTTTTCAAAGTTAAATATGTCAGTTTTCTGATCATTTCTTGATCTTAATGGGACCTTTGGAATCAGTTCGTGTTGATTGATTGTCCAGCTAACACCTGAATAATATTCAGGCATAGTATTTGTTTCATATGTGTATGTCAGAGATAAATTATTCTACTAGTTAAACTAATTCTCCATGTGGTCCCAACCGTGCTAGTTGTCATGGTTAGAGCCTCTTTTCAACCAAAAGCCAAAAGGCAGAGAACACGACATCTCTAGGTTTTTGCTTAGTCTCTTGCTTAAAAATCTAGTATTTTTATTCTCAAAAAAAAAAAAATCTAGTATTTTACTACTAGTAGATAGAATCCTCCTTTTGCATTTTAGGAAACATTTGAGGCAAACTTTTAAGGTGGACTATGTTAGAACCTTCCCATTTTACATGTAAATAAGCAAAAGAATTAATCAATTTCCAGAGATTCGATCGAAGATGGGCATACTGCGCAGAGTATAAAGCAGAACTCCACCACCACACACTCAGCTCAATAGACAATGGCTGTAAGTGCTGGAAGTCATCTCAATGGACCCCCACAATTTCTTTACTTAGTAAACGCTTCTCTTCCAGATGGATTTCTCTATTTGGAAACCACAGTACTCTGTCGCTTCGCGTGCTCACTTCAATTCCCCACGCTAGCTGTGGAAATGAATCAATTAACCAGTTCATGTACATAATATTTTAATCAAAATTGCCTGTATCGGTTAGTCTAATTGCTAACCGTATTTGATTTTCATCAATCAATTAACTGCTTATTGATTACTCTGTTAAAGAGAGTCAGGTATCGCAAGTAACTGGAACCGTATAGTATTAAATAAATTTAACATAATAGATAAAAAATATTATAAATAAATACTTGTTCAAATTATAAAAATAGTTACTTACAGAATTTCAATTACTTTGAGAAATAAGTAATAAAATTACAAATTGAAATTTTTTATAACACAAGTAAGCATACTTATTTTATTTTCCATATTTCGTATCTATATTATATGAAAGTAATTTTTAGTTAGTATCAAGAAAACATATGATAATTAGAGTATAAAAACAATGAATAATAGACAAATCAAAAAAATTAAATAGAAAGAAAAATCAAATATGATATTTAAGTTTTTAATTTATCTTAAACTTGAAAATGAAATAATTTAATACTCCTCAATTCCTCTATAATATTCATAAATATTAGACTTTAAGGCATACATATGGATTGGTTTGGTTAACTGCGATTTTTAAAAATTGATACCTAGAACCAGAATCTCTTTTGCAAATAAGGTTCGGCTAACCTAAACGCTCTCAAAATTCAGTTCGATTACCCTCATTTTTAAGTTCAGAATTAATTGATTATTGTGATTTTTATTTTTTGGTTATATTTATCCACTCCTGCCACACGTACCACGTTTCATTCTTTCTCTTCCCTTTTATCCCATAACAATTTGCTTAAACTTTTCAAACTTTTTCCAAGTTTAAAATACTAGGTAAAATACCACTAATTTTATTTACGTTTGGTCTGCCTTCTAGGTAAGCAAATTCATAGGAGTAGTTCTAAGTATGACCGCAAACGAACTGAATCAAATTTAACTTTTAAATTGTTAGTTTCGATTTGAAATTTTTATATAAAATCATAGGTAAATTTCTACTACATAATGTCCCTTTGATTTGCCTTCTAGGTAAGATAATTGATGATTCAATAGTTTCGAGTAGATGTGTAACGAACTGAATCAAATCAAACTTTTAAATTGGTGAGTTCGATTTGAAATTTTGAAGTCATAAACAAGCTTGAACATGATATTGATGCTTGTTTAAAAATTTGGTTCGAGCTCAATTCAATTATATACTCAATAGTTTTGAGTTTGGTTCGAAAGATTGAGCTCTCTATTTTTTAAAATTTTTTTATATTAGTTCATTAATAAATATGTATTTTTATATAAAATATAATTATTTTTGATAAAAATATCTTATCTTGCATAAAATAATGATTATATCTCAAACAACAAATTATCGAAGAATTATTCGAATTTTATCGAGTTAACTATATAAAAGCTTGAATTTTGGTTTGAGCTCGATTCGAACCCATTTTCGAAACCCTAATGAATAAAGTCCGAATTATTTAGTAAGAGGCCGCTTCATGTACGGCCCTTGTTTTGAGTTTTATATTATTTTTTGCCCTTATTTTATTGGTAAATAATTAACACAGTGGTTAAAAGATAAACATTGGAAAGGGAATGGACACGAGTAATAATATTTTCTTGTGTAGTTTATAGTTTAGTGGCAATCTACATAATAATTTCATGGACTTTTGGTTATTTTTTATATTGATTTGAATTATCATATAATTGTTATTCTTTGATCTTATAAGCTATAGGCTTGCTATTATGGTTTGAAGAAATTTTCAATGAATTAACATTTGAAATTTGAGCCAAACATTCTTTTTACTTCAGAATTAGAGGTAGGTTTAAAAGAGCAGTTTTCCCTGCAGTGTCCCGAATCAATTTAACTGAAAACCACCTTCTTCAATTGCCAATCCTGGTTTCCCCACGACTCACAGATTTTTGGGGTTTTAATACGTGTCCATTTATATACCTTTGATAACTTTTGTCTCAGTTATGATGCATATACTGAAAGGTTACATTGAGTACTTTACTACAATTTAGCTTTACCATCACGTTTAAATGAGATTATCTTACTTCCTCAGGGATCCATCTTTATTCAATGTTTCTATTTGACTGTATCAGAAGATTGGAACTATTATTGGTATTTTAAAATACTGAACTGACCAAAGGTTATAAAAGAAAATAATAAAGTTTAAAGACATAGTAAGCTTTTTGTGATATATACGAGCTTCTGTGTTTACTTGATGTACATTCCAAAACTGCTGATTGAGAATTTTCACAGTTATTATTATTATAACAGAGGAAAGTAACATCATAAAATCTTCAAAAATCATCAAATTTACATCAAAGGTTCAACCTTTCCGCTAATTACCGAATGAAGTTAAGATTAAAATGTGCAATTTAATATATTCCTCTAAAATGCATTTATTTGTTTTCATTTAATTATTTTGAGAAATATTATAAATAGACAGAGAAGAGAATAGGGCCAGGATTCCACCGGTCCTCTTGGAAGCAACAGCCAACCGTTACTTTCATAATATAGTACAAGGAACAAACACCGGCTCCATTTGAAGAGCATTATTTGGAGTGATTTTAAAGAATTATTTAAATTATTTTTTGTTGACTTTTTTAGATAGATAAAAAAGTATTTGGATTTGAAAATTTTTTTAGAGTGATGTGACGGTGGTCTAAAAAATGAATAATTAGTGTGGGAAAGTGTTTGAATAGTTTAAAATTTTTGAACCATTTATATCTCTTAAACGAACATCCGCTTTGTCGTCGCACCTCAAAACCCACCGACAATGGATCTCATATTGTTACTCGCGATTTTTTTAGTTTTTCGAAGCAATTTTTGAACATAAACATACTTGTTTTTGTGGATAATTATGTAAAAAAATCTCTAAAGTTCATTTCAAATTTAGAATGAAAATTTGGTGAAAAATTTTGAGGAAAAAGTTTAACAAAATTTTTTTTTGTCTTTTACTCAAAAAATTTTCTATCTATCCAAACGGAATTAGGAAAAATTTTTCCAAAAAATGGCTCAAAAACCGTTTCCAAACGGAGCCTTGTTAGTTATTTTGGCTTGATATCCTGTAATATTTTTTGCGCCTAGCAGTTTTTGGATCTTACTGGGCCGGATCTTTGAACCCAACAGAATAGGTTCATTAAATGCCTGAGAATTGAATTTCAATAACATAAACTTGTATTATTTTCTGGCACTTGAGCATTGCATATAGCGGGTAAAGTATTTTTTTCGCAGTTTTTTTTTCTGATAAAAGAAAAAAAAAATGTCTTGCATTTATATACTGCCAGAAAAACCTCCTTTTTTTTTTTTTTTAATTCCCAAATTTCTGGGCCAGCCTACAAGCAAAATTGCCCGACAATTATTTTTTGTCAACCATACTAAAAGGAGTTAGCCGTAGAACTTAGAAGACGTACGTCGGTAGAGAGAGGACCATCCTCCTATAGTGCACCCCTGTCCACTTGTCCTGTCCAGATCTGTGAAGCTGGGAGAAATGGCAGCGGGAGTAACCAGGAAAATCTCAGCAGCCTCAGCCAGAGCCCACACCAGGAAATCAAAGCAGAAGTCTTCCTTCCCGTCTCTTCCTTCAGGTCTATTTTATTTGCCTTCTTTCTTTTCTTTTCTGAATCGCTAATAATTATCTGTAGTATATAAAAGATGCTGATTTTCTTGATTGAGGATACTAATCTGGAGTCGGCGTTTGCTTTACTACTGGAGCCGGATAAATTTAATCCACTCATGTTTTTGAATATGAATTTTTTGATTTAAAAAGTGTGAGATTATTGATCTTTGATGCGAGATTTCAGATTTCAATCAATGGGTTGGTGAATTTTTTAATATTTGATTCGTTTATTAGTGCTGAATCTTTGCTCACAAAGTAATCATGATGATTGATTCCTTTCATTGGATTGGACACTTTGATGAGTAGGCTATTGGACAAGTTGACCGTGAGAAAATTTGGTTTTTTATGAACTGTTTTAGTGACTGATAACAAAATTTCTAAGTTTTCGTGGCCTTGATTTATTGCTGATGTTATAAAGACTGAGATTTTCCTTTGCATATATTGACACATTTAATTTGAAGTTGCATATGCAGCCGGCTCGCTTCACACTGCTTTCTCCTATTGCGGTGGAGGTGGTTGGAGTCTTCCTAAAATAAGTTAACTGTTGTCTAATTAGACCTATCATTTCAGGGATATTTAAGAAGATCCTCGTGGTTTTCTTCATTGGCTTTTTGGCTTGGGCTTATCAAGCAACTCGCCCTCCTCCTCCCAAAACATGTGGCTCTCCGGATGGTCCCCCTGTCACAGCACCTAGAATAAAACTTAGGGATGGAAGACATTTAGCCTACAAGGAGCATGGAGTTCCAAAGTACAAAGCAAAGTACAAAATTGTATTTGTCCACGGATTTGGTGGTTGTAGACATGAAGCTGCCATTACAGCTACACTTTCACCGGTGGGAATAATTTCTGCTTATGAGTTATGTTTCAAGTTTATAATTTTACTCTTTGTGGGATAGTAATGTTCTATATCTTAATGTTTTGGATACAACTTTTATTTGTAACAGGATGTTGTCGAAAGTTTAGGCATCTATATTGTTTCTTTTGATAGACCTGGTTATGGAGAAAGTGATCCTGATCCTAACCGAACATTGAAGAGCATGGCTTTAGATGTAGAGGAGCTCGCTGATCAGTTGGAACTAGGGTCCAGATTCTATGTTATTGGATTGTCAATGGGAGGACAGGCGCTCTGGCCATGCCTCAAATATATTCCTCACAGGTATAGTTTTTTCAAGTTACAGATATGACAGATGGAGCATATTAGATTACACCATAATACTAATTTCGTCATTCTTGCTAAGACTTTCTCATCATATCAATCGTCTTAATTGTTACATTTGCAATGCTAAACAGATTGGCAGGAGCTGCTCTCGTGGCACCAGTTGTCAACTATTGGTGGCCTGGTTTTCCTGCTAACTTGTCAAATGAAGCATACAACCAACAACTTCCACAGGACCAATGGGCTCTTCGTGTTTCACACCATGCACCATGGCTTACCTACTGGTGGAATACTCAAAAAATTTTTTCTCCTATTTCTGTTGTGACTCAGACTCCTGCTATTTTATCACGTCAAGACCTCAAATTGGTGAGCAAGGATAGTAAAAGACGCGATTATGCAGTAAGTGTTATCAAATATCCCTCATTCTGTGAGCACTTTTTCTCATCATTCTAAATAGAGTCACATGGCCTGCATTTTGTGTCGATGGGTGTGTCGGTATGATTGTGTTAATAGAGCAGGAAGATCCTTGTGCGTTGTATCCTGGTTATGCCTGGCATTACCCTTTTCAAAATTTCAGGTTTAGGTTTCTTTCTTCCTGCTCCCGTACAATCAGTGTCGGGTATTCTAAACCAACGAGTACGAGATAAGTTACCGACTTCTAAAAATTTTTAGGTGTCTTGAAGATTTTATTACACCATGATCAACCATATACCCATGCACCAAACCTCATTGTTATAGATGTCATTCTTTTTCAAACTTCTTATTAATGCCAATTCAAACTACATAACAGAGATAGACACTTGACAAGCTCCTTTTTAATGGAGTTAATGTTCCCAAGTATCACCTGCATCAAATTATTTGCTTTCAAAGATCTTACTTTTGGAACCACACATTAACCCTTGTGCAGCCCTACGTGTCGTAGGCTGAACCAATTGGCCCTGGAAATTAGGTGATTTTGTTTTTGAATCTGCATGTCCAATGATATAAGATTTACTTTATCGACCTCTGGGTTTTTTAGCAGTCAATATTCTTCATTCTCTTTCATTGCCGATTTATTCATTGCAATATGTGTAGGCAACTGTAGTTGTAGAGAACCCCCCTCCAATCCAACCCCCCCCCCCCACCAAAAAAAAAAACCCAACCCCTCCCTTCTCTTCCCTTTCTTTCTTTCCTCGTTCTGGGGTTTAATTTCACAAATCAATGTCTTACTTCAAATATTACGTTTATTCAAACTTCAGGCTCAGATAACACAGCAAGGAGAATTTGAGTCCCTTCACCGTGACTTGATAGTTGGCTTTGGGAACTGGGAATTTGATCCTATGGATTTGGAGAATCCCTTTCCAAATAATGAAGGCTCTGTTCACATATGGCAAGGAGATGAGGATATGCTAGTGCCTGCTTCACTACAAAGATGCATTGCTGAGCGGCTACCATGGATTCAGTATCATGAACTATCAGGTGCTGGTCACATGCTTCTATTTGCTGAAGGAATGGGAGACAAAATAGTGAAGGCACTTTTGGTTTAGGAGAGTGCCCTTCCATAGTCTAGGTTCCCTCTCGTTTGCTTCTTGAGTTAGCTCGTTTGGGGAATTTTGTTTTTTTTTTTTTCTTTTCGTGGTCCTTTTGTGTTGTATGATCAGACTTTTTTGTCCGTAGACTACATCTGTACAACGTCGTATGGTAACCGTTTTTGGCTTCTTTGGATTGCATAGAAGAAGAGATTGAAACATTTATATAGCTTCGATTTGGACGATAGTTTCTCATAGGAACTGCTGCAGCCTCATCTATATGCATCTCTTCATTTATTCCACAATTTCATTGGTAGTTCAGTGATATTTAAAAAAAGAAAAAAATTTGAAACCATTTCATATTTCATTTATCATTTTGGGAAGATAGAATACATTTCGATCATTAGGCCGTAAATGCTGTTATCAGTTTGCAACGAAAATTAAGGTGGTCTAAGCTTCAACTAAAACAAAGGAATACTTGAGGATTATGGCATAAAAAGTTTATAATAAATTCAGATTTTCATAGAAAATTACCAATAACAATGCATAAATAATCTGATTGCCGCACTTCATAGAAAATCCGGAACCAGGAATCACGAATCGTTTGAATATTGAACTGCCAAGATTTACCGCTAGAATTGGCCAATAACTGAAGAATAAAACGAGTAACGCTAATTACTTAACCTTTCTTCTTAGGAAAGAACCTCCTTCTCATCTCCCCAATCTGCTTGAGGGTCAAGCCAAAAGCTTTCTCCAAGAGCTCATCATTGATTCCGGAGCCAAAAATGGTAGATGGGATTTTCTGCATTCCTGGATTTTGGCTGTTGAAACTTCCAAAGATGGTTGCAGTGGACTTCCCAACATTCATCTGGAAATGAACTAGACCCCTTGGGAATACCATAACTTCTCCTTGCTCAATCACCTTGGCAAAAACTCGATTTGTCGAATCCACAAAACCAGAATAGACTTTCCCTTGCACCACAAAGGCAATTTCCGTTGCCCTAGGGTGAAAATGTGGAGCATTAATGCCACCAACGTGGAGATCTGCACGTACAAATGACATCCCCAGAGTGGTAAGGCCTGGAAAAATGGTGGGATTGACTGATTTCGCTGAGAGGCCAGTATCCGAGAAATTTCCAGGGGATTTTACACCGGAAAACACAAAGTCATCAGGGGTAACTTCAGTTGCATTTTTGCATGGCGCTCTGGCACTGGAACCAACTTTTGTGTTGGGTATGCAAAAATCTTGCACGGGGTCAGGGTCCCAGGCCAATGCTACTAGATGATAATGGAGGTAGAAAATTAGAAGCAAAACCTCAAGTCTGAAAAACATTTTTCTTTTCTGTCTACTAACTGCATGCAATTATCAGCTACTATCAAGGTGGATTGCTAGGAAATTCCGGACTTAAATTGCTGGGGCTTTTCATGTGATAGATGTTTTATAGCTTGAGAAGGGCTATAGTGTAGGACATCTACCTCTACTTTTCGCAACTTTTCTGCAGTGCCTGAGACAGCCTTTACTGAATTGAGGGAAGTGAATATGATGGACACTAACAAAGCGTCGTAATTATAACAAATAATTAATTCTTGACTTTGTTCGGTGTAGGGCTGCTCATGATGCTGTGTGCTATATGATTGCTAATGTGGTCTTTTTTCGTCACAAGCGATTTTATGATAAACAGAGAAATGTTTATACTGTTTCTGGAAAGAGTCACCCTAAGTAGATACTTGTATGCATTTTCTTTGACTTGTGAATTAAGAAAAAAAATGCGTAATAAATAATGTATCATGATTTGTTCCTAGACCTGTTATTGAGGAACTAATTACCATTCAATTCTATTATCTGGTGGTGGTGAGGAAATCATTAAGGACAAAAAGTAGAAGAAATCAAAATAGATTCCTTGCTAGTTCCAGTTGGCTTCCTCTTCGACCGAAAAGAAGAAAAGTTAAAACATGGGAATGAGTAGGGCTGATCTGTGTTTATTTGATTGGTGGATTTTGTGAAAATTTCTGGTGAAATTTGTTGTCTGTGCCTAGGGATATATGACAACAACCAACGTCAAGCTTTCGTAACATACCACAAACACAAGTAAATGCACCATTTATTTCTATTTTCCTTTTGGACGAGGATTGAAGTTCGATCAAACTATACAATGTGATGGATGAGATCTGAATTACGAGGAACATTTACCTTCTTATTTAATCAAACTATACAAGTGCACAAAAGAATGAACTCAAATCTTTCACATCGCATTGTATGGTTTGGTCGAAGTTCATACGGTACTAAAAGCTAAGTATTTTGCAAACTCGGGGAGACCACATCCGCCCAAATACATAATGCAGGAGACCAAAAAAAAAATTTTTTTTCCTGAAAATATCAATTTGGTCCTCGCCTAAAATCATAGGGACTGAAATGGTAATCATCCTGTAGTAACTAAATCATCTGATGGGCCTCACAAACTGCGATCTGGATCGTTAACCTATATACGGTCCATATAACAATGATAAAGAAGTGCTAATGGGCCGAAAACAAAGAAAGATAAAAAACAACATAGAAACTCTAACAGAGAACTTGTGCAGTTGCGACTTGTGACACGCGAGTGTTGACTGAAGTTCACGGGCATTGGACGGCATTATCCATGCAAATTGGATACGGTACACAGGTGGCAACATGCTACTGGTTGGTTATTTTTGAAGCAGCTTCCTTCCACAGATTGTTCATCGTTTTCGCTTTGTTTTTCTGTTTGTTAAAATTCAGCCTAACAACGATCTCCCTGGTTCATCTCATCTTCTGCAGCATCAGAAGCCACGGTCAAGAATCAGTAGAGAAGGGAGCTGAAACCATGGCAAGCAGCTGCGGCAATATTGCATCTGCTACTTCTACGCTAATTCTGACGCCTAAGGTCGTCGCCTCCAGCACAAGCACCAACCGGGTCACTTTTCTATCTTATTCTTCCAAAAACAACGCCAATTCTAGGCTGGTTGTAAGAGCCGCCGAAGAAGGGTCAGCTGCCCCTGCCGACACTGCAACAGCCCCAGCCGCAAAGCCACCTCCAATTGGGCCCAAAAGAGGTGCTAAGGTCGGTACCTTAATTAAATCAACAGAACTCCCATCTACATATAATTAACTTAGTCTAGTGACATTAACCAGGTAATTAATTGTCCGGGTCCTTAATTCGATAATTTAAAAAAATAAAAATAAAAAAGGGGTTAATCTGAAACTAGTTGATCTCTCAGTCTCAATCACTTGGATTGCTTTTTGGTTAACAGGTTAAAATTCTGAGGAGGGAATCATATTGGTTCAAGGGAGTTGGCTCAGTCGTTGCTGTTGATCAGGTAATTGCTAACATGTTTGATTTCCAAATATTAGCATGAAGGCATCTTTTTAATTAATTATTAGACGTTAATATTAATTCTCCATTGATGTTTTCTGATTTGGAATTATTTTGCGTCCCAATTTACAGGACCCAAAAACTCGGTACCCTGTGGTTGTGAGGTTTAACAAAGTAAATTACGCCAATGTTTCCACGAACAACTATGGATTGGATGAGATTGAAGAAGTTTGAGATGGAAAACGTTCGGTGTTTCTGTATTTCGAGGCTTAAGTTGGATTGTCTTTGTGGTTCAATTCAACTAATACAATCATAGTATTAATGAACAATTGTTTGTATTGTTACTTGCAATCACTACTTGTGTTGTGTGTTTTATCAGCCATGTAGCCCAATATCCTTCGAATCACTTTTGGAGATCAAAGCGTGATTATTGAAATGAAGGAATGGTGATAAAGTATTTTACCTTCCGTTGATTGGATTTAACAACAATGCATATTCTTTAATTATTTAACAGTAGCTGAACAACAAAAAGCATTTAGAATATAACAGTTTGTGCGCTTATTAGTCTCCATATAATTAAATATAGCAAAAGGCTATGAAATTCATTGCAGTGTTCTACTGATCTCATCGCGGGTTTTCTAGCGACATCTATTTGTGTAGAATCGATTTAGAACTCTATAAAAATTTTAAATTGTATTTCCCTATTTCTCATTATCCTTTGACGATTGAAAAGGAAGCCCGGCAATCAACTCCTTCACCATCAATCCAATTCTATAATCTTCTGCACCCTAATTCTGTCGGAATTATGTAGAGGTATCAATACAGTATTTGTCACTGATTTGTAATTTTATCTCGATAGAATGGGAGAAAAAAGAAGAAAGAGAAACAGTATATGCTTTACGGTCATATATTTTTAATTTCTTTTATGTTCAAACGGGGTTGGGCTTGGATCCGAGCCTCGATAATTTCAAGTGTAATTGATTAAAATAATTAATACATAATGCACAGTAAACCTATTACATTTTTTAATTTGAAACAAAATCAAATTTCTTCATCTTTTTTTTTTTCCAACTTTTGATCTTAATATCAATTTGAACCAAAGAATTGCACGAGCTGTTTGAGAATGTATGGTTTATCTGATAGGCAGGGAGCACTGATAGGCAGATCGCAACGTAACAATTAAGATTCAAGTGTTGCCATTTGGACATGTATGGTTTATCTGGCCCGAGTTTTCAAAGCATTGCTAGCATTACTTGGGCCAGAAATGGCTAAAACTTTATAAACAAGAATCAAGCTATCCCAGCAAAACTAACACGAATTTGATTTGATTTACGTGGGTGAATTTAAACCTTCAAGCTAATAACAATTATAGATTTTCGAAAATTTACGAACTTTAATGTTTTTCTTTTTCTTTTTGGGTAGATTATGTAATCATTGTTCTTAGTTTGCGATGTTGCTTGCCTATGTTAGCCCTCTACTAACTTTAGGGCCCAACTTTCCCAAAGCCCAATTAATGGTGAACATTAATACCTACTATAAGGTGCCGTTTGGTAAAACTAAAATCTGAAATTTGAAGTCTGGAAGTCTGAAATTTAAGTGCTTGAAAATATTAAGTTACTTAATTGAAAAAGTTTTACCTATTTGATAATCAACTAAATATATGCACTGAATTTAAATATCTCCTCTCATAAATATAATTGTTTTATCTTAAAATTTAAAATAATTTATTAATAATAGTATATGAGAAAGAAATATATTGTTCGTTTGTGAGAGATAGATAATAAGTGTATTTATGTTTGAGAATGTGTGTGTGTGTGTATGGAAAAACGTAAGTATGTAAGAGGAAACAAATTAAAATATGTGCGCGTGTATATGAGAGATAGAAAATGTATATGTGAAAGTATGTGTATGTGTGTGTAAAAATATATGTGCAAGAAAGTATGTTAATAACTGTGTGTGTGAGAGAGAGAGAGAGAGAGAGAGAGAGAGAGAGAGAGTGCATGTGACAGAGAGATGGAGAGAGAATACGTGTATTTGTGTGAAAGTAGGTATATGTGTGTGAGACAGAGAGAGTGTGTGTGTGTGTTTAAGAGAAAGAGAGAGATTGTGCACGTATGTGAGAAAGAGTATGCATATGTGCCTGCATGGGTGAGTGGGTGAGAGTGAGCGTGTGTATGTGCGTGTGCAATAAGGGGAGGGAAAAGAATATCCAAAATTCAGCAAATTAAGTAAAAAATTTTCACTTCAAATTCTGTGTACAAATTAAATAAGTGCTTAATGTGTTAAGTAGTAAAGGAATTTTGTTATCAAACACACTGAATTCAAAATGCACTTAATCCATTAATTTTCAGCATTACGTCATGTTATCAAACACCCACTCATCCCCAAAATGGAAAATGAATTTTGAAAAAGGTCTGTAAAGAATTAAAATTTTGTTTTAACTAAATTAAATGGTTGAAAGTTGACGTTATATTTAAAAGACCAAAATCAAATAAAAATAAAAATTTGTTTTTTTTTTTTTTTTTTTTGGGGCAGTGAAAGAGGTCTGAGGTTGTCGACACCACAATAGAAAGGAAATGCCGAAATAGCAAGGTGGGCGGTCCAAGCCAAGAGAATAAATGTTCGGTTGGTTGACTAAAAGTTTGGGCTTAATGATTTGGGTCACCACAACTCCGTAAATGTAGTAGGGCGAAGCTGAAGATGGTACATGGGAGCGGAGCGGAGGCAAGCCGAGGCTGGAATGTTGGCCTATCTGGGGGCAGCCACGAAAAGTAGTTGCCAAGTTTTTCATTACTCACCAGTCACCATCACCCAACAAAAAGAAAAGTTGAAAAAAATTAGCCTAATTTTCCTTGGAAGTGTTGTCAAAAAATATACGTGAAGACGTTTGCTGATTATATCAAACTCAACATGTTGAAATCAGTTATGATATTAACCATTCAAGGAAGCCAAGTTTTTGCCACATTTTATTCGTGTCAAGGCTTATAAAAATAAACGGTATTTAGTAGAATGCTTAAGGTCCGTTTGATTGAACTGAAAATTTTTTCTAGAAAATTTTTTCAGCAATTTCATAGGTTTATTTGTAAGTTCCCACAGAAATTATTTTTGTTCTCGGGCCTCTCGCTCACCTGCCAAAATCCAAACTCCCGTAGAGGCATTTACTCCAACAAGAGCTCAAAACAGATGAAGATCTATGGGAATTTATGATAAATTTGGTTTCCGGACAGAACAGACTGTCTTGGTCCTTGGGAGATTGGTGAGATGTCAAAGAAAGATTACTCCTTTCACATTTTATCTAAAGACGAGTTATGGGTTGGTCACATTTTATCTAAGACGAGTTATGGGATTGAGGACCAACATTGGCTGCCTGCATCTCATATTGTAGTCATGGGGTCGCAGATGAAACAAAACAGGGTCAGGGGCATTAACGAGGTGAAATGGTAAGTGACATGTTGGTTACAAGAAAAATACTTTAAACCCGTGATTAACCAGAGAGAAAATTGAACACATGGAAATTATAAAAAATTTGATTATTTTCTGAGAAAATGTTGTTCACGAAAAATATTTTACAATTTACCAAACAAACCCTAATAAAAAGCATACCTATTAATACGAGTTGAGAAATTTGATAATACGAGCTCCTAGCTTACAACTTACTTTTTTTTTTCTTTTTAATCTACTCTCTTCCAATCTTTTTTTTTTTTTTTAAACCTTAATAAGAGGATTGAAAATTCATATTTGTCCACAATTTAGTTAATCTCAATTTTTTTTTTGTCAAGATTCAACATACTATTCTACTCCTAATCTAATCTATTCTACGGGAGGGTCCAACTGGACCTGAGGGGCCAACGGGGACTAAACCACCGTTGGACCAAAGGAGCACTATGGTGCTCCTTTGGATTTTAATGCCATCAAACTGCTGCAGGTGGGGTTAGAACCCCCAACCTGCAGCAGGGGAGCTAATACCAACTGCTCCCCTCACCACTGAGCCTACGGCTCGGTTGGCAGTTAATCTCAATTACATGTGAACTTTTGGCGTCATCGAAACAGATTAGATTTTGGCGGTTTGTTTCATGGATGCCGCTGTCGATCATTTATTATTACGTCCTTTTGTCGTTCAAGTCAGAAAAATTAGGCAGGAGTCCCAAAAATCAATGACCAACATTTGTTGAATTTGCCGTGGCTCTTGACACATAGGATGCCATTGTACATAAATAGAACAGACGCTTTTACGATGTTACCTTGTTATAATTGTGACAGCCTGGGACGACTGAAAGCTCAGGTGACTAAAATTTCAAAGTGCGGTCCGACTATTGAACATGGGTTACATAAGTAGGCTTGAATTCAATGTCCCATTATTTTCGTAAAATTTTTAAATGAGTTCAATTAATGACTTTACTTGTAAATTTTGTAATATATAAAAAGTTGATAAGCATTTTTATGTCAATTTTTTAAATTAACATGCATCATTTTATTTATTTAATATTTTTTAAATTCATAAAATTTACAAATAAGATCATAGAGTCGGTACATAAGAATCTCCCCATTATTTTCAATAGTCCGTAGTACATAAGAAGGCTCAAATTTCTAGAAACATAAATAGGCTCAAATTCCCGCTGATTACATTGTAACGCTTACAGCGGTCGGAAGCTCTAGTGGTTAAAACTATAAAATGTGGTCTACTGTAATTCTACGCTGTAGAAATGCTCTTTGTGTTCTGCAGCAATGTTAAATTTAGATCACATAACATTGTTTTGCAATGTATCAAATATCAATTAAATTATATTATATAACTATAGTAATAACTTTTTATATGTGGGAAGATATTTTAAACGCGTTCGGTAGAAAGATAGATTTTTTCATAGTTGGTTATCATTTTGGATAATTGTTCTGTATGTGTTGCAAAATCAAATAGCTTGTGAAATTAATAAGGGCAAATTCTTTTCCTCTTTTTCTATTTGTTTCAAGGTAAGGGTAAACTCAGTGATAAAGAATAATAATGAAATTAGACACTGTATTAATTGTACGTTTTTGCAAAATGGTAATAATTAGGACCATTAGGGCATTGATTAGACAAACTCTTGAGAACTAATTAATTGGGATATTTTGAAAAATGAATTAAATGAAAAAAAAATGACCAAACGCAAGGAGAGGAAATAACTGTGAATGTACATACACTTGTATATAAAGAGTTGTGTGAATTAATCAATGTTATTAGAGCACCCTCGAAAATTATCATAGATTGTGTAATCAGTTCAAGAGTGATTCAATAATTAGTTTGCGGAACCAGTTTTTAGTAGCGACCTAAAGTCACTACAACACTTTAGTACCTTGGAAGCTATGAATCAGAAAAAACAATTTTGGTGTCATGTGGCCAAGATTTTCGCCTAAAATATCTCGATTCTTAACAGTTTTGCAAAGCCAAGACGGACTCATTGAAAGCAACTATTAAACTTAGGGTCTGTTTGGTACAGTTTAAGTTGTTTTCTGCGGAAGATACTTTCCACAAAAATCATTTTTTGCAGAAAATAATCAATTTTCTTATAATTTTCAGGTGTTTGGTTAATAATGTGTTGAAATTGTTTTCCTTGTAACTAGTAGTTACCTCTTGTGGAATCTTTCAATGACCATTGAAAGATTTTAACAACAAATTCCACACAGTTAGAATGGAATCTTTAAGCAAGAAAGTTAATATAAAACAATTAAATGCTTCTCTTACATTTCAAGTTTTCACAATTACACATTTATGCTGACTATATTCTGTCTTACACGGCCATTGCATGCACCAAATTGGATCCCAATTTGTGTTTAGGACATAAGCAACATATATAATTCGTCCACCTTATAAACAACAAATAAAACAAGAGGAACCTAATCTTAAAAACTATGGTGCTAAAGTACAACGTATTTATCCATCATTTATTTATCCACAAAGTGCTGAAAGATAGAACAATAAAAGGGAACGCTTTCAAGAAATATCACGGTCGATCCCACCTGAAAGCCAAAATTAAATCAAACATGAGGGAGTGAAAAGAATCGATCATAGTAAAAACATGGCAACCTGTAACGCTCCTTCGACTCCGTCCTGAAAATTCGCCTGAATATTTCTGACTCCATATTGTAGTGAACTAGACCGTGTTTATCTGTATCGATCACTATTCCTCCCTCATCATTACCATCGCAAGGAACCACACCCCTTATCTTAATAGTGCTGCCGGGGACACCCAAGCTGGATAAATCAAAGCTGCATGTTTTAACCCAGGTCTTTTTTTCCCTGTCCTTCAAAACCCATATGTCGGTTACTGATGTTCTTGCAGAGCTGTCCACGAGCGCCAAATAATTCTTGAACCCAGTTAAAAACAACAATCTGTGCTCAGAATCAAAGTAACTCCTGGGATAAGAAATTGATTCGAATTTCTCAGTCTCCAAATCGAACGACTAGTATTGATTTGTTGTTCAAATGACTGGCTTCGTCAGAAACCATCCAATAAATAAATCCACTAAGGTTAACAGATAAACCATGTGTCTGGACTTTATAGGGACAATCCTCAGTTCTTCTCCAGGACCCCAAATTGACATACTTCCCTTCAGTCAAACAAAATATGTCGCATACCATTCCTTGATCTCCAACAAATGAAACACTGGGGTACAAATGGACAATCTTGAAAACATCATTGGAGCTACTGCTGCTGCAGAGCCCGAAACCGACCGTGCAATATCGAGGCACAGATGAAGAAAGTGGGACGCGCACAAATTCTTGGATACTAGGATTACATACGTAAATTTGGTACGGGCAGCACAGGAGTACTAAGGGCCCGCATGAAGTAAAGGTATTAACTGGATCACCAACGGGAGCCTTGATTCTGTTCACGACCTGACCATTCATGTTGATACTAGTGAGTTCAACCACTATCGTCTCATCCATTTCATCCTTGACTTCACTGGAGCAGTACTTTCGGAAAATTAAGAGCCGGTCAGTCTTGGATTGTTGGCTGTGTCGTGCGATGAAATGTTTATCATGAGATAATAAATGGAGCCATTGCTTTGAAACGCACCTGAATCTGCAAAGGACTTTTACTGGAAGCCTTGATAATATTTCAATGACCAAATCACGAGGAAGATTGCCCATACCGTCAGCTTCGACCATGGTTGTATTTTTCTCGCATGGTCCTCCACTTCCATCGGCTTTCGTTTTCTGAGGATCATTTTTTAATCAAATCCGAAAGATTTTTCATCGATGGAATTTAGTTATTGGGTGAGAGTTTTTGGTAGGTTGAAAGTTGAGGACTGTGATATGGTGAAAACAAAGCAAACTGCAAGTTTGGTTTGACTTCTCAGCCTTTTAACTTCGAGACTTCGCTCAGGCTTTAGCGGGAGCGACCATGGTGTCCTGTTTATAGTGCATATATATAAGGGTTAATTACACTTTGCCCCCTGAAAGTGGGGATAACCAACACTTTGCCCCCCTGAATGTCAAAAACCTACACTTTGCACCTAAAATTTTGGCTTTCAATTTTTTTGATTACCTTCATTTTGTATAAATTATTAAAAGACCAAATTGCCCTTATAAATATATGTCCATTGACAAATATGCCTATAGACACTAAAAATAAATTCTTTTGCCTATTTTGTTCCATGCATGTCTATCATCTTCCTATATGCGTTTATATGCATAATTTTTAAAAAATGTATATTTTGAAAAATATATGTACATGCTATTTCACTAACCATACAAAATATATAAAATTTTTGTTGTAAGATACTTCGCGAATAATATTTTAATTTATGAAAATTTTTAAAATTTGCATAATATTAATAACATATCTTTCACATTATATACAAAAAATAAAGATTTATATCCAAATTTGTATACGTGTATATATATATATATATATATATATATATATCCAATATGATGATTAGAACTTTAATGAATGTGATATGTCTAATATATTATGCTATAGTAATATCAAATTTAACTCTTTTCTTTGTGCATGAGATATCACATTAATAGAAAATTTAACATGTTATTAGTTTTACATATATATATATATGTATAAAAATTAGGATATAAATCTTTAATTTTTTGCATATAATGCAAAAAATATCTCTTTCCTATTATGCAAATTTTGAAATTTTGTACAAATTGAAATATTATTCGTGATATATTTTATATTTTTTATAGTTAAAGTGTATGTAAAAATATTTATAAAAATATTATATGTATTGCATATTAAACGAACATGATAAATATGCATGGGATAAAATAGAAAAAACAAATAAGTTTTAGTGCGTATGTATGTTTGCCAATGGACATGTATTTATAAGGGCAATTTAGTCTTTTAACAATTTATACAAAATGAAGGTAATAAAAAAAATTCAAAGCCAAAATTTTAGGAGCAAAGTGTATGTTCTTTGCATTCAGGGGGGCAAAGTGTTGGTTACCCCCACTTTCAGGGGGGCAAAGTGTAATTAACCCTATATATAAATCGGTTCTGTGTTAGCGGGATTTGATATTTAGCCCATTAACAGAGCCCCAATAGGCCCATTCATGTAGTGATGTTACATGTGTAAAAAAGTTTATTAACAAGTGTCATAAATAAATGATTTAATAAGTGAATAAAATTTTTGATACACATGAGAACACCATATGAATGGAATTGGTAAGAGCTCAATTAATGGGGTTAAGGATCATAATCTGATTATTAGCAGCCCTTTCCACCGTGTATAGCCAAATAAATATGATTTACTCCAATTATTGACTGGTGAAAAGGGTTGCTACTAATGGCACAACCTATTTAGAATTTGTTTGGTTGCATGTAAAATATTTTCCTAAGGAAACTATTTTTTTTTAAAAATATTTTACATAAAAAATATTATTTTTCTTACAATTTTCTGGTGTTTAGACAACAGCGTAAAAATCTTTTGAAAAATATTTTTTTTATGTTATTTATTTTTTTATTGTTAGTATGAGTTAAATAGACTAATGACAATTGTAATAAATGTTTGACAAGTAAATAGAGTTAACTAAAGATTGTTTTTTTTATAATTAATCTTCAAAATAATATAATGGTAAAATATGCATAACTATAATCATATTATTGTTGAGCGCAAGATTATGAAAAAGTTAGTTGATAAGAATTAAAAACAAAAAGTTTGGTAATTGAAGTTATAAAAGTGGGTATTTAAGGTTTTAATGTTACTCCTGAACTCTAAGAAAAACAACTTACGTTCATTGAGTATATAAATTATTTTTAGCCAAAAAGGAGAAAAATTGAAAAATATTTTATCCAAGACAATATTTTCCGGTGTTTAGCAACAAGGAAAATTTTAAGAATATTTTTAAGAAAATATTTTCAATCCAAGGCGTTGTCAATTTGTCCAATTAAATAGGTTATGTTGTCTCGCTATAGTAACAATTAAAATGTACAAAATTAACATATATAATCATGTGTTTAAATGAGGATGACTGTTGTACTGTGGAAGGATATAGAAACATTGTGAGATACCCAACAAATACTTTAGATAGTTTTGGGTTGGGGCGTATAAATGCAAGTGTACAGCTGCCTGTCACATGATCATAGATAGATAGTGGACGAGTCTAAGTATATGAAGTGGAAAGGAGGGGTATTTCCTCAGTTTAACTTCTATCGTTACACACAACAAGAATGACAAGTAAATGGGTTGATATTGAACAAGTTCATTATTACCAAAATATATACATAACAAGCGAGCAAGTATTTGCGTATAGAAGCAATCGGAAAGAGTAACAAGTGTTCAAAGAGGAGGCCGGCCTTTTATTAAATCCGAAACAATTATGCTGGTAATGTCTGTGCCGTTTGGTATCTTGAGAGTTTGAGGAGTGCACTGATGCTGACTTCATACTTATCTTGAAGCCATGACGAATTTTGGATAATGAATAAGTACATGGAAGACGAACTGAAGAAGTAGATGTTGTTGTTTCTTTCAATGAATAGTTGTTGGATCGGACAATCTATTTTTTTATTATCAAATTCCTGAATTTTGGTTGATGAATAAGGGCATGGAAGACAAACTGAAGTAGATGCTGTTGTCCCTTCCGATGAATACGACAATCTTTTATTATTATTATTATTATTATCAAATTCCTGGATATAAATATGTGAAGATTTTTTTGGTTATCGTGATTGTAACTTTTTTTTTTGTATTACATAATTTCCAATGATCAATATTGGACTTCCCAACTGAAACAGTTTAAAAACAGAAATGGTACAACTAGCTCTTTATATGTATTTTTTTTTATAGGACCTAATTCAACCGATATGAACCGTGGAATTCCTTGTTTAAATTTAAGTCTTAATTTTCAGTGCGAATGTTTTACGTCCACCCGATTGAAATGTCTTATTTGAACCGTATTATTCAATTTCAGGAAATTATGAATAGCCTAATTTTCATTTTTTTTTAAAATGAAAGAAGGTAAAATGGAGAAATGAACTAGAGCACTGGTCCTCCTTTTGTAAAAGTAGATAAAAATTGGGAGAGATGGAATCTTGGAAAAGTAGTGTTAACCAGGACATAAAGAAACCACTTTAAAAACACGAAAGAAAGAGACCGATGTCACAGCCAACTTTTTTTTTAAAGGATGTCACAGCCAACTTAGTGTCGGTTTTTCGTTTTCTATTTTGTAACAAAAGCAATATTTTAGTGTAGCGGAGGCGCATGCATGTTTCTGTTCTTTGGCGTCAGTCTTAAAGCTTCAATTAATTTGAAAGGCAGTGCAGCAGCCGGGGCCTTTAATTAATTTGAAAATGGTAGTACATTCGGAGTACTCGTACGTTATCAATAAAGGAATGGTTGTAAGTAATCTATGTTTAATAAAGTCCCGTGATTCCTAGGGCTGCTAGAAAGTTAAAAGTTATGTAACGATGAATTTATGTCTCTCCACATCATCCTTTTTAGAAAACTTCAAGGAGTGGATGGGAAAAAGGCAGTGTCATCATGTAAGGCTATGGATTCATTTGATCAGCCATGAATTGTATGCGAGTACAAGACAAACTCGATCAACCAGCTAGGAATTGTTTCAACACCAGTAGGCTTTGTCGTTTGATTTGCATGGTAAAAGATACTGCTGTATGAGTGAAGATTGGAGCGAATTAAATGCCATATTAATCTTAAAAATTAACAAGGGAAGTAAATAAAAAAGGTAACGCAAAAAGCCTAAGCACGAAACACAGCTAGTGTTAATTCTGTGCATTTCTGAAATTTAGTTCGCTTGTGATCATAACCGAACCCTTGATGGCTGTTCTGTTGTAGACTTGTCGTTCTCTCTCTTTTACTTCGTCTTTTTCCCACATAATTGTGGTTTCCTTTACCATAACAGACCACATGATCGGTGATAATTGGCCAACCACCCACACCAAAAGTTTTCAATGCTCTAAATTTGTTCTGAACATGTCAAGGGTCCATTTATTTATTTTTACGGAAAGGGGAGCCCTCCTGAAAGTAGAGAAGGAAAGTTGCCTAACTGGAGAAGAACAACACCCCCCCCCCCCCCAACGACAAAACAACAAAACAACCACAAAAACACACTACCAACCTCAAAAAGAAAATTAGCAGCTGGATTCGAGTACTGATTGTAAGCCAGAACTGGAATGGAATGTGATTTACTAATGTTTCTCCTTAAGCTTACCAAGACTTTCTCAATGTTATTGCTGTGTAAAATTTTATAAACGTTTCAAGTGATCTGAGTCTGAGAACCTAGCTTGTTTTGGGGTTCGGAATTGGCCCATGTCCAACATCTTTCCTATGTCATTTATTTATAAGATGTGCATTCCGTCCATCAATTGCTCAAAATTCATGACAATTAGATTGGCTAAGTAAACCATAATCATTCCCAAATGCACAGGTGGGAGACTTTATTGATTATGATACTGCAAAATGGAAGACACATCTGCTGCAATATCCATTTCTGGAACATGAGGTAGAGCTGATTACAAAAATTCCCGTCAGCTCTGTGGTCCCAGGATGAGATGGTATGGCATTTTACGAAAGATGGTGAATTCAATGCCAAATCAGCCTACCATTTGGCAAGATTCCTAAAGAAAAAAGATGCAAATGAAGGGTTAACCTCAATTGAAAGTAAAGAGCGCAGTTTTTGGAGGAAGCTTTGGCATATGGAGATTCCACAGAGAACAAAAATTTTCCTATGGAAGGCCAGTAACAATATTCTGCCTACAGGTCAAAACATGCACAAAAGATTGAAATCATGTAGGAGTGAATGCAAGATTTGTGGATGCGAGCTGCAAACCGATAAGCACGTCTTCTTTGAATGTGCAGCAGCAGGGAAGATTTGGAAGGAAATCCCAATCACCAGGAATCCCATATATGGTACAGCCAGGAGCTTTAAAGATTGGTTTGAGTCTGTCCTCATAACAGAATCAAAAGGAGTTGCAGAACTTACAGCTATAATTGTTTGGTTCATTTGGAAAAGAAGGAATGAGATGAGTTTTGAAGGAAAGGCTCAGGACGCGTTGCATCTAGTCAGTTATGGACAGGCCTTTCTACAGGAGTTTCAAGAATCACAAACCAAACAGGCAGCCCCTTTGGTCAGGAATATAGAGAAATGGAAACCACCAAATGGAGGACTTCTAAACTTAAATGTGGATGTAAGCTTCAGCAATGAAAGAGCTGCAGTAGGAGTAATTGTTAGAGACGATAAGGAGAGGTAGAAGCTGCTATGATGGAGTATATGGGGCATTGTTTTGATGCAGAACAGGCCGAAACACTGGCTTTCCTTAAGGCGTTAGAGTGGGCTATGGATGTTGGTCTAACACACTTCCAGATGGAAGGGGATGCTCTCTGTGTGGTTAGGAAAATCAACAGCAAGAAGAAAGAATTGTATATGGCAGGTAACATTTTAGATGCAGTCAGAGTTTTGCTTAAACGGTTTCCGGTTGTAAAAGTGAATTATGTTTCTCGGCTGAATAACAAACCAGCCCATATAGCAGCAAATCTGGCTTTGTCTGTCGAAAATAGAGTTGTTTATTTTTCGAACTTTCCATGTGATGTAATAAACGCTGCTATGCATGACTTATTTTAATGAAATGTGTTTTTTACTCAAAAAAAAAAAAAAAAAAAAAAAAAAGGAAGAGAGGCTGCTTACGTGCAAGGATAAAAGGTAAACGTAAGAAAAGGACGAAAAAAAAATAAAGATAATTGGTCTAAGGTCAAGTGCATTTAATTTTAGTTCCGTTAGGCGTTGGCAGTTGGATGTCAGTTACAACTTGAATAGACCAATGCGTACTATGATCAAGCATCGGGGATGTCGACACGATATGCCTAGAAAAAGTATCGATGCACTTTAATGTACGAATGAATAATAATTAATAGAGAATTGAACAGTTAACGTTCTACACGACTTTGCTCGAGAGAGTGAATGTACACTGAACATTTAATACCATTTTCTAAGCAGGTTAGAATAAGCTTTCGTAAACTTAAAACTGCAATTAGTTACTAACATTTTCCATTATTTAACAGAGAACCCTCGTTCTTGTGTTTTCAATTGTTTTGAAGAAATGCAACGCTGGAAACAAGTTTTACTGACAACTGTTGTCGGGTGGCTGCTCCACAACCGGTTGTCTTCTCTGGGTGAATTCTAGGGAAGTAAGAGACGTAATAGTTTCCTTTGTAGATATTGACTCTCCAGTCCCAGACTGAAGAATGAAAATGTCATAAATAAGTTTGGGCTAGGCATTAAAGCAAAGGGACCCATTTTAAGTTTGGGCTCGGCATTCAGGCCAATGGGATGGATTCACCAATTCCCATTCAATTTCCACATACTAACTATTAATAAGACGGATCAACAAAAGAGTTAATGGATCCAACAAGGAGAATAGAAGACGATGATGACGAACAAAATGGAGTTTTGCCGGCCTACACAATTATCCAGTTTCTTAGTCTCAGCAGACGAATTGATTAATGATTTCCAATGAGAACCAAGAAATAAAAGGAATAAAAATATAAGAAAAGATCAATAATTCTGCCCCAAAATAAACAACGAAAAAATACAAGGGGACAAACATATAACCAAAGATCAATAATTCTATGCAGACAACATATCTGCATTGCTCACCTTGCTGCTAGAGTTACTCTTACAAGTTACAACACATCAAATAAACAAAATTGCCCCATAATACTGGAAAGGCATATCCTCTGGTAAAGGAAAACAAAGGTTTGACACAGCATCCCAACCACCTCAGATGTACATGTAAAACCATTGCCACCCATGTGTTTTAGGGATTCAGGTTGCAACCATAGCGACTGACATTAAACATGTTAAAAACTAACATTCTTTGCACAGACATATCTTTAGATGCAAGCTAAAGTGAGTTTAATGCTCTTGATAAGCAAGAGAAGTAAAACAGCAGCTGCATGGCATGAAATACATCACACTTCCTAGATACTTGTCGTTCAACATGGAAACAGAAAGACAATATGCAGCAAAATAGTTCAAAAATGAAAAGGAAATATAGAGGCAAATACAAGATCTACATAACAAAAAAATGATTGATATACAATTTCTCGATGTTCAAAAATTATCCTCCAGTATGGACAAGAAGGAAACTGACAGGACGAAAATGAATGGCAGAGTCTCTGCTGAAAGTGTTTATGCCTGCTTGCAAAATTCATATTTGACTAACACAAAAACATCCCGTAAATGCAGCGTTTGGAAAACCTACTCATATATAAACTGAACTTCCACATGCGGATATTTCCTCATACACCTTACCATGAATGAATTAAAATTGGCGAAGGTATGGCACTCTTCAGGGGACTTGATCTCCGACACAATCCCATAGATCACCAACTTCTTGAGGATAGTGCATCTTTCCAGAAGCCCCGCAACCAAATGGGATAACAGATCAGTGATTACTGTCCACCCAATTTCCAGCACAACTACGTTCTCCAGCTGAAAAGAATCTTGCAACCCATACTGAAGTGCTGCCTCCCTTAAATCATAACTCAGTGACAGATGACTCAAAAGAGGGAAGCACGAAGAAATTGTCTCTATATCCACAACCTCATCTTCATCATCAAACACGACACCCCAAAGCCTGAGCCTTCTCATTTTTGATGATTTGGAGATCATATGGTGAAACTTTGCCCACATGATTGTGAAATTGCTGACATCCACAACCTCCAGATTTTCAGCACTTTCCCCAATATCAAGATGGATAACGCTAACATCGTCAATCCTGAGGAGCTTTAGTGTCCCCTTGCCAACAAGCTCAAAAACTTCAAGCGTGCAATCTTTTAAGTGCAACTTCTCAAGACTATCGGCCTCCAGTATAAATTTATCCAAACTAATAGCCTCAACATATATATCTTTAGTGAGTTACTGCTCAGTTCCATTGTCGCCTGATGATCTGACATGACAACATCAAGACTGACAAGGGTCAAAACCTCAATTTTTGGACAAGCAGTCAGCAAAAGACTCAGATCCAAAGCTGATATACTAACATAACTCAGAGCAAGCGATCGCAAGCAAGGAAATTTTTGATAAGCAGGCTCAATCCCTGTGATTGTATTGTGAGACAATGTCAAAATTTCCAGCTTTTGTCGACTGCATTTTTCAAATATATTAATGTTTGGTGTCGTTCTCACATTATAGTGCAATTGGCGTAAGGTATCTCTAGTATACATAAGCCATGCAATTACCGGGGCGGCTGAGAACTCATCGACATCATCCATGATTATTGAGAGGCACTCAAGCGCACTAGTCTGGAAAATTGTCTGCGTGATAATAATCTCTAGTTTACTTGTACTCAGATAATGGTAAGCAGGCCAGTCATTGGAGTTAAATGTAAGGGCGTGGAGATACTTCTCGCCATTTTCGGCAAGTTGCAGATGCAATCACAACATCACGAGCAGCCCCAAGCCGGGATAATATATTTCCAATGACCTCTACGGGAAAATGTTCCATGCCTATACCAGAAAAGAAAGAGCAAAAGAAAGAGATGCTCAATAATCCTACAGCCTACTAAAATCGATTAAGCCACTGAGAGCTTCAAAGTGGAACAAAGGATTACACAAACCCAAATCCTAACGATGATTTCTTAAGAAATCTCATGTCCGACATCTTTAAGGCTTAGTTTGGGAGTTGGGATAGAAAAGAAAAGAAGAGAAAAGAAAGTGAGGAAAAGAAAAAAGGGGAAATCAATTTACTTTCTTTTCTTACATTTTCTTCCTAAATTTGGAAGAAAAATTTTTTGACCAAAACAAGGCAACTTTTCCTTCTATTTCTTTTCTTTTCTTTCCCTTTCCTTCCTCCCAAACAAAGGAAAATAGGTTAAGTAAATTTTCTTTTCTTTTCCTTCCTTACTTCCAAACAAAACAACACCTTAAAATTTTTTTTTCTTTTCTTTTTCTTCTATTTTCTTCCTCCCAAACATAGTGTAAATGAAGTAGCCAAAAGTCCAAAAAAATTAAATGAACAACCTCCAGAAAATATATGACAGAGCAACCCCTAGTCAATCAATCATTTTGGAAATCTCATCAATCACTAGTTCAACCAGTCCATTGACTACTCTACAAACTCAGATTTGGAATAAAGGATTTTGAGATAGTTTGATAAAAGTCCTGCCAGATTATATTTCAGATGGCCAATCAACAAAATCTTAAGATATAAAAGATTAGATACAACTATAAAAGGAGCAATTTTCATTCTTCATCAATTTTCAGTCTTCAGCAATCAACAAACACAAATTACATCAAGTTCTAATCATGATACCAAAACGTTAACAATAAAAAAATAAAAAAAATATTTTAGATTTTAACGCATGAACAGTAACACAAACATAACATGTATATTCAAATGAAATATCACGGTCAAGAAAAAATAATGTATTGAAAACAGAGTTTTTTGTTGTGACTCGCCAAAAACGATTGATCAGGCGGTGATGATCAGAACCCAGAATCCAAAATCCACTGTAAACAAATAAATCAAGAATGGAAAAAATGCATTGATTAAAGGATGCCCTCAATCGTGTGCATCTAAATAAGCATAAATTCGGGGGGGGGGGGGGGGGGGGGAATAATGATTTGGGGAAAAGAAACAAAAAGAGAAAAGGCAAAAGATGATATTGATTAGCTGAGGAGGAGAGAGAAGAATCAGTGAAAAATAGTAATTCTAGTGAAGGGAATATAAGCAAGACTCCCCGAAAGAGAGAGGGAGAGGGGCTCGGCTCGAGTGCGATCTGATTCGCTGAAATAGAGTAATGGTCAAGCTAACTGGCTGGGCAGTCCCCTTGGCCTCTGCCCCCGCCGTCAGCCCCCTGCAAAAAACGCGGGCGCCAACACGCACACAAGTAAGTGCTTGCGTCGTAGGTTCGCCAGGTGGTTTGCACGTGACTGTATGGGGAAATCTGGAGCATGTGCGCGGCGTCGCTTACGGAGCATATGGTTTAAAATAGAGACAAATAAGTATAATGATCCATAATATAAGAAATTTGCGTAAGAAAATTTACTTTAAATTTTAAGATTTATAGATGAAATTATAAAATTTTTCAGAAGATTTTTTTTAACAAAACCAGCATGAGCATATATTCATACTTTTTTTTTGTCAATAGTCAACAATATATTATCTTACTTCTAATTCACACTAAAAAGAAAGAGGCCTAACAGAGCCCGAAATATCAATGGCAGAGAGTACTTCGAAGTTTGAATATATGCAATGTATTCCTCGACACATGATTATACAACATCTTGATTTTCACACCTGTATAGATATTATCTGTACATAATTCTTATTTGATTTTTGCAATTCAACTTTGCTCATTTATAAAAAGTCACATTTGAATAGTATGCGTTTACAATGTCTACATTATCTCGACCATTTGGAATTAACAATTTTTAAAAAACTAATATAATTTTAACCCGGGAAACTTAGAATTTGAAATTTGATAAGGCAAAATGATTTTAAATTATAGAGACTACTATATTTAACCGGTTTTCTCGTAATTGTGTTATTTCTGCGATATTTTCATTTTTAGAAGTTCATTTAAATTGCACCGTGCACGGGCTATTCATCCAAGATGTAAAGTGAATTTGATAGAAGGCTTCTATAATTAGCTTATATGTGATGTGAATCAGACACGTTTCTTACTATTTAATGAGATAATATGGTCGAATATTATTATTTGTAGGAAAAATGCTGTGTGCAATGCATGGATATCTAAAGTAGGAAGTTTATTATTTTAGATTCTGAAATATCAAGGTTGTCTGACATCTATCAATTGTTGTTGTAGAACAGTAAATAATTTCAAGCGAAGACAAATTTTAAAGTCACTTGGATTTATTGTGCGGGGAAGAAAAGTATATATATATATATATATATATTCTGCTGTGCGCATGCTACACGATGTTTGACACCCCTTTTCAATCATCCTAATCCAAAACTACACAGCTAACTTTCGAACCCAAGAGGCGCATACTTCGTTGTTTGAATATTGTTTTTTAGATTTTCTTTTGAAGTATTACTATAACATTTTTAAGAGATTTTTAATAAATGCGAATGCAAGATAAGAAATGATGGTTAAAAAAAATTATATTTAGAGTTTACTAAAAGCCAAAAAAAAAAAAAAAAAAACCTTTGGATTATATCGTAATATTGGCAAAAAAGTAATCCATTCGAACGAACTTCTGGACCCTTCTTCACTTTATTTACTGCTGACTGTCTCTCCATCATTATTGCGCCCAAGAAAAATAGACAGGTACTACGGAAATAGAGCTGAGCGCAACTACCCGCAGAAATCAGCGCATGAACAAAGTCAAAGATTTAAGAATCGAAATTGAAAAGGTTTGAATAGAAAAAATGTACTCTATAAATGTGAAGGTTGTATGATTTGTCCAGCTTAAACAACATTTTTTGTTGTTGATTACATAACAAGTTTAGACCTTACCAATGGAATATCAAGAAAATGGTGCGTATCCATCTTTTCTTTTATGGGTAAAGAAAGAGGATTTTTATTAATAATCTGATATATAATAATAATGAAGTATACCAGCTTTTAGACTTCTGAATTTGAATATGATTACACGCTCACATATCAATTTATTTTTTCTAAATATGTGAACATAAGCAATTTCTAGTTCCACAAATGTTATTATTAAAACGACTTATGTTTCTTTAACCAAAAAACAAAAATATTTATGTTTCCGGACTATATTTGCAAGAATCATTGCTAAAGCCTAGGAGTTATTCAGAAATAAGTAGCATTTTTACCCTTGTATTTTCAGAAACGAGGAAGCATTTTTACTCCTGTATTAATAGAATTTTTACAATATTTGAGCCAAAGCCAAGAAGAAACAAGTGGAAATAAAAACCCAACGAATCAATTGAAGGCGAGTGCGAATGAGGGATTATATCACGAGATTAATGACACCTATGGTTTGTTTCTTTTTTTTGGTAGTACACCTATGGTTTCTTTCAACGTCAAGTCCGAGTCCTTTCTTTAACATTTTGTGCAGTCACTAACATAAAGTGTAAAAAATCCACTCTATTTGTTTTTTTTTTTAAATTTAAAATATATTTTTAATTAACTTTTTATCTCAGAAAATAATTTTTAAAATTATTAAAGTAATATTTTATTAAAAAATACAACAAAAAACCATCCAAAAAGAACCGCATCTCTGAAGACTTATACAATGGTATTACAGCATGTTATCGCAATTAAAAAGGTATATTTCACGTCTATTTTGTAATCACTTGAATAATATTAATATATACCTTTTTCTCGTGGCATCATATTGTCACGACATTATAGACCCAATATTTTGTATCATTGTTTTAGAGAATTAGGGCAAAGCCCTCATCCTGTTTTCTCAGAGTTCAGGGTTGTTTTAGAGAATTAACCATGGTTAACCGCCAACAACACAACCCAAACTGTTATCTTTTAAAATTATTTTCTTTTACTTTTTTCTTTTGTGATGTGAATTATAGCTTTAAATTAAACATTGGGCTACTGCGGCTGTAAAAAGTATAAACCCCAAAAGAAAAAAAAAAAAGAGAAGAAAAAAAGACAAATGCTTTTACTGCCCATATTTCTGTATTATCTAGGCTTCTCAGTGCCCACTAGTTCTAGTTCTAGCAAAGTAGCAGAAGCTTAGTTTTTAGGCCTTAGAAATTACCACAACTAAGCAGAAATTACTAGTAGGATAAACGAATAGAATGAAGCGGTTACCAAAAATCCCAAAAACCCATTTCCCATAATTTTTGCTGCTTCCCTTCTCTCAAATCCAGTAAGTGCTTCAAACGTTGATTGCTACTGTGGTTTTCAATTGTGCCGCTAACTGTATCAGGTCTATTTCTCTCTTTTTGATTCCCAATACTCAAAAATTTCTCTTTCTTGTTTCACTTTTCTTCTAATTGCTGATTTTTTTTTTTTTTTGGGGTCTTCTCTAATTAGCCGGAAACGGTTCATTCTTATGCTGTCTGGTTTAATATTAGACATTTGGGGAATCTTGATTGTTCTGCTGCATTATAATCTAATTTAGCTTGTAATCTGCTACAAATTGGTGTTGGCTTTTTGCTTTTTCTTTCTGCCAAGCTTAGGAACTTTTGTTAATTGTTTATCCCTGTTGAATTTTTTTGATTACTTGTTGGTTTTAGGTTATGATTTTAGGGAGCTTTCTGGTTATATTTTATAATTAACAGGTTCTGAAAGGATATCTTGGATTGCGAATTCAAGAACAGGCATTTGGGTTTCTTGATCTTGTTGCAAAATTTTCTATAGTATTTTGGGTTTTTCTTGTATGGCTGCGTGCACATCAACTTGTTTTAGGCCTTACAATGCCCGAAGCTCAATGGGCGTTTTGAACGTTCTTGGAGGAAAAGTAGGCCCTTTGAAAAAGCTCGATGAGAAGATTGGCTTGTTGAATGTTGGCCAAAAGGGTAGTTCAATTTGCACTCAGATTAAGTGTTCTACAAACTCTCATAGCGTCAACCAGTTTCACAGTAAAGATCCCTTTCTGAATTTGCACCCAGAAATTTCGATGCTTAGGGGCGAGGGAAACAGCAACATGACCAACCCCAGGCAGGATAGCTCAAGTGGAAGTGTTACTGAGAGTTTGAGAGATACTTCGAGATCAAACAATTGCAATGAGGCAAAGATCAAAGTTATTGGTGTTGGAGGTGGCGGGTCAAATGCAGTTAATCGAATGATTGAGAGTTCTATGAAGGGTGTAGAGTTCTGGATTGTTAACACGGATATCCAAGCCATGAGGATGTCACCTGTATTTCCCGAGCAACGCTTGCAAATTGGTCAAGAGCTTACCAGGGGACTTGGAGCTGGTGGGAACCCGGATATTGGGATGAATGCTGCTAAAGAAAGCAAAGAATCCATTGAAGATGCGGTTTATGGTGCAGACATGGTTTTTGTCACAGTAAGTTCTAATTATTTTTTGCCAAGTTTGTTTCTGGGTGGATTCTTTTACTGTTAGCAGTATTGTTTCTGGGTGAATTCTTTTACTGTTAGCAATATACTTGTTTTCTGCAATTATCTTTATCAGTTTAAAGAAACAACAGTAAAGGTGTCTACTAATGAGAATATATGTATAAGCCTATGTTTATATAGTAAGAAGATGCTCCTGAGTCCTTCTTTTATGCATATTGTGCTTTCAATCAATGATCAGAGACAAGTAGAATCTAAATTTGAGTTAAGATTTCTACTAAATGGTGTAAAAGGCAACACATTTCTGCTATCGGTATGCTAAATATTTGCTGTTTAAATTACCCTTAGAATATCTTTTATGATTTCATCTGGGACTTCACATGGTTCTCTACAGGCTGGAATGGGTGGAGGAACTGGGACTGGTGGGGCTCCTGTAATTGCTGGAATTGCTAAATCAATGGGTATCTTGACTGTTGGGATTGTTACAACTCCTTTCTCCTTTGAGGGTCGAAGAAGAGCAGTTCAAGCACAAGAAGGGATTGCAGCTTTGAGAGAGAATGTTGATACGCTAATTGTCATTCCAAATGATAAATTATTGACTGCAGTTTCCCCATCCACGCCAGTAACAGAAGCATTTAACTTGGCTGATGATATTCTTCGACAAGGAGTCCGTGGTATCTCAGATATAATTACGGTAATCAACTTGTCATGACTAGAGGCTCATTCCATAGTATCTAGCTACTTAATTTCTTACAGTTAATATTTAGCGACCTACTTCTGCATATGTATGTAATTTCTGCTTATGATGTTGCTTTTTGTTTACTTCCTCCCTCTAGCTTATCCCTTGTGCACTTGCTATATGAATGCCAAATTGTCACAGACATTAATGAACTCTTCCTAGATGACCAACTCTTGTGCTAGATGTCAGAGAAGATTTATCAACTTTTCTATTTGGGATTTGTGTCTTGCAGGTGCATGATGATTCTTGTTTCTGATCAACTAGTAAACCTCAGTGATTTGGTTTCTTCTTGAACTAATTCTTCTCATTTTCTTGAATGACGATTAACTGTCATGTAATAATCCTGGTGAAATTAGGCTGGAATTACTTCTTTTTTTTTTTAATACTGTTATAACGGTGAATAGTGGTATATTCTACCTGGTGATTACCTTTCATCATGCAAGTCTGGAAGCCTTCTTGCTTTCACATGCTTTTCCTCCCACCTAAAACACCACATTTAAAACGTGCTGCACTGCTTCATAATTCATGATTGTTAAAACACTTTTATAAATGACTGAATGAATGTCTTTTAGTCTTGCACAAGGTCCTTTGGGTTCTGTATCTGAAATACTACAGTGGTGTATAATGAGAGGATTTTAGATGTGTGTGGATGTCATTACCAAAATCCTATACGTACAAAGTTATATGGAGTAGTATGGTGCATGATTGATAACAATGAATTTGCACGGTGCACGATCAAGAACAATGAATTTGATAAGTTTGATATTGTTAGATGTTTCTTTTATTGAACAGATAATTTAACTTCCTTTTCACGATCTCTTCTAAATTTCATAGCAAGGTTCTTGTCCTGTAGAATTTGTGATAAGGTGTTTTCAATGCAGATACCTGGACTGGTTAATGTTGATTTTGCTGATGTGCGTGCCATTATGGCCAATGCTGGTTCTTCATTGATGGGCATTGGGACTGCAACAGGTACTTCGAAAAAGCTACTGACTAAGTGAATTGTGGTAGAAGCATTTGTGCTTCTTATGTCTGTGAAGGGGTTTTTTGAAAACATTGTTCCCTAAACCAGTTTTCTTAATCAACTCTTCGGTGTTTCGTATAGCTATAATTTCACTTCACCTTCATTGCTTGATTCCTAGGAAATGACTTAAGAATATTTGCATAACCAGAAAATGAATATTTGTAAGGTCCACAATGTTTGACATTCTGGATATCCAACTGTGCAGGGAAGACAAGGGCTAGGGATGCTGCACTGAATGCAATTCAATCTCCCTTGCTAGATATCGGAATAGAGAGGGCTACTGGTATTGTGTGGAATATTACGGGTGGCAGTGATTTGACATTGTTTGAGGTATATAATTCCTTCTCTACATGTGTGCATGCATGCTTTATTTATTACGAGTGGAACTGCTGAAGATATTTTAGGCTAAGTAACAATGAAGATTACTTCTCTGTAAAAGAAAGAAATATCTGTAAAAAAAGGCAAAAATCTTCTTTGGTTAGGGGTCTTTTCTGTTTTACATGGGAAAAAAAAAATGCAGGCTACTTCTTGTATAGTTATTACATTTTTGCTAGAAGTGGCTTTTAAGATCTATTGTTTGTGGACTCTATGTATATTTCTTTGTGTTGTTTTTGTACATATATTCCTTCTGGTTATAAAACAGCTATCTGGGTGCTTACATGGCCCCTTGATTATCAACATTCTGACAAAACGAATTTTTAAAGTGGCGATGACATGGTTCTTAATGTAGAAACTTCGAAGATTTCCAATCATAAAGGCATACCAAACTTGTTATTTTATGGACAAATTCGGGATTTCCAGTTTAGTCGTTATGCCTTAATAGCTTTTTCTTGTAGATTATGGTATCTGCCAATTTGTGTATATGGGTGTTCCTACACACTCGTCTTTTGTTTGTTCTTGTTGTCAGATATCTTTTCCCATGTTATTAGCATTTTCTGGCTCTGCAATAGGTAAATGCTGCTGCAGAGGTCATATATGACCTTGTGGATCCAAGTGCCAACTTAATCTTTGGAGCTGTTATTGATCCATCACTAAGTGGTCAAGTAAGTCACTTGCTATCTGTGCGTCAGCAGGACAAATCTTGCCACTAGTATTATTTTAAACTCGCAATTACTGATTCAGTGATTCTGCACTAGTCTGTTACCAGTACTTGAGAACAGTTTTCATGATAAAAATTCTCGCTTGTGTCGCATCTCCCTTGATCAAATTTTGAAGGGGGATTTCTCATTCTCTTCACAAGTCTCTGATTATTGTTATTTGTAATGCTAATTACTGTCCAATTCAACTCACCAGCAGAATGAATTATCAACGATTTCAAGGAAGTAAAATTTTTTGACACTCAAACATCAAACCACAAGTATAATTTAGCCCTGATTTGACTTGTTTGGTTTAGTTGATTGACCACTCTAAATGCAAAAATTATGGAAATTTTGATTTCATTTCTTACCAATTATCAATGTACTTTTAAGCTTATAGCTGACATTCCTTTCCCAAGTTCTAGAGAAGACTACTGTTCCTTTTGATGTTTTTCCGCCCAACTGTAGTTACCTTTTTTGGCATCTTTATTGTTCTGTGTTGGCCAAAAAAATAAATAAATAAATAGAATAAGCTCTCCTTGATTATCATTTAATTGGAAGATTGAGGTGTAAAAATTCCAGCAAAAGATTTTAATTGACTGACCAAGTTGAAAGAAACAGGTGCAAAAAGGTGATTTGGCAACAATAATTTGACAATTATTGAATATAAAGCATATTCTTTAATTTTATCTGCATCACCCCTCACTCAAAAATTGATAAGGATTCTTTCAGTGATTTATTTCTAATGAATTTATCTGCTTTGTTTTACCGTTTGGTTTGGACTTGCTAGTTCCTTAAGAACCTTCAATGTAAGATATTTTATTTGTAATTTTTGATAATTCAGGTTAGTATAACCCTAATTGCTACGGGATTTAAACGCCAAGAAGAAAGTGATGGGAGGCCCCTTCAGGTATTGGTCTTTTTTCAACCGTCCCTGCTATGCTCCTGCTGCCGCCCCCGCGCTGCCTCGCACCCCCCGCGGGGGGCAAAAAAAAAAAAAAAAACCACGCCCACCTTGTCCTTTGGTGCCTTCGTTTATATTCTCTCTTCACTTCCACAGCCCAGCTCTGTCAGATTCTTTCTTTTGAAAGCTTATTTAGCCTTTGATCCACATTCAGGCTGGTCAAATAGCACAAGGAGATGCTGGTCTTGGAATTAATCGACGACCTTCAACCTTCCTGGAAGGTGGTTCTGTGGAGATCCCTGAATTTTTAAGGAAGAAAGGGCGTTCTCGCTATCCAAGAGCTTAAGTCAGTCTCTTCCCCCCCCCCCCCCCCCCCCTCTCTCTTTCACACAACTGTTCTATATTTAAAAAAAAGTTTATCTACACTACAACTTCAGTTGTCATATGAGTATTAAGCGAGTTTTTTGTATCTACAGGATTATGATAATGAATTTAATGTCAGTTGCCCTGAGGAAGCATAATCTGCAGTCCTTCAACAATAATACACTGCTGCACTTCTGATTGGGAAGTCGCATGACGGTTATCATCTCCCATTCAGGCTAGTGGAATATGCCGGATAGATTGTACAGTATACTTATTACCAGCAGAGATGAACTTGTGCATATATGTTCACGATTGCAGTGCAATTAACATAGTCTTCAGAGTTCATATCTAGGTGAGCAGTGTTCTGGAGTGGTTTCTTGTTTTCCTCCTCTTTGGGATATTTAAATAACGTCTTCTCACAGTAGATGGTGGCTCTTGCCATTGTGCCAAGATTAACCTTTCTAGCCGTGATTTTACATATTTTATTTACAACTTTTCCCCTAATCTTCCTTCTCGTACATGACTGCCAGTAATCATGATGAGCCGTAGGACACGAGCACTAGGTGAAAACCCGCAGGCATCTCATAGCATGGCTTCTTTTGGGCTGCAAGAATTATGCCTCATGATTGTAAATTTATAAAAATGCGCTGAACGATCCATCCTGCAACATCGTTTGCCTTAGATTGGACTAGTTTTTGCTCGTATTATCTGATGTTGAGTCTGCAGTAAACAAGAACAAGGTTCAAGGTGTGTGGAATCATACAGTGTGTGTTCTCCGTCTTCTTTCTAATCACAAACGTGGGCTTTAATTCATATGTTTAATGCAGGGGAGGAACTCCTTAAGCTTTGCGTTTGATTGTAATGATTGGTGTAACGTATGAGGGTTTTAGAAGTTTACTGTGAAAAAAGTAGCTGCATACATATAATATCCTAATCCAATTGGGAAACTCGCACAACTTTGGCAGGGGCGGATTTGGAAGCTAACTTTGATTTAAGAGAGGGGTGCCCTAAACTAAGGAGGTTTTATGGTATAGGTAGGTGGCTTTTTCTTGGAAAATAATTAATCATTTTTAGCTGTATAAAACGGGTACTTTTGAAGAACTGGGAGAAACAGCACGCCATACACCCTTCCCAATATCAAAGCGGAGGCTTTTTATTCATCTCCCCCCGCCCCGGGCGCCCAAACACCAAAAAAAACTGAAGTTCAACAATGTAGAAAATAGTTGAAGCTGAAATAGTTCAGGCTGCTTATGAATTTAATCGGCTTTTATTCTGGACTCAAAGAATCGGCTTTTTGGTTTTGACTCTATATTGGGTTTTACACAATATATTATTCCCGTCATGGCTTCCAGGAAAGTATTTGATTGTTTTTCCTGCCTTGTGGGTAATTACTTCCTATTTGTACTGGATAATGTTCTTGTTGATTAATGAATATAACTGTCATCTCCGGCGAATAAAAAACTTGAGAGAACAGCAACCAGATCAGAAGGTAAGCAAGCAATAATTGCCATACAATTTAAAAGTTTATATCATCTATTCAGTCGAGCAGCAAAAGTTTAATGCGTTCATACTATATACTATTTTGTTTATATTATATACACTGGGTTAAGTTTTTTCTTGCCCGTTCATATATTGTCAGTTGGTAAGGGTCACGGAGTTTAAAGAGCGAATCGGTAACGGGAGTCGATTTTGTTACGGTTTCTGGTTGGAGCGATTAGCCATGTTGTGTTTGGGCTATGGTATCTTCCTTTGTACTTGGACAAGAACCCCTGTAGCAGAGTTGATTGTCAATTTTTGCCTTGTGATAATCTTTCCCCCGTTGCATATCTACTACGCATGTTTTGGATACTCCAGGGCATTTCAACACGATCTTCACGCCCAGGTGCAGAATTTTTCTTTCCCGTTTCCAAATTTCATTATTTTTTCAATGAGAAAAAAGATCAACATTATGACCAAGGAGTGCTGTGACAACTAACGAACTAAACAGCTCCTTATCTCGTATAAGGAAGTGGTAGTACCATCTACCATGCAATAAGCATATGTAAACTTCTTAATGTTATTTTCCTTTTTTTTTTTTTTTGATAATACTAATAATTTATATCAAGATTTTATAATAACATGTGCATCAATATTATGATTCTTGAATGATTGCGTGCAGGATGGTAAGCGAGGAATTGTTAAGGAAAGTGGCGACATTCAAAAAACCGGTGATCTATGGGACGAAAAATCAATTGATTCTGATGACTTTAGCAATATAAACAATGAGGAGGAAATAGAAAAGAAGATGGAAAACCGAGACATTGACAAAGATGGTGATCTTTCTGACAATGAAGCAGAAAAATACCCCGAGGAAACCAAGAGAGTGGAAGATGAAAGAAACCAACGATCTGAAACTGAGCTGGTCTCGGAAGCTGAAAAGCACTGCGATGACAAAGCATTCTCTCCAGCAAACGACAGTGGGATGTGGGAAGTCCAGCGCCTGAAGACTAGATACGTCAGGATGGATGAGATGAAACTCATGATTAGGATATTGGAAGATAATTATCAGAGAAGAATGGAGGAAAGTGAACACGCAAGGGAGAGAAAATTGGAGCAATTAATCGAAGATGCATGGGATAGAAAGCATAAGAAAGTTGTAGAAAAATATGAAGAGGACTACCAGAAGTTGAAGGAACAAAATAAGGACTTGGCTTTGAAGCTTTCTGCTGCAAATGCATCCTCTCAACTCTACTGCAGTCTCCTTCATGACAAGTGTCTTCTCTGTCTAGCTTTTTAGTCTTTCGGCTTTTATCTTCCATTTCGAACAGCAATATTTCTTCAATTTCTTTATTCTATTCCATTTTAAATTCCTAATTTATGCAAGTGGTAATTTCATAGCCAGTATCATGTGCAATTAGTTGTGTTTTGCATGAGCATAAACTTTAAATGTTTCCCCCTTACCTGGATTCTGGTAAAAGAAAGCTATTACTTATCATCATGATCTCTGAAGCGATCAATATACGTGCATTACATACAACTACAGCATCTCTCAGCATAGCATGTTTTCTGGCCTCCAAAAACTGAACTCATGATTGTGATGGCTCACTAGATTCTGCAGTGAAGAACAGTGTTTCAACCTCATGCATACCTTATGTAGCGCTCAGTAGCCTTGAAATCTGCTTGCCCTTCACCTGCTTTTCTTTTTTTTTTTTTTTGTTCCAGTAGTCATCAAATTAAATTTATTGGATTTTTCTTGAGCAAATTAATATTATAGCTAGGTCCCGAGTACAAATCTGGTCCTTTATCATGTGACAGAAGCAAGTTTCTATGTTGCGCTAAGAGTTCTATGAATCTAATATGGGCCTTTTCAGCTGTTCTCAATGTAATTGAAATCACATAATAAAGATTTCTTTTCACAAATTAACCCTTATTTCGGTGGATGATCATGATTACTATTTTCCACTGGTAATTTGTGACTCAATTTTCTCTTCAGTAGCATTTTCTTTTTAGCTTTCTTTTTCCATTCGTTATATTCCATAAAAACTAAAGGATGAACCAAGCTGGAAGGGTGACGACTTGAGCAATTATCTATCCAATCCCAAACTATAGTTTGGTCTTTTGCTCTTCTTGAGATGATAATAGCTCACGGGTGATTTGCGGACGTTCATCCCCTACAAATAAATCAATGCCAATAGTCCTTTAATTTGATGTAAGCTATAGGATAAATTGCCGTGTAAAATTAAATTCAAAATATTAATTACCTTGCATGTCACTATTTCGAAACAAAAATCTCTACATTTCAAATTAGGCAACAGAATTTTTTTTTTAAATTCTATTTTCCATGTACCAGAAAATTTTATAGTAACATGAATATAATATAATATAATATCTCAAACAAAACTATTCAGAGAACTTTCTTTTCGCAAAATTAATGTGACAATGAAATTATGCAATAGACGTGAACTTAACCATTGGGCACGTGGAAATGCCATTAATGACCTTGTCAAATTGCAGCTGTGTGTGGTCTCTCCCTCTTTGGCTCTTTCTGTCATCTCTTCGTCCCTCTTTAAGTTTCTTTTTTTTTTTTTTTTTTTTTTTGAGGAATCCCTCTTTAAGTTTCAACGAGTGACTTTAGGATGGACCAACTGTGGCTAAACAATATGGATGAAATAAAAGAAGGCTGGCCCAAAAGATTTCATTTAGTACTAGAAGACAAGGAAAACAAACAGTGGTAGATAAAATTAAGGTGAATTACATAGACTTCCAACAAGGTTTCTCATATTTACAATTACCTCCCTCTAGATCTATGAAACAGGAGCTCCGTAGGTGGACTTGGGTCCATGGTGTACTTGTGAGACTTGTAGTTTAAAATAGTGTCACATAAGTATAGTAATGCATACTGATGTAAAAAAGTGACGTAAGAATATTTATGTGACTTTCTTTTTTAAACCACAGTGTTCCATAAATAGAGATCTGAACCGGTCCATGTAAAATTTTTTTCATTTCATAAGTCATTCTTAAGTATTAATTCCACCAGAAGTTATTATGGTAAACTTGATTTACATACATTGTTATAATGGGATGTAATTGGGCAACACTTGCCCCTGATTTAATGAGTTCATGATATATGTAAATATTAAATTAAGGGACAAGTATCACATAATATTTGATTTAGTAGGGAGTGTAAGCAAACCTGTCTCTAAGTCATTGATAAAAATGCATGATGGGCAAAAATATTGAACAGAAAACAAATTGGAAAATCTTAACAAGGTAGGTTACTGGAATTGTGTAAATTAGTAGAAAGGACTTTGTAACTGATACCAAATATGTGGGATGGTCAACATAATTTTAGTGAAAATCAAATCCTCAAAATTTTGCATCAACAAATATCTGTTTAACCTTCTTCCAAATAAAAAGTTGTCCCCATCTTATTTAATGATTGGAACAAATTGTTGCTTGACCTGTCATTTATGAAATTCCAAAAGCACCCTCCTGAATCAAAATCTCCAATATCATTGGCCAACATCTAAATATCAGAATTCATTACATCCCCAAGGAAATTTGCCAAATCAACATCAACCTCACAATCCTCCAAAAATCAATCGAAAGGCATCAAACTCCTCATCGTAGCCTCTCTTTTTCCTCTCTTTTTTTGGGTTTTTCAAGCTTGAAGTAAACCACACAACCTGGAATATATCTCGTATAAGACACGTACATTTGTCCCATGCCATACAAAAAAGAGTCACTTAGCTATGACATGTAAAGAAACACTCCCCACCCATTTGCTATGCTTTCTACTTCTACTAGTTTATTATATTCCCATTGCTTTCCACACAATAAAGCTTCATGAAATTCCCAACACTCGATTGGAATTTGTAGGCCTTGCAGTTGGAACTGGCATCACACACACACAGCAACAACATTTTCCATTTATGAAACGGGAACATCCAAGTAGTAGAGCTAGCATGCCTCCCAAAAGTTCTTATGAATTTGATCAACAACCTGTTCCAGGAGTACCACCACAGGAGTTCAAGAAAGTTAATGACATTCATACTTGCAACGAACAAACCAAGTCGGGCAAGTCATGTTTGGAAACAAATGACTTTGAGCGCCATCAGCCGCGGCTAGTGTCTAAAAGCACAGTGAAAGAAGCAAGCCATCATGTCAAAGATGATGCAGAAGCAACATTGCAGCAGTCTTCAGCCGTGCTAACTCCAGTAATTGAAAACACGAGGACGACAAATGAAGCTGAGGGATCGGAGGACACGGGAAGAGAGAGACTAAAGAGACATCGGGTTGAAGTTGCGGGTCGAGTTTGGATTCCGGATATATGGGGTCAAGAGGAGCTACTCAAGGATTGGATTGACTGTAGTGCCTTTGATGTTTCGATAATGAATAGTAGTATAATGTCGGCTCGTGCAGCATTGGTTGAAGAAGGCAGAAGAGCCAATTCGAGCAGATTAAGAATAGAGAACAGTTGTTAGTTCTTCCTATTAAATTTCAACAAATGAGTTCTATTTCTACTTTTTTGTTTATCTTGGTATTATCACAATAATTTGCACATTCTCGCTGATAGAAACAATTACATATGTGAATTAATTTATACCAGATTCCATGATATCAGTTGCAGATTTGCAATGCAACCCAGTCAATAAATGATTATCCAACAAGGATTTAGCTTACGTAGATTGATGAAGTGTTACTCCATGGTAATTGGCAAACCTAATACCATTTTCTTGTATAAAAACAATCTAATTGAACGTGTCTTGCAGGTAACTCAGACATATCTATCTCTTCTTTGATTTTTTTCCTCCTCCTCAAGACGATTATGATTCCCTTAACAAGCAGTTTCTAGATTTGGTTTTTTCCTTCGTGTATATAGTATAGCTCTTGTAATAAATTGTCTTCATTTCATGCAACCGCATGAGCCAGGATACCGTAGCTGAAGACTTTGGTGGCAATCATTATTTGCCGCCTAAAAGCTAGAGCTTGCTCGGGACACCTTGTGCAAGTTACTGGGACTATGTTGCTTGGATAGACTGCATCCCGTTTGTCCTTCACTCGTTTGAGAAGTTGCCTTGACTGTTGCAAAGATTCGATAGGGCCGTCAGTGTTAAAACGGGTGGGATCTCACTTTACAGCGGATGTAAAGAAGTGTTGCCAAAGTCTTTTAAGATAACGTCTAGAGTTTGCAAATATTAAGTCTTGTGATTGAATTTCAGTGGATATAAAGAAAGGAATTTTTGCGTTACTACCATAATCAATACCGACTCTGATTCCTCTTTTGCCCTCTTTTCATGTAGGGAAGCGTCGGATTAGGGCAAGAATGTGTTCAAATGTTGCCCAATTTCTCATTAAGGCCCCGTCGTTTAAAAACTAAAACTGACGCCCAAGAATCGGGCAAGAATGTTCATGCTTTCCCGAGGATAGTGATCAAAGAAATCATTGTAAATGGAGAGATAGAGAGACAAAGAGAAGACGAGAAATATTCGCAACATCAATAATCTGTATATTATTCAACTTTCTTGCTCCAAAATTTTTAACCATGTTGAATTCAAGATTAACAAACTTCTCATGGATGAGATCTCTACAACATGCGGAAATAATCCATATTCCATCAAAGTAACTGCCATATCGCCTGTAAGATCTACAGTGGTTCTAAGATATAGTAAGATCTACAGTAGGTTTTTCTCGTGCAGGGAAGTCAACTCCCATATTCCATCAAAGTAACTGCCATATCGCCTGTAAGATCTACAGTGCTTCTAAGATATGGTAAGATCTACAGTAGATGTTTCTCGTGCAGGGAAGTCAGCTCCCATATCTTGATTGTCCCATCATCACTTGCAGAAGCGAGAAGCCTATTTCCCTGACAGGTTTGACAATGGAAACAAGAAAATGTTAGTGGATATCAAGTACAAAAACATGAAATGCACCTTTGGTACATGGTAGACTTGAATAAGAGCAAATTTCAAAAGCATTAACATCTCGTGTTTTTCCTTAACTTCGTAAACATCTCAATGCAGACCTAGAACGACAAAGCTCTGGACAGCAATTGTCAAATATACAACAGTAAGGGAAACACACTGAAATTCCAATGCTTCACTCGTTTATTCTTATCCTATAAGCAAGTAAAAGTAATTAATAATCAGACCGGCTGCACCAATAACCGCCACCATTTTTGGTCACTGACTTCAATTTGTTGGCAATTGAAATCGGGTAGAACCATAGAAGCGGAATATATATGGCTAGCATGCCCCATTAAGGCATTCAGAGCAAGTAATTAGCTAGCTCGAACTTGTGCTAAAGATGGCCGTGCATATGATTTCAAAATATGCCTAGCAAGAATTTGTCTGGCTAGTTATTAGCAATTATCCAGAGTGTTAGGAAGACAAAAACGAATGACACTCAAAGTCCTACCACACAAGTGCACGGACACAACCCTAGCCTGGAGAAAATAGATAGAGTTCTGTTTCGCAGAAGGTTTGAAATATTTGTTTATGTATTTACCGCAGAGCTCCATTGCACAGAATTTACATCCATATCATGAGCCTTATCCTTCTTCAGAAGCAAATGATACTTGGGTCCGTCAACCTGTGGCAGAACACACACCAAGAGGGGTTACTTTAAAGTGGCAGTGAGGCATTGATGAAAGATATTTGCCAAATTTTCACAAATTAAGCATATATTTAGGAGAGGTGACTCCAAAACAACACCATTTACGAGTACATTGTTAAAAACCATTTATGAAAACTGTCCCATCCCAAAGAATTAAGCAGTTGTGATGTGCTTCGAATATGAAAAATTAATGTGCGCTAAGGATCCCTAGTACGAAGACAACTGCTTCAGTCTTAATCTAAATGAGAGGCTACATCACAGCTCATGGAAAAAAATTGATGCATTTAGGGATGAAAAAATCAAAGAAAAAGAAGCAGTTGAAATAGATTTCACCCAACTGCAAGTGGCTGGGCCATTTCTCTCACCAAATACTTTGGGCATATTGTTAAACTAAAGATTGGACCACTTGATCAATCAAGCAGCTCTATACCAACAGACTAATCCACAGAATATCCACTTAAGAATCACAAGTCACTTCCGTGGCATGGATATGCAAACAAAAGACTGGTAATGACCAAGAATTGAAAGGTTGTTAAGTACCAAACCATCTCCATTCTCAGCAAATAAACGTATCGCATCATCAGCTGCTCCGCTAGCAATTATTCCTTCCCTGCAATATTTACAAATACAGTAACAAAATAACAATATCACTTAAAGAAGGCAAAAGCAAGCAAATGAAAAATGAAAGCATATTTTCCTTTATATACCTTTATAACCTTAATAACAAGGCATCTATGAATTGCAAAGTGTAACAGGCTAGAATGAAAATAACCAAGTGAGGAAATAAACTAATGCCTTAACAGGACTAAGAATGCTAATTAGAGATCATCAAGCAGTATAATTATAGTTGAATTAAAGGAAAAGTTGGTGCAAGAAAAAAGAGGAAGAAGGAAGAAAAATAAATGTAATTCATTAAAATATTAAAATCTTGCTACCTTGACCAATGGACTGAAAATATAGTTCGATCATGATAACCAGAGAGAGTGCAGACATGTTTCCTGTCAAGACCAAGTTGAAAAAACTCTTTGTCAGTGGGCATGCAAGTGTTTGATAAACAAGGCATCAAGACAAACGAATGTTCTATATGTTTTGGTAGGTATGCAATAACTTGCAAAACTAGAACTATGAAACGTTGACACAGCAGAGCACCAAATCCTGGTTGTTTCAAGCACAAGTAGATCAATAACACTGAAGAAAACCAGTTATTGTCGTTGTAAATAGGTGTATCTCCAGGATGAACTTCAACATCCTTAAGTCAGACTGCTTCCTTACTAACTTCATCTTACAAACTACCTTATCAAATACCATCAGTATCTTTGATTCAGTAAACATAATACCCGGATTTCAACTCACTAAAGATGATCAAGAGGCAAAGTTCCAACCTATTGGGATCCAATACATTGTGCCTGTCAGAGTTCTCAAAAATGTGTGACACATAAAGCAACTAAACACCTCAACTACTTTGATGGCTGGGAAAGTGAACTTCATTATAAGTTCAAATAGGACAAAAACTACATGTACAGAAAATACACTAGAGTAACAAAATGCGAAACAATGAAACAAACATCTAGTGCAAAAGATCCCTGCCACTTTCTCAACTTTTACACTTACACACATAATTACTCCTCAATAAAAAATGTAACATAAAATTCAAACTCACTAGGACTCACCAAGGCGCATACCCATCACCAGACTGCATCCTCAAGAGGTCAGCTCCCCATATTTTCAAGGTAAGATCATCGCTGTAAAACAACTAATAACATTAGATTCCCTAAGTAAGAACTATCCCAGTCATAGCAAAAGCCATACTTGTCGCTCTCAGTGCATTATCAGAATACAACACACATGGCAAGTGATAGAAAAAGAAATGATCAAGAGTCAGAAATAGCACGCATACCTACAAGTTACCATTTTGTCTCCAATTGCACTAAAGGAGAGAGCCCAGACTGTAGAAGTGTGTCCACTGAAAGCCAGTAATATAGGTGCATAAGGTTTAACACATCTAACAAATATACATCAATGACAATTCAAATTTACAAGCTCTGTCAAATCTGGCACACGATTGACTCCAGTGGATATGACACGGTCAAAGCTGAACATAAAACATTTGAAACTAAGGCAAAATAAGTGATACAAAACTAAACAATATTGCTTATAATGGTTCACCACATCTAACCAATACTGCAGGTCAATTGACCAATTAATTACTCAATAAACAACAAAAGGTAGAAAATGATGGAAATTTCAAGGGAGGAAAATAATTTTTTTACTACTGAATTTGACATCAGAAAGCCGAATCTTCCCATACTTTTTCTTCTTTTTTTTATTAAAACAGGAAAAATGTTCAGAGACATCTAAATTATAGCATTTCACAACCAGTTTGATTGACAAAACTTTTATTCCTGGTTTGAAAAAGTGAACACTAATATTTCACAAATAGAAAACACATTCCCATATGTTGTATTTATTTCAACTTCTTTCTACTATTACAGTTAACATGCATTAGAAGAAAAATCCCATCAAAAACAGCATTCAGGTTACAAAAGAATATCTCAAACACTCAAATAAATATAAGCAGTACTTGTTAGGTTCAGCTAATGTTTGAACACAATGCCAATCATCATCCCCATCCTCTGCCCAAACCTGCACAATTTATGCGTATTATAAGGCGATAAAGGACTAAATATATTGCCAAACCATAACTGGTTCCGTAGAATGCTTGTCTAAATATACCTAAAGTGTGCATTTTAAATTATAATTAACAAAGCTCAAAGGTATGAAAATTCAAGTACCTCACAAAAGAAAATGTTCTATGTACCTTAATAGTGTTATCATAGCTGCAAGAGAACAGAATATCCATGTTTGGATGCCACTGGACCATTTTAACATCTTGTGTATGCCCTTGCAACACAGAAACACACTCAAACTCGTTACCGGGCAAAACTTCCCATATCCATACCGACTTGTCTCGCCCACAAGTAGCAAGCAATGAGCCGGATGCATTCCATGAAACGCTCTTTACTTCATTTTCATGGCCCTGCATATTGAAACGCCAAAGAATCCAAAAAAAAAAAAAAAAAAAGTTCCATACGAATAATTACTTTTTGCAACATTAATCGATTGCTAAATTGACAAATAAAGCTCGGTGCACTAAAGGAATTCATGAATTAAAGGCTACCTCCAAAGTGGAGACACATTCATAATCATTGCCGACGTGCTCCCATACAGCAGTGGTGGCATCAAAACTTGCAGTTGCTAATAATTTTCCGGATGGAGACCAGGCACACGATCTAACCGTCCTAGTGTGCGTCTCCTCCAAGACCGCCTGTGTAAAATCACATTCAATAATCCTAAGTCCCAACAACTCATCAGACTCTGATTACGGAATTTCTCCATCAGATTTTCAATACAAGTAATTGCATCGGCAATCACTGATCTTGACATCATTGCTAAATACCACTCAATTGACAGTCCGCAGAAACAGTGGCAAAATATAACTAATTAATCAAGCAGAAAAAGTACCAAATCCTCATATATTATTTCCAGCTCTCAAACGAAGTTAATTAAGCTAAATTTTAGATACTAGTTGTCCAACCTTGCACTGGAAAGAGCCGGATGAAGAACTCTGTTCCCAAATTCGGACGGTTTTGTCGCCGCTGCAGGAGGCTAGTACGGCAGGAACACCGTCGACGCCGGTGGCAGGTTTCCAAGCGACATTCCAAACTCTATCGGTGTGGCCTTCTAGCGTCTGGAGTTCTCTCAGTTCGAAGCCCTCGTCCGCTAGACTCATCGGAGCAATTCAATTATTAGCGAAGGCGAAATGCTTGTTGAATTGTAGCTGAAGTTAACTATTGATGTTCACGCGCCGCCGCAAATGTAGAGTGGTGAACTCGTGCCAAAGCCTTTGAAAGTTGGGCAAGTTACCCTTTATACTTTAAATGAATGAATAAATAAATAATACATATATATATATATATATATATATTATGTATGTATAAAATATAAATATATAATTCTTTTTTGTTTATTTTTAGACTTTTGGGCGGTGGCCCAGTCCATGGATCAATTGTGCCCATTGGGTAATTGCTTTTTAACTACGGATCACCCATGGACTTCCATGTTGAAAGCTTTGCTTTTTAAGGACACTTGTAGTGTTTCTAGGGCTCACTGTGTTTTTTCTTTTTTAGGTAGAATTAAAAACATTTAATTTCCTTCTTTTTTTTTTTATCAATCTATACTATTACATTTGAGAGGGGGAATGATTGGTGAGATTCGAACCCTCTATACTATTACATTTGGGAAGAGAGAATGATTGGTGAGATTCGAACCCTTTGAGGTGGAGTTATGGAGCCCTAATCGCTCGACCTCATTCCCAATTGCTTTAAAGTATCAATTACATAAAATCATACCACTTCAAATGTTTTTCATGATAGTATTAGCTAATTTAAAAAATACAATTGTAACATGACTAATCGTTCTAATTTGTGCTTCATGAATCATTGGTTACACGTGATACTTGTTTTTGTAACTTTTGCTATTATAGCCAAACTTCTCAAGGATAACTCGTGCTCTCCTTAGGTTTTTGTAGTTTGTTGTATACTTTAAAATAGGGATAGCAACTTCTGACGCGAACTTTTAGATAGGGATAGTAACTTCTGACACGACTCGAAAATACGATGCAAACTTAATATGAAAATAATAGATTTGAGTTAAGGGTTGGTGAGTTCGGATATAAATCGGATCAAACATAATTGACCCTGCCAAAAGAACACATCAGGTTTAGGTCAGAATCGACTCAGCCCATTTAACCCATAAAAAAATAAAGAAGTTTGAGTCAAAATAAGGTTAATTATTATCCTTCTTCCAATCTACTTCAACTAATGGTTGATTATATGTATGCCAGTAATATAAAAAGTAGTCTTATTCTTTCCCTACATCTTCGTTGAAGCAGACCATATGCACATGCAAACATGGTTGTATGCATACACGAGTTTTCCTTTACCCATAGCAAGGAGTAGTCCAATCTGGCATGTAAGATTTTTATTTTTATTTTTCCAGTTAAACAGGTTGACCTATCAACCTATGAAAGGTCGTGTTTGGGTTGGCGAGTTGAGTTAAAGTCTATGAATTTTTTGTTATATTTGGGTCTCAATTCGACCTGTCAACCTATTACTCGATTTGATTGCCCACCTACTTTCAAGTAACATTATCATCGATTTTTTTAAAAATAGAAATACGCGATTTGCATTATTTTAAGTAAGAAATATCACTGCTCAGTACAATCCAAACAAAGTCGGTGTTACATGATCTCAAATTACAAAGTTGCTAACATTATTAGAGAATTCAGCTATATATTAAATTATCTATTTAGATATTTATTTTTATCCCAATAAATGTGCAACAATTTTAGAGTTCCATTGACCCTTTAACATGTACAGACTCTTGGTCCCAAAATTGTGATATTTCCTACCATAAGCATATTTTGATGTTTTTTTCCCAGCAAAAGTACTACAGTTTGAGAGTAACATTGATCCTTTAAAATGCATACATTGTTGGTCGTAGTTGTGATATCTCCTACCATAAGCATTTTTCTACTCGGCCTCTCTTAAGAGCCCAGACGGTCATTGGTCTAGAGTATTGGACCTAAAGCTAATCCAGTATTATTTGGGCCTAATTCGACTCTTACTTCACACAACCCAATTTGCCGCCGCGAGCGTAAACCGGTAACCCTAGTTAAAACACACACCCTCAATTCTAGGGTTTTATTTAGCATAGCTCTCTGCTACTTGGTTGTAGTCTTGCAAACCCACCTCATACAGGTCCGTCACACCTCTCTCTCTCTCGGCGTGCAGGTTTTTTATTTCTATCTCTCCCCCCTCAGTTTACTGAAACACGGTCTCTTTCAATTTTTTTTTGTTTTAATTTTAACAGGATAATTGTATAGGCAAGACAAGACGAATCTTTCACCATGAGGTATGACTTTTTCCTTTTTCTCAATTATTAATTGTCCCATGTTCCTCCGTTTTAATTTTGCATTGTTCTGATGTCTTTCTCTTGCTCTATGGCTTTCTTGGTTGATTTTCTGCTGTCAGTGTCAGTTGCAAACAAGCCCATTAATAAGCTTTCTTGCTTGAATTATTTTCTTTTTGATTTTCTGGGTTTTTGTGGGTTAATGGACATTTCCAGCGTTAGTGTTAATATGAGAAAGAAGTATTCAGTCTGAGATGGGATTATTTGAAAGCTTCTGTGTCTGTATTTTAGGATAGCTAAACTGGTCAGTTCTGTTATTTTCCAGTCTGGTTGTTATACAATTTTGGACCATTTTATTTGTTGCTTATCTAATTAGTGAAATGATGATTATAGTTTTTTTTTCTTTTTGCTGAAATGTTGCTGAAACTTTTTCGGTTTTTATTTTTGTGCCTTTTGTGATCTGAAGTGATGAAATTGGGTATTTGTTTGCAGTAAGTTACAGAGTGATGCCGTTAGAGAGGCAATCAGCCAGATTCTGGGTGATGCTAAGGGAGATAAAAAGCGTAACTTCACAGAGACCATTGAGCTTCAGATTGGGTTGAAGAACTATGATCCCCAAAAGGACAAGCGATTTAGTGGCTCTGTTAAATTACCACACATCCCTCGTCCCAAGATGAAGGTTTGCATGCTTGGTGATGCGCAGCATGTTGAAGAGGTACTCTCATTGTGTCCCGATAGACACTGTATTTTAGAGATTTAATGACGATTTACAATAATTTGGGGCGATCAACTCAATGGTTGCAGAACCCAAGCTAAATCGTCATAGATCAAGCCATCTTTGATAATGCAGCAGTTGAGACTCCCTTTATTGGGAGGATCCTACTTTTCAAGTTGGCATTCTCATATCCTATCGCCTTGCGGAGCAGAGTCTCTGCTATTACCTCTTGGGATTGGCCATGAGAATTACATTCTTTAACGTAATCTTATTTGGGGCACATGGTGGAGAATTTAAGATTTTAGCTTGCTGGTGACCCGGTGATAGTAGACCTGTCAATTATCTTATTTCTCCTTGCTGTTGACATTCTTTAGAATAGTTTATTCAGATTTTTTGAGTTATTTCTAGCACAGTAATATTGAAGAAATTTTAGAGAGCAGTTTTTAGGTGAAATTGTTATAGTTGTTTCAGAATTTAGAGTAGTTTATTCAGATTTTTGGAGTTATTTCTAGCACAGTACTATTGAAGAAATTTTAGAGAGCAATTTTTAGGTGAAATTGTCATAGCTGTTTCAGAAATTTTCTCAAAGGAAAACTAGTCGACATTATTGTAAGGTGTCTACTATACAAATTACTTTTGAGCTACTGTGCCACCTTTTTAGTGCTGCAACTTTCTTCTTGTGATGTGGATGCATCCATATGCTATAGTTTTTGCATATTGAGACAAGTAGATGGTCAGAGAGACTTGTCAACTTCTTAATGTTACTGCTTTAATCTTTCTATGCAGGCAGAGAAGATTGGTTTGGAATATATGGATGTTGAGGGGTTGAAGAAGCTCAACAAGAACAAGAAATTGGTGAAGAAGCTGGCAAAGAAATATCACGCTTTCTTAGCCTCTGAAGCAGTCATCAAGCAGATCCCTCGTCTTCTCGGCCCTGGTCTAAACAAGGCAGGCACGTAATTTGATATTCATTTGCTTGGTTTTTAAGAATTAACTTCTGAGAAGGTCTGACTGGTCGAGCAAATTCTGTACAATTTTATTTCTTTGTTGCCTTCTTTAAGGGAATATGTAAGTATTCAGGATGTTATGTTGTTTTTACAAGTTTATTGCAAATGCAGGGAAGTTTCCCACACTGGTGTCACATCAGGAGTCTCTGGAGTCCAAAGTTAATGAAACCAAAGCAACAGTGAAGTTTCAGCTTAAGAAGGTGCTCTGCATGGGTGTTGCTGTGGGTAATTGTGACATGGAAGAGAAGCAGATCTTCCAGAATGTCCAAATGAGTGTCAACTTTCTCGTCTCTTTGCTAAAAAAGAATTGGCAAAATGTAAGTTCATCTTTGTTGAGTATTTTGATTACATCCTGGCTACTTTTGTCTTTTGTGGTTGAGATAGTTTTGTTTCAGTTGCAATCGCTATTAATCTTGTAGTCTGTCTCGTCGTCATCATCTGAAAGTAAATTACTCAGTATTAGCTTTAGGGTATTTACTCTGATAGTTCTCTTGGTGGTCTGGGTGATTGTGCTCATACAAACAACTAGAAGAATCTAGTTGAAAAATTTAATTTGTGCAATCATTGGCTTGTGAGGTTGTATTATGCATATCTGCAGCATACAGTTGCTGATCTCGTCTTAAGTTGATTCAATTATAAGCATATCAGTAATTTGACTGTTTTTCCCCCTTTCTTTGGGGGTAATTATGTGCTTGCGTGTGAAGCATGCTATGATGCTTCATATTTTTTATTTACGGGAGTAGAAATGTGATTGCTTATCATCCTCCTTTGTTCGTGAAACAGGTGAGGTGCTTGTATCTGAAGAGTACTATGGGAAAGCCAAATCGCATCTTTTGAGCAGTTTTTATTGGTGTTTCTTTGTTTTGAGACAGTTTAGTGAGAGTAAAAGAGTTGTGGCAGATTAATACAATTTTCAGCGATTGTTTCAGATATTTTTTTGCCCCTTGTCATGTTGAATTGTTCGTTCTCAGAACTAAGAATGAAATTTTAGTTACAATTAGACCTCTTTTGGTTTATGTAAAAGCGTAGTCACTGTAGTTTTTAACTTAGTGTGCAATATTATGGCTTCCTAAATCCGAAAATAGAGAAAATTAGACAGGAATATACTAAAGCAAAATCTTCAGCCTATCTCTTCCAACTTATCTGGCAGACCAGTTTTTCAAAGAAAGACGTTATATTGGGTTCTTCTTGCGGCTGTAATGTGTAGGGTTCAGCCTGGTTAAATGTTGCAACATCATCTTGAATCATTCTACTCATCGGTGGCAAGCTGGCAATTGCATGTATATAATTGCAAGTAGGACTCGAGAATAGCTTTAGAAGCCGCAGCAATGGGCATTTTTTATTGTTTAACGTTCCATGGAAACCCACAAAGCCAAAAGAAGAAAATCTGAAATGTTTTGTATTTTGGTTTTGAAAACGTTTTTCTTTTGAGGATAGAGTTTTTGGCATTCTGGTTTTGAAAAGCATTGTTTATTGAGGATGAGTTTAGTGTCTTCAGCGAACATCTTTTGTATGAAACGTCGGAGTCATAATGATAAGAATCCTTTTGTTCAGTACAACCTTCATTACGAAGATGATTATCACGTTTAATGGTATTATATATTAATGGTAATAGTAAAAAAAATGTGGGCCTGCTTTCTACCAAAGCAGGTCTCACGGCTATCAAGTCATAATTGTATGCCCTACTGCTATGTTGATTAACCCAGTTGATTGTTTGTTTACCAGACCTCAGAAGATACCATACCTTCTAACAAAAAGATACTCTCAAAATGAAGAATAGAAAGGACGCACGAGCAGAAAAACTCTTGCAATAGAAGAATTCCCCATATAACCAAACCAAACCCAACCCACTCCAAAACACCTCCCCCAAAAACCACCACCACGAGAAACAGCCCCCCAACACCCAAAAATAAAAAAATTAAAAAAACCCACCCCTTTTCTTTACTCCACAAAAAAAAAAAAAAAAAAAAAAAAAACTTCTCTTTGGTTCAAGGGTTAAAGCAAGATCGGCATTGGTTGCAAAGATGTATTCCCAATTTAAACGTGAAGTTAAAGTTGCTGCTTACAGTGACCATACAACAAATCGACATTAATGAATTTAATTAGGATTATGACTCGGTAAGTGTAGCATAGCTTCATAGCCGAAAAAGGAATGCCAATGAACTCTAGACTCATGCTAAATAGTGAAGCAATACAAAAATCACAGAACTACACCATAAAGGAGCTTTTACAGCTGCAGCCACCCACAGCACTTGGGTTTGTAGATACCTGCATACATAAAACAAACTCATTGTGGCCTTGTGATCAAGATCCTATATTTTAACCAACAAAGGAATTTATAACCAGAATTTGCTACCCTTTAAGCCATAAAAAGCCTGATAGAACATGGATACCCAAAATGGATATGAATAAAAAAAAAATGTTTCAACTCTAAAAACCATTGTATACCCAAAATATGCCACTGTAGAATCCCTGCCCACATATAGAGATCACATTGGCAATTAACTTAAAACCTACTGTTGATGAAAGCATATCATTTAATGCACGTCAGAAAAGTAAGGAACTGGTTTGTTACTGAACTAAAGATGAAAATTTCCAATCCAACGTTGTTGGTCTGGTTAAGTGAAAAATTTGTTTCCACCTTTTTCTTTGTTAGAATGCGAATGCCTCTAAACTGTCCCAAGCAACCTAAAAGCTTAGGCTTGAGGTACCCAGGGCACATCACAGGCAGAGATATAGGCTAAAATAATTATCTTTTGCCATTTTATTATTCCAATGACTCCAATAATTTTGTTTCTAACCCATAATCAAGTGTCACAAATTTCTTGACAATTTGCCATTCCCAAGCTCAGAAACAAATTTTTCGCCTTATAATTGAATTATCCAAGGAAAACTGCAGAAAGGATGTTTTTGGAGAAAGATGCTTTCACTCATTTTTAAGAGTAGCCTTTCCTTGGTCAAACAAATTATAAGTAGGGAAAGCAGTGAAGTGCATGATGCAAGTTTTCCTTGGTCAAGCAAATCACAAGTAGGGAAAGCTAGAAGCCAAGTGGACGATGCAAGTTTGATCATGGTCAGAACTTCTAAACAGATTGTTGTCTCAGAATAAATCAATTTTGAAGACACTACTTGGCAGCTTATATAAGCAACTGCATGTTGCAGAACTGATAACGTATAGCAACAGACCTGGAAAGCCGAACGGATAAGCTCTTCAACATAATCGACAGTTGCACCTTTTACAAAATCAAGTGATATTTTATCAACTACCATTTTCACTCCTTCTCGCTCAAATATTCTGCAAAGTGAAAGAATAAGGGGCAAAAACGTGAATGACTGACCACAATACTTGGAAGACATCAATGAAAGAAAGCACCATTCCAGAGTTGAAGAGAAAAACTCATTCAAGCAGAAGTCACAGGAACCTGTCATCATCATTGCTCTTATCATCAAGAGAAAAGTTATACTGAAAACCAGAACAGCCCCCAGCTTCAATGCTCAATCTTAGCATCTTTTCCTTCCCTTCCTGAGATTGCAATTCCCTCATTCTCTGTAGATAACAGTGAAACAACCAAAATCCAGGTTAAATGAGTTTTTATTAAACCAAGCTAAAGTCAAACTCATCGAGCCAAGCTCAAAAGGTGAACAAACATTAAATGTTATTCATCCTTGGCAAATTAGTACACAAACTGAGTTCTTTCGAGCCAAGCTCGACTCAATTACCTGGTGGTTTGGGGTAGGCTTTCAGGTTAATCAAAGCAAGCTTACTACAACACAAACATGTCATGCGAAATTTGGAAAGTGTCTTCAACTTTGAAAAGAATGCAGAAAAGACATTATTCTTACCTAACTCTTGCCAGCACTCATCTTCTGAAATGCAAAAAGAGTAGCATAAAATAATAAAGGGACTTAGCGTGATTGCCCCACAAGTTGCATCCTTCCCTTTCTTTATTAATCTTTTTTTTTTTTTTTTTTGTTTACTCACAGCTACAGAATATCTACAGCTTATCCTTAGAATTTCACCAAAAATTGGAACAAAAGATAAATTGTTGACGGTTGACACGATTCACTATCAAAATCCTAATCCAAAAAGTAGCTTGTTAAATGATAAAAGGAAGGGGGAAAAAAGAATAAACCATATATAATAATACTAGATGATAAAAGCAAAAGAGAGATTAAAATTTCGTGGTTGAAAAATAAATAGGAGTAGAATAGATTAGAGTACCCGGACGCAATTGTCGGTCATGTGAACGGCAACTATAGGTTGAGACTGAGATGGAGATAGGGAATCGGACGGTTGCTGGCGAAGAGCGGAAGATGCCGCCGATGACGAAGAAGCGAGGAGTCTGAGGTGGTTTTCGCGAATCCGAGCTGCGAAGAAAGGAACTAATCGACGAATCATCGGAACTGGACGACGCCGTTGCGAACTTCTTCTTCGATTAAAAGCAGTAGTAATTTTTACAATTACGTGTTTGGCTTATCTGCTTCAGAAAGAAATGAAACAGAATCGGAGAAATTTGGTTTTGATTGTTGGAGCCAATTGTTTTGTTATTGTTCGTTCATTCTGTCAAAAAAAAATGGAAATGGATTTTTGAAGGCTGCGATCGTATGCACAACACGCGTGCGTTTTATGGTTGGGCGGTGTGTCTGTTTCAGCCTTAAAAGCTGCTGTTACTTGGGCTTCTTCAGCCCATTTTCGATCAGGCCCCAACTTTGCCCAATGTTTTTGGACAATCAGGAATCGACGGTGGAGCGGGTGGAGGTGGGATAGGCCTGGCGGCTAATTTGGTAGAGCTTTGGGCAGCTTCTCAACACCATTCTAATGAATCAGTTACGCAGTCAACCCTGGCCCAGTGGGTACATAGCAATTAGGAGTTTGGTCTGAGTCCAGTATCTCTGCCTAAGCAGCCTACCGTTTTGTAGCTTGTTTCAAAATTTTAACTACGGCCCAGACTCGAGTACCTCCTGCGTTGGATAGTGGGTAGTGCGCAAAAGCCTTGAGAGCCGGCCCTGTATTGTAGAGCCTCCAGCGGCTCTGCTTTTGAAAATGACAGAATATCCGGTTTTGCACTAGGGGTGTTCATGGACTGGATACCCGGTCCATGAACAAAAACTTTGAACCGAATCGATCTTATTGGTTCGGTAAAATTTCGAACCGTAAATCAGTCTACACATAGCGGGTATCCGACTTTCCGGTTAATCACAAAATCGGTTCGGATAAACAGATTACCCAACCCGGTCCATCATAATTTATCATTATTTTTAAAATAAAAATAAAACAAGAAAAACCGTAAACCATCATTAAATTACTAGTAACACAAGTATCAATGATTTTAAAGTTAAATTACATCATAAAACTGTAATTTTCAAAGTAACCAAAAAATAAAAAACTAAATAAACATATAGACACTTAGTTTCTTAAACTTCATTATCACATTTCAATTAGCTATAAAAATAAAAAATACTTAATAAATAGTCAAATGAACATCCAAATAATAAAATAAATAATCAAATGTTCATCAATCAAGAATGAAATCGAAGCACAACTTAGTAGTAACAATAAAATAAATAAAAAACTAAAACAATGAATTAGTAAAATAATATCACATACCAAAATAACAAAACTACCCCTCACTATGGACCGGGTCGAGTACCCGCCGGTTCACAAGGACGTGAATCGCTACCCGACCCGCTGTTAATAACCAGTTCGGTTATCCTCTTTTTTTGGTACGAAATGGATCGATTTTTCCGATTTTTTGATTTTTAGATTATTTTTGAACAGCCCTATTTTGCACAAGAGATAGGAGTTTTGATTGATGATTTGTTCATACTGAATTATTGTGTTCGTTAGTAGTACTGCTATTGTATTTAGACCGTAAATGCATCTGCAATAAAACGCCATTTCCCATATACATGTATATATTATGTATGCACAGATCTGATTTTTGCTAAGAATTTCTTGGCATTGAAGATTTTGTTCTTTCAAATGCATACATCCCCCAAATTAGGACAGCTTGAAATCTAATGGTGGAATTGAGCTGTCCATCTCTAGTATAATCAAAATCAGAGTAGCACTTCAAGAATCATTTTCAATGAAATTAGGCCTTTCAACTCCAGCTGAAACCATTTAAGTCGAATTGTTTGCACCCTGAAGCTGCATCTGCACTGTCATCAGCGTTTAGATCAAGTTTAGGTGCAAAAAAGGGCAGTTTGAACTCTTCTGAAGACTTCTTCTCCAATGGAATGGGGCCTTGCCTAATTGAAGTTTGATCAAAGAATTTGATGTCACTGTCTTCATTTCTAACTCTTTTCTCTAAGTAGGCGTGGTTGCTGTTCCATCTTCCTCCAAGTCCAATGCTCATGGATAAATTGCCACCGCTTTTTTCAGCAGAACAAGCCTTTTCTGCTTCCTCATTCATTGTCGAAAGAATCTTTCTCTTCTCCTTTAGGTCTTCACACCATCTACGGTCAGCATGCTGTAGACCTGTTTCATTGTCGATGTTATTGAACTCCATTGCTGTTCTGAAATGTAATGGTCTAATCATCATCTGATTGTTGTGCATCTCTTGATCCCTCAGGGAACCTTCACACGAGGTCAAGCAGCTGTCCATTGAGCAGTCTGTTGGTTGAGATGGTTGAGTTTGCCGGGGGCACAATCCAGGAAGTTCTTTCATATCTGAAAATGCTGAATTTAGGCACTGGTTGGAGACTTTAGTGACGAGTTCAGACAATTGAACTTTGGCAGCCTCTAAACCCACGGATCCCAAGTTTTGTCTTCCAAGTGTTTCCTGTGCTTTCTCCAGCACTGCCTGTAAATATTTTCCTTGAGCCTCTATCCTGAGCTGTAAGTGTCGTTGAACCTATATCAGTTCAGAAAGGACGTCCTTATAATGCTGCCAAAAGAATTCTTAATTATGGTACTGCAAACTATATGCAAAGATATCTTTTCTTTTCAGGGTTGCATATTTGAGCCTTATTGCCGGAAATGCAAAAAATGTAGAATGTATTTATTTAAAGAAATATTTTCTTTTCAGGGTTGCATATTTGAGCATTATTGCCGGAAATGCAAAAAATGTACACTATTTATTTAAAGAAATATTTTCTTTTCAGGGTTCCATATTTGAGCATTACTGCAAGAAATGCAAAAAATATAGACTCTAGTTATTTACTTGGTAAATACTACTTCCGGAAACTAGCAGATCAATTAATCATGATGTTAAACAAGTATTAGCTTCTAATGCGGTATTCTTTGTTCACAGAATGAATTTCTTGTAGCTGCTAAACAAATAGTTTCCTTTCATTTTGGTCAATGACTAGTGTATGTAATGGTTTGCTGGCTGAATAAATCTTAAATTATAATACATTAGGTGATGTTTATTGGTAAATATTATGTGCTAGTAGTTGATGATCCAAGAAGTTGTTAGGCTATTGCATAACCTGTTCGCATAATGGGACAAGGAAGGCATTGAGATGGGTTGGACTATTTGGAAACAAGGTGCTCAAAGTATCCGTGGCAATTAATGATAAGTGGTATTTGTGGTTTTTCTAAGGATAAGAAACTTGGTAATTTTTACCTCAAGTTGCTCATGAAGCCTTCTCTGCACTTCAATTTGCATCTGTATTGCTTCACCTATGTGCAAGTTTCTGTATAGAAGCTTCATAGTCAGAAAACAAAAATATTAAGATTGATTCTCAGGAACTAAAAGAACATGCAATGGATTGTTCTTACTTATTTGTCTGGGGTCCAATGCTTGGGTTAGTTATATGTGTTGCATTCGCCTCTTGTATCCTATCTCCTGCTACTGCAAGCGTTTCAATGCCAAATTACCTTTTGCATTCAACAACTGGTTTCATAGTTAAATAATTTCTGGAGAATTAATGAGTAGCTTACCAGCTTTATTGGTTCCACTATTAGCTTGCCCATGGAGATTCTTGCTGAGTCTGAATTTCTGTCCGTGCAATGTGGAAGTTAGGAAAGATTTTCCCCACCTTGAAAGTAGAAAATCATCTAGCTAAAAGCCATGCATCCTCATGTGTTCATATAACAAAATTGTGGTAATGATTTTAAAAAGGACTGAATGATTCACTAACGCTAAATTCCCATAAAAGATTTTCACAAGGAGAAAGTGAAACGAGGTATATGCAGTATGTTGATGTTCTTTGCCTTATGCAACTCATATTAGTTGGTATCCCATGGGGTCTATGGATTTGAGTTATATAGTAAATCTCTAATTTGTTATATACCATTATCACACAACATATTGATCATTTCATTACCTGTAGATGGCTCTTTAAATGATATAAGGTTAGCCCTTGAATTCCCATTAGTTTCAGAACTGATTTCGGAGTTGCTTCTGCAACAAATAATATAAACCAAATTAGCCGTTTGAACGTGGGTTCTACTTTTGAGCTGCTTGAAATTTAAATGCTGGTTGCCCTTACTCTCTGCTCCTCCTAGTTGATTTACTGCTTCTACGAATCGCTCGTGAAGGTCTGGAGTCCATTTTAGTCTGGGCTTAGCGTCAGTTGAAAGAACAAGTCCCGAATCTCCAGGGCCATTCCCACCTTGCAGGAACAGATGCCTATCAGGAGCAATGGACATTCTTGGGGAAGAGTGCATGTTCTTTCCTTGTTGGTGATGATGATACATCTCCTTGTCTTTAAGGTGAGAATTCAATATCAGTTTCATGTTAAGAATATAAAGGATGCGATCTCTTTCTATAAATATTTGTCAGTTTACCTGTAAACTTCTCTGTTGCTTGGCCTAATCTGCTCCGATACTTGAAATATGAATATTGATTCTGTCCTGTATGTCACAATATTCACTTGGCCCCTGAAACTTGGGTAATGAAAGCTGTCTAGTACAGCTCTAATGCATCTATTTTTTATATGACCATTTCTCACAAACTAACGATGTCTTTGAGATCTCCTTATAAGCAAATTGGGAATGAGGGGGGGCAGTGTGGGCATAGAATCTTTGACAGGGCCACCCAAATGCCGGACCCAGCCCAATCTCTCCAATGACTGAAAAGGAGATCCTGTCCTTACAGTTCTCTGTATTTGTGGGTCCCATCAAGCAGATTCGGAAATTCTTCCAAATGATGAACAGTAAATATGCAAATTCTCACAGGTTGTGCATCGTAAATTTACAATTGTAACTTATTTTGCACAAAATATAAACAAACAAGTATTATTCTGTTTGCCCTATATGCCACATATTAAAAAAATTTGTACTGTACATTTTTCTTCAAACTCCAAAATTTAGCCTCATTTGGCGTCAACCATCCCAATTTCTGTTAGACAACAGCACTGCCATTTTATATTCCAACGTACTTTAACTTGCCAAAACTCTTGACACCTTACAATGGGTACAAGAATAAATCCACCAGACTAGTTTTTACTGTTCATTCATATTCCCTTCCGGCAAAGTTTGGGAACCATATTCTTGGAACTAATAGTGGAATTTTTTTTTTTTTTTTTGATATTGACTGGAGGAATCCACTATCTATGATGTTCTGAAAGCTTCAAAACCATCGTCTCTTTTCTCATGGAAGATTCTGTTGACTAGAGCATCTAGAACATCGCATTACATACATAAAAAAAAAAAAAAAAGGTTGAGGAAATGGTTGAGAGATGCTTCTTCTTGGGAGTTTTGACGGTATTGGAATAATTAAGACTCCTCTTTGTATAGTTTGAGTTAGTTTACACAATATGGCAGGCTCAATTAGATAAGCATGCAATGCTCTAGACGATACTGTCATTGGCTGGTAATGGGAACATTGTCCAAATATGTGCTTTCAGACTCAATGTCGAAATTAAGTTTGGTCTGTCCAAAATGTTCTCTTCTCGTATTTGAAACCACCTCCTGAAACTACTTTTTTTTTTCTTTTGGCTACTTAAGACAACTAAATGTTTTGCTGCAGCATGCTGCTGCTAGTTCTCTTGTTGAATCCCAACTCTGCAAAGGGCTTTTGCAACGATTATGCACAGGAGATGTTCATGCTTGTTAATTACAGTCATTCGCACGAAATATATGTGCGCACATCTTTGGTAAAATTTTGAGTTCTTGAAACTCTTGTGTTTTCAGTATCGTTTGATCTTTGTCAATCAATCAAAATTTGAATTTGTGTAATAGCAAAAGGTAGGAAAATAGTGGAGAGATTCTTCCCTTTCACTTTGTTCGGAGGCTAGGAATGGAATAAGGAACACATTCCATTTTGTCCCCTTCAATAAGTTTGGTACTTATTCAGTCTAGACAGAACTAAAATCAAGGGAGCCCGGTGAAACTTTTTTCACTCTTCAAATGCCTATATGACTACTGGCCCCGAGCTATTGGGTCCCCATCGGAAAATAAAGGATTATACTTGCTTTTATACTGTATTTGATGGAAAACATGACAAGTCACAGCTGATAGGTGATCGCTTGCTTGGCTTGCCCTTGACCTGAGATTTAACTGGCCTTGCAGATACTCCAGCATGAATCTCCATATCATTTCTTTCAGTACAAGATTAACTTTTGCACTCTTTTCTGCTAGTGGAATTATATGAAATGCCTATGTGTCAGCTTCTAGCATATAATTGGATACTTTGCATTGAATTACATATACTTGCACATAATTGGATATTTTATTTGTCTCCATAAATTTGCACCGGCAAACTGAAGACCTCTTGACAACTATACATGTAAGGATGATAACCACTTGCGCAGCCATGGCCATGTATTTCTGCAAAATGTACCATAGTACGCATGTAAACCAGCTCGAGATCTATGTATTGGGTTAGATTTCGTGCAAAATAACATCCCATCCCATGCATTATACCTTTTTTCCTGTTTCGCTTGTCAGTTCCTTTTTGACTGCTACGTGTTCAATTTATTTATATGTTTTTGAATCAAAATTCATGCTATTGCTATGTTGGTCTTTAAATAGATCTTCCATGATGTCCATGATCAAGAATCATGATACAGGACATGTATAACATAACGAATAAAATCAGCTTCTTATCAAGAAAAATAAATAAACATTCACTAGTGCAGAATAAGTTCGCGTAGTATGCAAGGAGATCAAGTATGCCAAGTCTTGCTAATTCTAAGTATTGACAGCTAAACCCGGTGATAAGAATGAGGTAACACTGTCAAATGCATGTACATTAAAGAATACTTCTTGGTGCCTCAAACAAACATTATGAGATTGCTAAAAAATTATCTTACTTTTCAGTTTTGCTAAGCTTTACTAATAATCTGATGCAAACAACAAGCAAAGCACCTCTCCCTTGGATAATATCTTCACGTCAGTTCCAACAGAACTTTTAGGGAAAGATTAAATGATTCTGATATGTTAGGATATTTTATGCAGTTTGGGCGAATCTATAGAAGCCTTTAGGTAAAGTATGAAAAGCAAAATTCCTCAATAGTTTTGCTGGCATGTGGATGGGAATGAATAGCAGCTGGGAAATGATTCGTTGCCCTTCAATTCAGACCATGTAGATAAAAAGGTACCGATTAACCTAAATGGCTATCTATGAAAAACTGACACAGCTCTGGAGTTAAATGCTGACTGAAGTGGCTGCGGCAAAGTACCTTTTCATTAATCCTATCACGATTCCTGTAGATAACAGCCCATTGGTAACATTTTTCGGTTGTGCATGGTATGATGGTTTTGATTGAGGATAAATTACTTGCCCTATATTGTCCTTTCTAGACAACCGTTTTTCTTTTAATCAGTTAAGTAAAAAAAGAAATCACTAGGTGATGTTATTTTTATGGGATTAAACCAACCATGAGTAGAATAAACATCGACGTAACTTTCATATCATGTTATCATGTCTTTGTGCATGAGGACCCCAATCATCTTTCCAGTAATGGTACATGTAAAGTACTTGAGTTGCCTTTACTTGATGTGGGCATAAAGCCATGTCTCTGTTCAGTGCTTGTTTGTGTTTGTGTTTGTGTGTACGGTTGGGAGAACATTTTATTAGCTTTTTACTGCTGCAGCCCAACATCTTCATCATTTGTTGTTTTCATTTCGTATATGAATATGATGAATAATATTCTCCACTTTAGAAGAGAAGAAGAACATTTTTTTTTGTGTGGTAGGGCAGACTCAGTTGTTCCTTGGTGTACTTTGTCTTACCTTTTTTGGGCTCTCAATGTTAATCTAAGTTTACTCCAAAGGATGATATGAAGCTCTCAGGAAAGGAATACTGAGCATGGCGTATTAGCATTTGAGAATAACTTTTAGGAGGCAGTCAATCATTAACGGGTACACTTGACAATCATATTACCTAGTCGATGTCTATTGATTGACCACACTTGACAATATTGGCTAAAAAAATTTACTCAAAAGGATAGAAATGACCACGGAATGCTATTCCTTGTTGAAAAATATAGAGGGGGGCTGAAAAAGTTGAGATTCTAAGGAATGGAATTTAGGAATCCTAACTCAAACTAAAGCCAATGGGTCGTATTCTCAAGTCAAGAATTTTGTTATTCTTTTCCACTTAAGGCCACAAAAAATGGGTTCCCCACCTACAATTCTTTATCCCAAGTCTTAATACAGTTGAGATGCTTTTCAACATGCATAATCTTTTTTTTTTGGTCCTGTTAAGTACTGTCATTTTGTCAAATATCTCCGATTCTTGATGCTTAATTTATTCTTTGCCAAAGATAAGTTGCAATACTACTGGAACCCTTTGATCAATTGATACTTAAATCTCGCAAGAATACCTTTTCTGTTCTAATGATACCTTATGTGTAGTGATTGCTAATTTCTAATTATTTCCAACTCCAGCTGGAAAGACAAGGGAAGCAATAAGTTCAAATAATAGACATTTACCAGTGTGAACAAGGCTTTAGACTGCTAAGAGGCATTATGGTTGATGGTTCAGGGATAAACAGTCTCTGATGTACATTTCACTGAAGTTTAAGTTGTTACTTTTATTTTTTTACCTCACATAATTGAGATGAGTCTCCCAAATTTGTGTTGACATGTAATTCCAAAATTTTTGACCACACACAATTCGAGGTGTAACTATTAATATACTTACCTAACTCTCCCTCCCCTTTTCCCTCCAATTTCCTTAACCGTCGAGAGTTCAAACACTGACTTAGCAGAGAGAACGCCCACATCACTGGGCTTCACCCAACGGTTGAAGTTTAAGTTGTTAATTACAATTAGATGGTTGTCTTGTATATGGAAGGCCTTTCTTTTTCTTTTTTTTTTTGGATATAAACATAGAGGAAATTAGACATTCAAATTACTTTCAAATCAACATGAATGGGATCCAAGGTCTCACAAGTTACGCCCCTTTCATTTCTCATAAGTTGAGGTATGCGTAACATGAAGGAAAGACATGCCAATTTAATTAGCTAGAGATTTTCCTCCGAGGTGATAATGTTGATTGGCAAATGACAATCCAATGAGCATTATTAACTTTTTAAACTAATGAATAAAAGTCGAATGGTTAGAGCTCTATGATTTCACCTAGAGGTCAGGGATTCGAATCTTACCAACACTAATTTTCTCCTTCTCCCATTGTAATAGTATAGGTTTGATTAAAAAAAAAAAAATAACGACAATCAATCTGGCTTATGTCAGGAGACGAATTAAGATTTATTATTTCCATTTTCTCTCTTTTTGGGAAATGGACAAGGCTAAATTTTCACAAATTTTCATCTTATTAGGACATGAGCGATCAGTCACGAGAAATTCGTCCAAACATCAAGGGAACCCAAAAGCCCAACTCTTGTAATTGTTTTTTACATTTGCTGGCGAAAGGCCCAGTGTCTTGGGCCTCTGGGTGGAACCCATTCTCAGTGAACAGCGCCTTTGTCGTCCAGGTGCCGTTTCCTGGTTATATTCACGTCTTTCAAATAAATTTACAAGATCGGGTAGCGCTTTCACAGTCCAGCTTCCTCGTCTTCTCGCTGGAAAAATGGCCGGAATTCTCAACTCTACGGCAACTCCAATTTTCCGGCCATGTTCAACTAACGAAACATCATCATCAAGCAAGGAAATTTATCACGTAAAATTATCTTTTGCTTAATCTACAAAACACCTGATGTTGCTCCTGCTTCTTCCACTTCTGCGAGACCAAAGAAGAACCCACCACCGCAAGTTCTGGGCCTTCAGTATCGCGGCTACCGAATTTCAAGCCTCCGCAACCCAAGCCCTTTTCAGTGAGACCCGATACGATTTCGGACATGTTAGGGGTTTCCTTGCCTTCATTTTTTGCCTTGGTCCTGCTGCTCTTGTTTCCGGGTAAGAACTAAATTTCACATTTCGTTCAATTCCTTCCTTTTTTTCATATTCTTGTGTGCTTTATGCGACGAGAATAATGTGTTAGACCTTTTGCTAAAGTAATGATTTTTATTGGGGTTTAGAGGTGTCTGGAGGACATAATGACAGGAAAATTATTTGAATTACAGTTGCATAAGTGTAGGCAATAAGTGACTTTAGTCTAATTTAGTGCTCTAATTGTTTTTTGGTGTGGTTACTTGGATGTGTGATTTTCCCTTGTGATACTAACTCCTATAATTCATACATTGGAAAATCGAGGGCATAGAGGTTCTTTCAGGCAATGTGGCTGTCTGACATTCTTCTAAAATTGTTGTAGTGACCTTGTGTCTGTTGCAGTGTTTAAGACTGGGTTAGTGAGATCCATATCATGTTCCTACCTTGCCTATTGAAAGGTTGTAAACTGTCAAATATGGGGTAATTATGTGACTGTCTTTTTTGCCTCTATGGAACTTGAATCTCCTGAGATTTCCCTCGTTCACTGACATGACAGTGAAAAAATGGAAAGTTTCATGACATTGATTGATCTACGGTACAATTAAGTCAGTAGAACATAAATCAGATGGCCTAAGATATGTTTGTCTTTCTGTTGGATTGAAATCATAGTTATCGTCATTCTATTCCTAGGGATGAGGAAAGGGTGTGGGAAACCAGTATAGTTCTTGAATGTGTAAATGGCTTAGAAAATAAAACCAAATGGTCTCGAAAAAGAGAATCCACAGAATATCAACTATTTGAAAAGCTTCACTGCTGATCGCAAAATTCACTCTCGTGATAAGTGAAATAAGATTGTTATCAATGAGAAGTTATTGCTTGTCTACAAGAGGTATACAATTGCAATGCGGGTTCAGACAAAAATTCATCCAGGAGTCTATGCATGAAGGAATTATCTCTATACTCCAAAAAAGAACACGTTGAACAAGTTATCCATGAAGGTTTCTGATTACAAAATTCACTTAGAAAAGAGGCATTGCTTCTCTCTAAATGGCTAATCGATTGATTGAATGATCATAACATATTTTGTCATGAGTATGATGTAGAGCCTTGGAAAACCATAACTTTTCTCTGTTTGCAAAAAATATGTAGATGACTGTCCGATACATTGCAATAATGCAGTATATGCACTTTTCACCCTGTTTACTTTTCATCTCATGCAAATGTTTCTTTTCTATTAGTACATTAATAGCATGTATGCCTAACGGATGCAGTAACCAATAAGCCCAAAGTTAGCCAAGCGTGGTGCACAATTTGCTTCTTAAATTGGTATTATCTTTGCATATTAGATTTAGGCAGTACAATACGGAATGAAGTATTCCATTTGAAGCTAAGACTATTTTAGCCTTTTCTGTAGTTCAAATAACTGATATTATATGCTATGCAAGTCTTTTTGATTCCTACATTTATTTGAACTTGATAACTTCCTTCCTGATATACTGGAACAGAATAATTTCCTGCTAAGTTCATTATAAGTTTTGTGCTATGGTTGTGTTCGTGGAAGCCCAAAACGGCCAGGTGCTGTATGAGAGAACAGGACATGTCTAGGTCATACTATTTAATTCATCTACCTAGCTTAGTCCTGTTTATCAACTGTGTGGAAACATCATTACTGATGATGCATATTTGCAAGTTCCCTGCCTAGAAGATCCAAATACTGGAGTGCAAATGTTTGAGAGTGCAGAGATTGTGGAAAACCTGGTGGCAACTTATGCTGTTTGAGAAAAGCATGGAAAGCTGACTACTTTTGAGGTTTTTGTTTTCTGATGCTTCTTTGTGTTAAGAAACAAGAAGTCCCACATTGGAATCCCAAAGCATATTAAACTAGTTAATAAGGTTCATGGGCCACTCCACTCATTGCCAATTGGTTTTGAGTTGGAAGCCCATGATCTTTAATGCTTTGAATATCTCAAATCTTGAATAATTATTTCTCCATTTTTTTTCTTATGTGGCTGATGTGTTCTTTAAGAACTAAAGTTTTTGGAGATCAAGACGGACAAATATTTGAGGTGGCCGAAAGTTAAAATTGTTTAAGGGGAAAAAATAACTTAGCAAAATTCTTCTGCTTCTTGGAGGTTTGTCCTGTCTATTGATGCTGTGAATATATTTTGCCTGTTAATTATTGCTTTTTTTTTTTTTTTTTGGAACGGTAATCAGCATACGAATTGGGTGTATAGAAAATAATAGATATGATAGATCTATATATGATGAAGGTGATTATTCAGATTTAGGTACAAGTTTGTTATATAAAAGGCATATGGCAATAGAAATGGTTGATGTCCCTTTTTGTATGTTCTTAGCATCTGTGGAAATTGGATTTTTGTAGTGTTTTGGAATTATCAAGTTGATGGGGGTTAAGTGTCCAAGGCTGCTTATATTTACCAAAAAATACTCTCTATGGCAAATTCTGTGGTCTTATTGCAAGTAAATCTCCCGTCCCCTCCCCCACCTCTCTCCTTTCTGAGGTTGGGTGGGTTTTATTGGATTCTTAAAGCATATCCTGATCCCACAACTCTGAATTTTTTATTGCCGAATTGGTAACCTTTTTCATTATCTTAATAATGAAGTATCCCTACAAAACCACATCCTTTTTTCTTAAGGGTAATGAACAGGAAAAACTCTTTTTACATCTGGTGTTTCAATTGCTTTTATTTTCTGTATTCTTTCCAATGATTCCTTATTGGGATCTACAACCAAGAAATACCCCTTCAATTCCATTTGTAGAGACTAACATATCATGCAGTGGCTTAGAAATGATCTATGCCTTCCAGGCCATTTAACCATTTGTTTTGAGCAGGGGTTGGCGTACAGTTTTGGTGGGGGCTGATGCTGTAGACTTTCTATCCTTTTCCTGGTCATTCATTTCTGTTGAAGCTATCTATTGGGTATATTCTTTTCTACTTGTGTCAATCCGTTCAACTTGAATTCTTGAGAATCTACCTCTCCTGGTCTCACTTTCCTCTTCCCCTCTCATAATAGAATAGTTGATATTATTGGATAGCTTTTGATTCTAGCCATTTTATGTGGAAGGTGAAAAGTACATATAACAATAGCATGTTCTTCAATCTTCTCATAATTGTTAAAGGGCCATCCCCCTACCACAATTCTCATCTTTCTTAAAAGGTGAAGTACCTTGTGGAGATATTGAAAACGAAGTGGCAGTATAGGGAAATACTTTCTTTACATCATTGTCAAAGGCCATTTTCTACACTTTAGGCAGCCAGTATGCTTTTTGCATATGCTGTCGATCGGGAAATGTTTAGTTTAGGCTGTTGCTGTAACAAGATTAATGAGCTTTGTAGGGCTTAATACTACATCTTATTGGGGTACACTAGGATGCAACAGAAGTCAACTGCTACATTTAGATTCTAGGATTTGACGTTGTCTGGCTCTTGCTGATTGGTGAAAACCTTTGAAGATTATTGACCACGCGATGAAATAATTTGGAGTGACACAGACTACAGTGTCCATTATCTTGTGGTGGTGGATGTTGGCCTTTTCATTGTTTGGCCGCCCCAGCTTGGTGTTTTCTGGGACTGGCGGTTTGAGATAAGAAGCACCCATTCCAACAATTGTTTTTTATGAATGATCCTAATTTGAAGATGGAAGAAGATACCATTATATAGCGACAAAATAATTTTATTGGGTGGGGATCTTTGTGTTGTTTTCAAATTTAAACTAAATAATTTTCTGGGAATTTAAGTGATTTTGTTAATTTTATGAGATTCTTTTGGGAAAAAGAAAAGGAGCTTCAATCGTGGCATTTGCTCCACAACTTTTTGTAAGTACAGGCATGTTGTATGGCATGAATGATTAGATTCTGGGACCGTGGGCTTCGACAATCTATGTGGTTATCGTGGCTTCTGCAAAAGCGGCAATATATAGCAACAACAGTTCTTTACCCCTTTTATTGCAAGACAAAAACAAGTTCTATCATCTACGCTATTTCCTCTGAATGATCTATCTTAATACGAGATTCCCTGCGGTGTTCTGTTCTCTACTGAGTAGAAACTAAATCTAAAACGAAAAAATTGGCAACTATCCTGGGCATAATGTGCAGTTACAACTGAAGTGTGGTGCATTGAGATGATCAACGTTCTGTACCTTTTTGGTCGCAATAATAAAATCCAATAATGAGATCTGCTGCGGACTGCACGAAGATGATGTGTTGTCAGAGATATTGTTTAATCGGATGTCCCCGAAGGGACAGATATTGTTTAATTAGATTAAGATAAATTGGTAGTGAACAGCATGCTAAATCTGGACTTCGGCCCCCCATATATTCAAAGGGTTTTCCTTCCTAGAAAATTTTTATGCACCGAAGTAGTAAGAATATTAAACACACTGTGCTCCCCTAAAACTAAACCACATAAAATGATAAAATTTAAATTCCTGAATTTCATATATGGTAGTAATTATTTTTCTCTTAGTCTGTGGGACACTGCTAGTATGAGTAAGAAACGACAGCGTGTGAAAGATTCATCAAACTAAAAGTTCTGAGATTTCATATTGTCCTGCGAACTTGACAAATTGTTATTAATACCTCATTTACGTAATCTACGCCTTATCTGGCATTCACGCCTCAAACATTTTCTCCTCTGTAATTGCTGATAAATTTATTACTTATAGGCGTTTCGTTTGTGGTTAGGTTAGAGCATCAGAAGAGGTTCCGTCCCCAGAAAATGACAATAGTTAGGAGTACCTAGCTTTTATCACATGTTACTGTGGGGAAAAAAAATTGTATATAAACTGCTATATGTTCAGATTATCATTGACCTATGGGCCAGATCGGACGTACATAAACACCTTAAAAAGCACATAAAACAAAGTCATGACGTTACATTAGAATGCTTTTATATGAATGTATACAAACATAATACAGTTAAAGGTGCCTCAATAATTTGGACAATCACTTGCTGGGTTCTGGCACAGGCAACTACCAGCCAAACTCGCGTATATAAAGTCGTACTACTCTGTGGATTATGTCCGATCCGCTATTAGAGTTGCTCAGGCCACATGTAGACTCTGCATAAATATTTAACGAGTAAAATCTGCACAATCAAAGAGAAAGCATTTGTCTGGAACATGGCACCGGCGCCGGCACCAGTGCCCGCTCCATTCGCCATTTTCATGATTGCAACAACGTTTCTGATTATCCACGCTTCTTCTGCTGTCAAAGAAGGTACAAATGATTCCTCTATCTCCCTCTGTTTTGATTTGTTTACATTCAAATGCATTTATTGAATAAATTTAGCGCAACATATATGTATCTATAACTATCACATAACAACCAACCTTTGTTTGTTCTGGAAGTCATTCTGCTAAATTTTTGCTTTAAGCTAAATATTCTTTACTCGAATTCTTTTTTATACTGTAAGCTAGCACTTCAGATGATAACAGCCATCTGCTTTGTTTAGTTACGTGGAAAAAATTGAATACATGACTTAAGAAAAGAAGAGAAAGAGGTATGGAAGTGGATAATTAGCATAGTACAAATCATACTCCTTTTTTTTTTTTTTTTTTTTTTTTGGGTGGGAAAAAAAAAGGAACTCGACAAGGAAACAGATTAATCAAATTTGTGATGCAATTCCGCACAGGGGCTACTCTACAAATCCCATTCAGTTACATGGGTGCCACGGGCCCTGACAAATGGGGAAGCTTGAATCCTGCCTTCTCAGAGTGCTCAAAAGGTAAATCACAGTCGCCAATTGACATTCCCAAGAGGAAGGTTGTTCTGGACAAGAACTTGAAACCGTTGACCAGACAATACAGCTACATCAATGCTACTTTAGTCAACAATGGTTTCAACGTTGGGGTTAGTACCCTGTTGTTCGTCTTTCGTATTCTTACATCCAGTGCAGCAAATGGACCAAGAATTCCTTTATGTGTTTCCAGCACTTATTTTTATTCTATCATTCCTTACCAATAATTCACCAGTAGTATTTGTTTGTCTGTGAAATGTAAATATGCTCAATTTGCCATGGTTTACATTTTTAATTCAAAGATTTGCTTCCTGAATTGTTGAATCATCTCCTTTGCAGCTTCGATGTGGTGAAAATTCAGATTTGTTGATCTCGGATGGGAAGACATACAAATTCAAGCAGATGCACTGGCATTCTCCTTCTGAGCACAGAATTGATGGAGTTCGGTATGCTCTCTATCTGGCGCACCTCAAATGCACATCAACCATTCTAGATGAGTTTATATACACAAGGAAAATAAAAGGAGGAAAAATTCTTCATGTGGGCATGTTAATTACACTGGAATTTCCATGGCTTAAAACTCAAAGTGATCACAAAAATAGGGAAGCATAGAATTTTCAGCTCACAGTTACCAAGCAAGCCTTTCCTGTTCGGTTATATTTATTCCACATTACTTGATCGAGTGAAAATTGAATAGGTTTCTGTCTTTCAGGAATTAGTACTTGTATTTCATTTTTCACATTACGTGGTTGAGTGAAAAAATGAATAGGTTTCTGTCATTTGCTTTTTCAATTTAACTTTTCCAAGAAGTACTAATAACTTTTTTCCAAATGAATTTGATCATCACCATGACAGATATGATGCTGAACTTCACCTTGTTCACATCGCTAATGATGGCAGCATTGCAGTCATAGGTATCCTTTATCATTTTGGACATCCTGATCCGCTAATTGCCAAGGTAATGAAAACCGTCGAAGATAGACTTATTCACTAAGCAAGCATGGTACACTTAGGAAAATTTGAAGTCGTTATTGATGTCATGCCCGGGCTCATAGGCCCAACGCGTGACCAAAGTCTAAGAAGCTGAGTCCAACTATTTGGGCTACATCCTCACTAGTCCAAAATGCATATCCCAAGTTAGACTTGAGTGCTTAGACTCAACTTATACATTGATTTATGTTATTTCACTTTTCCGATGTGAGACAGAGTATCACATTCACTCCTCCTTATTAGGGTTTGCGTCCTCGCAAAGCCCAATCCATATCATAATCTGGACTGTCCACTCGGTTGTATCAGATTCTAGAGGTAATCATAATCTGGACTGTCCACTCGCTTGTATCGGATTTTAGAGGTAGCTCTTACAAGCTCTAGAGGTGCCTTCCGCTTTTAGGTTGACGTAGCACTTAGCCCCCCGCACAACACTTAGTTCCTCCACTTCTTTGCGTAGTCCAGCCCAATATTATAAGCTCAGTTTCACTCCGTGAAGAGACCACACGAGATTTGCTTTAGGCCCGCAGGCCTAGTGCGCGACCAGAGTCTGAGCATCCAAGTCCAACTATTTGGGCTCCGTCCTCGTTAGTCCAAAATGGATATCCCAAGTTGGACTTGAGTGTTTAGACTCAACTTATACATTGGTTCATGTTACTTCACTTTTTCGATGTGGGACAGAGTATCACAATTGATTTTTATATGTCTTAGAAATTGTAAGATTAACCAGCAAATTTCCTATTTCCAAGTGCAAACCTATTTCTATTTGTGGTATCTTGGTCGATTAGACTTTAGGATAGTAAATTTAGTTGAGGGTTTTTGAATCAAGTTCCTACGTTGAAAAGTGCATATGTATCATGGTCACAGATGCAGAATAAGTTGTATCAACTGGCTAGGGAGAAGTTTGGAATTCAAAAGGGAGGTCAAATTGGGCTTGGGACATTTAGCATGCATCAACTCAAGAAAAATACCCGCAAGTATTACAGATATTCTGGTTCTCTCACCACTCCTCCGTGCAACCAGACTGTAGCCTGGTACATCCTTGGCAAGGTATGAAAGGATAACAATTAAGGACAAAGCCTACATCTGTACTTGCACTAATGAATTTATAAACAATCTAATTAATGACTTTATATATAATCATCGTGATAACAAACAGGTGAGATCAATATCACCAGGGCAACTTCAAGCTCTTAAAGCTCCACTGAGTTTTGCGTACAAGAACAATTCAAGACCCGTGCAACCGCTGAATGGACGACTAATTGAGCTATATGAAGAGGTGATTAACTAGAACCATTGATGTTCGATTTGGAAATGATGACTGTGGAAGCTCTGAATCCTATGCTGACAGCCCTATTTTCGTGGTTAAATTGAATTACCAAAAGGGAAAAACAAGTATTGCAATCGTCACTTCTCTGCAACTCTTTTGAACACATGGTGACTAGTTAAGTTAAACAGGTTTCACTCTTATGTTAAGTTTTCTTTGTACGAACTGTCAATGGCAAATTTGCCTTAACACCTTACTTCTTAGAGATGGGAAAAACAAAATTATAATGGGGTGAAGAAAACAACCAAAGGAAAGACAAATATGGAAAGACAAAGGTTATAGTCGTAGTTTCTGATTAATTAATATGGATAGCAAGTTAATAATTGCTATTTCAATCCAGCTGACCATGCAACAAAACGAGACAAGATCCGTCCAAGATGGATGGAGAAACCTTTCTAGGTTTATCTTGATTAGTTGATCACTATATTCAAACCTTTCAATTAATATCTGATGCTTAATCAGATGGGGAAACATTGTCGGATTAATTCGAATTTTGCATGCAACTAAAATGACTTCTGAATAAGTTATCAATGGTTTTGATCTTAATGAATAATTTAATCCTTAATTTATTAGGTAAATGGAAATAACGCATAAACAGTACTCTTAAATTTATAATGTAAGGAAAATAGGTACGGATAACATTGTACAACAGTCCATCGTGTCACGTTCACACAGAATAACCTACATAAAGAAATTTGATGCCAAACCTCAAATATCAATTTGGAGATGTGTTTTCATGTTCAAAAAAACAAAAAAAAAAAATGGAGACGGAGGAAAGTCGTTTTTACAATTGGAAGAAAATCTCCAAAAGAAATTATAAAGGTGCTAGCCTTCTCAATTCCCTCTCTCAAACCTTTCGTTTCCTGCTTTTTTTTTCTCCTAAATTTCAAAACCTTTATTCTTCCACGAGAGTTCAACCTCAGTGCCAGGGGCGGATCCACAGTGGGGGCCCTGGGGGCACGGGCCCCCACTGGCTCCCCTTAGTCTCTTTTAATGTCTATGAATTTTAGACAAATTTTTAAATGTGTCTCCACTATCTTCTCTTTACGGGCTCATTTTCTTTCCATTGTGGATTAGATAGGAGACAATTGAATGAGTGATTATTTAGTTACTTACATTGAAAAAATATATCTTCGTGAAGTTGAAAATATAAGAAAGTTGTAAACAGTTATTAAAAAATTAAAACTCGTCATGAGCAATTATAAGTGCTTTGATTTACTTTTTGAAATACAATTACTATTACATTAGTAATTTTGAGTATAAATTTACTTATGCTTTATGTAAAATATATGTATTATTTCTTCTTGTTATGTGAGTATTGATGTTCTTTTGTTTAAAAAAAATGGTAAAAAAGTAAGTAAAAAATTTTAATATTAAGTAAGAAATTTTAATATTATTTTTGCCCCCACTAAAAATATTTTCTGGCTCCGCCACTGCTCAGTGCTCGTTTCATAAAAATTATTGTCAACGGAGCGCTCTTGTTCGTCGCTATTTTTCTAATTTTTTCGAATAGATTTTGAAAAAAAAATGTTAAGTTTTGTAAATAATTGTGTAACATAGTAATTCAAATATTTTTTCATAATAATTATTCACTCTTCAAACAAGTTTTTTTAAAAAAATTCACAATCTAAACACTTTTTTACCTTTGTAAAAAATCAACAAAAATCTCCAAATAATTATTTTGAATAATTCTCCAAATAATGCACATTTAAAATGGAGCCATTTTCACCTCCGTGTTTGCTTGTAAATAACTTCTAGGTGTTTCATTTGTGGTTAGGTTAGAGCATCACCAGAAGTTCCGTCCCCAGAAAGTGGCAATAGTACTGAGGAAAAAAAAAAATTGTATTAGTGGCCAATAAGCTTCTAGATAGTAAGATTAGTATGGACCCAAGGACCAGAACCCCAGAGAAGGCACAAAAAATAAAGTCATGACGTTACATTAGAACATTTTTTATGAACGGACACAAACATGATACAGTTAAAAATGCCTCAAGAAGTTGGGTCAATCACCAGATGGGCTCTGGCAGAGGCTAAAACAAACCAAAACTCGTAGGTTTTATTCGTACCATCATCGAGCGCATGATTTCTGACTCGCTATTAGAGTTACTCGGGGTACGTATAGGCTCTGCATGAGCATTTAACGAGCAAAATCTGTATAATTGAAGAGAAAACATTTGTCTCGAATATGGCACCGGCAACAGCACCAATGCCTGCTCAATTCACTATTTTCGTGCTTGCAACAGCATTTCTGGTCATCCACGCTTCTCCTACTATCAAAGAAGGTACCAATGATCCCTCTATCTCCCTCTGTTTTGATTTGTTTACATTCAAATGCATTTCTTGAATAACTTTAGTACAACATATATGTACCTATAGCTATCACATAATAATCAAATTGGCTTGTTTTCGAAGTGATTCTGCTAAATTTTTGCTTTAAACTGCATATTTATCACGAGTATTCTTTTCTTACTATAAGCTAGCACTTTAGAAGATTAACAACCATCTGCTTCGTTTACTTATGTGGAAAAAATGGAATAAATGACTTGATAAAAGAAGAGAGAGACGTATGGAAGTGGATACTTAGTATAGCGCCAATCATACTCCTTTTTTTTTTATTGAAAAAAAAAAAAGAACTTGACAAGGAAACAGATTGATCGAACTTGTGATACAATTCTGCACAGAGGCTACTGTACAGATCCCATTCAGTTATGTGGGTGCCACTGGCCCTGACAAATGGGGAAGCTTGAACCCTGCCTTCTCGGAGTGCTCAAAGGGTAAATCACAGTCACCAATTGACATTTCCAAGGGGGAGGTTGCTCTGGACAAGAACTTGAGACCGTTGACCAGACAATACAGCTACATCAACGCTACCTTAGTCAACAATGGTTTCAACATTGGGGTTAAGTACTATATATGTTCTTCGTATTCTGTATTCTTACATCTAGTGCCGCGGATGGACCAAGAATTCTTAAATATGTTCCCAACACTTGTTCTTATTCGATTCTTAACAATAATTCACCTGTAATATTTGTTTGTCTTTAAATTGTGATCTGCTCGACTGCCTTAGTTTATCTTTTTAAGTCCAAGAGTTGCCTCCTGAATTATTGAATCCTCTCCTTTGCAGCTGCACTGTGGTGAAAATTCAGACTGGTTGATTTCGGATGGCAAGACGTACAAATTGAAGCAGATGCACTGGCATTGTCCTTCTGAGCACAGAATTGATGGAGTTCGGTATGCTCTCTCCCTCGCGCACTACAAAATACACATCAAGCATTTTAAAGGAGTTTAATATATATAGAAAAAATAAAAGAGGAAAAATCCTTAATTTGCATCAATGTGGGTATGTTAATTATGTTGAAATTTCCATCACTTCAAACTCAAAGTGATCAAAGAAATAGGGAAGAATAGGATTTCCTGCTCACAAATAACTTGCAAGCCTTTCGCGTTCTGTTTTATTCTACTCCACATCACTTGATCGAGTGAAGATTGAATAGGTTTCAGGAATAAGTACTTGAATTTCATTTTCACATCACGTAATCGAGTGAAAAATGAATAGGTTTCTGTCCTTTGCCTTTTCAATTTAACTTTTCCAGGTATTAATATTAATTTTTTCCAAATGAATTTGATCATCATCATGACAGATATGATGCTGAACTTCACCTTGTTCACATCGCGGATGATGGCAGCATCGCAGTCATAGGTATCCTTTATCATCTTGGACATCCTGATCCGTTAATTGCTAAGGTAATCAAAACGGTCTATCTTAGCAAGCATGGTACACTAAGAAAAATTTGAACTTGTTATATTGATGAATGTGTCTCAGAAATTGTTAGTTTAACGAGCAGATAATATAGCACTTCTATTTCCAAGTGCAAAACCTATTTTAATTGTGGTATCTTGGTCGATTCGACTTTAGGGTAGTAAGTTTAGTTTAGTGTTTTTTAATCAAGTTGCAACATTGAAAATGCGTATGTATCATTGGTCACAGATACAGAATCAATTGTATCAACTGGCCAAGGAGAAATTTGGAGTTCAAGAGGGAGATCAAATTCCGCTTGGGAAATTTAGCATGCATCAACTCAAGAGAAATACCCGCAAGTATTACAGATATTCAGGTTCTCTCACCACTCCTCCTTGCAACGAAACTGTAGCCTGGTACATCATTGGCAAGGTATGAGAGGAAATCTATTAAGGACGCAGCCTATATTTGTACTCGCATAAATGAATTTATAGACAATCTAATAAATGACTTTGTACTTATTCATCGTAATAACAAACAGGCGAGATCAATATCATCAGAACAAATTCAAGCTCTCAAAGCTCCACTAGGTTTGGCGTACAAGAACAATTCAAGACCCGTGCAACCACAGAATGGACGACTAGTTGAGCTATATGAAGAGGCGATGAACTAGATCTATTGATGATCGGTTTGAAAATCTGAATCCTTACTTCGCAGCCCCATTTTCTTGTTTAAATTGAATAACCAAAATGGAAAAAACGAGTAGTGCGATCGTCCCTACTCTGCAACTCATTTGAACTCAAGGTGATCACTAGTTAAGTTAAGGAGGTTTCACTCTTTTGTTAACTTTTCTTTGTATGAATTGTCAACAGCAAAAATTTGCCATAAGCCCCTTACTCCTCAGAGATGGGAAAAACAAAATTAAAATGGGGTGATAGAAACAACCAAAGGAAAGACAAACAAGGGGCTATATATTTTTATGCAGAGGACAAAGATTATAGCAGTAGTTTTTGATGAACTAATATGGCTAATGAGTTAATAATTGCTATTTCAATCTAGCTGACCATACAACAATACCAGAAAAGACATGTCCAAAATCGATGGAGAAACCATTCTGGATTTATCTTCATTAATTGATCACTGTCTTCAAAATATTTTACCTTTCAATTAATATCTGATATTTGGATGTAGAGATAACTCAATAAATTATAATAAAATCTATAATTCCTTAATCACATGGTCGAATTAGTTTAAATTTTGCATACGAATGAAATCATTTCTGAATAAGTTATCAATGGTTTTGATCTTAAAGAATAATTTAATTCTTAATTTTATTAGGTAAATGGAAATAATGCATAAACAGTATCCTTAAATTGATATTGCAAGCAAAATAGTTACGGATCATAGCACTGTACAATCCATCGTGTCACGTTCACACAGAATAACCTACATAAAGAAATTTGATGCCAAACCTCAAATCTCAATTTGGAGCTGGAGAATAAGTCGTTTTTCACAATTGGAAGAAAATTTTTAAAAGAAATTATAAAGGTGCCAGCCTTCTCAATTCTCATTAGGGTTAAGAAACACCAAGCAAAGTCCCACCCACTTTGCGCCCACTTTGCGCTTTCTTCAAAAAAAAAAAAAAAAAAATCCACCATAAGAGTCAATCTTGGTGGCCGAGTGCTAAGGATAACAAAGACTCCTTTGCTTATTCCACGATAAAACGCACCACAAATAAACAACGCCACCAGGGAAACGTATAGGAGGTTTAGAAGAATAATCCGATGAAAGCAGCCATGACATCAACAGATAGTTCTCCAAGTCGTACATGCGTATCAAACCTAAATCTTGCCATTGTTTTAAAGCCTCCTCTGCCACTTATTACTTGAGAAGGATATGAGTTTGTCGAATTCATGATGATTACTTTAGAAAAAGAGGGTATTTTCCCCTCATTCAAATCAGCTGAAGATGATGAACAAATACGAATGCATAAACATCGAAGATGGTTATCGCAATTCACGAGTTGTAAAATCAAGTGTTTGACACTTCGTGAGGCGATTGGGCAATTGAGCCCACAGAATAACTTCACTACAAACATAAAAGGCCAGGAAAAAAGAAAGAAACAATTTACAATGCCTTGAATAAATGGAGTCAACCTTGTCTGTTTCTATCAATTTTAACTTCATTCAAATCTCACTCTTACTAAGAAATCTATGCTCGTTGATTAGTCAAATTTTAACCTACTTTACTTGCCTCCCCAGAAAACCAAATTTTCTTGTTCTTTTCTTGAACCGAATCGAATCTTTCCTCCATAGAGGACACGGATAGGAGCACATTACGAAGTTGATGAACTAAACCTTTAATCTTGATTGAGAGACTACCTGCCAGATATCCTTGAACGACCAAAAATTGAGCTCCTCTTTCTCTACTTCTGTTCAGATATTTAAAGCCTATTAATTGCGTTATTATTAAAATACAGCGCCGGACGTGGAAGCTAATACATGTGATTAATTTTGTCACGACAGACTGGATATTCTATATTGACGGCGCAAACTATCGGTGTGAGAATGTATTAATCACACTTACCACAAAAAAAAAGGGACTATGATTATTGAACTAATACCTGGGGTTGAACATAAGCAAACATTTTACGGAAAATGTTCACCTCATATCAACAAAACTCCACACTATATGATGATAAAAGAAAATGGGATAAAATAAATTCTCATAAACAAGTATTCAAAAATAAACTCTAATTTACCAAATAAAGCGGCCCACAAGACACAATTCTACAATGAACTCCAAATTAAGAGAGAGGGAAAAAATTAAATAAAAAAAAAGGTAGGGAGACTAATCCACAATGGTTCTATTTAGAGCATACGATGAGGAAAAACAAATTTACAGCTTTGCAGTCCAAAATCACGCATATTTACATCGCTACCATTTTAATTAAACGCTGATAAAATTCTTAACTGAAAACAAAAACCCAAACAAAAAGAAATAGAGAAAAAGACGGTGTCAAACTGCCGTGGTTAGGCCCGTATTCAACTGCCACGTCATCACAGCACCAAAATTTCAACGCAATCACGTAGCAGAATTCCAAGCTCGCTAGCTTGTCGCGATCTCCTTGATTGCCTCCTCAACTTCTTCTGGTGGGACCGTCTAGCTCCAGCGAATTAGAAAGTGCCACGTCGAAATCCTCAGTGCCCCACGACGACCCTGATCTCCGACCGGACACAAACTTCTTCAGCCCTCCCAAACCGGGCGGTTCGGATGCCGGTTCATTGCTAACCGGAAATTCACGCATTCTAACCGTCACGCTCTTCCTCGGGGTCTCCTCCACAATTGACTCCTCATCTATTTTCTCAATCCCCGGTCGAACCGGTTTTTCGTCACGCCGGTCGGATTTAAACATCGAGAAAACCCGAGAAAAGAAACGCCTCTTCCGCTTATCCCCATGCGATCTCGACTTCTCACCCGCTTTTTCTCTCTTATGCGAAACGTCACACGATCTCCGGCGGCCGCGCTTCGATCGCACTCTTCCCATACATGAAACCTTCGGCGACGACGGTTCCGCCACCGAGACGGCAGCTTTTCCGACGGACGAAGAGCGTTTGGGGAATAACTTTACATTCGCCGGTTTATTATTCCTCATCTTGGTAGTATCAATATAGTTAGGCTTTTGAGTCTTGGGCAAACCCAATAACGAAGTCTTCTTCACTTTGACAGAAAACCGCTGCGAATTGGAGTTGGAATTCGGGTTCGGATTCAAGTTGGCAGAGTTAGATACGCTGCCTTTGGTTGACTCTTTTCGCTCAAAGAAAGCGTTACGATCAAACCAGTCGAGTTCGGCGTCCTTCGATAGCCAGAACGACTCCGGCGGAAAATCTGGTGGAACGTCAGCCACGGCAACATCTTCTTCTCCTCCTTCTTCTTTCTCCGGTAAACCTTCGTCGCCGGCGAGTGTTTCGCAAGTGATTTTACGGTCGATGCTCCCGCCGGCGCAGGCTGAAACTAGGGTTTCTAAATCCACTTGAGGCATTCTATACAAAGAAAGAGGGTCTAGAGAGAGATTTTTTTGAGGAGAAGGGAGAGGAGGTTGCTTGCTGGGTGGGAATGGAAGGAATTTTAAAGACGTGGGAGTCCAATCAAGGAAAGAAAATCTATTTAAAAATTTTAAAATAGAAAAAGTGTATTTTTTATTTGGAATAATATTGTTTAACAACATTTTCTTTTTCTTTTTTTATTGTGAAGGAAATTTTCTTATTTGTTAATTGTATCTCTGTTGAATTTTAACCATATATATAAATTGGAAGCAAAGTATCTCTATATCTCATTGCGTTTACTATCCCTTTTTATCAAGCATTAATTAAGTAGAAAGTAATGATTTTTTTTTAATATTTTCACATCAGCAAAAATTGAGTGACTCGTTTAGATTTTGTTTTTTTGAAAATATTAATTTAAGAATAATAATTTGAAATATGATGCATGTCAAATAAAAAGTTGATAAAATATAAAAAAAAAATTCAAGAATATGGGTAGAAAATATTTTTAAAATATTATTCAAAATAATATATTGTCCAATCAAATTCAATATTTTTTAATAAATCTTACAGTATATAAAAAGAAATAACAATTTCCTAATATTTTTACGCCGCATTAGGTAACCTTTTTTGGGAGGGAGTTTCAACATATTGACCGGTGGTGCCGCCGTGTGGGCCGCGGGGTTCTTTTCGCAGGCCTGCCTTTCCTCTAGAAAGGGGGAAAGAAACCAATTGAAGCTCATAAACTACTCTGTTTTCTACTCTTTTTTTTTTTTTTTTAAACTAAAATTCGTCTTTTCGTCGAAAGAATTAAAAAGCAAATTTTCCAGAATTCTGGTTTTACCTTTTGAGACTGGCCAATAGATTTGATTTGATTTGTCCAAGGTTTTCTTCTATACTTTTGAAAACATGCTTATCTATGGAATCAAATTTTGAACTTGAACTTGTTCCTTTTTTAAAGGTAATAATGATGTACACGGATGGATAAATTATCTGTACAATTTTGAAGTATTCTTAGAAGATAATTATGGCACTTTTGGAGACGTGATATATGAAAAATTCTATCATCAATTGATAAAACTTTTGCCATAAATATCTATGTAAACTTTTATATCTAATGGGAGGCTATATATCCTCACCGCGATAACATTTTAGTGCTTCACCATGCAAGAGATTATTATTTTGATTATTGGTGGTATAAACTTCCTTTACACGATTGAGCTCTATGTATAACATCCACAAAAGAAAATCTTTGAAGAAATCTAAGCGCGGTTGACTGATAAAAAAGGGAAGAAAAAAGAGTTTTTAAAAAAAGTCTATAAATATTATTGGTTGTATTATTAACTCTTTGCATGAGAATGACATTGACAAGCAAATGCGAAGATAAATAAATAATTGCAGCGTGACTTATTTGATAACACTATAAATTGTTACTTACATTAACGGATCTTAAATTATGTAACATAATATCTCAATAATATTCCAAGATATATACCTAGACAAGCTTCATATGCTGGATTCTTTGATTGCTATGCTGGGTTAATATATATTCCTGATATTGTTTAACAGGCTAATACGATATCCACGAACAGATATTTCAATTAAATAATATCGGTGATTGCTTGTTGGAGGATTAGGTGTTAGATATGACGCATCGATTTTTATTAACTCTCTCCTAATCAGTTGTTTTGAATTTAATTACTCGTGCGCGGTAAATTGTGAAACTAACCCTGCTTTCAGAATCGGCAAATTCACATGATAAGATAAATACGAATATTGAAGAGGTGTAGAGCACGTAAATAGCTTGGACTAAAATGATAACATAGCAATTTAATTGAAGTCAATGAGAATGACATTAATTTTGCTGTTGAAGACATAATTTTACAGCGGAAGACACCACGGTCAAAGTTTGAAGCTACAGTTCAACATCACATTGTCATTATATCAGTACTTTCTTGGTTCATGTAAATGGTATACTAGTTCTTCCACCTTGATGCGTTCATCAAGAAATTGGAGCTTAAAGTCTTCATTTTGACACTAATCCAAATGCATTAAATCAGGTACCATGATATACACACTACAATTCAAATAGGCCATCACACTTTTTAATTTTTTTCTCCTTTTTAAGGATTTGAAAATACGGTTTTTCTTCTTGCCTTGTTTTCGTGGGTGGACTTTTTCTATCCTGATTGGGAATTTGGTTTGCGTGAACAAAAACTCACTGCCTTATGAAAGAGAAAGGAAGAAAATTCTGATATTTCAAAGGTGGTTCCAACTTCATATCCAAGTGGAATATATATGTGTGTGTGTGGAGCATAATCCAGAGAAAAAAGAATTGGAGGACAAGAAGACAACGAATAAAAGCATCCAACACGGTCCTTGCAACCGCTGATGTACAAATTTATTTGTCGGTACCAAACAATTAACTGTTTATAAGTGTTTTGCAGCTTGATTTATGGCCTATTTCAAAATTTTGGTCCTAACGATAATTTATGGATTTGGTTAATGAAGCAGTTAGAATGTCCTAATTTAGAACCAAGACTGCAAAATACTGTTGGAGAGACGTTAAACTATTGTACGACTATTGTATTCAGTTTAATTGCAATCTGGGACCAATCCATATTGATCCAAGATATTCATGTTGAATGTTGCTATCAGTCCAAGATATTTAGTATCCTGAATTGGGGGAGGACAGGTAGATTTTGATATGATTTTGTACATTGGAAAGTGTTCTACATGTCCAGTAGTATTATGTTTTATGAGATGTCCGCTGTCTTTAAATTTATATGTTGGCATTGTACACCTCAATGTTAAAATTTGTGCTTAGACATTTACTTTTGTAAACTTTCGTGCTACAAATTGTACAATCTAAAGTATTCCACAGTTGCACAACGGCCCACGATTTCCTACTAGTGGTTGAACTTTCTTGCTCACAAGTCATACTCTTTCTGCATTGAAGAAAGAGTCAACAATTAAATAACTTTTCCCCTTTAGTTTAGCTCTGTTAATAACATATTTAAAATTTGCCATTCATGGCTAATTAAATTGGTAATTAGACGATGACGAAGAAATTAAATATTTCAAAAAGAAGAAGAGGGCCGCCTTGTTTGGAATTGGAAGGCGAGGACATTTCGAGGTTTTATCCAAGTGGTATTCTTTGATTACAGGTGCAGTTGCCAAAAAACCACTGTATTGCCCTTGACCTGATATGGTCAGAGTTCACGGATAGACTAGCAGACCAAATCTTCCACCTAACTTCTAACTTAATCAAAATTGTAATCTCGTATTAGGCATTTTATTCCGATTTTGGTCACCAAGTTAATCTCCGTCTTTTCCAATTGCTCATATCTTAATCCTCCTAAATTTTTTTCCAATGTCATTGCTTTCATCAGTACTTGCAGAGGAAAAAACAAAAATTCTTTCGTTTTTCATGGCGAAAGAATATGAAATGACTTTTACGAAGACAAATAAAAAAATGTCAGCTTAGATTTCTTGTTTAAGACTAAGATAAGGATTAGCCGTTTGATTTGGTTCAAATCTTTTATGTCGTGTGTCAATTCATAAACAATTTCCAGTAATGATAAGTTAATTCTCAGCTTCATTCGTATATTTCACAGATGCAACTCCTGTAGGGAGATACATCAGTAGAATACCTTTAAAAAAAAACAGTGGAATACACGACTTGACTATACTGAATTATAGGAGTACAGTGTATGGCTTTGTTTGTTTGATTTTATTTTTTATAAATGTATTTTTTAAAAATTTTAAATATGTTTTTCAACTAATTTTTTTAGCACAAATATATTTATCGAAGAGAATATTTAAATTTACTATAATAATAGTTTCTAAAAAATATTTTAAAAAATAACTATCCAAAGAGAGATATGATTCCATTAAGTGACGGTATATTAAATATATGGTCTTTTTTTTAGTGTAGTAATTCAAATATGTTATGATTGGCTGCTAGCTAGATATGCAACTTAATCATTCCAATAGTTTGTCGTGTTGGAAACACGCATTCCTTGTTTTCAATCCACCCTCAAGCCTCAACAGCAGCCACCAAACAACCAACCTCTAAACACAAAAAGAATAAAAAATAATAAAAAAAAGATGCTTTTGTTAAGATAGTGTGGCGATGAAAAAATTTTAAAAAATTTAATAAATTTTCTTAAGGAAAAGAGTAATTTTTTAGTTGAAATTTAATACATTATTATTGAGAGTTATGACAACGAAGAGTCACTGAATTATTTTCATATTTTGTGATATTTTAACAGTTAGCATAAAGATACAAGTCAATTGTTCAAAACAAAAGAAAACGAAGAAATTAAAGAGGGGATTACCTTTCGAATCTTCTGTAACCTTTTTGCGTCTTGTTTTTATTGAATGATTTACGAATTCAAGCGCGTCAACTTGGACTCATTTTTTTCTCAAAAAAAAAAAAAAAAAAAAATTGGACTCATCTGGTTGATTTGACATATAAAGTTTTTGTCTTTGCCCTTTGTTAAAAGCATAGCCGAAAATGATTTATGCCTTCAAGTCAACGATTACGCCTCTGCTTAAAGATCTCTAGAAGCTCATTACTGATTGATGATTGGAGCTCTTTTTGAACGATCACTCTTCCATTGCATAACACAAAAAAAGAAATGTCAAAGAAAGATCATGGTATTGGAATCTACACATTCCAATCAATTATGAACCAGTTGATTTGAGAAGAAAAAGTTTAACCATCAGGATGAGGGGGAAAAAATGAGATGGAACGCTTTAGTGATCTAAATCCAGTTAAATTTGGTTTGTAGATTTCAATTTAGCTTCACCCATTTACTGAAGAACTTGCCAGATCTTTTTGTCGTATATTGTCACGCACACATTTTTGTGTGAATAGCACTTTGAATTTCATGAGTTTTAAACTATAATGCCTCTCACAATTAGAGCAACACCAACCATTGGTTTATAAAATGTACCATGAAAATGTTGTTCGATTTGCGACACTATTCCATATAAATGTGAAGATTCAAGAAAATGTGTTAATTTCAAAATTCAGGCAAGAGAACTCAACGTATCTTCAGTAAATCAAATGCAATATTTTGCTTGCCTTTTCAATTCATCCTACAAAAAAATTGATATCTTTGCTCAAATTGAATTAGGGAGAAGGCTTCCTAATTCAGTAGTATGCCCATCTAAGTCAAATTGGAATTTTGTTTTGCCTCTTGGCCCAGAATTAATGGATTAATATCGAAAAGCCGAGTATGATCCTCGGTCCTGGAACACAAATATAAACAATAAATGACTGCGGTAGCAGCCCAAGAAGACTAACCTAAGGAGCAGCCCAAAAAAAGTGAGACACTTGCGACAGCATAAAATCCGAACGATAGAATTGGAATTGCAGACAGCATTTCATTCCCTGGGCTCGTTGATGTTAAATTTTCCATGGTGAACTTGCACAACTTTCTTCTTTTGTTCTATAATCTATTTCTTCTAAAAAAAAATGTAGAAATTTAATATAATTTATAATGTTGCTAAACTATTTTGCTTTTCCATGCACGTTGGTTGTGGTTAAACGGTGAGGTTTTCTATGAGTATTGGATGTCACCTAACAGACTAATAGTTAGCTTTTAAACATAAAAGACAATTGAAAAGACAATTAAAAAAAGACGTTAGACCTTTGTTTCTCCTAGGAAATACAAATTGGATTCTGTATAAAAAATCATCATGCTTGGGAATATGCAATTTTAACTTTTTAATTCGACTAATATTATTTTTGACAAGATCATTGTTCTTCTTTGTTTCATTAATTCTGAGTATAGGAAGGCACAGCAAATAGTGCGTTAGAGCACATAATAAAAAAGCGGAAAAGTGTGTCTTCTTTTTTTTTGTTAAAAAAATTTAGGAGGAGGAAATAAATGTTTCCGTAATAAAATATTTTATTCTAATTAGACACTATCTGTTATCCTTTCGATTTGATATTTGTATGCACAAATCAGTCAGTAAAATCATGGTCAAACTCTTTCTTCACCAACCAAAAAAAAAAAAAAACTTTTGACTAATATAAATTCCTTTTTTTTTATGTGAATAAAAATATAATAACAAGAGACACCATTACAATTTTCCCAAAAAAAAAAAAAAAAAAGGAACAAAAAAACCGAGCACGTCGCACAGAGTTCACGAAGAGAGAGGTGTTGTTCGAATTTTGGGACCGTTGGGCCCTTTTGAGACAAGATAACGGTTACTACTGGAACATTTTTTAAAAAAAAATGAAACTCCCACTTTTTCTCTTTCCACGCACTAGCCATCAAATCTTCTCACACATATAAACGAAAACCACCAAAAATCGGTGAGAAGCAAGAAGACCTGAACCGCATCAATGGGCTGTGTCTCTTCCAAATTGTTCAGGAAAGATCTCAATCAAGAAATTCTGTCCGAGAAAGCAGATAGTTTCCCCAGTCATGTGGTCTCTCTCACGTCCAGCACGTATGGTGTCCTCAAACTTGACAAAGAAAATCAACAGCAACAGCAACAGCATGTACAAGTACAGCAGCAACATGATCTTCTTCAACAACAACTAAAAAGCATCAAGCATTGCGGGATTGAAGTGAAGAAGTCATCGCCGCCTCGACAAGAGCCAGAAGTTATCAATGCTTGGGAGCTAATGCGAGGTCTCGAAGAAGAACCGCCTGTTCTGGTCCCGGACAAGAAAAGCCCGAAATCGCGAGTTCTTTTACGTGGTTTTGGGGATATAGACTCCAGAAGCCCACTAAAGTTCTTGAATCAAATGGCTTCTCCGAGAAAGCTGAAGAAATTAGGAGGAAAAGAGAACAATACCCCGAAAACGGCCTTGAAAGCGTGTAATTTGCAGGGGAGTTCAAGAAAAGCTTCTCCAATGTGGAGAAGTAATCCGAGAAAAGAGAGTTCTAATTGTGATGCAAAATGTGAGAGTTTGAGGATTGATTCTGGGGTGGTTTTGTCGCGGAGGAGGAGTTTAGGCCCATTGTTTGATCCAGAACTTGTGGCATCATTCGAGAAAGAGTTAGCCGAAGAGAAAGAGCAAATCAAGAAGATGGTTTCAGGAACGCCCACTGCGGTAAAGAACAGGAATTCTCAAGATTCAGCGTCTGTTCTTGAAAAATTCGAGAAACACTGTCCACCTGGTGGTGAAAATGCAGTTGTCCTGTATACTACCACGTTGAGGGGTATAAGGAAGACATTTGAGGATTGCAATACAGTCAGATCAGTCATTGAGTCGCATCAGGTTCAGATGTTTGAGCGTGATGTTTCGATGCATTCTGGATTTAAGGATGAATTGAGGGGAATAATGGGCACAAAAGAGGTGAAAGTTCCACTTGTCTTTGTCAAGGGAAGGTTGATTGGTGGGGCAGATGAGGATGGTGAAGTTGGAGGAAGATGGTAAATTAGGTGCTTTGTTCAGTGGGATCCCGAAGGCAGTTGCAGTCTGCAATGGGTGCGCAGGGTTCAGGTTTGTGATGTGTATGGATTGCAATGGTAGTTGTAAAGTGTTGGATGAGAATGGGAAGAGGACTGTTAAGTGCAAAGAGTGCAATGAGAATGGGTTGACTCAATGTCCCCTCTGTTCGTGAGATTAATTCAAAAGCTTATTTATAGCTAAACTTGAACAATACCATATTGTTTTTTTTTCCTGATTTGTGCTGATTATGGTTCTTTTATGTGGGAAGATTGAGGTTTGTTTTTCCAGTTCTTGGACATGGAAAGTCCTCTCCTAATCCTGCGTCTAAAATTGAGAGTTCTTAAAGTGTGTGTACTTTTAGGACCGCATTATAGTTTGTAATTTTGTCTTGGTTGCAATGCTTGTTGCCTTGTACCCTATGTTCGTTTTGATGTGGATCAATTTGTGTGCAAATGGCAATTGAAATTTTCATGGGTTTTGTTTTTACTTGTCCCCTGAATTTTTGCAGTACCAGTTAAGTTGATTGAAACGCAGGCTTGCAAACTTTTGGTCCATTATGTGTGTTTGCTGAATTGGGACTTGGATAGGCTACACCAGACCAGAACAATTACCAGAGCCTTGATTTAAACGTGGACAAGAGAATTTTTTCACCCTTCTCTTCCATCAGAAGTGGTGGTCTATCAATTTCACCTTATCTGTCCCTATAAGTTCTCTGCCTGTTAACGAGAATTCTGGGTATTCTAGACAAATCTTTTTGGTCGACAAAAAGCCAAAATTTAGGCCATGCCCCAATTCTGCCTTTTTACCTGTCATATGGATGGATTCCCTTATACTGTAATCTAATCATCACCACTTCTTAATTTTACCAATTTACAACTTTAGAGTTAATCCAATATGCAGAAAAAAAGCGTAGAATGTACTGATCCATTCACCTAGATTTGTCATCATTACAAAAAATATTCCTTAATTTGCTGCCATAAAAATATGGAGGCAAGTAGTTATTAATTCAAAATAATTTAGATAAGCATTTGTCATGAGACAGGACACATTGCCAAAATCTAAAAGATTTAGCATCTTATTAAATAAGACTAATTTCTTATATCTTCTTATGCTAAAATCTAGCTGTCAAAGCTCCAAAGTAAACATAAACCGTAATTAGCATTATATAGCACGTATTATAGTAACTCGTACTCCTTCAAAACTTCAAGTATATTTATCAAATAAACAATTCTTTTATCATACATTTTATTGTATTATACTCATTTGTTTCTGTTACTACTAAAAATTGGCATAAGTACTTGTACAAGTAACATTGTAGTGTACTTTTAATGGGTGGTGGACAGATAACCTCAGACCCTGTAACGTAAAACAACAAACATTGGACAATTAAGGAGGTTAAATAAAGGGATTATACGTGTAGGGGCTCGAGAGGGGACACGTCAGTAAGTCCTACGTTTTTCTGACAAATATCACCTCTACTGTCCTCAGAATGCTCCTTTGCCAAACCCCAAATCCAAATCCCAACCCCGAAAGATTTCTAGAAAAATCCCCATCCAAAGCCCCCGCATACCCTCTGACCAGTTTTCCATGGCTGGAAGAAAAAGGAGGAAGTTAAAAACGTGAGTTTGATCTATTTTATTTTTGGGAATTTATCATTGTTTGTGAAAGTTGTTTCTATTTATGCAAATGTGGTGTTTTTTTCGCTTAAGAAATGAGAGGTTTTGTTTTCCCCCCCTTTTTCCTTCAAATTTGTTGGTCAAGTGTGAAAAATGAGCGTAAAATACACTTCAGCTGTATCCAAGTTCCAATTTTTTTCTTTTGGGGATGAATTCATTCTTTTTCAAGGTGTCTTTTTATAATTCTTCTAATTTTTTTCTTCCTTCTTTTTGGTTTGTTTGATTTATTTGGGTATATGAGTTGGAGAATTCTGGATCCTTGGTGGGGGTTTTGGTGCTGTACTTTTCTGTGGCAAAGCTGGCAATTCTTTTTCAGGTGTAATAATCATCTTAATTAACAATTGCTATGTCATTTCTGTTGATTGGAGACATTGTACAACATTTTTGAGATTTAGGACATTGAAGGTTGCTTGATTAATTTGAGATTGGACTAACTACGACTTGCTGCTAAACATGTTAGGAATTTTTGAAATTTAGAATATAAGAACGAGCTACCTCTGAAAATTGCAGCCATTGGGGGAAATTTTACCCGCACCCGATCCCCAATTCTTGTTCACCCTGGATGATCGTGTTGGGTGAATTATGACCTCGTGCGATCTGTGGTAAATGGAGATGGTTAGAAATCAGAATTAAATGTAATCACATTTAGTTTCTGGTTATTGCGCTTTTGGCTACCTAAAACTTTTGTTAATGTGTATTATCTCTTAAATACCTATGCTATTGATTATTGCAATCAGGGTTTTTCTGATCATTGATGATTACATAGAATTCATATTTTGCCATTGTTCAAACTTCTCAAGGCAAATTAAATGATAGCTCTGAACATGTAATTTTGACTTTAGGAGAATGATCAAATCAAGCATGGTTGTCGTAGGTTATATTTGAAACATAGTGTAAGATATACTCTATGTTGTATCCATTCTCAACATTTATTAGTGTAAGACATACGCTATGTTGTATTCATCCTCAACATCTATTAGTCTTTTGACTTTGTTGGACGTTTCTTCTTCCTTGTTTGAGTTGCTTCTCCATGTTGTCTTCAAGATTATTCTTTAGAAACTATTGGCTTAAACTTTTCTCAATTTCATATTTGTAGATTACCTGAAGCAAGTAGAGGTAAAAGTAAAGTTTCAACTGATAAAGAGAATAAGCAAGATAAGCAGCGCAGCTGGCTGGAGCTTCCAAAAGAACTCTTGGAACTGATTTTTTCACGGTTAACCTTGAGCGAAAATATCCGTGCTTCTGTTGTTTGCAAAGAGTGGCTCGCTGTTGCCACCTCAGTTCGAGTGGTGAATAAACCTCCCTGGTTAATGTTCATTCCGAAATATGGGGACTTGGTCGAGTTCTATGATCCTCTGCACCGTGAATTTTATACACTTGAGTTGCCAGAGTTAAGTGGCTCCAGGGTTTGTTATTCCAAGGATGGTTGGTTGCTTGTATACAAGCCTAGAACTAACCGTCTTATGTTTGTTAACCCCTATATGAGGGAATTGATTAAGTTGCCAAAACTAGAATTGATATACCAAATAGTGGCCTTCTCTGCTGCTCCGACATCTTCATGCTGTATTGTTTTTACTATGAAACATGTCAGCCCTACAATAATTGCAATTAGCACCTGCCGTCCTGGAGCAACTGAATGGAGTACTATCAATTACCGAAACCGCTTGCCATTTGTTAGTAGCATTTGGAATAAGTTGGCCTTTTGTGGTGGCAAGTTTTATTGTCTGAGCTTTACTGGTTGGTTGGGGGTTTATGATCCAGAAAAAAGTACTTGGGTTGTTCATGTACTGCCCCCTCCCAAATGCCCTGAGAATTTTTTCATCAGAAATTGGAGGAAGAGCAAATTTATGGCTGAGCACAATGGAGAAATTATTGTTGTATACACTTCTTCTGAAGTTAACCCAGTGATATATAAGTTACACCCAACTGTTAAAGAATGGGTGGAGACAAAAAGTTTGGGAGGTCTGACCATCTTTGCAAGTTTGTTATCGTCCCATGCAAGAACAGATCTACTTGGGACAATGAGAAATAGTGTTTACTTTTCTAAAGTCCGTTTTTATGGCAAGCGTTGCATATCATATTCCCTTGATGATAATAGATACTATCCCAGAAAGCAGTGCTATGACTGGGGAGAAGAAGATACTTTTGGAAGCATTTGGATTGAACCACCTGAAGATCTTTCAATCTTTGTTTAGGAAGGCCCGTGAAATAGGTAATTTCTTCTGGATATTTTAGTTTTGATACCTTTCTCCTATATATGCTTATTGTACTGCATCTATGATGTCTGTCATCATTGATGCTTCTTGTACAGGTGACGTGCATAGTTTCTTAATTTTAGCAAACTCTTATTGTTCTTCGTGATCCGGTATCCTTAATCACAAAGCTTTGATCTGTCCAAGTTGTACTATTGTAAATCTGAATAGAATTTGGGACTTTTGAACTGTTGGTTTGATGGTCTTATTTCCATTCTGCAACTTATTGAAACTTCTAATTTATCTCTCTTTGTCAGTTGATGTGTCATTCACGTTAGTTCTATCACATCTTACTTGTGACATATTCTATACATGGCTGGTTGTTCAAGTCTTCCCGTGATTTCTTTCAAACAATATGCAGTAGTCTTGAATTTCCTCTCTTTTTTTTTTTCTTTTTTCTATTTTTTAAGTAGATAAGAGTGAAAGACTGTAGCTACCATTGATAACTTGTAGCAACACTGTATTAACATGCACTTGATCATGAATTATTCTAAATTAGTAGACACTTTGAAGCCTGAAGATGAACTCTGCAACTAGATATGATCTAGCAGATAGTATGATACGCGTCATTGTCAAAATGTGCTTTGCAGTTGCAAGTCATGGGTATGTCTGGCATTTTACAACACTAATCGCTGATTACCATTTTGAGTGAGGAAACTCAGTGGAAGCTTATGAGGTTTGTCAGGTAAAAGGAATCAATGCTCTATAGCACAACAAGAACTCTTCAAAATATCTTGTATAGAATCAGACTCGCCTATCTGCCAATAGGAGTGGGGCTAGACAAACGTGAAGGTAAAGCAAGCCGTACTGCTTTCCTTCCTAAACTAAGGAACTGCCTTTAGGAAGAACGAAAGAGTTGTCTTTTGCAAAGGACTTATTTGGAAGTTTTTGTCATAGAATGGAATCTCCTTGTCTAAGTCTTGATTGGTGACTTGCTGTTACCTTTCTAAACCCTAAAGGGGCAAGAGATTTTTGATCTCCTACTCAACCGTTCAGGGGAGAGAGACTTTACATTTCCAATTCGTATTCCTATTAATGTCTTAGTGTGAAGGTTTCATCCTATACTGATTATCAATGTCATTTTCCATGTTATTGAGTTCTAGAGAGCCCTTTATGTAGTTTCAGTAATCTTAGTAGCCTAAGTGCCCTCAATCCTAATACTTCTGGTTTGCAGTATTGGATCCTATGCAAATCCCAAAAGAATTTGTAACATAAATTTTCTTTGAGAATCAAGAGAGAAATAAAGGGTTTTTGTCCTGGAGTGAACCTGTTTATAGCAGCATGCTGCAAGGAGGACAGAGACCGTTGACTACAGTTGGTTCTGAAATGATGTCTTCACTGGAAAGAGAGTAAGGGAAGCAAGAAACTACTTAGAGCAGCATATTGCTTAATTGCTAATTTGCTACTGTGATTGTCAGATCACCAATCCCTTTGGTTAGTTTCTCTTTCCTTGCTGCTATGCCTATCAATTTTCACAGGCAGGTTAAGGGGAGGGCAATTATGCTTTTGAACTAACCTTTGGATTTTAGAACTTGTAACAAAAGCAAAGAACTGTGACCTATAGGCATCAAGATACAAGCCTATGACTCTAGTGACGCAAGAATTGTAGATTCTTTGTGTCTTGATCTTCATCTATGTATATTAAATTCCATCATTCAATGTAATATCACTGAGAATGGAGATGCCACATGACTCTCTCAAGGAGATGCCACATGACTCTCTCAAGGAAATGTATTACACTTTCTTGGATATGGGTTGGGTGCACCCCTGCTATCTCTGCTTTTCGGAAGGAAAATTACACTTGCTTATTAAATAAATTCTTTTTGACATCAGAATCTTCTACTATTACACGGATGTGATTTACCTTTCATTCTGGTAAGTGATTTATTTATCTTGTTACTCTTCAGTGCTTTCACCAGTAGTGTGATATGGATAATCATGATCCAGCAGTGTTCTCTACACAGTATAAGTGCTTGATCATCTCAAATTCTTTCTGTTTACCTTGTCAGGAGCTCACTCTTCCATTTATATGAAAGCTCGAGATAATGCTGCTGAAAACTGTTGCGTGTAGTTTGAAATATTTGTATTGAACAGCAGTGGTGCACCTCTTTTCTTTTCGTTAGTCGATAACGTTTGAAGATATGAGTTGTTATTGGGTTTTATTTCAGGATCCAGAAGCGTGAGATTTTTAGTTTATTTAATCGATCAATTATGTACAAAGAAAAGTTCAAATCCTTATAGACAATTGAGTAACCTTATTTCATTTTTACTGGTAAATGCACTAGCAATTTCTAAATTGTCCTTTAGTGTTTTTCATATTTACTTTTTAAATAACTTTGCAGGCATGTTGTGGTTATGATAATTCAACATTTACGCAAGTTGCATTAATGCTTGTCATCTATGGTATTGCTGATTGTTTCCCATATTTTTGTCCCGGGTGCCATTTAGAATCCAGGCCTCGCCAGGTGCTATTTTTGTGACTAAATTATCACCCTGCGAAGTCTTTGGGTAGTGGAACCCCGTTAGGCCTTTAAAGATGAGGTTTAACCGCTCGAAGAAGAGTCTCCAACATGACGAAGCCCAAGTTTTGCAGTGAAGCTATCCTTGGCCAATCTGTCAGTACAATTTGTTGCGTCCCTTTACAATGCTTACAGCATCTTTCCCTCCCTCAATTGATTTGAGTATTCAAGAACTAGTGTTTGGTTCTCTACAATACAACCAGATTATGGTCTGTTTCCTCTCTAGCCCAGTTACTAGATAACAAGAAGGCTGATGACTGGGACTATAACCCCCTCTCATATCCTGGCAGATTCCCCATGGCATTAGACAGATTCAACATTTGCATTTTTGTGTTTCAGGGGGTGTTTCGAACTTCTGCTCAAACCCGCCAGGCCAGGGCAAATTTAAACTGCAGTTCCAAATTCCCACAAATTCTCATAATGCTTACAGATTTATCACATATGCAATTTGTTTTTCAAATGGATAATCAATCAAAAGTGAGAAACACAAATTTATGCTAATGAAGGCGGCTAGCTTTCTGAGCCTAAGGATCTCCTAAAATCTGTAGAACTAAGCCCAAAAGCTTCATCTAATCGCCTAAAAGTCCAACAGCAACTTCCTATTTAGTTACAAGGGCTTTTGAGAACATAAAAAATTTGAGGACAGTGACACAAGCTCTTTTTAAGTTTTTTTTCCCTGTATGTCAAATGGACGTACAAACTGACCCATTACTTTTTTTACCCCCTTTTGAAAAGAACTCGTCCATATCTAAACACAAGCTAGAAACATGGAAAAGTTCCAAAGCGAGTACAAGTACAAAAAGAGACACAAATGAAGCACTACATTCAAGGAACTTGTACATGAGCGGGCTAGATAAACACCAAGACAACTACATTTCAAATGAGTATCATTTCCAGGTATACCCTAGAGCAGTCGAAAAGACAACTTAGTATTTTAGTAAGGGTTGTATCGGCTACGTCCACGGCCTCTATCACTACCACGTCTTCCACCACTTGAACCTCCCGTTCCCCCACTGCGGCCACCTCTTTGCGATGGTTGCGGTGTGTGAGGTTGTGCTCCTGGCTGTTGCCTGACAGAGGGAGAGAAAATTTCAACCTTTCAGCATTATTGCATTATGCAACAGCACCCTCAAATTTCAAACTGCAGACCAATTGTTTAACTGAAAAGAATTTTCTGAATCTTAGCAGATCTAAACTAGGTTTTCCATTATTGGAACCATTATCCTGGTACAACCTTACGAATAGTTAAAAGAATTGGAAAAGGCAAGATTTAGCACAAAACAGAGAAACACTGGTATCAGAAACAAGTAAAATCACCATAGAAAACAAATCAAATTAATTTCACAGCATCTTGGCAGAGAATCCATTATGTGGAAGTGCATCAACCCTTTTCAAAGTTCATTTTCGGCCAGACAATATACCACCAGACGAGTACTTTACATAAAATATAATCCTCCTCTAGTTGTCTGTTTCAGTTCTTCCATTTTTTAAACATTTCCAAAACAAAATTTAGGAATTCATTGAAACTCAGATCCAGATTATTGCCATGACCTACTAACTGTTATTAGGATCCACTATGATAACGGAACCAGGATTTTATACTTCATGCTACATAGTTCAGTTAATACCGAACAGTGTATACTTACAGAACATATCCAATCCTTCCATCAGGTAAAAGCATCGGTATCATTGCCAAGCCAGAAGGTGCAGTTCCCCTTCCGTAGACCAGCGGCTGCATAAAAAACAAGAAAGAACTCAACGGACACAATGATTGTATACCATACTCATGCATGACATTGCTTTTGATAGAAAAATTTTCAAAGAACTCTTGCACTAAATCTTGTCTCATTAACTACATGCTATGTTTTTTCAGGAACTAACTTGTACTAAAACTTTGCAAGTGAAGTTTTCGTGCAAAGCATTTTTTCCCTCATGGTCCCAGATGAAATATAACATAAACGCAATACATACATACATAAATATGTATGTATGCGCCGAATTTTTGAACACTCCTTCCTTTAAAATTTTAAGGCGTGAACTAGCTTCAAACTTATTTGGCACAAAAACTGTACCAGGTCAAACCAAAAAATTTATTTTGCAATTCATGGAGTATGCAATCCCATATTAATTGTCAAGGCAGAACTGATTGACACACAAACATCCAAATGCACGCTGCCCAACACAAAAAATAGAAGTGCACAGCTATGTGCATGAGATGCAGAAGCTTGTCTTTTGGGCATACATAATTGATTTTTCACATCCAACCAAGCATAGAGTTAGAGTTCTAATTATGTTCTTCTGTGTGGATTTTCTAAGGGGAAAAAGGGAAAGATTTGTTGTAGTAAAATAAGCCTGCTTTTCAACTCAAAAGAAATGAGTATGCCAAAGCAAATACAACATACAATGAGAACAAAATGAGTACGAAGGCCTAAATGCACCAAAACAGAAAAAGAAAGAAAGTGGAGATATTTAACTAAATAAAAAGAAAATTATTTAACCTGCAAAATTGAATATCATCTTACTTGGGTAAAACCTCCACCAAAAGCACCATAGTTGGCACCAACCAAGCCATACCCGACGGGAGGTGGATAGGTAGGAAGTACAGGTGCCTTCTGTGAAGTTGATTGTCCAGATGATTTCTGATCTGCCTGTGGCTTTGCAAGTGAGCACTCCAAAACTTGTCCTATCAAGCAAGTCCAGTATAGGCCAACCAAAATCAACTTGACAAGAAGTGTCATAGGGAGGAAATTCTACATGAAGTGTTATCCAAACAACAATTACCATCTATCTCATATTTCTCTGTATTCTTCAAAGCCTTCATTGCACTAGACCTTTCAGCAAAGTGAACAAAGCCAAATCTGCTATTTTCATGCCCTGGTTTTGCAGGGGGAAGAATCACCTTTGTGATCTTCCCATGATGCTCAAACGACTTTCTCAGCTGATCCTGAGTAACATTTCTTGGTAGATTCTTCACATAGACAGCTTTAACCTGTCAAGATGAGGAAGACAGTTGTGAAGTAAATGTAATAAAAGTTACAACAGAAATTCTTTGAAAAGCAATTTTAAGCAATCTAAAAGGATTTCCTAATTCACAAAAGAATTATACACCTTCAAGTAAGAATTATGGATGAAGGATACTGCAGGTGTTTTGCTTCTACATATTGAACAAACAGTTGCCTCTATCCAGATATTGAACAAAATCAATGACTTGGAATCCAAGAAAATCACTTTAAACAGATAATTTCCTTTCTAGACCATTAAATACACGTATTAAAAAAAAAAAAAACAGATTACCATCTACATGGTTATTAAGCAAATACATTCAAGAGAATGGCAATGAAAGCTCCCATCCATCAACCATTTTCAATTTTTTTTTACTTTATCTTCTTACCCCCTTTGAAGAGGCAAGGCAAAAAGAATTTGTCATTTTTGTTGCTAAAGGATTTAATGCCAATGGATGTATCAGTATATTTTTCCAATTTAACAGGATTAGAGTACCTGAGAAGAAGCCGAAGATTCTACATTCTTCGGGTCTGCCCAGCTCACTGTTGGGGCATTTTCATCAAGTTTAAAGTTTGAATCTGACATCATTTCTCTTGAATATTCAGCACATGCATGATTGTAATACTCAATGAATGCAAATCCACGATTTCGGCCAGAGTTTTGAGGGTCCTGTAATAGCACCCTTGAATTGATCAAACATAAACTATTCCATAAGCAAAAGAATTCACCCTTGTACAGAAAGAAGAGTTGCATGGGGGATTAGGCAAATAAATAACAAGCAAAACAATGGCTTGTCGCCCACTGAATTTGAGGAAGAAAAAGAATACTAAAATAAAAATAAAAATAAAAAGAGTAGTCGCCACAAAACGTGCTGGGATGACTAAGACCTTTACGAGCTCCACAGTGATAACACCAGGCCCAATCTTGGTCACAACCTTCTTCATATCTTCCTCCCCCCAGCTTCTTGGAACATTACCAATGAACAATCGGTGCTTTTCTTGAGATGTAGAACACTTCAGCCTTCTTCCCTAATATTAGAAAACAGATTCCATCATAATCGAGAAATGGAGCTCAAGTCAGATAACTCTTCAGACAGCACCGACGTTCAAAAACAGGAAAGACATAAGAAAACAATAAATCTACCAAACTATACAAGAGAAAAGAACTTCTCTTGGAAAAGGGAAAATGTTTCAAGTCTGCCATGCTTACCTTGAGCTCAGTATTGTTAAGTGACTTAATGGCCTCAGACGCCATTTCCTTTGTCCTGAAGGTGACAAAGGCATATCCTTTGTTCTCATTTGAGCTCTTTCCTTTCATTATTCTAATCTGCAATTTGCATGCATAACATCTGAAGGATAAGAAAGTCAAATACAGAATTCCGCATTCAAAAAGGATGCGAATAATTTACCTCTGTAACTTCCCCTATCGATTCACAAAACCTCCTAATGTCATCTTCGGAGACATCTTGAGTAAAACCACCAAGGTAAACTTCTGAACCATGAGGAGGAAGTGCAAGAAGTTCAGCATGCTTTTTTTTCACTTCCTCTTCTGTCTCCGCAAATTTCATGTTCTCATCATTTAGGACATTTTGAGCACCACCAGTGTTGGCATCATGTTCCTCTGTTTCTTCTTCCTCCACTTCCTCTTCTTCTTCCTCCTCTTCCTCCTCCTCATCTACCTCTTCTACCTCTTCCACTTCCACTTCTTCCTCTTCCTCTTCTTCTACCTCTACTTCCTCATATTCAACCTCTTCCTCCCCTGTCTCCTCATTATCATTTTCTTCATCGGTGTTCACAGGATCTTCGAACTCAACATGCTTGTTAGCTTCATCTGATTTACTAGCTGCAGCACTTGACTTTGTCCTCGGCATCTTATAGATCTAAAAAGATAAGCTTGTGCTGGAACTCTGATGGGTGCAAAGAAGCTAGAAACATTTGCAAAAGCAAGAAGACAAGTACGGACAGATGGAAACAAAATGAGAGGCCAAAAGGAGCTCCAGAGTAAGATTCTTAATTGAATTTCTGCCATTAGGGGGTCTGACTACAAGGAGCTTCAATTTGAACAACTTTCATTTAAGGGATGACAGAATACAGTAAAATAAACAAAGGCAGGCAAAGGAGAGCTCCAGAGATGATCGATGAGTTTGATGATACTCAATAGGTAGAGAAAAATGAGTTAATAAATGAATGAACTTGAAATTTAGATGATGTTGTTTGATCCCCGAATAATCATGTCCAGATTTTAATCAAAACCATTAACAGGACCAATATAATTCACAACAAAGATAAGAAAGGTAAACGAGAAATCAACAAAGGGATGCGAAAGAGATCTACGAGATATAAAATTGGAGAAATATCTCCAAATGGGGAACAGAATGTTAAACTAGTTTCATCATCAAGAAACCGTCCAACCCCATTTAAAAAAAAAATCAATCCCAGAATCAGAATTCATTCCCAGAGTAATAGAAAGATTCCTGCAGTAAATTGTACATCCCATAAATGTACTAATCGAAAAGCAAGTAAAAACACATTTTGCAGAACCATTTCTCAACTTAACTTGTAACACATAAACCACTGAAAATAGGTACGAGCAGTTATAGACACAGCAACTTCGTGAATAAATCTGTGTTGTCTATTAGCAGAGAAACTACTCAATCCAGCAGGTGGACCATGTCAAATCATGCTTTTTTCCTAGATTTCCACAAAAATATTTGGAAATTTGAGGAATCGGGAGTTTTGTCAAACCATAACTTCTTTCTGCTAATTAGCTCACGACATTCAGAAAATATATATATATTTGTACGGTAAGCAAGCAGGCAAAAATCAAAACGTATGAGGATTCTAATGTACTATAATTCATTCAGCTCTGAAATCCACATTATACAGCTAAACGCCCACCCCAAAAAAAGAAAAGGAAAAAAAAGAAGTAAAAAGAATACCCAAATAGCCGAAAACGCATAAATGATTACTATGATGCCAATATGTAAAAAGATATGGAACTTGTATGAAAGAAAGCGGACAAAAAGCTTACTTAACCAAAAAACCGAGAGACAGAGACAGAGAGAGAGAGAGAGATGAAATCCAACAATGAAAGAAAAAGCACAAATATAGGTGCAGGAAGAGAATAATTGAAAAATGAGCTGGTGAATTTTGGCAGGGTATAGAAATTACCTATGAATCAAACTTTCTTCCACTAAGAAAAATTCCCCAGGCCTTTGGATTTAGAGTTATGACAACCCAAATCCGGATTCACTTCCTCTGCCTCTCCCGCTGTGAATGTGATGATGATTAGGGTTTTGAGAATTTGGGGATTTTTTTTTTTTGTTTTTCTTTTTGGAATATTCTAATGTGCTATGACCACTTTGCCCCAACTCTCTCGTGCCATCAACTTGGACAACACTAAGTACCACTGCTGCTGCCCGCGGGAAAGTTATATAATGCACCACGTACATTGTTACGTGGTGTACTAAAATTAATAATTTATCGTTACGTGGTGATATTAGATCATATCTTGTATTATTTGATAATGTATAATTAATTTTAATACATCACATGACACGTTATGTGGCACGTGTGGTGCACGTAATACTCACTCCTGCTAGAGGGATCAAAATTTGTATTTTCTCCTGGAAACAACTTGTATAAAAAAAAACAGTAAACCTTCAGACAGGACCAGGGTGGGAGACTCGGACGGAAACCGAACCAGTGTAGACTAATAAAAAATGAAATTCAAATAAAATTAGGTATATAATTTGTTTATTTTTATTGAATTTTCTAATTTTCTACCAGTTCCATATAAAGTTTGAATATATATATATACTTGGATATTTAACCATAAACTTAGAGAATCCATTTTTTTTTAATTTTCTTTGTGAATAAAGAATTATTCTTCAAAGAAATATCAATGCAAATAGAAAATTTTTTTTTTTATAAATTTTCTTTGTGAATGAAGAATTATTCTTCAAAGAAATATCAATACAAACAAAGTCATCAATGTTATGTTAGAAACAAAATTAAAGAGAGTATAACTTTGTTGCATAATTACGTGTATTCTTGTATATGCATTTACTTTTTTTTATATTCATTTGAACAATTATTCAAATTTTCTTATTTATATTTAATTTATTACTGTGTTTTATGTACACACTGCACTCTACATTTGTCGATAACTCTAATCTGAGTTTTACGAGTCATTGCACTATGGTAAACGTTTAATTATCCCATAATATTTCGAATAAGCTATAAAATAGAAATAGTTGTTATAGAAATTTGTTGTTTCTTTCCAGTCATATGTTATTAGCAAACGTTCAATGACCAGGTGCGTAATCTCAATCCAGCAAATGATTGGAGGGAATAAGCATTGCTTCGCAGTAGAATACAAGAAAGAAAACAAAATTGCTTAATGTTACAAAAGGAACGCTGCCATAAAGCAGATTTGAGAATAAATGTTCAAACAAAGTGTATAGAAGACAAAAAAAAAAAAAAAAGATGTCCAAAATTTTGAATTTGTCATCAAAATATTTGTATCATTTCTCTTTTAGCTTTTTGACTATGGCGAAAACAGCTCCAGCCACAGCTACAATAATTCCTGAAAAAATGACAGCTGATTTAAGTTTATCCAATGCTTCTTTCCTCTCATTTTCCTTTTTTTCAGCCGCCTCGATTTCCTCCTGAAAACACAGCAAGATTACAAGTTAAAAAATAACAGCAATGATCAATGAATATGTTTGCAAGGCAATGAGCTAATGATTTAGTTTCATATGCGTTTGTTTTCACTTGTTAAACTCATGGTCTTAACAAATTTAATTATTGTAAATTGAGTCGTGACGCTATGCTTCAATAACAGACAATGTAAATTAAAGCTAAGAAGGATTGGGTGCGCAATATTTCAATCTGTTCCTGCATTCTAGTACTCGTCTCATCTATACTTGTAGAAAATTTAGTGAACATGGTTTTCCTTAAGACTTTCCTTTTGGTTTTCGGAATCATTACCTTAATCTGCAAAGAAGTAGCAACTTCTGAGGTAACAGGATCAACCTCAAAATCCTTATTCTGTCCTGGGTTCAACTCCTTTCCGGCATCCGCAGCGGGAAATGTGTCTTCGGAGCTTGCCATTATGTATCCGGATTACGATATTCTTGAGTCAGAGAACAAATAAAAAACTCTTTGCTGCTGTTCAGTCTCTATCTATATATATCTTCCTTTAGCTTGTCTTGATTGTTATTGAGAAAGAAAATGGGGCAGGAAGAGAGCTAGATTGATAGCATTTGGTTTTTCAGAATTAGAAGCAAAGTAAAATTGGCCAAACACTTGTCAGTATTCCTACAAATGCTACCATGAAAAAGGATCTCAACTACCTCTTCATTCTTGCTTTCATCTGCCCGCGAAAACAGTAGCTGCTAATCAACCTTGGACGGCCAATGACCAATCACCGTCAACCACTCCTCCACCTTCTCGTTCCTTTTTTATTTTTCCTTTTCTCTTTTCTATTTTGGTCTGACAATATCTAAATATTTAACTTGTCTTTGCCACATGGATAGTGTTCCTTGTCCACAAGAAAGTGATTTCACTTTACCTCAATTCCTAATAATTCTAATCTGTAACATACAGTTTCAGGTACATTTAGTAGGAGCGGTGCATGAAGAATGCTAGTGCACGAAAGTTATGAAAGTTGAATCTTAATCTTTTTATCTAAGTATTTCAAACAAAAGTACTGCATCTCCGAAAGGCAATAAATATCGGGCACGTCAGTACTACCCCAGGAAAAGAAAAACATCTAATGTCTCTCTCTTCACGCACTTCCCTCCAACCCTCCCCAACCGAAAATGGAAAAGAGAAGCCAGTAATAACAAGAACGCTACGCTTTCTTTTTTACGAGGAAAATTTTCTAAGCCTCTGGCTTCCAACATCAACTGAGAACACAGATAAGTACTGTTAAAAGTGCAACTGCCAACGACCCCTAGGCCCTGCAATTAGTTAAAAAATTTTGCTCTCAATTCTTGGCTCCAAAGCCTCGAGGGCTCGGCCTTGATGATGCTGAGTCTGCAAACTGTCTCCTTGACTCTGATCTTCTCTTCCTCCTAGCAGTACCAGGAGGAGCCTGATGCAAGAAGGCCATGGCAAAATAGTTATAAAAATTTGTTAGGATCATTGACAAAAATGCACTTCATAATGAATCAGCAGCTGCATACACATCTTAGCTTTGGTGCACTTCAAGAATAAAACAGTGATGCAACTGTGGTGACAACTGTGAAATCTAGCTCGAGGAAAATGTTAATTGCAAAAACATAACCGTCAGATAGGGCATAAACAAATAGAGAAGACGACTGCACAATCTAAGGTCAAAATGGACCTGAACGATGATAGAACATAGATGATCTAGTTCCAACAAAGATATCTCATTGAGATAAGATCCTGCCATGAAATTCTACTTGGGCTTCTTTCCACCCTAAATAAAGAGAAGATATATACACATATCACTTTCAAAAATTAAGACACAGCTTCACAGACATTAAGGAGTTACTTGAGTTCGTTACACTGCTTCCATCTAAAATTGGACATCATAGCTTGACTACACACTCAGTAGAGTAGAGTTTGACGTTATCACAACAATTCAACTGTTTAATTGGTAATAACGACCACCAAGAATATCTAGGGAGAAGAATGGAAGCATGTGGGCATCCTTATCTTTCTTCATTATATAGAGGATAAAAGAACACTTCTAGCAAAGCAGATACTACTACTTTAAGGCAGATTCAAATGGAATGCAAGACATTCAATTTGGGACAAAGAAAGTGTTTTATTTGCTTCAAAATGCATAGACTCCAAGTGCATGCTCGTATAATAATATTTTTTGGGAACCACATTGAAGAATCTTAACAGAATACTGGGTTTTCGAACCAAGCAACAATGTGAGAGATACTACATTTTAGCGCAGGATCAAGTTTGACTACCAGTGAAACATTAGTTCAGGATTTTGCAGAGTAGAACTTGAATGATGTGTAGATTCACTTGTTTATCTATATGAATCACTTGTAAAACACATGTACAAGATGGCACATGCTAATGAAACAGATATATAAGCACCTTTTGTTCAGCTTTCATTGCTTCCTCAAGATTGCTCAATGCAGGAATGGATCCACCTTCCATTACGCCCATGAGATTCTTCATACGTACGCGCATTTGAAAAAGTTGAGCAACAAGTTGACTTACCTAAAAATAGTAACCAAAATTCAAGGTTCATTAACCAATGATGCTGGAAACCTGTAGGGGAACAAAACCAAAAGTTTTGTTTTCGGGCTGCTGACAGACCACCACATTGAGTCCATATACCTGTTGTTCTGTTTTGCCAGAATCTTCTGCAACTTGTTTCCTCCTGGCAGGTGATTCTGCCAAAAGTTCTGGCTTCTCCCTTTCCTCTGCAAGTTAACAGGTGAATTCAGCTGATAAAAGGGAAGACGTGTAAAGTATTCTCATGTAATGTATCACACTCATTATACATGAATAAATTGTTAATCAAAGTAACCTAATACATAATTGAAAACATGTGGTGAAGTGGTGAAATTGTTGTTTTCATAGTTGGTAAGAATCAGAGGAGTGATTAAAGACACAAATATAAGACTGCTTTGCAAGAATGTAGTGGTTCTCAACAAGACTTGATCAAACCTGGGGTCATTGCTTCAATCATCGCCTCCATTATTTTCAAGCTCTTCTCTGCATCTCGAATTTGTGCTGGTGTAACCTGTTGTCCACCAATTAAGTTTCCATTCATGGGAAGCATTTAAAAAAACAACACTAAAACATCCAGAATTTGATCATCTCACATCCACTGGTTAAATTTAAAAATATGGATACATGACCAATCTAGATTCATATACATTTGCTGAAAACAAGAAGAGTATAATTATTTTTGGATATATGCAAAGAATAAGAAGAAGAGGAATTATACTTTCCCCATGCCAGGAATCATTCCAATCACACGAGACATGGAACCCATCCGCGCAACTGCACGGGTTTGCTTCAAGAAGTCATTGAAATCAAATTTTGCACTCATGATCTTCTTCTGCAATTCTTCAGCATCTTCTTGCCGCATCTATCCACAATTGAGAAAAGAACCATAAATCATCTTGTGATCCTGAATGAAAAAAAGAGCAATTAAGTATAGGCAAACTAGTTGCACTCACAACTTCTTGAGCCTTCTCGACAAATGATAGGACATCCCCCATGCCTAAGATACGTCCTGCCATACGGTCAGGGTAGAAAGGTTCAAGATCCTCCATTCTCTCCCCTCTTCCAACAAGCTTGATTGGCTTTCCAGATACCTGTGATAAAATTGACCATCAATTCTCTTCAAAATAGAATATCATATCATTATTTTACGCTATAGAAGATGTTGAAGTGCAATGATTTATATTTTAATGTTTTTAATGCATCCTACAAAGAAAACCACAAATGGCAGCTCTATTGATTGTAAACAAAATTACGAAGATGCACTCTAAATGTCTTGCATGAAGAAATGCCACTTCACTTCTTTAAAAATGAAGAGCAGGAAAACCAGGGGATACTTCATAAATATAAGGTCATTCAAAGGCAGCACCTCTTTCACACTCAAAGCTGCTCCGCCTCTGGAATCTCCATCTAGCTTTGTCAAAATGGCACCCGTGATTCCAATTTCAAGATTGAAGGTTGTGACCAATGCTACAGGTATTATAAAAGACTACTGTGAGAAAAAACTCTCAGAATATCACAAAATATCTAATTTCCAGATTAAATTTGTAAATTATTTGAAGTTTAAAGCTCCAATGGACATGAATACATATTCACAAGCAGATTACTGCATTATTTACTGAATTTCAATATTCTATTGCTTCAACCATTTTTTTAAAGCATAAAATAATATGGAATACAAATACCTGCAGCTTCTTGGCCAGTCATTGCGTCTACAACCAGTAGGACTTCTGTAGGATTTAACAACCGTTTCACTTCTTTTAGTTCATCCATCATTGCTTTATCTATCTGATGAATGAGAAATGCTAAGACAAATCATAATTTGTTCACACTAAAACAATCTTCAAATTCTTTGCTGTATAGATTGTAACCTGAGACCTTCCAGCTGTATCCATTATAACCACGTTTACATTCTTCTTTCTGGCTTCTTCTAAACCTTTCCGTGCTATGTCGGCAGGTTTGATCTCAGTTCCTGCTGAATAAACAGGTACACCAACCTATTCCAAATTTTAAATTGAGTTTGCAAGTGAGATGAGATTGACGAGAAACATAAAATGCTATGTCGTAGACTGGAGGAGAAAATGACACTGGGAACTGCTTTTAGGATCTCTCAGGGAGAATCACTTTAACAGAATTTCTCTTGCACTCTTGACAGAGGAATGGCACAACAATTCACACAGTTTCTTCCATTTACCAACAAAAGGATGTTATGTTTCCAAGGAAGGCATCACTCTGAAATCTTGAATAAACCGTGCTAAATGGCAGATCTTTCTAGGCCATCTCTCAATAAATTTCAAATTTCAGGGTATACTAATGGCAAAGAAAGGGTTGCAATAAGTCCCTGAATTGTAAAAGTTACCAATATAAACAATTTATTCACCAGCTAACTCCAAATTCAAGCCTGTGCACAAGTTAAATCAATAGTAGCATCTGAATAATGCTTCTGATAATATATTGCCTTTTTCTTCACACACAGCAAGTAAATATATGGTTTGTCCCCCAGTTTCACCCTCATGTTATTATGAACATGTCAATACATTGGAAGTTTTTTATATGAACATACCTAGGAGTTCAAAATTCCTAGGCACTCTCCTATGAGGAACAGAACAAATTTGGGACAGTTAAAATATAAAACTTTGGAAACAGAGGAGTAAATAGCCAAGTTTTCAAAATACAAATGAAGGTTATTTTTCCTAAATATGCCTTGCATATTTATACGCTTAAACAACTAAAAAAGAAGTCAAACCTAAGTGAGATGAGGAGGACCAACACTATGTTGCCATAATAAATTAATGATGGGCGCTCCTTATAATGTCGTCTTATGATCTGTATCATTACTAAATAAAATTTGGATACCTGTTCACCTAAAATGACAAGCTGATCGATTGCAGCAGGTCTGTACACGTCTCCAGCAATAAGCATGCAACTCTTTCCCTGCACTTTGTGAAACCATAGCTGCGTCAAGTTATGCAAATCTAACTAATCCAGAGATAGACGTGTGTGTGTGTGTGTGTGTGTGTGTTTGACGGAGAGATAGACATAAAGATATAGAGAGAGAGAGAGAGAGAGAGAGAGAGAGAGAGAGAGAGAGAGTTTCTTTGTGTGAGTGTGTGTGCTCGCGCGTGCGTGACAGAGAGAGATACTACCTGCTTTTTAAGATATAAAGCCAACTTTGCACTAACAGTTGTCTTTCCAACACCTTGCAGACCAGCTAATAAAATTACAGTTGGGCCAGATTTTGCAAAAACTAGCTCAGAAACCTCTCCTCCCATGAGTTTTACTAGCTCATCATTTACAATCTGCATCGAGGAGTAATAACTTGAAAACAGACATTCAAACAAAAAGGATAACCACCACAATATACTAGGCTACTTGTGTTTTCATTTTTATCATTCACATTATTGTAACTGATCCACATCCTTGAGTTGATAAGCAAAGCAATGCATACTTGCAAGAAAACTTTCAACAGGAATGTCCCAGCTAAGAATTTTGAATATGAAAAGGAAGATAGAACAAAATCTAAAAGGACAGAAAACAGAGAAACCATGGTTCTCCAGAAGCAGATATTTGCCAAAAGAAATTCAGAACTGATGAAGCAAAATCTCTAACTTACATGAATAAATCACAGAATTCACCGCTGCTAGTTATGATCTTTGATAAGAATTTGTTGAACTCTTATTCCAAGAAACTACATGGTGAAACTATCTGACATGCAGATATGTTTCACAAGGGAAAGACATTTTAAAAATATTATTTGCTTACATAATAGGGTCATTTCATTGCCAACGTTGTACCTTAACCAATTGCTGATCTGGCCTTACTCCACGGATTACACCAGTACCAACAGCTGATCACTGACGGCTTGAACAAACCTTCTCACAACAGGAAGGCTAACCTGCCAATGTGAAAAGAAATCATTCGGACACACCAAACCCCCATAAAACTATATAAGAATTCACTTACATCTGCTTCTAAAAGGGCCCTCCTAATGTCTCTCATAGGTTCGGCAATGTTTTCCTTGGTCAAGACCTCTGAAATGGAAATTAATTGAAAAGATATCAGCTTCTTGGCAGGACCAAGTAGAAGCAGTTTAGAAAAGGCCCAATTTAAGGTTAACGCAACTTCATCACCGATGGCCAATTCTGTTAATTTTCTGCATTTTAGACGGCATGGCATCATACTGGATAAGATGAATAAGTTCTTGCAGGCAAGAATAATAAATCAATCAGCTATTTTCAATATTTTGAAGACCTATATTACCATCTTATTCAATTGGCGATGCGAATTATGAATATGGACAAGGAGACAAGAAATAGCATGGCACTAAAAGTATTAATGATGTGTTCACAGAAAAGCAATTTCAATTAGGAAACTAAAAACTCAAGTTTGTCATAAAATTACTGTTATAAGTAATGAAAGAGGCAGAAAGAAAGAAATAAAGAACCTTCCCCTTTAAGCTTATTCCAAGCTGTTTCAAGTCCACTAGTCAGCTGTCCAAACATCTCCGCTCTAACAATAAGTCCGCCGCCCACCATTTCTCTTCTTCCAGTAACAGCAGCATTCATGGAATTGGAATTGATCACACCCCATAGTTCTCTCTACAGTAAAAGAAATCAATTTTACCAAGAAAATAGATAAAGAAATTCAAGATGATGATAACAAAAGTTAGTTGAGCAGAGCAGTAGTCCTACACCGAATGGATTTCTTGAAGAGAAGGATAGAGAATGTGTAGAGCCGGTAAATGAAGAAGAAGAGCTGCACGGTTGTGTCCATCTCTTGGGAAATTTGGAATTTGAGAAATGGGTAGTTTTGGAAAGTGGAAGCGCAGCCGACAGACGGCGCGAACCAACGGTCGAGAAAGAGGCTGTAGCTTCCATGAAAATCTTGAGACAAGAAATTTGCTTCCTCCTCGTCTTTCTGTTCTTATACTTTTATCCGTTGGGAATCAAAAGCAGGAATCAAAAGCCAATAACGATACGGGTAAATCTGTTATGTTATCCAGTGGCTATGATTACACAACGCGGGCCCGGAGAGGTGTAGGTAATTCAGAAATTTTATCCTCGTAATAGACCAATTATTTGGCAAGCCCAATAGTCACTTCACAGCTAAGAAGCTCTTGCTTTCTGAATATAACTGCCTAATAAAGACGGAAGTAAAGGTTCATTAGACTTCTGTTCATCATTTTAACCGTTGATGATTTGGACATTAAAAATGTTTTAATTTTCCCCAAAAACAACAATTCATTAGTACTGGACCAACTATTAGGCTTTGCCAAGATTTCTAGTAGGTAATTGTTTGAGAAAATTCACAACTAAACACGGGGTATTCATCCACTGCCAGATCTGTTGGCCCTTTCATCCACTGCCGGACCCGTGTACTCAGTCCATTTGAGAAAAATTCCTCTAAACACAATTGTGTACAAAATGCTACTTGTTTGTTATTTTCTTTTAGGGTTGTACTTTATTTGCCCCATCACGGAATAAATTAATCCTTTCTAAAGTATAATACAAAGATGGTGCTACTAATACTAATTATTAAACTAAAAATAGAAAGATGGATATGGAATTATAGAAATTACCAACGAAGTTCAGTTGGATTGGCTAAAGAGACATTTTAAAGGCGGCCTCTAGAGGGATCATTCGAATTTTCTTCCCTCATTTTTCCTCCTCCCGACCCTCCTCTCTTTAGGTCTTTTCTTGCTTAAATTAGTCAATGATATAGTTTTAAGTCTTTTCTTACTTGAACCAGTCAATTGTACGGAGAGTCTCACTTAATTATATGAGACAATATATACAATATATACTGTAACAAAAAAAATGAAAACTATGAAAATGAAAAACTTTTAATATTAAGAAAGGATTCTCCTTCTCATATAACAAAAAAGAAAAAAAGAAAATGGCGCTTGGGATCCTCAAGTATAAACACCTCATAGACAAGTTCTCATAGAAATTGAAAAACATCAATCGTGTGTAGTTAGGAGAGCTGTCCAAACACCCGCAAATGTTTTTGGTTTTTACTCCATTGTTGGTGAATGGGAGTTAATAACATGATATGATCAGGCCACTGCTGCCTTTCCAAAACAAAACTAGACTACTTTTGTGTCGGTATCAAACTCGCAAGCTCATCACAGCGGAGGCAACAACCACCTCATCCCCATGGAACACCCAATTAAGAGAGCTTTCCAAACAAGGCCTATACCAACACAGCCTCTCTGTCTATCGCCAAATGCTCCGTTCCGGGGCCGCCCCAAATGCTTTCACATTTCCCTTCACGCTCAAATCCTGCGCCGCACTCTCGCTTCCCATCACCGGCACTCAACTCCACTCTCATGTCATCAAGACCGGGTGCTTTTCTGAACCCTTTGTCCTTACAGCATTGATATCTATGTATTGTAAATGCCTTTTAACTGAGGACGCATATAAGGTGTTTGACGAAAATCCGCTGTGTAAGAAGCTGACCGTTTGTTACAATGCTTTGGTTGCTGGATACGTTCAGAATTCAGATCTTTTAAATGGGGTTTTAGTGTTTCGCGAGATGATGCGAATGGGTGTATCAGTTAATGCTGTTACAATGGTAGGATTGGCTTCAGGGTGTTGTAATCCACTGGATATGAGTTTGGGGATGTCTCTACATTGTTTGAGTTTGAAGGGGGGTTTGGGCAATGATTTGGCTGTTGGGAATTGCTTATTGACAATGTATGTTAAATGCGAGTCGATACAACTTGCCAGAAAGCTGTTTGATGACATCCCTGTGAAGGGTTTGATCACTTGGAATGCAATGATATCCGGGTATGCACAAAATGGGCTTGCTACCCACGTTTTGGAACTTTATAATGAGATGGAGCCATCAGGTGTGCACCCTGATGCCATCACATTTGTTGGAGTTCTATCGTGTTGTGCAAACCTTGGTGCTCAGAGAATTGGTCGGGAGGTTGAGCGGAAGATAACGGACATGGGACTTGGATTTAATCTGTTTTTGAAGAATGCACTGGTTAATGTGTATGCTAGATGTGGTAATTTAGTCAGAGCTCGTGCTATTTTTGATGGAATGCACGAGAAAAGTTTGGTATCTTGGACCGCTATTATTGGTGGTTATGGAATGCATGGTCTAGGAGAGATAGCTTTGGAGCTTTTTGATGAGATGATTAGGACTGGCATTCAACCTGATGGACCAGTGTTTGTGACTGTATTGTCGGCGTGTAGTCATGCTGGGTTGACCAAAAAGGGCCTGGATTATTTTGCTTCAATGGAGAGGGATTATGGTGTAATGCCCGGTACAGAGCATTACTCTTGTGTAGTGGATCTTTTAGGTCGGGCAGGTCGACTAGAGGATGCTCGTAAGCTTATTGTTTCAATGCCTGTGGAACCTGATGGTGCTGTATGGGGCGCCCTTCTTGGCGCTTGCAAGATTCGTAAGAATGTTGAGTTGGCAGAGTTGGCTTTTGATGAAGTTGTCAAGCTTGAACCCACGAACATAGGTTATTATGTGCTCTTATCTAATACGTACACCGAAGCAGAAAATCTTGCTGGTGTATTGAAAATCCGATTGATGATGAGAGAACGGAAACTTAAGAAGGATCCAGGTTATAGCTATATTGAGTTCAAAGGAAAGATTCACCTCTTTGTGGCTGGGGATAGGAGTCATCCTCAAACAGATGAAATTTACTCAATGTTGGAGAAGTTAGAAGATCTTATCAAGGAACTTGATCGGTCAACGAAGAGTGATGAGGAGAAACTGGACAAGGAACTTTTAAGTGGCATGGGAGTGCACAGTGAAAGGTTAGCAATCGCATTTGCATTACTAAATACTGATATTGGGGTTGACATTCTTGTGATTAAAAACTTGAGGATATGTGGTGATTGTCACTTGTTCGTTAAGATGGTAAGCCAAATTGTGGACCATCAGTTCGTCATAAGGGATGCTACTCGTTTCCATCATTTTAGACATGGAGCTTGTTCTTGTAATGACTACTGGTAAGACCAGAAATTCAAAGATGCTTACCAGAGGACATGATTTCATCACACCTGAAGGAACAAGATTGCAATAAGGTAAATAAGATTGAGCTTTCTGTGTTTGACTTTTGGATTCCAAGCTGAATATGGCGGCAAAAGTTATTTTTCTCAAGATTTTTGCTGGTAAATCTGGATCTTTTGAATAATTGCACATTCAAGTATGATGCTTTTGGATAGGTGGATGGTTGCAAAAGTTTTCTTGGTATATCCAGGCAGTATCATTCGTTAAAAGGTTCATCAGGCTTGAATTCCTGTACATTGCCTTGCTGAAGGGAGATCGAAGTGAAAAAATGGGTCAAGCAGAACAGAGGAACCACCTAGCTGCATCCTGGAACAGATTAACCACAGAGTGAATACTCAAGCTTAATAGTTTTAGGAAGTTCGTTTTTGCGAGCCAAACTGATGTAGAAATACATTCTTTGGAAGAACTCCACAATTTTCTTCTTCGCAAAACAAACTTAAAATATAGATGTTTACAATCATAGTTAAGGAAGAAGAGCTGAGAGTTTCTGAATGATGATGGATTTCATATACAGCCATAACATAGATATGCATTTTTTAACCATAATTGTCTACAAGTCAAGGTTATCGCCATTTGCGGTTAGGAAAGAATGTAGGTTTATAGCTTTAAGCATCATTATGGCAATCTTGTGATGATCTTAGAAGTTCAAGTGTTGATCATCTTTATCCTGGAACCAAATAGCCGTCAGAAAGTGTGATGCACCATATCCATTCTATCAAACCACCACCAAAAAATAACTCACATCATCAATATAAGCAAGTCAACTTAAGCCACTGATAATCCCAATTGCTTCTGTTCCTGAAACGCATTCATCTTGAACAAACGGAATTGTTTTCCATACTGTCAATTCCTCTGGAGTACTCTGTTTGCCTAAAAGGTGAAACACAGTTTAGAAATAAAATTTAAGATTGTTTGTTTGAACCCCAATAGGAAAATATTCTCACCTTCAACGGCACAATCCTTTTTAGTACAAATAGAAGCATAATGGGAACCAGCCAAATCCAATAGTACAAACTTCCAATTGCTTGTAAAGTCCATCGCATCATCAGAAGAATCGACCACTATTTCAGAAGCCTGAAAGGATAACTGAAATTAGTGAATAAAGCAACACATCTAAAAATGAGGAGACATACAATACGTAGGCCAGCATAGTTTGTAAATAGATAAGTCCCAAACCCTAGTTACAACCAGAGGTAGCTTTTGAAACGGAAATTTGGGAACACAGAACTTCAGGTACTCAACCAATTAGTTGTAGAATTATAATGTATAACAAAATGTAAAAATCAGACATCCAATTGAGCTTTTTCAGGAAAACAAAACACAAACTGTCTACTTTCTGTTTCTTTAGATTCAGAAGTAAACTTGAACTGCACCATTTTCTTCTTAGCACGTAAAATTGGTGGATTAGCATAAGTACCATGCAAAATATGTATGTTGGTCCATTCAACCAAAGGAAAGTTGTTTAGCAACCGATTTTATCGGAACAGCAATGACAAATTTTTCAAACCTTCAAAATGATCATGGAGTTATGCATGCCATTGGTGTCAAAGGATGGAGTTTCGCATGTGCTCCAGCTCAGGTTACACAGCAACTAAAGGAAAGGAGCACTATATAATAATTGAATGAATGAAACTACAAACATATTCCATCCACAGTTTGTTCTTTGTCCCCAAAGATAAAGACTTATTATCAGGCAATGGGTACACAGGCAGCGAGTGGATGGATAACTTCGACTGCAGAACATCAATATGTGAATAAGCAGTCTAAGGTTCTCCATAACCAAGTCCAAAGGATATGAATATTTTCGGGGCATACCTCAGAACTGGAATTTCCTATATAGCTTCCTTTGGTGGCAGTCCTAAATTGAATTGTGAAAGTCCTGAATGGTGCACCTGAGAAGCCTCGTCCCAATGCTTTGACATATGCCTCCTGGACAAAGTTTGTTCATTCAGAAATAGCTAGGAGACAAGCTGACTCGAGTGTGATTTGACAACTGAAAAAAAAAAAAAAAAAAGTACTCAAGTGCCCCCCAAAATCTAAGTTCAATTGGGTGGCAACAGCTCAAAACTATCTGACCTTGAGAGTCCATAATTTTATAAACTCCTGCTGCTGAAGTTGAGGGTCTGAAATAGCAGATAACACTTGAACTTCATGTTTAGAAAAATAGCGTTGAGCAAAAGACAAGACGTTATGCTTTAATCTGCGATTCTTCTCTTCCACATCAATACCAATCTACAGTGGCAAGCCAAATCAAAATGAATCTAATAATAAATCAACAGTGACAAGCTCAAAGTATAAGGTTCACAACGAGAATACTAACTGGGGAATCGACTGTGACACCACAGGCTATCAAAGATGAAGTGTGTGAGATGTTGAAATGCAGCGGCTGTTGATGCCAATTTTCAAAATGTTGCCAATCCACCTAACAAACATATTCCCCAAAAGCTTTCAATAGCAGTATAGCAATACAACCGTGACAACAAATACATCAAAACTAGTGGCTTTTTCATGTACATTCGCACAAACAAGTAGTCAAACTAACCTCTGGTTTCCCATATACATTCTTCACAAAATTCAACGATCTTGGACTAACTTGAGAATTTATCTGATCTAATTCTAGTACAAAAACCAACAGTACTAATCAGGCTATCAAGTATAGTATGAAAATATATAACATATAGTAAAAAGAATAAAAATCAAGCTAAAAAACTGAAAAATAAAATGAATAATCAAAGATACATCGTACATCTGGCAATTGTAGTGCGAACCAAAGCACGAGCTAGCAGTGCTCGTTTTCTGAGCTCCTCGTCACGAATTTCGAAAACTAGTTGTTTCTCGCATGGGGATAGTATTTCGGCGTACTGATTTAATAATGATTGGGATTTCACCTCGCTGGGTACCATATACCATAGATGAGTTTCCCTGAAGAAATTCAACAACAGCATATCAATAAAGAAAATTAATTAAAGTGCTATGAATTCTTAGGAAATTAACTTTTTAAAAAAAAAATTGTCCGAAAAGGAGTGCGTGCATTGGAGATGGGAGTTGAATTCGGGGCAAAGTCGTCGTCGGTGTAGGCAAAGAAGAAGAATTCAACAGTTGTTTGCCGAAGCACTGGAATTTCATTCTGAAATTGAAAATCTTTGAGGAATGATGCATCAACACGAAACCCTAATTTCATCACAATGCAGCTGGGCGAAAGAGAGAGTTTTGATGAGGAACGTCGTCGTTTCCTTACTAAATCCAGTCTGCCTACCGCACCTGTCGTCGAGGAAACTGAGAAAAAGTTTGCATCTTCATTTAAGAAGGCCCCTCGTCGCGTCACACTGGGTGGGTAAAAACCTATGTTTTCATACTCGGACTGGGTATCGATCTAGCTGCGCTCAGAGGTTAGAGGTCAATGAGTTCGACCAGGGGTCAATTCGGGATCGAATCGGATGACGTCATAAATATTATATATATATATATAACACACACATATACACTTACTAATTTTTTTCTTAATTTTAGTTGTTAGTCCAAAAAATTATAGCCAAAATACCCTCAATAACCATTCTAATATCTTGCTATTAATAGTTAAAAAAGCATTGAATTAAAAAATTAGCAATAAATATAATGGACTCAAATTATTCACTTTTTAATATAATTAATATAAAGAAGTAGAAGTGAGGCACCACTAATATTTTGTAATTAGTCAAAGAAGTTGGTTGCCTTTTGGACTGATAATTGAGCCAAGCAAATAAAAATCATGTACTGATTTAGCATTGATGTTCATTTGTTGGATGTATGTCAATGGGCCCATATCATTGTCAAAACTCAAAGACAAATAATTGTTGGAATCTATTTTTTTCAAACAATGAATATAGAAACCCACAAACATGTATAAGTACCCATATCTAATGAAGTGTGGCTAGATTTGTAAAACAAAAAAAAAAAAAAAATTGGGCGGTTTTCGGTTTCCGATTTTGCCCGGTCAAACCCGGTTTTTGACCGAATTTTAGAAAATCGAGTTTTTATTCTAACTCGGACCGGGCACTTGGCCGGTTCTCGGTTCGACCGGTCGGTCGGGTCCGAGTTTAAAAACACAGGTAAAAACATTTATCTTTCTATGCTTAATACTCCAAAAAAAAAAATTTTTCCTTTCATTTTTTCTCGGTTGCTTCTACTTTTTTCTTTTCCTTTATTTTATAAGAAAATTTGGTCAAAATGAAAATACATGTTACTACTATTATTAATGGGTTATGCCTCATGTCACTTTTTTGCCCAAAAAAAATTAATAAATTAGGAAAATTTTATACAATTACGAGGAGGTTGCCAATTAGTTCTTTTTCCCAGTGGAAAAAACCCTTGATTAAGGGTCTGTTTGGTGCAACGTAAATCATTTTCCTAGAGAAAATATTTTTCATGAAAAAATTTTCTAGGAAAATATTCATTTTATTTTTTTAATTATTTTCTGGTGTTTGGTTAATTAATTTTTTGAACAAAATTTCTCATCACATTATTCCTTCCTCACGTGACTAATAACTCCTTTCATCACTTCCATACCCAGCCCCTCCCTCGCCTCCTCTCCACACCACCCCCAACAAACACCGACAATACAGACCCAACCACCACTTCTTCTACCCTATTCAGACTCCACAGTCCCTCCCCTTCTTCCAAACACCGTGCCAATACGACACCAATCTTGGTCAAGTAGCGTCTTTGCAACATGAGATTAAAAAAGATGGAAAGAATGATATTGGATCCACAATCTCTCTTCTTTCTCCTCTAATTAATCTCTTGGTGCAACCCTTTCCTATTGTTTGTAACTCCATGGATCTTTTCTGATTTGTTTATCCCACCCAAGTATGTCTATCTGTGTGTGTAATAAGTGTAGATCTGTGTATTTTGTGTTTATCCTTATGTATGTCCATTGTGTGTAATAGGTGTAGATCTATAGGGAGGAAGAATGAATGGAGTTTTGGTGGGTAGGCCCTAAGAGGAATGGGATGGTGAAGCTGATGGTGGGAAGGGACGATCCGATTTTGCCTTTTAAAACTTCCCAATTGGGTCTTCTTTCGTGATTTGGAATGACAGAGAAGTCACGCGTAAATCAGAAAAACAACTTCAATTTCTTTTTAAGTAAAGCCATTTTACATCCATTGCTGTAAAATATTTTCTGGCAGAAAATATTTTTCCACACAAAATTGCAACCAAACAATCAAAATTATAGAAAACATTTTCAGGAAAAAATTTTCAATGGAAACAAACGGACCCTAAAAGCTTTTATTTTCTGAAGCTATGACTCTAAGTTTTAACTTTTTTTTTTGTTGCTTTTTTTTGTTTTTTTTGTGGGTTGGGGGGGGGTGGGGGGGTGAGCTTTCAAGATTGAATGGATATTTATGGGATACTAGTCCTGAAACATCCATCCTCTGTACCATTTTTCAGTGCATCAACTGCAAGATACAAGGGAGGGAGAAGATGCAAACTGAAATTAGTCACTCACGTGGAAAGAAAATGGAGAAAATAAGTTACACAATCAGCTGACTTTCCAAAATCTGAACCTAATGGAGAATTACAGATTCATTACATGGAAGCCACAAATTCCGTAGCAATAAGCATTAAGGCATAGAAATTACAGTATGTTAAGAGTGAGCTACGGAAGAGGCAGTGTGTTTCCAGAGAAACAAAGTACAAAACTCCACCAAGAAACAAAATAACATACACGACTGCTAACATAATAACCCCAAATGAAAGTGAAAATACAAATGACTCGGTCCTTTGAGTCAAAAAAACACTTCCTTGCCCCTTGATCTTTCCATAGAAACAATAACTGATGTTCACCGCCATGCTTCCACCCGTTCTGTCTGTGAATTTATACGGCTAATGATGCTAATCTCCTTGCTTTTTTCTGCATTCCTAGTTATTTGAACGACTGGCTTCTCCCTGAGTTTTTTTGATGTATTCTTTAGGCCAGAATTACTCGACTGCCCAATTTTTGTCCTCCTACTTTTTGATTGAAATCTTCCACTAGTAATTATGCTGTTATTGCCTTCACTTCTATCCTTTGGTGCTGCAGCATTATTTGCAATTTCACCAGGGTTATATTTGACAACGTTTTCCTTTTCATCTGGAGGGGCGCATTCAGTAGAGTTTACAGACGTATCTGTTTCGTTGGAGACTTTCGTGTCACTCAAAGCAGGATGATCAGCGGTATTCGAGAGCTGCTTTTTGGCTACTAACACTTGGTCCTCTTGCTTCTCTTTATTTTCCTCCCGAGTGATTGGTTGTGATGCACCATGATGTCCATTTTCATCCGATGGCTCCAACCGAGCTGCGCGAACATACTCTAGGATACCGTCTTCTCTCTCCCTCAAGGTTTTGACTATTAGTGTCTTCAGAAAATTCATTACTTGCACTGCATACATCAATGCTGTCAACGGATCCGCCATCTGAAACCAGTAAAATTAGTTATGAAAAGCAACGCAAGAAGATGATTTTTGTTTCCTGTTTATTTCGATTATTCTATATCCCATTTGTTCTTTTCATCCTTTTTTCTTATTAGGTGAAAGCATGCAGAATCGTGATTTTAGCATCAGGATTTGCTAGAATTCCAGCTCACCTGAGTCATATTAGGTGCAAACACCATAGCAATATTGCGTGCATTCATTTTGTTTAGATGTTCCATTTGAGCAACGTCAGCCATCAAATTGATGGCCCAGTCCAGCAGAGCTGCTTCAGTAGCTGGAAGAGCTCTCACAAGCTGTGAACACTCTTCTTCAGATTGTGCCTGCATGACCTGCTCCGGTGGGAGAGAATCCAACAACCCGGTGGGAAGTTCTCTAAACCAAGCCTACAAAAGCATTAGAACTTCAGATTAATGCAATATGCTTATCAGATGAGCCAAAAATATTGGAATTATCTCTAACCAATTCCCGAAAGAACCAGAACATTAAAATTAGCGCAAGATAATATCATGTAACTACAGATATTATTGTACCACGGACATAGGTTATCTGGCAAGGAGCCTGCCTCTGGTGGTAAAACAAGTAAAGAAAATATTTTTCTGTAGTCCTGTTGCAGAGCAGTACCTTGATAAGACCTGCCAAACAATGTACATCAACATTCTCTGGCACTATTCCCCTGTTTAATTGTTCCCTAACATACTCTTCTTGGCCATTCTCTGCGTTAATCCGGAAGATTCCTTCTGCCTGGAATATGAGGCAACAAGTTGAATTTTGCTATAATTGTAGAAACCAGGAGCATGATTTTCAACATACCCGCCGAGGACCCTTACACCAAACATAGCATAAGAGAATATTGCACACAGTGGCTTCGAAGTGTCCATATTTAATGTACCTGAAGTCCACCATGGGCATAAAGCCGTCTTTGCATCATCAGAAGTATTGTAGGCACACTGTTTCCTCTGGAATCAAAAGAAAGCTGCATAGACTCGGTTGAAACTCCAAACACTCTTGTGCTGTGGAAGCATAACATTAAGAATCAATACTACAATGTCTTGGCACTATCAGAATCTCATCTGCTGCTAAACCATTTTGATATAAAATTTAAATAATTATCGAAGTCACATAGTTAATATGGGTAGAGTCATAATGGCAAATCTTTAGTGATCATATGAAGGCCTTTTATTGTACATTAGGAGAGTTGGATTACCTAAAGCTAATGTGCAACCAAATGTCTTTGAAATGGGCGTTGCAGGACATAATTGTGTAAATTTTTATTTTGCTATCTTCATATGTTCCTATGTGATAGTACTATGTTTCTTTGGACCTTTACTAGCTATAGGTAACTCAGCTTGTGAGAATAAAAGGACAAGGACATGGACATCAGGTCATAAAACAGCATTATGAAGGGGCCACACTAAGGCCACAAGTTTCATGACAGGTGATGATTATTGAGATCTGCTACAACAGCCGAAAGGCCCGAAAATTGAAATCTTTGGGATCCTGGTCAACTTCCTTTAACACCCAACAGTCTTTGAAGGGGCCATGCTTGCTTAAGATAATTGATTTACTTCAACTAAACGACACTTAAGTGACGAGTCCTTGATGAATAAATACTTCAGATCCTTAACCTTGCTTTTCCTTAATTCTTAGAAGATGGGAACAATGACAATAACTACATTAAAAAATCACGATAAAAAACCCGTTTCTTTTCAAGCACTCTTTTCCAACAAAGCATATAACTAAAACTAAAGCAAATTGAGAATGCTTCATCTTTTTATAGTTTAGAAGCCAAAGGAAAAAATTTTAAGTTCCAATGTCCTAGTTCCCGACTTGTCAAAATGGAAAAGCTTTTGAAATATCTCTAAACCATTCCAGCTGCTTAAACTAATCCATATAATACGATCAGAGTTCAAAATTTTTCTTTCCCTAATCATATGATATCTGTTGATATCATATACTTAATAAGTTAATGACTTAGTGCCCCAAAAAAAATCTATTTTTTTGTTTCTGAAAAATAAAGAGAAAAACTGAAATACAGAGGAAACAATTCTATAGTTGGACCTCATTAGATCAACAGGGAGAAAAAATAAAAATAAAACTGGACTCTTTCAACAGAGAAGGCAAGAAGAATCATATACCAAATGGATGAACTTATTAACATCTAAAACATTAAAAAACAAATGGCCAGACAGAAAAAGAACAGACCTGGCACTGGGAGGCCTCCTGGGAATCTCAGGTTCAAACTCAACAGGAAGACCAAGAAATCCATTGAAGCGATCAAAGGTAACATGAGCAACATGTCTCACATTTGTAGGCCAACTAATCTCCATTCCAGAGGAAGAAGAAGATAGCTGCTCTTCTACACCACCACCCTCTTCACTCCTACAAGCCACCAAAGATTTCCTGAACACAGTCACTAACACTGCCAATGGAGACAGCTGGTCTCCCTCTTCTCTCTCCCTCTTTTTTCTCTCTCTTCTGAACCCAAAACTCGCAAAACCACCACCAACAACACCAACTTCCTCTCCTTCTTCTTCCTCTTGTATTTCTTCTGTATCTCCCCTGTATACTGCTACAGGAGAAGAAATGATTGGACTGCTGTTAATAAGGGTGGTGTCATTCTCGAGATGCGTATCTTGGTTTAGGCCATCATTATCTGTAGTTGGTGACGATACAAGTGTAATAGAGCTTGAAGATGAAGGCAAATGTTGTGGTGGGGATTGAACTATTTCTGTCATTTTTTTGAATTAGAGATAAAAGAAAGATTGAAATTTTATTGGGTTTATGGTGGAGGGAAAACAATGAATGAAAGAGTTTGGTGGGGTGTTTTTTATGTTTTCAATGGATTGTTTATGATGGTTTGGTAGGATTAGTAGATTACAGAGAGGAAGAAGGAAAAACAAAAAATGGGAGAGTATGAAAGAAAGAAAGCAATCTTGAGAGGCTTTTCAGAAGAGTTGGATTGAAGTAAAGGTTTTGGAAGGTGAGACTTAAACATCATAATTTACTTCTCTTTTCATGCTTTAATGTGCATATATTGCAGCCTGTTCATGTACCACTAGACTAGTATTTGTTCTTCTTTCCAAAAAAACAAATAAGGAAGAGAGCTGCAGCAATGCCAATGAGAGATTGAGAAAAATCTCATGAAGATGTGTAGCCTTTAGAGGAAGATGAGCAAACTAAACTAGCAACTAGCAAGGCTAATTAGGCTCCTCTAGAAAGAATGGAACTCCTGTTTTCTTGATTAAGTTAACAATATAATTTCATCATTTGATCAGCACTACCAGTTAATGGGAGGGTCCCAGTGACTAATCTACTTTCTGCAAGAAATTTGGTCGATGACACTATGACATTATGCAATGCACACATGGGATATATCTATTAACAGCATTTAAGAGTCCTATCACTTCTGCATTGAGGGTAGATTGCATCTATATTTGGAATATTTAAAGAATTAGTTTAATAATATGGAATGTCAAGGAATCCTCGGGAGATAGTGTATCTAGTGACGACAGATTAGCATTGCTTGAGCTTTGAAGACAGCTATTTGTGACAGGTACAGATCCAAGGAAGACAATGACAGCAAACAGTTCTACTACTGGTTAATTCATAGGCAGAAAACTGACCTACAAAGCTAGTCCTAGGTTTCCCCAGTCCATTGATCTGGACAAAGATTTTTTAGGGGTTCAGTTCTAGTACATTTAATAAGTGAATTGGGAAAAAAAAAACTCGACATCTAACATTTTTCCTGCTGTTAATTTAGTGGCCTACATATGTTGGTCTACGTACATTGGACGAAAAAGCTATTTTTGTTTTATGTTATAAACTGGAGGTCCTAAGTCTGGGCGAACAAGAAATCATGAAAAAGCTATAAACTCGAGAACTTTCATTCTGTAATTTGGCGAGACCGTTTGCAGCTCCTCAACTACTAATGACTGTTATGTAGTCCTAATTTGATTTTTTTAACAGAATTCTCTTCAGTATTTAATGTAATACGTACATCTAAAAAATGATACCAATATATACAAACTTAGATCTTCATTTTGAAGCTTTTATTCTTTTAATACGAGTTCTACCTTCTTGGAGGCCAGAATTTTTTATACCACAAATTATTAAAAAAGCCCAGGTATGAAAAGGAAAGTTCGATTTATAAAGCTGATTTCCATAGTTCAAAACTATTCCTCCAGATAAGAAACAATGAGAATCCTGTTACCGGTTCAGACTAGTTCTTTTTTCCTTTTTGTTCTGGCCTGTTGTAGTAGTTGCAATTCCATTATAGTCTTAAGTCTGCGTAGTTGAATACTTGAATGTGCAACGAACAAAACTAATGTCTTGTCAGCACACCATTTAATCACTTAATAAACTGTCTGATTTTGCATTACTGCTATGAAGTTGATTAGTTATATTTTGTTCTTGGTCTGGACTACTGCAGTTATTATGAACGGACCACTCAAACCAAGTATAATGGGAACTTAATTGGGGATTCAATGAAAATGGTTGCAATTTTAGTTAGTAGTTGGCAAAGAATAACGCCAAACATTTGTCGAAATTTGGAAACATGTTCAAATTCTATAGCAGTGTATTATTATTGTGATAATAATTGACATGTAAGTTGAAGGATTTTCTAAACTTTAAAACAAAAAGATAGCAATCCTTAATTACCAAAACAAAAATCTACTTATTGCTTATGCGTAAGATTTGCATTACATGATCAGGGGTATAATCATTCTTGGATGCCTTTTTAAGGCACGCAAACTCTTGAAAACAGTAATGTGTCTAATTATGTCTCGGAAGGCTGACAGGCTCGTGGAAAACATAATAGCCCCAATTTGCGGGCAGGTGGCCATGCTGTGCTTTGCTCCCACACTCGAGAAAAAATCTTCATTCACAATAATCACAGAAGACAAGAATGAAAGAATCCCAAAATAGAAGACAGGCAGAAACTGTGTAAAGAGTGGTTAATCGGTTCTGCATCTACTTACTGGATACATGATTGTCGAGAATGAGCCCATGTTTGCATTGGTCTTCCAGTTCTGGTTTTCTACCAAACACGTGACCCCTTTCCACTTGGGAAATTTCTTCAAAAGATCCTGATTTGTAGTTTTGTACTCGTATACAAAAAATGTTCTTTTCTCATATTCTTTTGCTGTCAAAATAATGGGCGTTTGCAAATGTATCAGATCATTGAATACACACGGCAACTAGCAATTGAATAACGATAAAAGTCATGAGAAAACATGTGGCTAATAAGGATCCGACCATAGGAGATACCAGTGCAGAACTAAGGAAAGACAACAAAACCTAACAAATCTCGGTTAACACCAGGACTAAAGCCTATGTATGCTATGTATTGAGAATTAAATATTGTTCAATGATCCAGAAATTAACTCTATGGGATATACCAATGCAAAACTTAGAAAAGACAACAAAAACTAAGAAAAAATAGGTTAAAACTAGGATTAAAGTCCCAGTAATTAGATGTATGCCATATGTTGAGAATTCAATATAGTTCAATGATCCAAAAATTCACTCTGCTCGTTTCACTAATCTAATTTTCACCTACCTTCTTTTTGCTCATTCTAAAACTAAAAATGAAACAAAAGTATGTACATCCATTGCATTTACATCTCCATACCTGAGTGAGATTTTTTTGTCCCCCCCCCCCCCCCCCCCCGGGTGTATAAGTGGGAGTTGGTTGTGGCGTAGATTTGGGAGTAGATTATGGCTTTGTATGAACTCTTCATATTATACATTAAGGCTTCAACAAATACTAACCACTGCTAGCAATCAGAAGTAGGGTTGCATAGGACCACAACACAATTTACTACTACTACTACGTTGCCGAAAAAATGCACCTATATGCCAAAGCAAATACTTTTTTCCATTTTCCAATTGACAGTAAGAGTCAAGGGTATTAGTTTATCGGATTGCATCGATAACATATCCTCTTTATCTCTTTCTCACTCAGAATTGAGGAGAAATTTGGGATCTCTCTTTGCACAGCGATAAAAGCAAAAGTGAAAAAGTAGCAACCGAAAGATTTGTACGAAAGCCAGACGGAGTGAGAGCGTGCTTGTTGAAACACTTGTGAAAAGCTTTCTACGGCAGCTGCCGCTTAGGAATTGCAACAACTCCGTAGCATGTCGCACTGTTTCAAATTTGAACTCAAAATTGCGGGATACTCGCTTCACTAGAGAGCTGCTTATCGTGTTTACGGATACACTAGGCGTTGCTAGACAGACTTGAAAACAAAGGAAAGTTATTTAGAGAAAACTTTACGTTTCCAATGTAATTTACTCTACACCATTCACTTTTTCCTCCCAAAAAGAAAAATTTAATACCCCTCCTTTGTCAGTGTAAAATAACGTTAAAGATCAGTCAAAAAAGAAAACCAAATATATTAAAAGGTTTTTATCAGAGAAAACATAGGAACCAAATATAATACCGCAATCCCTAAGGGAACCTAAACCCACTGCAGCTCAAAAGACTATGGCGCCCCAGCAACATCCAGCATAAAGAATTGATCAACGCATAACAATTCCGATCTGGTCTTTGTCCGAATTATACATATCTAATCCTAGACGATAATACATACTGTTTGGCTTTTTCTCCAACTTTCTTTTGCTCCTCTGATGAACCGGTAAACCCCTACCTCTTTTCCTTTTTATTATGCTCGGGACACAAAGCTTAAAAAAGAAGCTCAGGGAAATCCACCAGCCTATAATCATTTTACTGCAATTTTTGCATCACCACATACGTCAACACACGAACAGAAAATCTATGGCATAGAGTCAAATATTGAGAAAAGTGGGCATGGTCAGATGGCAAACAGTTGTTGAAAATAAATTGATTGATCCATGGCCAAATAACACAAAATAACATCAGCGGAAGAATATCACTAGTTCAACAGTTCAACCACCAGAAAATTTTTTCTAAGAACGACGTCTACTAGAAATTTGCAACATAATTTCTGTCCACCATCTCATAGCAAAGATCTCAATACTACAAATTCATAGTTTTAGATAGAATAAAAATTACTTTCCAAGCTGGATGTCAGAGCTCATCATCTCAGGTGTTATAATACACAGAAATAACAAGAGAATAAAGCTAACTGAACATTTCAAGCACCAGAATAATTTTCCTAAGATTCATATCTACTTGAATTAACGTTACACAATGCTTGTCCACCTGCTCATGGCAACGATCTCAATACTGAAAACCATAGTTTTAGGGAACACAAAAATTGCATTCAAAGCTACTTGTCGGAGTTCATCATCTCACAAGCCATAGTACACAGAAATAACTAGAGAAGACGTCACGAACCACTGCACTTCTTGGGTAAAATTTAGGTCACATACTGGTATCACTTAACCTTACAATATAATATTGGGTTGCATGATAAACTAAATCCATTCCCTGATAAATTTACAATCACTGTGTTCTACCAACTGGTTCGAGTGCTTCAACAGTGACTACACTATTTCCTCTGATAACCTACAAGAAGAAGAAAAAAGGGAAAAGATCAAAAAGAAATGCCATAAAATAGGAGTATAATGGAAGCATAAATGATAAAGATTCAAGCAAATACTTACAACCATCCCTATCTTAGTATTCTCATCACCATTCACTTCCACTGTGTCATCCACCACCAGGTTCATGAACTGATCAAAACCCCGAAGTGTTCCAACCACCATGCGGTTTGCATTCAATTTGACTGCACACCAGATTATCAGAGTAAGTCTGACAACAAAATCTAAAACCTATTAAGTGGGATAAAAAAATTGAACTCCTGAACAAGGTAAGAGCACACAACCATCTCATGATGGATTCAATGAGAATTACGATAAAATCTTTGTTGAATCTAAACAAGGCAGTGTAGTTTGGGAAGGCCACAAAAATCAGTGCCTAGGAAATTCAGTTGGAGGGTCAATAAGTGATAAACTAGTTTGCATGGAAGATGAATAAATTGCAAAACATGAAATCTTTTGCTAGAAATTTGAGTACTAAAGATGCATCGCAAAATACCCGAGGTGGTAGACCCGAGGATGATCCACTGAGAATCATCAGCTCAAATCATTCATAGCATAGATCTTTTTTACAAATCAGGTCAAATTCATGTGCTAATACAAGAGAAGACATAAGTGCTAAAGTACATTAGTTTTTAGTAGATTTTTAAGGTAGGTTTTTAGGGTTTTTCTATGAGTTTTCTTCTAGTTCTTAGCTATTTCTTCTCATTTGTGATTTGAATGCCAAATTGTGTAAAGGTGTGATTTACATGTGATTTGTGTCATTTTCGTAGGATTTGCACATTGCATCACCAATTTGGATGGCAATTGGATGATATTTTGAGGTGATTTGAAGTTGGTGATGAGTTAAAGTCAAGAAACCCTCAAAGTGATGCAAAGAAGCAATAGGCGAAGAAGAATTGGAAAAGAAACGGTTTGGCAGTCCTGGACATATTTCAATGATTTCGCAATAACTTGAGCTAGAGATATTGGATTAGAGGTGATTCATAAAGCATTTTGAAGCTAAGACAATGATCTACAATTCATATGAAGATATCAAAGTCCAGTTCTTAAGCTTCGAAGGTCAAAATTCCAAGTTATTGAAGGATATTTGTACTGCAGTACTGTTCCGAGCAGTTCTTAGTATTTCAGCTATATCTCAGCGTACAGAGCTTCAAATGATGTGATTCTTGTTGATTTAGAAAACTTATTCAAAGGGCTAAAACTTTTATGTTTTGAGAAAAAGCTAGTTCGGCCGTTTTCAAGGTGAAATTTTGCATAGAAGAGAAGTGAAACATTCTGACCAAGGCCACGGGTAAGGCCTTACCACGGCCTGGGGTGCGGCCTTGGTCAGAAAAGGAGGACACAAGGTCGTGGGTAAGGCCGTGCCACGGCCTAGTTATGGAATGTCGCGTTTTTAAGCACTTTTGGAAGAATCTTTTGAAGGGAGAACCCTACCTCCTTGAGGAAGGAAATAGGTGGTTTCTTTTGGATTCTAAGGCACAAGAAACACACTTTTACACACATCTAGAGAGATGTAGAGAGAAGAAGGCAAGAGTGGAGGAGCAACTCAAGGACTTCCATGCTACAAAGCAAGAAGGATTCATCAAGATGCAATGGAGGAATCAAGAGAATTACATGAGAATGAGTTTTTCTATTCTTTTCTTGTATTTTGTTGGATTTATTCTTGTACATACGATTGAGTTGTGAATAATTTGGATGGGATGAACCCTACCTTTCTATGACTATGATTTGAATCTTTAGTTAATGAATTCTCAATTTTTGTCTTAGATTTATTCTTGAGTTTATTGATTATTGAATTGAGATTTGCATGCATCCTTAGATTCAATATTGATTTCATATAGTTGGATTGAGAAATCACCTATTTGATTAGATCATCTCTTGAATAAAGAGGCTTTCATGGGTTGTTAGAGATAGAATCACATAAGTCTCCCCGGCTAGATTCAAACCTAACCAAAACCTATAGAATCCATAGAAACGTAATGCTTCTCTTTGGGGTTTTGATTGAGAAGAGATTCCAATCGATCAACCAAGGAGATAGAGGTTAATACTTGAGAAAGATTAAACCTAATTAAGGGATTCTAGGGTCTAAGTGATTGGGCTATTCATTAATCAAGGTATAGTCTTAGCATACTTGGTTTAGGGTATTCTTCATCTAGATTCGCCTCTACTTTTGTCCATTCTCTCTACTGAATTCTAGATTGTGTGCTTTAATTAGGTAATTAGTTTAGTTAATTTGTATTTCCAATAAATTCGTCATTCGCTTTGTGAGGTTAGATAATAAAAAGAAGGTTAGTACTAGTACTCACATAGTCCCTGTGGGATCGACACTCGGTACTCCTATACACTATACTACTGGAAACGATAGGTGCACTTGCCTAAATATTCCTAGTATAGCAAAAGGAATATCAAGTAGGTATGTTCAAAATCTGCAGATAGAGCCTCCTTGTGGCAGAATAACTAATTGTCTCCCATAAGGCCTTATTTATGACTGAATCCAGCACAACTTGAACCCTTCAACTAGGAAACCTGGATACTACATGCTTTAATGAACAGCAAATGCCAGATTTTGCCCTCCTTGTCCACTAGGAAACAAAATATCTAATCATTGGCTCCTCAGTAATATATTAGGCAATTCAGGGGAAAGTATACGTGTCCATAAAAAATAAGTGGCCTCGCAAGTCCCAATTAGCATTGTATAAATCCACCGAAAGATCAAGCAACGGATCTCAATAACATTTTTGTGATTGCCTTCATACATTAAATTGAACAACTAATCGAACATATTATTAAATCATATGTGCCATCTCATCAAACTCCAATATAGTTAGATCGACTCAGATACACCATACCTTCCCATGCACACGATGTATAGTAAAGATGCTAATCACAAAGTGCCTTAACTGGATCAATATCCAAAAAAAGAAAAAAGAAATTACACCTGATAAACCAGTTGTTCATACAGTTAGATGCAACATTTAAACCATCAACTGGATTATATTCCATTATCCTACTACTATAACTCAAAGTCACCCGAATACCTAACAAAAATTACATATTGCATTATGAGAAATGAACTTAAAATTAACCAAGTAATCTGTAGTCACAATACAAATAAATAAATAAAAACTGTCCCCCCTTCCTGACCCCCAAAAATATTAAAAATTTGTAGGCAACGTGTATATAACCTACATGCTTGACAGACCCATCATACAGCTCTTCAAAGCCACAAGATTAAACTTCAAGGCATCCATGTTCTAAAAACACAACACCAAACCAAATATTTAACCAAAAGTCCTATTTATCACATCACGACTTATGCTTAAGCTTCACGTGGACATATCAAAAGTCCTCCCCCCCCCCCCACCCCCCCCCCCCCCCAAAAAAAAAAATTTGGGCATCATATTTAGCTTTTATCAATTGACTGGAGGAGCACAATTAAGGAAGTTTTCCTCTATCTTAAATTAGCGATTTACAACCCCCACAAACGAACAGATATGCGGTAGACGAAGCAAAAACCATAGGGAAGAACTTACTCTGAAGCTTCTTGTCCATGTACCTGCAACAGAAACAAACAAAGCAAGCATCTGAATTACTTTTAATCTTGAATTACGGGAAAAAATACAAATCAATTAATACTTTTAATATTGAAAATGAGAATGAGATAAAACGAAACGAACTTACTTCTTTAGATCCGGAGGTTGGCCCGATCGGCTCATGGCGAAAACCCTAGAGAGAGAAAGTACTAGACGCACAACGCACCAGTGAAAGACGATAAACAGTTAGAGAGAGAAGCAACCCCAACAGGGTTTTACGAGCGCTCGGAACCCCTTTATGTACAGCCGGGAAAGAGGGTGCCATTGGGCTTATGAGGAAACTATCCACCGAAGTACAGGAAAAATTACCCAAAGAAGATGGACTAGTTGGCTTCTTGATATTGGGTCCTCTGTTTTTGGGTCTTGCCCAATATATTTTCAGCTTAGGTGGCAAAGCCCGATCCAAATCTGTTAACTGGTTCTAATTTTTAATCGTCCTTCCTCATCTTTATAAGATTTATAGGTTGCGTTTGGATCGATTTTTTTTTAGTGTTTTTTAAGAAATATTATTATAGTTATTTTAAAGATTTTACTTTATAAATGTATATGTGAGATAAAAAATTTGATTAGAAAACTTGTTTAACATTTTTAAAAAATTTAGGCTTTGTTTGTTTGACACTGTTTTTTAGAAACATGTTTTTTAGAAACTTCATACACGTTTTTCAATCACCTTTTTATCTTACATTCACATTTACCAAGAAGAATATTTCAAACAACTACAGTAATATTTTTTAAAAATCACTCCAAAAAATACTCATCTAGACGCAGCTTATATTTTTAAAAAACACTGTCAAACAAGCAAAGTCTAGTCTCCTTTGATTTGGGAAACAGTAGAGTAGAAATTTTTCCACAATTCATGGACTGGCTAAATATTCGAAGGTATTTCATCACTAAGTCTAAAGGGATAAACAAAAGAAAAATAAAGTTATCAAGAAAATATATATTTTCACTTTAAATGAAAATATTTGAAATTTTTTTGGTTAAGACTTTAAGGATACATCTTATATTACTGAATAGTGATCATAGCAACTAGATGTGTGTGTAATCTCATAAAAATTTTAGTTTATTGTAAAATATAATTTATGGGAATTAACTGTATATTTTATTCATATGATTATGGATTTAAGGAATTTTATTCCATTTTTTTACTCAATGCGTAGTTGCAATTAGTTACTGTACTCGTCGGTTATTAAAGCCTTAGAAAATGGATTATGTCAATTATTTAATCTGGTATAAAATGTTCAAATATTTCAGGTTTGTGAGTGAGTTATGTTGAAAATGGCATTATTTATTACGGCTCAAAATTTTATCTCAAAATTTGTTAAATTTATTACATGTTTTCTTAACTCTGTGTCATTTATGATTTTAAAAAATTTTAGAAAAAAGGAGTCCAAAACTCAAAAGAATCATGTTTATGGATGCTATATAGTTTGACAACATAGTTTAGGGTATTGACATTGAACATTCCACTTTTTGGGTATAGTACTTCATTTTTGTTATTAGCAATTTACTTTTATACACGTAAAAAAATGAAGTAAATAGTTCTGGGATATTCGAAAGTAACTAACTATTTTCATTGTTGCATTGAAACCTTCAAATTCAAGAGTTCTTTTTATTCCCAAAAAAAAAAAAAAAAAAACACACACACACACACACACAGTATTTATGAATTTATCTTGTGTCTTTCTCCCTCAATTTTTTCACAAACTCCTACCCTACAAATTTCATGCTTTCCAAAACCTTCTAAGAAATAATTATTCAACGTTAACAATTAAAACGTATAATAGAATTGGAAATCCGAGAACTTATGTGACAAAGTGGGAATTTCACCATAATGGAAAGATGACCAATGGTGCTGCTTGATTTCAATCCGCACTTGATTGGAATTCGCAAGTAAACGATTTACAAACTGGTCAACAAAGGTGGACATGCATGCTTCTTGGAAGTGACGCAAATGGTTTAAGTTTTACTTTGAAATCAACCAAATTCCTTTCACACCGTTGACGCTCTTAGTATGCTCAATTCTGATAATTATATGAAGCTGATGTTGAATTGAAAGTTAGAACCTTGAATTTTCGTCACATCAACCTTAACGAAAACTAAAACATGAAGAGTTAGGAGGACTTTGGGCATATCAAAGGACTCAAATGAAAAGCGGCCTCAATTTCTGTTTTGGAGGAAAATTTAAGATGTAGAGAATGGATATGTTTATTTTCTATTGTCGTCCTTTCTTTCATAAATTGCACGTTATCCTTTGAACATCTCCACTACGGTTAGGGCCAGGCAAAAACTGGTCAGCACGTAAGGCCGAGGAACGCAGCTGGCAACGGACTTAGGAACAAGAAGATCTCCCTAACTTGTTCCCATGGATTGGAGTTATGATTGGACAGACTTTTAGGTTGGTTCTAACGGTCCTCTTCCCACATCATGAAGATATAATACGTTTAATTGATTGATAATATTCTGGAAAGATGTGATCTTATTTTAATTGATTGATAATACTTTGAATGGTTAGTTACTAATAATTTGGTTTAAACATTTTGAATTTACATTTTATATTTAAAAATTTTTTGGACAGGAGATTAATTCTGAATTACATGTAATGAGCCTATGATTTATATTTACATGGATGGGGCATCAAAGCGAATCTTGTATTGACTCCGCATGGGATATTTTTGAGCTACATGTGATGAGCTTGAACTGGTGGTAGAGACCGCGGCCAAAATCCTACTGTGGTGCGGACTTAAATTGGGCTAATTTGAATTGGCCCTCGTGACGATACAATATTATATCGGATAGATATCCTCACCTTGGGTTTTTCTTTTATTTTAATTGTCCTTTGTGCAGATTTAAATTCGGCTAATTTATATCTGATTGATTGATAAAATATTGGATAGGTATCCTCATCTTGGGGGTTTTTTTTTTTTTTTCCATTGACATTTACCAGTTTAAATTAGTGGACAAGCAGACGCATTACGAGGAAGCTTCTATTTACACAAAGTAATTGTACGAAAATTTTGCTCGAAACGCATCCGTGTGAATCGGGTACAATGTTGTACGCTTCCAATTTGTGGTTTGTACACCACGGAAATAGCGAAAGTCTAATGTTGACAATAAAAAGCATTATAATCATTCCCATAAAGTCAGCTACAAAAAGGACGATGAATGTTTTTTGTGCCTTTAGACCAACACATATGGCCAATATTATTTAGTGATTTAGACCAGTCAATCACATTAATTGTGTTTATGAATGCAGGCTTCCTTGTCAACAGTTCCTGCTCCGTACAGGAAAATAGCATATCCGCGTGCCAATTCTCTCTGTCAAGTCGATCTTGACTGCAGCAATGCCGGCATGGAATTCCATGTCTAGTTTTTATCGTAGTTGCATTTTCTTCGTTCATTTTTTTAAGATTGTGAAGCAAGATAGACTTGCAACACAACACGCGTTAGGTATATTTTTAAACGAGTTTAATATAATCACCATCAATTTAATGTTCAAGTTTTTTTATTTTATTTTATTTTATTTTAATAGTTTGAAATGGCATTCAAATTTAACTTATTTATTTTTCAAATCAAAGGACTTTTATTGATCCAAATTCTAGTTAAGGTTCAAGTAATTAATTTTTTTTTTACCGTGAATTTTGAATTTTATGTTTATTAAACTGAAGTTTAAAACTTTGCTTATTATTATTATTATTATTATATATTGACTTAATCAACTAGTGAACCAAACTCAATTACTTTTTATCTAAGCTCAAATCTAGTACGTAAATTTGTTTATTATTTCAACCTACGGGTAAAGGTTTTAAGTTAGCTCTTCACAGAACATGGTATCAACCAATATTCTGGTAGAATAAATGCGAAAGTGAATAACACACAGTTCGCAAACTTTAACGCTCTACGCTACAAACTATACTCGTTTGGCTTTTGGTAGAGGATTTTCTTTTTGTGGTCTTTGGTGAAGTATGCCAACTTCTTTCTTCTCCACATGTCATGGGCCTCCACTCTTTGAATTTCCAACTTTCAAGTAGATCGAACAAAAGCTTTGGGTTTGACTAATTTTTTTACTATTTCTGACAGGAAGAGATAACAGAATATCGTATAACGTTTGCTCCCAGCCTCTTTTTTCTAGATGTTACTCACCATTTGATTTAAGCCCTTGGCGGACGCATCTTTCTTTCGCTTCTGATAATAAGAGATGAGAGAGGTTGGTGATGGGATTCTCGTTGAATTTAGCCGAAGACCCTTAACCATCAATCATTTTTCCGTTTTGAAATGCTGCGGAGGATGAGTCCTAAAGTATATCCTACGGTCCTCCGCTGAATTATAGAATGGTTATACCTAATCCTACCATGTCCTTTTTTTTTTAAACTCAAGAACGTCTACTTCTATATTTCCAAATTCGATCCGGAACACTAAAAAATCAAAGAACGACTAAAGTTTACAGATTCAGTTGCCGTTAGATGCCATTGACGAGGTTGGTATTTGATTCTTTCTATTCAGCCGGGAGATTTAAGAAAGAAAACAAAAGGAAAAAACTATTAATAAAATATAAGCATTAATTGAAAAGAGCTTATTTGTTTTTGAATTTTTATATTTGTGCATATAAGCAAAGTGGGGATGATCCCCTCATCGTTTGATCACTCTCTGATCTTGGAGTGCATTAAAGTAATAATTAACTGAAAAAAAACTGCAGATCCATCATCGATATCAACCATCAATTATTGGACAAACCCCCACTAATGAACCTTCCATCCCATTATGTACATTTGGTGCTTCGTCCTCATTGCTGCCCTCCTAAACCCATTAATTTAAAGATTCAAAAGCGAAAAATCAAAGCATTACCAAGTGGTACGGCCCCATTCTTAGGGTATCAAATCGGTATAGATTAATTATTTGAGTCAAGGTACATTGAAGGACTACTCCATAAAGAAAGAAAAAAGTAAATTGCCACAATCATTGGCTCTCGTTGATTCTATTCCAATTGTTAGAAATCTAAAGACTGACCACTTTGTAAGTTGAGAATTGAGGGCGACGTGACCTTGCCCCCTATAAGTTGCAACTTACTACAAAAACCTCTTCTACTCACCCAACCCTTTTTACAATGCAAGTTTCTATTCAAGAAGTTTCTCTTTCTTTAGCATCTTCAATCTCCAATCAATCTTCTTCCTTCAACCCTAGTCGTCTTTCCAATTTTAAAGGTATGTGGGGAAAGAAGATAGGGTCAGTGAAGAAGTTAGCCAAAAGGGCCAAGTCAATCAACAAAGTCCAACGTGAATCATCACAAAACGAGTATTTACTTGGGGACAATCTTGAAGTTGAAGGATCATCACCTTCCACAACACCAACCGGAACGTTTGCTTTGTATGTGGGGGAAGACCGACAACGATTCGTGGTACCAACCGGCTATCTTTCTCACCCTCTATTCAAGATGTTGCTAGAGAAAGCATACAATGAATTTGGCTTTGATCAAAGAAATGGTCTGGTGGTACCATGCAGTGTTACTACATTTCAAGAAGTGGTAAGTGCCGTGGAATGCTGCAATGGCAAGTTCGATTTTGGAGATTTGGTGCAGGAGTTCATATAACTATAGTAGACTTAGTAGCAGTTTTTGATGTAGAATGAAACTTGTAGTTTGAAAATACTGCAGTTCTTTTTTTCTATTTGTGGAAATGATTTATCGGATCAATTTATTTAGGTTAATTTGGACAGGAATGTTGTCGTGAGGATGTAATTATCCGTTGTCCAAGTTCTACGAATCATGTTTATAATTTTGTCCGAGTTGAAATTTGTAACACATGCTTCTTCCCAGCAGCTACTACCATGGCTTGATTGGCGTTAGGTGGAAATTGTGTGTTGACTTAGTGTTCCAATCTTAGCGCTGGTGCATCGTGATGATAGATTGCAGTACTAAAGCAATGGAACATCTAATAATAAAACAAGAACAATCCCTAATCACTACCTTCTTTTTTCTTTCTTTTTTGTTTTTCGTTTTTTTTTTTTTGGAATTAATTTTGGTGGGGTTAAAAAGGGAGAGGGGATTATAACTTTGAAATAATTAATTGAACGGAAAGTTTCTCACCTTTGTTTTAAATATTTCGTCCAAAAATAAAAAAAAAAAGGCAGTTTATGGGTAATCTAAAATAATCTTGGTTACCTTCCCTCTTGATCTAATTAGCTGAGATTACCTGGCCGTCCTATTGGATTAAAGTTTAAATTTGCTAGTTTCGTAGATGAGCGGCTAAGTCTTAATTTTTCTTTTTCTTTTCGCTCTTTTAATGTTCAGTGGATGAACGTGCGGGGAATTACGCTAGGATTCTTACCAATATCAAAAAATCAAAACCCAAGTGGTTGGTCCCATTTTAAATGGTGAAAACCTATTCGGTTTGTTTTTGAGTCTTAAAGAACCTTTACGATGTACCAAAAGCCAAGATCAAGATCATTCTGCCCACCTGGTTGTCAAAATGATAATTACAGAGACCGGTCTTATTAGTAGTATTTATTTTTCTTGCTGAATACAACAGAACGATTACTTTAAGAATAGCATAGTACTTGTAAGTACAAATGATTACGATCTTTTGTACTGTAATCAAAAGCATCGACTATGTAATCTCAAAAAAATAAAAAAATAAAAAATCGACTATGGGAGGGTGCAATAATCGGTAACGTCGTAGTTTACTTGTCGTTTCTTATGTTTCGTTCCTTAAGGCGCGCCGGATGATTGTATTTCATCTACCAAATAATTGGTCAAGCAATTTGGAAAATTGAATAAAGAAAAAAGAATGAGAGAGAGACTGATTGATAGGTTGATTTCATTGATTTTAGAAAAAGAACAATCTCAAAAAGAGGAACTTATGAGGTATATATTGCATAATTGATTGTGAAAATCATATATTTGCAAAACTCATTTCAGTACACTAATTCATTCCATAGAATAGTAATTTACTAGAAAATGTACTACTACATAATTCCATAGAGCCAGCATTTTGGTTACATTTGACCGAAGTATATAGGATTTAGTTTGGTTTTCAATGCGAAAACGAGCACAATATGTTTATGCTTAATGAAAACAAGCAATGTTACACCTAATTAAAAGAGAATTATTTTCTTTTTGATATTTACGCAGAAAATAGCTACGGGAGTCCTGCAGATTTAAGTGAATTCAGTACATTTTAATCTCCCTTGCCGGCAACTTTTGTTTTCTTGATATGTAGCATAGCAATTTTTAGAAAGCATATGTCAATTTGCTTCGTTGATGGTAATAACATATCACTGGTTCAATGCCACATAAATTCAAGCGAAAATGAGCAGGAAAAGAAGTGTTTACAATCTGGTCCGAGTTTAGTTGCTTTTGAGGAAGTAATTATAAGGGTGCCAATCTCAAAGCTTATACATATATTTTTTATTTTTTTAAGAAATGGGGATTTTTGGGAAAGTAGAGATGGTAGAATTCAAACCTACGATCACTGGAGAAGAGTTATATAGTTCTAATTGCTGTATTCTAGTAGTTACTACATATAAATATAAATAGTTAGATACACAATGGTTCAAATATATATTTTTTTTTCGTGAAAACATAAGAGGACGTGAAAAGGCACAAGAAATTTTTTTTATGAATTGGTATTGTGGGCTCCAGCAATAAAAACAAGCCCTTCAACAAATATTATTGATCGGCCTATTTTTAAGTCCGTAAAGATATTCAGGCGGTTTGGGATCCCGGCCTTTTTTCTGGTCCAAAGATACTTGTTTAATGGATCATAGGCTTTTAGCTCCAATCTCTGTCCAAATAGATACTCCTCAGTTTTGAAAATGCGATAATGGTTTTTTGACCGCGCATTCTAGACCTCCTATACAAACCTCGATCACGCTGGTTTAGTAGGTTCAATGACGAATTTTGGCTGCTATCCATCTGCGTATATATGATTACCAATGCATTTAATACATTATTTGTTTAAATTAGGGAAAAAACTTCACCGGCCATTAAACTTTTTTTTATCATAAATTTTGACAACTAAATTTTTTTTTTTTCAAAAATATCACTAAACTCATAAATTTGTATACTTATGCCCATTCCGTTAATATACACTATTAAACTAGACGGAAAAGCCAGCACATGCAGCTCATGTGCCAAATCCCATGAATAAATTGGTCCATTGTACTGTACTTCATCTTCTTCGAGCACCATTCACTCCCTATTTTCTTCCTTTTCCAAAAAAAGAAAAAATAAAAATTCATACACCCAAAAATCACAAATTTCTCTAAAAACATTCAAAAATTAGCCACACAATTCCGTCCTTCAATTCAGATCGGATGAAGTTTAAATTGAAAGTGAAATTCAGATCCAAAAAAACAAACAACGGCTTCTATTCCAATTTGAATCTCTCCCAACATTTTCTTCCTCCTTATTCACTCCATCACAGCAGCATAACACTCAAATTTATTCTTACTTTTGCCCCAATTTTGATTCTATTCTCTCAGGTCTGCATCTTCTCCACTTCCACCTTCTCCCTCTTCTTCTGCTTTCACCTCTTGTAACCACAACAACAACAACAATATTTTCTTACTTTTGCCTCAATTTTGATTCCATTTTTTGCATCTTCTCCACCTCCACCTTCTCCCACTTCTTCTTCTTTAACCTCTTGTAAACAACAACAAGAAGAACAACAACAATATTGGCAATATTCATCAAAGGCATATTATCATCAATGAATATGACTCATTTGCCTTTTTTTTTAGGTAAGATTTAGGTTATTGACTTAATTTATGCTATATACTTGAAAAGGATCTGTTAAAGAGGATAGTTTAGTGAATGGAAAAATTTGCCCATGTGATTTGCTTGTTCCATCTAGTTTACCAGCGAAATTTGAAGGAGTAGACATAAATATATCACTTTTATAAGTTTAGTGACTTTTAAAAAAAAAAAAAAGATTTAGTGATCAAAACTTTACCATCGAAAAAGTTAATGGCCGGTGAAGATTTTTGCCCTTTAAATTATGTCAGGTATTACTCTCCCAAATTACAGTGGCAAATTACTAAGAATACCACTGGTTTATTTGAACTCTCGTGAGACCAAAACTATTGATTGTATCAACTCAGATACTCGAGTTCTGACAGATTGAAAGCTTGAATTAGTGAGATAATGTAAGTAACAAGAATAAACATAGCTGTTCCCACAATGAAAATGAGAAGATATAGCAAATGATTAATGTAACTTTTGGAAAAGTGGGAAACAGATACTAGAATAGCATACAAGATGAACATTCTGTAGACTAATTTATTTCTATCTATAAATTATCACAAAAGGCTATATATATTATTAGAGAACATAATTAGGACAAAGTAACATATCCTAAAAAATCGGAAGGGGACTTTCACTTAATTTTAAGAGAGGAATAGATGATAACATAATAGTTGAGATTTACTGATTTATTTGTAATAGTTAAATCTCGAGTAGAAAGTAAGATTTGCTAAAAACTAGCATCGATGAGGACAGCCTTCATCTTCTCAACCAGCTCCTCCATTTGAGTCCTCGAATGCAGAGGTGAAGGGTAAACACAGAGACAATCGAGTTTCCCATCTCGTATGGTGTCAAACAAAGCGATGGACGGACCAACACCATGAATTGAAGCGCAGCCCAAATAGTCATCTAATCCAAATCCTTTTTGAATTTGATTAGAATTGTCAATTATGGGCTCCTCAAAGACTGAGATGAACGATGTTCTGAGCGATGATGAAGCAGTCAAGCTAGGATTTTCGATGGCTTTGCAAAGCAGAAAATTGAGGTCAGCCATGTCCGAGAAATGTTTGTTGCATTTCTTTGAATTTTCGTAGGTCAAGTAGCACCTCGTGGCCAAATCCCACAAGTTATCTCCTTCTTTTACCGAGTGCGAGTTGAGGATTGCAGCATGATAAAATCCTGATTATTCATCATCAAAGGATGAATTATGCTTCGCAACATTAGGACTTATTACCAGTTTTCCTCTGTGGGTCAAGAAAGCGACAGATATAAGAGGGACCAGAACAATTAATTACCGAAATTATGAGGAGACAGCGGTGGGTCAAGAATGGAGCGGCAATCTGTAAGTGTTAACACTCCATACTTCTTGCGCTGATCTGGGCTGGATCTGGAAGAATGTGCTGCAATCAATCCAGCTGCTGCCAGTGCTCCGCATAGTTTTATCCCTTTCAGCTTGCAACCCTGCAGATAGTTTTTTTATGGTAGTACTTTAGTATTTATTTTTTCACAGCTAAGAAGCAGAGAGGAGCAAAGGAAACTCATCATTACAAAACAGTGAAAACAAAAACCTATGCAAGAGATAAAAGCAACAAGAACACATATATTTTAACGGATATCAAAAAATACTTATAACTATATAAAAAAGAAATGCTTGACAACCAACCATCCAACTTTAGGTAGATAACATATTCTAAACTTTTCATAATCACACGCATGCTTGGAGAAATATTTTGACTGGCCATGTAATTTGTCTCCAGGTTTTTCCATTTCCATCAAAATTATGTTTATCTTGCAGTAGTTCGTTAGTAGAGATTTCTTTCACCATTTAACCACAATAAAGAAAAGTGAAAAATCACTTTTGAGACATTAATGATTAACTTTATTAACCAGTATTCTCTTGGATCTTTAAGACCAACCACTGACATTATGCAACCACCAAGTTCTGCCACAGGTGTATGGTACTATAGTCACCATGTGATTGGCTGGCAATAATAGTATGGTACCCCAAAAAAAAATTTTGGGTACACATTGTTTAAGAGTTCTCCATAATTTTACTTACTGACAGGCCAATTCATAGATTTATAAAATAAAAAACCAACGACTGGTGCCAAATTACATATACTATTATCTATTGAGTAAAGAACCATATGATGTATATATGATCCTACCAAGTATATTGTTTAACAGCAGAGACAGTATTTAATTTGGCGAGAAAATAAAGTTTTGGGAATTTAAAATATTACAAAATTCTATTTGGAAGTGTTTATTTTCGAAAGAAAATTAAATATTGCATGTCAAAATCCTGAGAACAGCAGTTGTAGACAACGCGCTAGAGGTAAAGTGTTCGATCAGTTCAATTTAATGAGCAATTAGTACGATGAAGGGTTAATTAAATTGTGACATGACAACAATTTTTGTCCGCAGACTTCAAAAGCAATGTCGAGCTTTAATTAGACAAAAGATGTGCCCGTAGGACAAGACTGACCTGTCCCACAGCCACAGGCCTGATACAACAAATTAATGCAAGTTTAATCAATAAGAATTTGGGCCATTACAGACAGTAAAGGCCAATGGATAACGTGTTCCAACATTATGGGCTTGTTCTAAAAAATTCCTTTGTTTCTTTTAAGTTGATCCTTGAAATATTTGAAAATGTATGAACATTATGTGCTTGTTCTGAATAATTCCTTTGTTTCTTTTAAGTTGATTCTGGAAAATTTGTTGAAATTTTGAAAATGTATGTTTGTTTTAATTGTTTTTAATATTTTAAAAAGTTTTTAAAAAAAAATGCTGCTTACAACGAGTATCTGATTGGTCTCGTGTGGATTCATCTGCAGTCTCGCAACCTCAGAAAACCTCGGCCACTTAGCATCTTTGAACTTGAGATTGGTCAGCCTAAGTGAGTTCACTGAATATTCCAACACGTCCAACCCGTGAGCCCACAGTGTCTTCTTTGCCTTCCCACTAGGGATCAGATCCTCAATTCCCAGCTTCATTTTCTCCTGATATTTTCTTTGATCACTTTGCGGCCTCTCACCACCCTTTTCATCTTTCTCCATTTTGTCCCCTGCAAGCTCCATCAACTCCCTAAGCAACGTCACAGCCGTGGTCCTGTCACACACTGCCGTGTGAAACCTCAATGCAATTATCCATTTTGAACCAGGCAGTTCATAAACGCTTGCCAAGAACAGGTCCATGCCATTGCTAGGAAAGTTGTACGGATTGGCCCATGCATTGTTGTTCAATTCGTGTTCTTGGATCATGTGGAGAGGAGAAATAGAAAAACCGTTACATTTTTCGGAAAGATTCTTGAGGAGCTGTGTGGTTGATGAGACGTTGAACGCTTTAACTTGGATGTGGGATGTCGCCTGTGTTATAAATGAGAAGGCCTTTTTTGAGGGGTTGTAGTGGAGTTTAGACCTGAGTATCGGGTGAGTATCTTGAAGCTTGCGAAGTCCTTCTTGAAAAAGAGGAACTTCTATTGCTTGAGACAGTTGAAGGGTCAAGACAGCAACCCCCGTGCCACATGAAATCGCTCGGCACCAACTATGCTCCGTGTTGCCCACCGGTCGGTTAATGGGCTCAACTTTTTGGTCATTGTGGTTTTCTCCGGACATCATATTAGATAGAGGCTACTTAGAAACTGTCTACAGACTTGCACTAGGAACGTAATTGAGGAAAGAAAGATAATGTTTTGGCCAGTTGAGTTGAGCCTCATTCAAGAGTTCTATATAAAGGTGAGTGAGATGGAGGAATACGTTAGATTTGGAGGAGTAAATATTCATCACGAATTTTAGGTGTATGGGTGCGTAAAACTTAAATGACATTAATTGTCACAGGGGGTTGTTCCACCAGAATCTCTAAACAGATCAATCTACTTTTCTTTTTTACATCAGTTTTGATTGTAGATATTTACGATTTCTGACAATCTGACCAACTTATTGCTGTTTTTTTTAATTCGCTTTTCTTGACCTCGCAAGTCCTTTATTTTGCATTTACCACTTCAAATTGATGGTATAACGTCAAGGAATTGCTTGCTACTCAATTTGATGTGACATGCATTCATCATGGCATAGTTGGGTATTTATGCACGCAATTGTACATGTAACAAGGAGACTTTAAAAGGTCGGATCCCTTTTAAAGTATTCATCAACTTCTATATCCATTTCCCTTTCCCTATGAAAAATTTGACAAAAAAGAAAAATTGTATGTGGAGAGGTTTCCCTATGAGTAATTAATTAGCTTCTCAAAAAACTGAGTGAGTGTTTCCCTTTCCCAGCCAAAATTCCCACATCGGTTTGAGTAGTGTGAGTGTTTGGATATTTAAGTTGACAAGGAGACTTTAAAAGGTCGGATCCCTTTTAAAGTATCCATCAACTTCTATATCCATTTCCCTTCCCCTATGAAAATTTGACAAAAAAGAAAATTGTATGTGGAGAGGTTTCCCTGTGAGTAATTAATTAGCTTCTCAAAAAACTGAGTGAGTGTTTCCCTTTCCCAGCCAAAATTCCCACATCGGTTTGAGTAGTGTGAGTGTTTGGATATTTAAGTTGACAAGGAAACTTTAAAAGGTCGGATCCCTTTTAAAGTATCCATCAACTTCTATATCCATTTCCCTTCCCCTATGAAAAATTTGACCAAAAAAAAAAAAAATTGTACATGTAACAACCAAGGGTTGATTCGATTATTATCTGCCTTGATTATTGCTCAGAATTGCTCTAGCCTCCTCCTTAAGCTCTCATGCTCAAATCTTTCCTTTTACCAGTGTTTCATTTGTAGAAGTTGTGGAACTGTCTGTCACGCACATGATATTTTGGTGTCACACCAATTAAGATGGTACGTCTTCAGCTTTTGGTCAACTCTCCTTAAGCCAATGCAGATTCTTGAAAAGAAGGCCAATCCTTCAGTGACGGTTGTGCATAGAGTAATTTCTACAGTGTTGAGAGGACAGAGGCAGGTTGCAATTGTTGAAGAGGTATGGTTTTCTTAAATGCAATTAGTATCTATCAAGTGGTTTGCTGAGTTCGAAAGTCTTTCTTGTTAGCATGAAATCGCTATTCTTGAGGCTGGCACTTGTACTCGACCCATGTACAAGCACTTAAGTAGTGGACAACAATTCTTAAGGACCAAATAGTACGAGCATTGAAATTTGGGCGGCATGACTTAGATTGTTGTAGAAACCAACCCGACTTACTTCGGCTGGTTATCACTAAGTAGGAGATTAGCAGTTCAAATCTTACTCTATAAAAAAAATTTAAATAAATGTGTAATGTATCTATTTGGTCCGATGGTGATTTAGTTCTTATCGATTTTTCTGAGACCCGTTGGATCTATCTATTTCCATGATCTCCATTAGGTCTATAGAGTAGATTAAGGATATGATAAGATATTATTGACGATTGTTAAAAAAAAAAAAAAGACTTAGATTGTCGTGGACAATTGGAGGAAAATAGGAATGATGCCAACAACAACAGTAATAAAAGATGAGAGTAATGATTAAACCGACGTTGTTACTGCTAATAATTGAACTTTCTATGAAAAATGCATGACTAACTATAATAATATTTGTTAGACCGTGTTTGCCTTGGAATTTTTAAAAATGATTCTTCGTTAATTGCCAAGTGCTATCCTAACCGTTACTAATTTCGGGCACAGAAGTGTTATTGGGTTATTATTATTATTATTATTATTAAGGAAGTGGTTCTGATGAGCAATGTAAAATTGTGACCATTAATGAACCAATTGCAGTTTATAAATAGAGATGAAAAAAAAAAAAACGCATAGTCCAAATTCGAGCTACATTCGTTTACATTTAACATCGACTTCGAGTTCAGTAATTTTTTAAGAAAAATATACATGATTTATTTGTTATTTTTGAGTACATATATATTTCTTTTCCAAAAAATGCAAGGTTTGTATGTTTATTATTTATATATATATTTATATTCATATGGGTTAACGGACCTTCTTCGATCGATTCACAAATATGTTTGAGCTCAATTTATTTATTATGCGACTCTAATACTATATTTAGACTCATTTGTTTATCATGAATTATTTGATTAGTTGACAAATACTTTTCTAATTTATTGTATCCAAGCCGAATACAAGCATGTTCGATAGCAGTTAGCATCATTAAAAGCACAATCATAAATATTGGCTTTCATGTTTGCTGATAGTTGACGTTTTTTGCACTCGTCATTGTAGCTTATTTCCACATTGAACATTTAACATCATGTGCAAATGTTTTCCATTATTGAAAAAAAAAATCTTATAATTTTGTATACAGCATCTGCATTTTTACTGTAACATGTGATGACAAATTTTGCCCACTACTCTTTTGCATCGTACTTTTGGTTTGAGTAGTATTTAAGAATTCAGTAAAGTACTCTTGATTTGATGTTTCATAGTTTGGGATGTTGATTTAGTAATAAATTGAAGAAAGAAATTAGGTAATCTGCAATTATTTTTAGGATCCAATTTACAAAGCACAATCCATCAAAAATAAAAATAAAAATAAATGAATTATACCTCACAGAATTTTGGATAAGGGTTTTCCAAATCGCTAGGGGAGGAAGGAGAGAGGGGGCGGGGGGAGGAAAATTGTTGTTAGAGAGGTATTTGTATAATACTAGAGAGAAATGTTGACATTTGTATAGTACTAGAGAGAAATGTTTTGTGTGGCTTTTTCTTTGTTACAATTGGTCCCGATTTCCCAATTCTCTCTTCCCCGCTAACGTCAAAGATTCCATTTATTATTCATCAACTTCAATTATCATCACCAATGGCAGCTTTAGCTGGGTCTCTCCCATGCTGCTGGGTTTTGCATTTAAATGATATACTTTCCTCTTTTGCTGTGTTTTACAATAGGTTTGAGCCTTTGTCTTCTGACCCATCCACTTCTTCTGAACATGTGGATCTGCTAGAGAGGAGATAAGGAGGAGGTGGGAGGTGGTCAGAGCATGGGAAAAAGAATGAGGAGAGAGGAGCACGAAAGAGACTTGGGACGAACACTTTTAAGTACAAACAATTTTGACAGACACTTTTTAGGAAAATTTTTAAGACATATTTTTCAATCCCCTACTCTCTATTCTATATAATTCACAATCCAAAAATTATTACAATGTTATTTTTAGAAAAACTCTAGAAAGCACAATTCCAACCGAGAAATATGTCTTAAAAATTTTCCTAAAAAGTGCCTGTTAGAATTGTTTGTGCCTATATATATATATATTGGTTTTTGTTAATAAATTTTGCTTTCTTGTGTATATATATGTTAGTATTTCTTTTAGATTTTTTGTATTTCATCTAAAATTAATGGTGATTCACATGACAACGCCAGAAACTCCTCGCTATTCCAACTTCTCCTCCAAGTGATTGGGTTTAATCTGGGGTAGAATACGGAGAAAAAGGTTGCTTCAGGGTCCACAGTGAGGGAACTCAGTACCTACTTGAGTTGGAAAAAATCCGTGCTCACTTATTTTCCATACTCAATCCTTTATTATATAGATGATGTTGTAATAGCATATTTAGGAAAAATTTGGTTCAAATTTATCAACCACTAACAACATGAATATCATTAATTTTACTATGAATATGAGTTTTAATGATTCCCCTTAACGTGTTTGATTTAGCAGGAGAAGATTATCATTATAAAACTCCTTATTTGGTTTGTATAATAATGATTAATGACATTCAAGTAAATTTTAAATTTTTTAAATCTTTTCTTACAACATACATATTTTTTTGTATTTTTTAAAGAAATTTTCTACAAGGGCTTCTTTAATTTTATACAAAGTCATGCTTTAATCGAGCTTTATGTAAATTGTAATTATTAAAAAAAAGTTATTTTTATTTTGGGTTTATGCCCCTTCATCAAAAGAGTTAATGAGTTTGATAAAATAACATTTTGGGAGAATTATAGAGATTTAAAGTTTGTTTTGTTGGATGTAAAATTTTTACTTCTATGAAAAAATTTTCTAAGAAAATATTAGATTTTCTCATGTTTGGTAAACTTTTTGAAAAAATTTTTCCATAAGGAAAAATTAACCGCAATGTTGTCACGCCACCCATAAACAGACTCCTTCGCCGGTACCTCACTCCCAGCAGCCATTGAAGCTTGCTCCATTGCTCCAAGGCCAAATAAAAATAGAAAGAATTTTCAGCATATGTACCAATCGAAGAAAACAACATGCATCAAAAGTTTCTTGATCTGAATTTTTGTCTTATCTCCAAGGCCTATGAAAGAAAGAATATATGAATAAGAGACTACGGAGGTTGCCACAGTTGCTTATCTTTCCCTCCCTCCATAGAAGTTACACGGGAAATGATTTCCATAATTTTATTACGGAGTCATTTTACACTATATGATAGAAAAATATTTTTTATGAGAAAAACTTTTCTTAAATTCAAATGCAAATAAACACCAAAAAATTTTAAAATTATTTTCCAGATAACATTTTATATTGAAACAAACAGACCCTTAATTAATTACCTTAATTTTGATCTAAGGATATGATAGTTCCTGATTCCACTAAACCAGACATCTTAATGTTACATTATGCAATGAACTGAAACAGATAAGAATGACTATTTCGGGTGTTTTAAAAAGGGGCTCAAATTTATAATATTTTCTTAGTTAAAAGCATAAACAATTTTGAAAAACACATTATTGAAATTTTTTTTGTTTAAACATATTTTTCAACTCATATAAGTTACATCCAAAAAATAAAAAAGCATAAACAATTTTGAAAAACACATTTTTGAAAAAAAAATGTTATTTAAACATATTTTTCAACTCATATAAATTACATCCAAAAAATCAACTTCTTTATTTTTTAAAAAAGCTCTAGAAAATGCATTCCCAAAAAACAAATAATTTGTTATTTTATTTGTAAATTTATTCGAATAAAGACGAACGAAAAAAGTAAAAAACGTATCATATACATGTTATCAAACAGCCCTAAAAGGCAAAGCCAATTCACAAAAATGAATCGGTTTGTAAAAAAAAGCCGGAGCGGCCGAACCCTAGATAAATCTGTTCTTGGACCCATGGCCTTAGCTCCGCGCCCGAATCAGCCCATCCATATATTTTAACCTCCCAACGGGCAGCCCATAGCCCTAGAATTCAAAAAAGGCAGATAAAAACACGATCCAACAAGAAGGTCATCATCGTCAATGCAAGAACTATATATGAACCGTCAGATCCAACTGACCCCAAAGAAACCAACGGTGGGATCAAAGACCGAGAGAGCGGCCCTCAAAAATTCAAATCCCACGGCCAAATTCCCCCCTCCCGCTCTCCTTCCAGATTCAAGAAAACAGAGATCTGGGGAGGAATTAGTAAAAGAAGATTTTGATTGTACTGCCGCTAGAAAGAAAATGTCTAATCGGCACGAGAAAGAGAAAGGTGTTAATGTTCAGGTCCTTCTTCGATGCAGGTAGGTACTGTGAGATAATACTAGTTAATCTCAAGCAAGAAATACGCTGAAGTTTTGAGATTGTAGTTGTATACCTAATTTCTTGAAAGAAAATTTGCGTGGTGATTAATATGGGTTAGGGCTTATCTCGTCGTTGGTGTATTAGTTCTTGAAAGAAGAATAATTTTCAAATTTTGAATATGTAAATGTAACTTTGCTATTTTGACAGGCCATTCAGTGAGGAAGAATTGAGGAACAATGCGCCGCAGGTGGTGACCTGCAGCGAGTATCAAAGAGAGGTTTCAGTTTCCCAGAGTATTGCTGGGAAGCATTTCGATAGGGTTTTTACTTTTGACAAGGTAAGGTAATTAGGTTTTCAATTTAGGTTATCCTTTTCGTGTAGTTTGAGCATTACGAAGATCAAAACTTTGACTGATCTAATGCCTTTTATTCGACTGTGAAAGAAGTTCTGCCCAATTGATATTATGTTTTATGCAATTGTTTGAGGTCTCTGTTGTTGGATATTTGCATCAGGATATGAATTATTACTGGTATTATTATAGGACTGAAATTTGAAGATCTTTTAGTACTTGTAACCTTCGAAAAATTTACAAAATTGAAAGCTGAAGATGCCGGGGTAAATAGCTATTATAAACTTAATTGCACTTTGTTCTGCAATACCTTTCTGTGTTCAGGTTTTTGGTCCATCCGCTCAGCAGAAAGATCTCTATGACCAAGCAGTTGTGCCGATTGTCAATGAAGTACTGGAGGGCTTTAACTGTACCATTTTTGCATATGGGCAAACTGGGACTGGTAAAACTTACACCATGGAAGGTGAATGTAAGAGGTCCAAGGTACTACGGTTTAGTTGTTTTTAAAGCATGTACTTCCATTTTGAATTTTCATTTGAATCTTCTTGGTTCTCTTATTTTGATGCACTGTCTGATTCTGAATTCCCAGAGTGGCCCAAATGGCGAGTTGCCTCTGGAGGCTGGTGTAATACCCAGGGCTGTAAAGCAAATATTTGACACGCTAGAGTCACAGAATGCAGAATACAGCGTCAAAGTGACATTCCTGGAGCTGTACAATGAGGAGATTACTGACTTATTAACCCCTGATGATTTATCTAAAGTTGCTTTGGAGGACAAGCAGAAAAAGCAATTGCCACTTATGGAAGATGGGAAAGGAGGAGTTCTTGTGAGAGGACTGGAGGAGGAAATCGTGACTAGTGCCAGTGAGATTTTTACATTACTTGAGAGGGGTTCTGCAAAACGTCGTACTGCAGAAACTTTATTAAACAAGCAATCTAGGTTGTAACTCTTTTATATTTATAGCTTTTAATAGCAAATTCTACTTTTTTTTTTCCCTAATGACAATCTGTGAAACTTTGTTTCAATTTCAGTCGGTCACATTCTCTTTTTTCCATAACAATACACATCAAGGAAGCAACCCCTGAAGGTGAAGAACTTATAAAATGTGGAAAGCTTAATTTAGTGGATTTAGCAGGATCAGAAAACATTTCAAGGTCTGGTGCTAGAGAGGTAATTGCTTAAATGCCTTCTTAAATTTTCAATAGAGCTGTTGAAATGTTGTTGCATTGCTATATTTGTTGGACTAATGATTGTTTTTTAAAATACTTGAAACTCTATCATTACTTGAAATTTTTAATTTTCATATCTTTAGGGTCGTGCAAGAGAAGCTGGAGAGATAAACAAAAGTTTACTTACACTAGGACGAGTAATCAATGCTCTTGTGGAGCACCTAGGGCATGTCCCTTACAGGTTTGTTGGATGGTTATGTAGAAAGCCTTTTGCCGTTATTTTATTTTATTTTTTTGTCATTTTATGCATCGCCAAATTGCCCTTCAGGATGCAATTTTAACCACCCACCACCTAAAACCCCTTATATTTCTCTCCAAATAATGCTCAATAAAATACTTTCCTCGCACAATAATTTGACGGATAACAAAAATCAAATTTTGACATTTATTTTTTAAAATCTGGCACATAAATAGAGTGTGCTTAAATAACTAGTATGCTAATTATGTCATTTGCATTCTTTTCTTGTTTATCAGGTTCTAATAAATTTTTAGCTCTTTGAGTTCAGGGACAGCAAGCTCACACGTTTACTGCGTGACTCATTGGGAGGAAGAACTAAAACGTGCATTATCGCCACGGTCTCACCAGCTGTTCATTGTCTTGAGGAGACCTTGAGCACGCTGGACTATGCCCACAGGGCAAAGAATATAAAGAATAAGCCCGAGGTATGTTGTCAGTTGGTTGTTCACATCTCAAGGACATTACTTAGCTATATTCTGTTTATTTATCCATTTCTTTTTGTGGACTATGATGTCATACTTTCCTTGTGATTATTTCATGGGTGAAAACTCTTCTCAATTGTCAACATTTGTTTCCTTGCAGGTTAATCAGAAGATGATGAAAACAACTCTCATTAAGGATCTTTATGGTGAAATTGACCGGCTTAAAGCAGGTAAACGATGAATGCAGTTATATTTTCTGGTTAGATTTGTTCTACTGCAGCTTCTCGTCATTGGTGAAAGTGAGTTTAAGTTTCTTGACTTTTGCAGAGGTTCATGCTGCACGTGAGAAAAATGGAGTCTACATACCAAAAGAGCGTTATTATCAGGAAGAGAGTGAGAGAAAGGTACTATAATGGGTTTAGCTTTACCATTCAACAGTCGTGTAAATTCATTTTCTATTTTCTAAGTTTGATATGTTAGTATGTAGTTGTAAGAAAAACTGTTTGACGTCTGTTTTAAGTTGGCATTATTTCCTCACACTTTATATTTCTTGTTGCATCTTGTGAATAATTCATCAATGGGTCTCAGACATTTTTGGGACTAATATACAACGAGTTATAACATTTCAAGTTTTTATAAAAAAATAATTATTGGCAAAATAGTAAGGGCTTCTGGGGGTCTAAAAAAATAAAAAGTGGAGTGTGCAAATTATTACTTTTTTTTTTGTTTCTGTTCAATTTCCTCCTTGCTTGTTTTAAAGCATGTGTATCACTTATTTAATTCTTACATTTTTTTTTCTATCTGTAGGCAATGGCAGATCAAATTGAACAAATGGGAATAACAATAGAAAACCATCAGAAGGCAAGTTTCTTTCAATAAGATGTTCGATTTATTATTTCTTCCCTCAGGTGACCACTGTACAGTCATAATCCCATTTTTGTTTTTCAACAAACAGCAACTTGAGGAATTGCAATCTAAATATGATGCTCAAGTAAAAGAGTGCTTAGACTTAAGTACCAACCTTGATGCTTCCCAGGTTATTCCTTGTTTACACATATTTTCTGTTGTTTCTAAATGTTTAAAATACTAATGAAAGGATTTGCAGAAAGATTTGTATCGAACCAGCAAATTGCTGTCGGCTACTGAAGATGAGTTAAGAAGATCCCAGCATACACTTGAGGAACGAGACTACTATATATCTGAACAGAAGAAAGCTGGTGAGTTCATGGATTGATTGTAATTCAAGCCTTGCTTTAATTTTCTGTCTTAAATTGTGCATTGGAAATATCTTCAGAAAATGCTCTGGCTCAGCAAGCATGTGTGTTGAGAGCTAACTTGGAGAAAGCTCTTCAGGATAATGGTTCATTGCTTTCAAAAATTGGTATGTAGCCTTACTATGGCTATTTTTTATTTCTTTATACCAGCATCTTCCACTCATCTTCCACTTTATGTTGATTTCTGTAGCTAGAGAGGACAAACTGAATGCTGACAACCGGTCAGTTGTGAACAGCTTTCAAACTGAGCTTTCACAGCAAGTTAGTTCCCTTTGTAAAATGGTGACTGGATCAATATCTCAGCAAAATGAACACATACAGTGTGTTGAAAAACTATGCCATTCTTTTCTGGAGTCACACAATAAGGTCTCTTTAGATTTTAAGTTGCAATAACTCTTTATGTTCATTTATCTTTTTCCATTTTCTTATGTTGTCAATCTCCACAACTTCTGCTTTCAACTTTGATATTTCCTGCTTTGTTCCTTGTGTGTCTAATCTTTTAAAATATTTGCTTATAGGCTATCCTAGATATTAAGAAAAAAATAAGTATTTCAAAGGATTTATTTATCTCCCACTTTGAGGCTGTACAATACACTGTGCGGCTGCATGGATCTTGCTCAAATGCTGCTTTGGAGGAAATATCAGCTTTGGCAGCTTCTGATGCGCATTGTATGGAAGAAGTAAGGAGCTTGTGTTTTATTAAGTTCTATTAGCTGGATTGGCTAACTTTATGTCTTGACAAATTTTGGGGTCTGTGGATTAGTTCCTTGCAGCAGAAGCTGTTGAAGCAAAATCAGTTTTTGATGAGCTTCAGGGCACTCTATCCACACACCAAGGGGAAATGGCACATTTTGCGAGGGAACTTCGTCAGGTTTGCATCTTAGGTTAAGGAGGGTTTCAACTGCTTTTTGTTGGTAGCTTCTGTAGTTGCTAACTTGATATTTCATCTTTGTCTGTTGAATTTGCCTACATTAATTTTTTTCATCCTTTAGTGCACTTTTGATTATGGCTTTTTTAATTAGGTGTATAGTTGACCTATTCTGAATCCGCAGAGGTTTAATGCTGGCGTTGAGAATTTGACAAATATCTCGGAGTGCATGCATGGTTTCCTTGACAAACTAATGGAAGAATCTAAAAGGCTTGAAAGACATGCAACCCATATTGATGAAGTACAGACTAAGAGTATTGTGGAATTTCAGAAGGTTTATGAGGTATATTTCAAAGTCTAAAACTCAAATTGTAATTGTGAGTTGAGATGCTTGTGTTTTTTCTGTTTGATTATAGGAACAATATATTATAAAGTAAAAAAAAATAAAACTCAAATTGTAATTGTGAGTTGAGGTGCTTATGTTTTTTTGTTTGATTGTAGGAACAATCAAGGTCGAATGCAGAGAAGCTAATTGCTGATATGACATCATTGGTTTCAACTCACATACGCCATCAGAAAGAGCTGGTTTGTTGTGATTTTATCAGTTTGGTGTCTTTTGGCTTTTGTTTCGTCTTTGTATATTGTACTGATGTTAAGCATCAACAGGTAGATGCAAGGCTTGTCAATCTTAGGGAGACTGTTAAAGAAAACAGAACATTTTTGGATGGGCACATTTCCTCGGTGGAGGGTATTACCACGGAAGCAAAAAGAAAGTGGCAGGATTACTTTATGCAGGCTGAGAATGATGTTAAAGATAATGCTGATTTTTCTGCAGCTAAACATTGTCGTATGGAATTACTTATACAGGAAAGGTAAGAAATGTCGACTACTGGGTTTTTCTTGGTCTGTAATTTTTCTTTCAACACGGGAAATACAACCAGTCTTACCCCTTGATTTGTATTTTCTTCCTTTTGTCTTTCTTTTCCATTTAGTGTATCAACTACTCAAGCAGCGATTAAGAGGTGGGAGAAAGCACATGAATCTGTTACTGAGATGGGCAGTCAACATGCCACTAAAATGGCTTTACTTGTTAGGTTAGTGGTGAAATTTTGTGGCTATTTTCATTTGTCAAAGTAACAGTAAATAAGTAGCATGAGTTCTAAAATCACAGAAGAAATAGGTATGCTAACTGTTGGTTAACATGACAAAGTTATTGTTTTGGTTAAATATGTTAGCGCTTTTTCTTCGGCGGATAAGGCTGCATTTGTATTGCCCTTTGTAACTGTGCTTTGAATTGACTCCTGCTACAAGCAGGAAATTAGGTGAAGGTCAGTAATTGGTCAGTCTGATACTGTTAAGCCAAACCAAAAGCCGGTTTGAAAGATTAAAATTCTGTAAATATTGAATACTTGTTGGATTGTTATTAATGAAAGTTAAATTTTGGATAATGTTTTGAATATTTAGAAGGTTAAAATAGAAGGTTAGGTAGGGGAGTCATTTTGAAATATTTGCTTCTCAAACTGGATGTTCGATTTGTGCAACTGATTTGCTTTTTCCATTATACTGTTAGTCTAGTTTTTGCCTGATTTGTGCATTACCTATGGAGGAGGATTCTAAATAGGTTTGCAGTTGATTGCTTGAAAGTTGAGAAATAATGAGATAACATCAAATAAAATCTAAAATCTTTTTACAGAGATCTCTGTGAAGGTAACGAGCAACATTTGTCTGAGATAGACTCTGCCAGAATTGCTGCTGAAGAGGATGTAGTCAGAAATAGTGAAGACACAATCCAATGCTTTACTGGTAATACTAACAAAGTTTTAGTTTTAATATTCGATTTTGATTTTTTTTAATATAGCGAAGAACCTGCATTTTTTGATTTTCGTTGAGTGGTAAATGTCTGTAAACAAGGAAATAAGAGTCCATGTAGCATATATTTTGTTTTGAAAAGATATATGATTGTATGATTTCTGTGCCCTTTAGATCTTTTTGATTACTGAAGAATTTCCACATATCTTGCATGACCTAAACTATGACTGTCCAATGTCAGAGGAATTCAGCAGAGAACGTAATTAATATCCACCTGTAACATGAGGGGAATTTCTATTGAGCTTTCCTTCTTTGTGGCCATTTTCCAAATTTTCTGTGGAACTTAGAAACAAGGGAATTTAATGTGCCTATTGTGAAAATACTAGGATGTTAGTGCTAAGCAGTTAAAATCTTCCAAGATGTACCATAGAGTTCTTAAGATCTACAATCAGAAATTGCAATTTGCTAAAGAAAAAAGAGAAGTTTAAGGAAATTACAACTAGAAGAAGTTTTATTGCCGAACAAGACAGAGTATAGGAATTTGTCAAAGTTTTGAATGTTAAGGAAATTCACTCATGATGGATCAAAAAGAAGCTAAGTTTCTCCTTATTTTCTAAGGAAGAATTTCATACCAAATTTGACAGTCTATCATTTGGCTTTTATCATCCAGCTTGATGTAGCCATGCATCTTAAATGGTATTTTACAAAACCAGCAATGCATGGGTAAATCACTGGTAGAACAAACATTCTATCCTTTGCATTTCTTAAAGTGATCTATGTCTGAGATTGGATGATTTAAGTTAGCCATTTATTATGCCTGAATATATAGCCTGATGGCCTGTTGATGGGATTCGAATGAATCTGAAGGTAGTATCATACTTGGTGATTGTCCTTTTGCTGAAATTTCAGGTCTGTCGGAGCAAGAAAGAAGGTCCATATCTGAAGTTTTGATGGCTGGAAAAGCTCATTCTGGGGCTCTTGAGAAACTTCAAGTTGATCATGCTATGCAGTCTGCCTCAATAGGCCAGAAGGCTCATGAAACTTTTAACGAGCAGTATATGGTATGATATAGAACTTGTCTGTTGTTTCCTCAACTAGTTCACTTGTCTATGTATGTACAATAGCTTTCATTTTTTGCCACAATTAGAAGAGTGTGCTTCACCTTTATACATACATACATATATATATATATATATATATGTATGTATTTTCTTGCTTTTCTTGAATTTGTTTATTTATGCTTCTTATTGAATATATGTCTTCGTGTTGGATGCATGTGCTATTTTTTCGCTGTTTGGGCGTCGAAATGTTAATGTGTGAGACACTAAGAGAAAAATATGGCAATCGAAGTTGAGAACCTAAATAACTTTCCTAGCCATTTGTAAAAGTTTCCCTGCTTGGCTAGAAGGCTAGGCTTTTTTAAGTAAGTTCTCCACTGGACTGATATAATGAAATGAATATTTGCTTGTGTAAGCAACATAAAGTATTTTGAGGTTCGCAATTCACTTTTGTGTTTATGTTGAATTGTGTCAAGCAATATGGACAATGTTGGAAGGAGATTTGGTGATCTTATGCTCGGAACTCTACTTTTAGAAAATGAAGCACTAATATTAATGCTTGAAGACCTTTCTTGCTGTCTTCATATATAATTTTGTTTATTAGGAAAAGCAGTAGTTCATTAATGTGGTTTTCTATTGACGTGGCTGGGTATAATTCTGTCAGGATTATGAGCCAACAGGCTCTACACCAACTAGATCGGAATTAGATGTTCCTAGTAAGAGTAGCATTGAGGCACTTCGAGCAATGCCAATGGATGCCCTTCTGGAGGAATTTCGGGAAAATCATTCATATGAATCTTTTAAAGCAAAGGAAGAAAAGCCATCTCTTGTTCCACGCTCCCCTCTGTCACAGATCAATTGACAGCTGCATGGCTTCTTGCTTAGACAAGTTTTTGAATTTCTTTTGTGTCTGTATGTTTCATGTATACTGTTACTACCATCAGCAACATATACATGCAGGAAATGGTCTTAGAATTTGTATTATTGTAGGTTCATCAATTTGAAATAATCCCTCCTTGGGATTATTAAGGTTAAAGGTGTAAATTGAGGGGAGGCTTAACATAGCCCGAGTTATTATAGCCAGGATACACACATTTGTTTGTGATTGTGACATCATTTTTTTTCAGTCATAGTTTTGGTGTAGTTTACTATTTCCTTTTCGGCATATGATCTATTACTGTGCCTGTTGGAACTAACCAAGCCAACAAAAAAACACATTACGTAATCTTTGCATCATGTTCAAATATTTATGTCAAATGTTAATGGAGCAGTTTTATTATTTCCTTCTGCAATACAGAAATGTGAAGGGATTACAAGTTGAAAATTTTTGAACAAATTCTGCAAAAAGTAAGCAGTATGTTAAATTGTACTAGTTGAACTTTTTTTATTTTTTTCCCTGTCAAGCAAACATATATTAGCAAATAGGTTCATTCTTTTTCCTACATGTTTCTTCTTTCATTTCTTAAGAAAAAAAAAAATGTTTGCATCACTTGTCAAAATAAATAAAGCTTTACCCATTTGGTCACTCAAAAGAAGAAAGATGATCTTAAACGACAAAATAAGAAAAGCTACAATAAAATTATCCTAAATGACTACCAGGAAGAAATGCTCAAATTCAAACAACAATGCCTTCTAGCCTCTCCTAAGTTAGGAACAGTAGGCTTATTTTCAGCAGTTCCTGCTACCGCAACAGTTGTATCCCTAAACCATCCAGATGACAATAAGCAAGAAGCTTTAACAAGTCACAACTCCCACAGTGGACAGACATCTACTCCTCAATTTCCCCAAACATCTGACCCAAGTTTCTATCTTTCTACACTTCCCAAATGTAAAAGCATTCACCAAATCAAACAAGCTCATACCCAAGTAACTGTAAATGGATTGCTTAAAAACCTCATTGTTGCTAATAAACTTCTGTATATGTATACAAAGCATAGGGCTATAACTGAAGCTCATACATTATTTTGTGGGTTCAGCGAGAAAAATCCAATGTCTTGGAGTGTTATGGTTGGTGGGTTTGCAAAATATGGTGACTTCATGGATTGTTTTAGGACTTTTAGGGAATATATAAGGTCAGGGAATCGTCCCGATAACTATACATTGCCATTGGTTATAAGGGTTTGCAGAGATACAACGGGCCTCCAAATTGGTAGATTGATTCATGATATTGTTTATAAATTTGGGTTGCAGCCTGATCCGTTTGTGGCTGCAGCCCTTGTGGACATGTATGCAAAATGTAAGGTTCTCGAGGATGCCCAAAAGCTGTTCGATAGAATGCTTGAAAGGGATCTTGTCACTTGGACTGTTATGATTGGGGCGCATACTGAATGTGGAAGTGCAAGTGAGGCCCTGCTATTGTTTGATAGGATGCAAGAACAAGGTGTTGTTCCGGATAGTGTTGCTATGATAAATGTTGTAAATGCTTGTGCAAAATTTGGGGCTATGCATAAGGCTAAGCTTGTCCATGATTATGTATCTAGAAAGCAATTTTGGTTGGATGTGGTTCTGGGAACTGCCATGATTGATATGTATGCCAAGTGTGGGAGCGTAGACTCTGCTAGAGAGATATTCGATAGAATGGGGATAAAAAATATAGTAACGTGGAGTGCAATGATTGCGGCTTATGGATATCATGGGCGCGGTGGAGAAGCTCTGGACTTGTTCTCTAAGATGTTGACGACTGGGATGATACCTAATAGCATCACTTTTGTTTCGATATTGTATGCTTGTAGTCATTCTGGGATGGTTGATGATGGACTTAGGCTCTTTTCCCTAATGCAAGAAGAGTATCGTATTAGACCAAACGTGAAGCATTTTACTTGTGTTGTTGACCTCTTGGGTCGTGCTGGACGACTTGATGAAGCCTCGAATTTAATTAAGAACATCACCGTTGAAAAAGATGAGGGACTCTGGGGAACTTTGCTTGGGGCATGTCGAATTCATGGTCATGTTGAACTTGCAGAAAAGGCAACAAGATCTCTTCTTGCGTTGCAACCTGAAAACCCTGGGCATTATGTTTTGCTTGCTAATATATATGCCAAAGCAGGGAAGTGGAAAGATGTCGCCAAAATTCGAGAATTAATGACCCATCAAAAATTGAAAAAGGTTCCTGGTTTGACATGGGTTGAAGTGGACAACAAAATTCATCAGTTTAGTGTTGGAGACCATGCTCATCCTCAATCAAAGGAGATATACGAGAACCTAAAATGCTTATGTGAGAAATTAGAGTTGGCTGGTTACGTTCCTGACACAAGTTATGTGTTGCATGATGTTGATGAGGAACATAAGCGAGGAATCTTATACACACACAGTGAAAAGTTGGCTATTGCATTTGGCCTCTCTGCAACTCCTGAGGGAACCCCTATCAGGATTAGAAAGAATCTAAGGGTTTGTGGTGATTGTCACACATTTATTAAATATGTTTCATTAGTTGCAAATAGGTTAGTTATTGTGAGAGATGCAAATAGATTTCATCACTTTAAGGAAGGTACTTGTTCTTGTAGGGATTACTGGTGAATACTTTTTCCATGTTGGTGTGGTTAGTTCTTCCTTACTGGTAATACTGCTTAGAATACCTTTTGTTGTGATTATATTGCTTCAGAAACGGTGTCTGTCATGAAAATTTGAAATTTTAAGGTTGTATATAGACTCTTGTGGTACTAGAATTGATAATCTATGTGGAGCTTCTGCCACTGCTGTTGATGTGCATTTTTGTACTGTGGAAGCAAGCTTGTTTGACTTTCACTATCTTGTGGTCCTTGACGCGAGTCTTCTTGTTGATTTTGAGTTCTTGGATCCTCGTCTTTAAATTTGAGAAGGGAGATAGTGTTGCAATTCCCATAGAGCTATATTAGCTAAGCCGTTGTTCCAAACTTCTTGATCGTCTTCCGAATGCCAAAATGCCCAATATGGTCATGTGCATTCTGCTATTCTGCTCCACATGTTTCTTCCACTCAACAGAGCAAACAAGGATCATATCCCATGTATCTGCTTTGGGTTCCCTTGACAAGTAATGGGTACTGTTTCATGTACAAATTTTGTGTTGCATGATGTTGATGGGGAACCCAAACGAGGAATGTTATGTGCTTTGCCAATATGGATGCTAGTTCATCTAACTTTACTGTCTTGTGGTCCTAAACTGGCGGTCGTGCTAGTTGATTTTGAGTTCTTGAAACCATGCGTACTTGACCTTCAGGGCAGACATAATATGTCCTTTACCCTACTAGATAGAGCTATAGTGGCCAAGCTTGGTTCGATACTTCTTGATTGACTTCCGAAGTCCACAAGTTAAAGCCCAATGTGATCATATCATTATGCCTTCCTTCCCTACATATTTCTTCCTACTAACAGAACAAACAAGCGGTATATCTCTTCATACCTGCTATGAATTCCTTTGGAAAATCTTTGTGGGTCTAGTATCAAAATCCTTGTCAGAAGTTGCTTATTCGTATTTTCGTACCATAATGGAACTAACATTAGCCTGAGTTACCCTTTCGGTTGGTGTCCATGGAATCTACAAGAAATAATGTAGTGTAACTCATGTTACTACTGTTACAAGTTATATATTCAGAAGCTTTGACATGTTATTGCCCCCCGAAATAAGCAAAGTTGTAATCCATACAATTTCAATTTTCGAGTGGACTTGGAACATGTATGTGCAATGATTAATGACTTTCGGCATTGGCTAAGATGCTCCTCCAAAAGTGGCATCGATTGCAGTATGCATCTCCTTAAGCTGTGTATGATGGACTTGAGAAATAATGTCCTGGACCAATTCTGATGTAAACCAAGGACCATTTCTAGACTTATCTTTCTTTCTTCATAAAGGAGTCTAGAGTTTTCCAGGGGGAAAGAAGAAAAGAAAACACAAAATCACAAATCAAGTCAGTGGAGGAGGTTAGAATATCGGTGGGGAACGTGGAAATGGGCACTTAACATTGTCTTACTCATTTCTTGGATTTTCTGAAATTGCACCTAATGCACATCTTTTTCTATCATGCCACAGAATCGTGCAAGATTATTACAAGAATGAGGTGTGTAAATCCATATTGCGCAGGTAGTGGGAAACTGGGAATAACACAAGTTTGTTTGACACTCTTTTTAGCTGTAGAAGGTAAAGATATTCACTTTATAGGTAAGTTATGCAGGACCATACAGTGGTTTCTGTATTAGTCCAATCTATGTCTCGAGTCTTGAGAGGTCGCCCAAATGACTATGGTGGTATCTTCAACACACATACGACTTTGCATACACTTCCAAATGCATGAAATGAGAAATTATTTAAAAAAAAAAAAAAAAAGGTAAGGCAAGAAAGAAAGATCCTTAGGGATTCATCGTTTTAGTGTTGGATGCATTTTGGTGAAGAAACACGGAGAGAAAAGCATTACGATTTTCAGTCGGGTTCTTCAGATGGAAAATTTCATTTAGTGATGAGGCATGCAGTTTATGTCATTACAATTTTATTGAAGGGATCTCTTTCTCCATTCTGGAAGGTGAATTTATCGTCATTGTCACAAGGCTTTTACCCTCACTTCTTCGTTGGCAAAATCTTTAAATCTTTAAAATAAACTTTTTATTCTGCTTGACAATTTATTATCCAAAAACAAAGTTTTGACAATTGAAATGTTAAAATTCTTCCATAACTTGTTTTATCCCATAGACATAGAGACCATCTGCAAACTACATAAAAATTAAAATATATATATATATATATATATATATATATATATATATATATATATATAATGCGCTATGATATCTAAGCTGACTTTAAAAAGTTGTGAATTTTATATTGGCAGCATCTACTTTCATCCATTTATTCAAAATAAATGAAAGACCCATGCACCCAAAAAAGGTTAGTTTACCTAATACTCTTTTTTCATGTCATCGTTAAACTCTTATTAACTGGTTTATTAGATCTTCTGATACAATTAAATAAAAAATTCAAGTTTATAATTTTCCGAAGTCCAACACTTGCTGGAGTGGGAACAAAATCGTCTTATCAGGGTATAAATGTCGCAAGCTATCGCACAAATGAAGAAGTAGATGCCTTCTTCAAGAAAGCCGGATTTAATGAAGAAGGAATTCGTTTTATGAGGCTTAAGCACCTCATCTTTTTACTAATTAGGATTAATTTTGGCAAAGAAGTGCTAAAATATATAGTAATATATCATAAATCAATTTTATTACATCACTAACCCTTAAACTTACAGAAGCAACTCGTGCTCTATCATACTCAAGCATTTGGTTTTACATCAAATTATTCCACTATCCCTAACACGACGTGGTATTGTCTCATTCCATCCGCCGGCCAACAAAGCCCTATTACAATTCAACAAAGATCAAAGAGGTTATACCTTACTTGGGCCTTGTAATTCATTAATTTCATCGATACATCAAGAAGGGTTTTTTATCTTAAATATTGATATTTTTATTTTAGTGTTGCACCTTCAAAATTTTTCTTGTTTTAGAAAGAAGTCGATATTTCAAAGATAGATTTTAAAGTCATTTTTTCAACAGTGACTATAATAATCGAATTCATTATTTTTAAAGAATGAATAAAAATAATAATAATATTTTTATCATTTTGATTTAGAAAGTGAATATTGAAGTAAATAACCCAAAACACCAACATATAGAATAACCCAACATACCAACATTTAGGAGGCGTTTGGTTCAAATTCCTTAATCACTATCACTATGGGTATTATTAACCCTACTATGAGTATGGGTTTTGATGATTCCCCCCAACATGTTTGGTTTAATAATGGAATGAGTATCATTATAAGAATATTTGTTTAGTATATTGAAGGGGTATCATTATAAGAATATTTGTTTGGTATACTGAAATGACTTTCAAGTAAATTTTAAAATTTTTATTTATGATATACATATTTTTTAGATTTCTTATTTTGTATATTTGAAAAAAATTTAAAAAGATTTCTTCAATTTTAAATATAGTCATGCTCTAATTTGAGTTTTATGGAAATGATAATCTTAAAAAAAAGTCATTTTTATTATATTAACAGAGAAGTATTATATATCTTTGATTTTCAATACAATTTTTTATAAAATTATTGAATGTAAAAAAAATTATTAAAAAGAATTTTTATAAAAAAATTATTAAAAGGAATTTTTGTAAAAAAAATTATAAAGTACTAATAAAAAATATTCAAAATCAAAAGAAGAGAGAGAGAGAGAGAGAGAGAGAGAGAGAGAGAGAGAGAGAGAGAGAGTATTGAGAGAGAGTAACTCAAAAGATATATATTTTTTAATAGGTGTGTTTTTGCCCTTAATAATAAGGGTTAATGGGTTTGATAGACTAATATTTTGGGGGAATCATTAACACGCCAATTAATCACTATCATTCCCATTGAATGATAGTGATAGTTGTTTAACAAACATCAACAATGGGTATCATTACTTGTGATACCCATTCCCCTCCTTGATTCCCCTAAACCAAACACCCCCTTAGTCTTGATTTGGAGGAATTGGCATTTCGCAACTTCTTATCATCACTCAACTCATATCAGAAATTAAAGCAGCGACGAACAATAGACAAGCACCTAATATCCAGCAGTTACTAGCGATTAATCAACGTTATTAGCTTTTTGCCTCGTCATTTTCGAACTAGAAAGATGTATAGTGGTACCTGCCTTGGTGTTAGACCTGCTGGTTCTTTTTGCTGTAAACATAAGATAGTGCTGTCTCACTCATTCCCCGAAGATTCCACAACACATAGGCACTGCTATTTGTTTTATCTGCATCCACAAATTCTTTTACTCAACTTATGAAAAAAGCTCAACACAAATACAGATGGTAGGAAAGGCATTTTTGTTTTTCTTGACATTTTTTTGGTGTTTGACAGTTGACGAAACTTCTTCTGCAAATCCACCCAATTTTGATGACTATACAGATCCAGAGTTAGATCTAAAGTAAACAAACAAACTCACCTCAGAAACTTCAGCAAAATGAGCTACGTTCTAAAAGTTTCAATCATAACGCGACGCTTTACATAATAATAAAAAAAAAGCAATTACAAGTAGAAAAGGAAATAAAGTTTGGCTGCAGCATTTAACCACTTCATCTTCTTCTTTCTAAATGTTATAAAAATGTTTCAAAAGTGTTGGACTTTGAATAAATTATTCTGAAATTAACTCGTGCTTATTATTACTTAATGTTTTCGCGACTCCACTAGAAAAGAAATAGTACTGCATATCAGCAAAATTTATTAACAACATGAATTATATATTGGCCATTATTCCACGTAACTTATGGAATTCATGCGGTCCAATTCCGTATAAAATTATCTCACTATTTTTTTTTCTACTCAATGATTTAATAAACTTTCTTTTTATAAATCTTAGGCAAGTTAAAAATAAATTTTGGTCCTTATCCAAATATCAAATTTCCCGAATTTTTCATCCATTCAAACTCTCCCCCCGGGCTGTCCAAACCATTCTGTCTATAAATACAGAATACTTCTTCATTATATTCACAAAGCAAAATGAGGAATTACTGTAATAAGTTTGCTCTGGCTCTGCCACTTCTTTTCCTATGTTTATTACTATCACTAATCAAAGTTGAAGCGTCGCACCAGATATTTTCAGAATATCAATCTCTATCTGCTGTCAAGGTGAAGCAAGAACACAGAACCGGCTACCATTTTCAGCCTAAAAAGCATTGGATCAACGGTACTCCTTCTTCTTCCCTCTTTAGTTTTACCGTTCCATTGTCGTTAACCCAAATGCTAGAATAGAAACCCATTTCATGGGAACGTTGTCATTCCTTGTATGGAGTTTTTAGTGTACTTTTGTTTGCCTGCTGTTTAGACATTTGCTTACGCATTAAGCTGTCCTTTTTTGCTAGAACAATAGGCAGTCCTCGTGCATGTAGCTTGCTATTTTTCCTGCCATTATTTTCACATATATTATACAACCTGACCTTTAATGTTTCTAAATATTTTGCATGTACTTTTTGGCTGTCTTCATGGACAATTACACATTCAAGAAATCCACAAACACACACAACAAAACAAAAAGAAAAAAAAAAAAAAGGAAAGAAAATTGTTTCGTAGGGGTAGAATGGGGAAGATTTATTATCGGTAGGTACAGACAGCTAACGGTTCAAGTGGAGATCATAAGTGCATCATGTTCAAGGATGAACATAACATGGGCTTCATGCATGTTATTTACTACTCTTAGCTAAATTGTCAAATATTCCCAACATCTCATGTTACTGCTCATGCGATTAGGGATTGGAGTGTTCCGCAGCCAAGACCCCCCAACACTTGGCTGGATGGCATTTATTCTAATAGCTATTTTTGATCCGTCACTTGGGTGTAAAATTGGAAATACAATCAACATCCTTAGACAAACTAGATTTGATCAACGGCATTTCCATACAACTATGTTATGCTTAGGCTTGTCCTGGATGCTGCATAAATATTTCGGTATCCTGATTAACGTGTTTCCAAAAGGAAATCCAAATTAAGTAAAAACAAAGAAAAAGCAAAGGAGAACATTCATTAATATTCACTAATTTTTTTTTGATTTGTGATATTTAGACATTTTAGTATGCGTTTTTTTTTTTAGTCCCGGTACTTTTCAAACTCTTATCCTTTACTAAACAAAACCCAGATATGTTAACATCTCATCATATATTATATGTACTAGACAATTATAAGCACAATTCCCACTAGAAACCACCGTTTAGTAGCATTGGAACTGCTCTGAATTTTCGTTTGTGGTTGAAACGGTCGGAGTACCGCTTCAAATAATTTATCCAATTCTTTTGGTGTCTTGTTGGATCCAATGCAAAATTAGGTGCCGTCATTTAGTGATACGACATAATTTCGTATAATTTTACATTTATACGATGTAGTTTTATATTGAACAATATAAAAAAAATTAAACAAAAAAATCTAGACTGTTGAGTCCTTTTTGCACTCCACATTCCACGCAAGTTGACAAAGTGATGCATGCGAAAAGTATAGGAATTAAAGCCTAACTTATGTTGTGTCGCAGACTTGCTTGTTTTTGCATATTCCACTCACTTGATAGTGGAGTTTGTGTTGTGTCCCCTTCCTTTTGATTGTCTTTAATTTTGGTATTACCCTCAAACTTGGTGATCTGGACCAAGCTTCCCATCACATCCTGTTACATGGATTAATATCAGCAGTTTATGTATCCAAGTTGTTCATTGTAGACAGACACAGCTATTAATCCACAATGGTACAAAATATTCAGTACATAATCATTGCTTAAATATTGTACCTGACTACAGTATCTGATAATTGATGAGATTAATTGCATCAATTGGACAGTCGTCAGACCAACGTATAATACAAATAAGCAAACTCAAACAATAATTGTTAGCACCAAAATCATGAGATCTTTCGACAATCATATTATCTTGGCCATTTCATGGGTCCACACATCATTGGAGTTGCAAATTTGATATACTAAAAGCTTAATCATATATACTTGTGGTCTTGTCAACCTTTGACTACCTTTCCTTTTTCGGTTTCCTGCTGACTTTCTTGTTCTAGCCTCCACGAGTGCATCTTTACCAAATTATATAATTCTTTTAGTGTTTGATAGTTTATGCTAATGAATTTTAATTCTTTTTTACATGGGGACTGTCCAACTTTGAAATGATCAAGAGCAGATCCAAATGGTAAGCAACGACGGACTTTTTTACTTCCTTAAAAGAAACAGTTTCTCCTTTGTCTCTTTCTGGTTCTTTCCTAAATATAGGTCTTTGTCAACTAACTTTTGTTATCTAATAAACAACATTATATATTTTTTTCTAAGCAGGGCCAATGTATTTCAATGGAATTTACCATCTTTTCTACCAATACAACCCTTTTGGTGCGGTCTGGGGCAATATAGTATGGGCCCATTCAGTATCAAAGGACATGATCAATTGGAAAGCGTTAAAGCCCGCACTTGAGCCCACAAAACCATATGACAAACACGGTTGTTGGTCGGGATCAGCAACGGTCCTTCCAGGCAACAAGCCCGTCATCCTCTACACTGGGGTAGTAGACGAGAACCAGACCCAGGTCCAAAACTACGCAATACCAACCAACATATCGGATCCATATCTTGAAAAGTGGATCAAGCCCGATAACAATCCTTTAGTCGTTGCCGAACCAAACGTTAACAAAACAGCTTTCCGAGACCCAACAACTGCATGGATGGGCGGGGATGGGCACTGGAGAATGTTGATTGGCAGCAGGAGAAAACACACAGGAATTGCGCATTTGTACAGAAGCAAGGATTTTATTAAATGGGTTAAAGCTAAACATCCATTGCATTCAAGTAAAAAAACAGGAAATTGGGAATGCCCAGACTTTTTCCCTGTCTCAATGCAAGGGAAAAAGGGGTTGGACAATTACATGATTAAAAAAGAAAATGTTAAATTTGTCTTAAAAGTTAGCCTTGATACCACAAGATATGATTATTATACAATTGGTAAATATTTACCAAAGATTGACAGGTACATACCTGATAATACTTCCGTGGATGGCTGGGAAGGATTAAGATATGACTATGGAAACTTTTATGCTTCCAAGAGTTTCTTTGACCCTAGCAAGAATAGAAGGATCCTGTGGGGTTGGTCTAATGAATCAGACACCAGGATGGACGACGTTGAAAAAGGATGGGCTGGAATTCAGGTATTATACTATAGTATTATGGATACTTATTACTAAATTTGAATAACATTTATTAACCAACTTTTATATGATATTGCTCGTATAATACAAAATGCATGGGACTTATCTTGTTGTAAATTCTATCCAACGTAACCATCCCCACAAAAGTCGTTTATTTGTCGTATGTTCTTATCTAGAAAATCATTATCCACCATAAATTCTAAGTGCCCCTTTTACAACATTAGTTAATTCTATTCTAGCATTGGTTTGAATCTAAATTTTCATACTCAGTGTTGTTGCCTTTACATTTTCTGGTTTGGCAAAACGGGAGCTGAAAATGTTTATTCTCTTGTTTTTGAATTGTTACAGACTATTCCACGTACAATTTGGCTGGATCATAATGGAAGGCAATTGTTGCTGTGGCCTATTGAAGAACTGGAAAATCTCAGAGGGCATAAGGTCCAGTTGAGCAATCAAAAGATAAATACGGGGACCGTTGTTGATATCAAAGGAATAACAGCAGCACAGGTTAGTTCATTAGCTAGGATATGCTCTGTTTACATTGTCAGCCGATGAAAGAGATATAATATTTATAATCTTATCCCAAGCATGAACAGGGCTAATCAAATTCGCTTGGCAGGCTGATGTTGAAGTAGTTTTCTCGTTTCCAAGTTTGGACAAAGCTGAGCGGTTTCAGCCTAGTTGGGATCATATTGAAGCTCAGAAGCTTTGCAATAGAAAGGGTTCAGCTGTGCAAGGAGGACTGGGTCCATTTGGTCTTTTAACACTAGCTTCCGAAAATCTTGAAGAATATACCCCAGTTTTCTTTAGGATATTTAAGACTGAGAACAAGCATAAGATCCTGCTCTGCTCTGATGGTTCAAGGTTGGTTGGTTAATTGGGTTCACTGTTCATGTTTTAGTATTAAAGCTTTGGTTTCTATCTCGAAATGGTTTTGCTAATCTTGCACGATTATGTACTCGTGCCAGCTCCTCTTTAAAGGAAGCATTGTATAAGCCCACATTTGCAGGCTTCGTAAACGCAGATTTGTCAAAGAAGAAGCTTTCTCTCAGGAGTCTGGTAAAATTTTTATATCCCCCCCTTTTTGGATTCTTTCAAGGACATTTTTACTTTGTTTTAGAAAATGTTCTTAATGAACGAGATACTTTTCCTGGCAGATTGATCATTCTGTGGTGGAAAGTTTTGGTGCTGGAGGCAAAGTGTGTATTACATCCAGGGTTTATCCTACTTTGGCGGTCTTCAACAATGCCCATTTGTATGCATTCAATAACGGTAGCGAGACCATTACAATTGAGACATTGGACGCTTGGAGCATGAATAAACCTAAACAAATGAACTAATGAAGATGCAGCTCATTTTCGAACCTCATATATGTATTACTACGTAATTAATTAAAGCAATTTCCTTAGCAAGTCATTTTTCGAACCTCATATATGTATTAATGTGGTGATTATCTCACCATCAATTGTTTGTCTTTCTTTTAATGGATAATAAAAGCTTATTTTGCGAAAAATTGCCTATTCACCTGGAATTTATGATTTTTGTAGGATCAACAGTAGAATCCAACTCTGAATATATTGTTTAAGATGAATGACTATTAAATGAAAACAAAGGTTTAATAGGAGTTAGTTAAATGATTCTTCTTATTCTCCTTGATGCAAATGAAGTCATAATTCATGAACTGAATTTTCAAAACATCCAAAAATTACCAAATCCTTGGAAAAGTAAGAAACGTGATCAATCTGAGAATGGGAAAAACTCAGGCGGAAAAGGTTCTACCAGTGGAAAACGTGTACTAAATGGCATAAAACCGGTCAAGAAATATGAAACGTATCCACAGAATCCAACTCTTTACATATTGTTTAGGATGACTGCCTATTAAATTAAATAAGTTCAAAGGTTGTCATCCTTGAATTCCTCTCATTCTCCTTGAGGGAACTGAAGTCATAATTCATGAACCTAATTTTCAAATCCCCAGAAAAGTCTGAAACATAATCAAACGGGAATCAGAAAAACTCGAACGGAAAACGTTCTACCAATGGAACACGTTGTACTAACGACAGGAATTTGTCGGGGCCGAATTCAAGTCGTCCACGATTTCCTTGTCAAAGAATAAAATGGAAAGCGAGATCAAACCATAATTGGCCACTTAACAAAACGACCGGAGGTTAATTTCGAAGCTATCCCTTAATCGCTCCTATCCATTATCAGTCTTCTGATCTATAAATACTAGAAGGACTTGAGCCATTCAACAACATCGTAAAGTCTCTCGTCTCTTTTCTCTCCCATCCCTTGCTTTGAATATCCAACCAACACAGTGCCTATAGCATTACCTTGTACTTTTTGGTGCATAATAATATACCATTTTGTTTAGTGTATCTGCTGTCAAAGACCAATGGGGTTGTCTAGTCATAAATTATTTTGGGCTTTGCCTGTATTTGTGTTTTGCCTTTTATTTTCTTATGATGGCGTTGAAGCTACCCACAACATTTATCCTCATTATCAGTCTCTTACCGCTGTCAATATAAAGCAAGTGCATAGAACCGGCTACCATTTTCAACCCAAGAAGAATTGGATTAATGGTATATTTGCGCATAATTTCTTCCTCCTTTTTTTCTGCATTAATTTTTTTTTTCTTGTTTTGGTCATTTTCCTTTTTGGAGCATTATTCTTTTAGTTTCCTACAATTCTTTGAGTGTTTTCTTGAGCTTCATTAACAGTTTAAGATAATGCATGCAGCCTAAACAAGTTAATGCTGTTCACTCGGCCACCATAAAAAAAAAGGGAAGAAAGTGACAGAGTTGACTTTCCATTCTCAACTTCTTGTTTTATTTTAGACAAACTTTTTTCGCGACGGATAATATATTTAATTGTCCTTTATGCTGTGGATGTTTCTCGGTTGGAAAGGTTTTAGAATACAATAGCCAGCGAGGGCGACTAAGCCAATCCAAAATTCTTGGTAGTGTCATTCTGGCGTGTCTGTTGACGCTTTTCAGCTCACAAGCTTTCTTTATTTGGTCATACATGTAATTCCTGAATTTGAGATACAATTTCTTCAACAAAAGATGACAAGTCCTTAGCATCCATGTCAAATCCAACATAAAGTACCTCAATCTTAACTATGATTGTGTGTGTATGAAGAATTCTTAAAATATTATAATTAATAATTATTTTCACTTTTACTTTTTTTTTTTTTTTTACTGTGGCTACTCCAAATTTGTTTAATTGGTTTCTCTTACTAATAATCTGAATTTTGCTTTTCATGGTCATGGGAAAACCAACGGCAACCAGATCCTGATGGTGAGCTATACATCTCAATCCTTTCAAAAAATTCACACTCTTTTTCTTTATTTTTAATTTTTAAAAATTGAAATAGCTAATATTTTTTTCTTGTCATCCTATAGGACCCATGTATTACAATGGCGTCTACCATCTGTTCTACCAATACAATCCCAAAGGAGCTGTCTGGGGCAACATTGTCTGGGCTCATTCAGTGTCAACTGACTTGATTAACTGGACCCCATTGGAGCCCGCAATTTTCCCATCAAAACCTTTTGATAAGTACGGCTGCTGGTCCGGCTCTGCAACTATCCTTCCCGGGAACAAGCCTGTGATCCTTTACACTGGCATAGTAGATCAAAATCAAACCCAAGTCCAGAACTACGCTGTACCAGCAAATCTCTCCGATCCATATCTTCGGGAATGGGTCAAGCCCGATAACAATCCATTGATCGTTCCTGAAACCGGTGTCAACAAGACCGCCTTCCGCGACCCAACAACTGCTTGGTTGGGCCGAGATGGTCGATGGAGAATCTTGGTAGGTGGTAGGAGAAAGCATAGAGGAGTTGCGTTTTTGTATAGGAGCAAGGACTTCATAAAATGGACAAAGGCTAAACATCCAATCCACACATCAGCTGGGACTGGAAACTGGGAATGCCCTGATTTCTTCCCTGTATCGAAACAAGGAACAAATGGGTTGGACACATCTGTATTGGGGCAAAATGTTAAGCATGTCTTGAAGGTTAGCCTTGACGTTACTAGATATGAGTACTATACCCTCGGAACATATTTCCCCGAAAATGACAGGTACATTCCTGATAATACATCCGCTGATGGTTGGAAAGGGTTGAGATATGATTATGGCAATTTTTATGCTTCCAAATCATTCTTTGACCCAAGCAAGAACCGGAGGATTTTGTGGGGTTGGGCCAATGAATCAGATACTGCCGAAGATGATGTCAAAAAGGGATGGGCCGGCATTCAGGTATTTCCTAGTTTCAGTGCAATTAAATAATACAAGTCGGATGATGTAAATTAACATTCTAATTATTGTTGCTTCATCTTTTTTCTTGCAATGTTTTTAGTTGATTCCACGAACAATTACCCTTGATCCAAATGGGAAACAACTGCTACAATGGCCAGTTCAGGAATTAGAAACTCTAAGAGGGAAAAACGTCCGTCTGAGCAATCAGCTGCTGAAGAAAGGCGACCGCGTTGAAGTTACAGGAATAACTCCTGCACAGGTCTGTCCTGACCCAAAATAAATGGGGGGAAAAAGATTAATTGACAATTGTAAGATATCAAGGACTTGTTAAGACTGAGTTGATATCGATTAATCCTATTGCAGGCCGATGTGGAAGTGACATTCTCTTTCCCTAGCTTGGATTTGGCAGAGCCATTTGATCCAAGCTGGAGAAACCTTGATGCTCAAGATGTTTGCAGCCGAAGAAGTTCATTTGTTCAAGGTGGGCTTGGACCATTCGGTCTCTTGACGCTTGCCTCTGAGGACCTGAAAGAATACACTCCTGTGTTTTTCAGAATTTTCAAAGACGCCAACAAACATGTTGTTCTCATGTGCTCTGATGCTACCAGGTGATTAGATTTTTTTTACACTTCAACTTTAACGGGAAACAAACCTGTTATTTTACATTTTTCCCCCCTTAAAAAATGCAATAAATAAAATTTTCATTCCCTTCTTGTGTCACAGGTCATCCCTAAAGGAAAACTTGTACAGACCATCATTTGCAGGATTTGTGGATGTCGATTTGACCCATAAAAAACTGTCTCTTAGGAGCTTGGTATGGTTATTATAGATCTTTTACCACCTAAATATTTGGCTAGCTTGTACTGTATATTTCGTCTGTTTTAATGAGTCATTTGCCTGTGGTTTTCTTGTTGACACAGATTGATCATTCAGTGGTAGAGAGCTTTGGGGCCGGAGGAAAGACATGCATTTCATCCAGGGTTTATCCAACTATAGCCATCTACGACAAGGCTCACTTATATGCATTCAACAACGGCACTGAGACTATTACAGTTGAGACTTTGGATGCCTGGACCATGGATAGTCCAAGGATGAATTAAGATCGGAGAGATTTGCTTATTGGGAAAAAAGATTAAAAAAAAAGACAGGATAAATATACAATAACTATTTTTTATAATTTGTATTTGCGATTCTTTTTTGCCCTTTAACAGGAGCAAAATACCCCATATCAATTTCTACGTCATATTATATATGAGTATGTGAACTTTTTTATGATTCAAATCTAAATATGAATTATTGATCTTTGTTCTTTTCTTGTAAAAGTAGTAAGCGTATGGACTATTCCTTGTACAACGTCTACACCCATGGAAAGCGTATTTCTGGTTGATCTACCCTTTAAATTTAAAGCATATTTGTCCGGTATTATGTGCTTCCCGATAGAAATTAGATCTTTGGGGCATGACTGAATAATATTCCTACTTCAAATAATACAAGACATGAATATGAATAAATTTATTAAAAAAATTGATTTTCTTTTTGACACAAGGGAGACTTCGAAACTATGACAAGAACGGGTGCTTAAAAGTCAAACCTGATGTTTGAGTGGCTAACAGGCAGAATTTTATTTGGGAACCAATGATTTTGGCACACTATATATTTGCCTAAATAAATAATTTTGTTTACATGAAAATATTTGTTTTAGTGAAAAATATTTATTTTTTCTCAGGAAACTAATGTAAGAGGTTTTATAAAATGTGACGGAGTAGTTAAACGATTTATAAAAAAGTTATTAGTAATACAATTTTATCATAAATTAAATTTAAATTTTCAAAAAATGATAAAAATAGTCTCTAAGATAATTCCTTAGAGGATTATTATTCACTTGGTAAACAAATAGTAGTACTGTTAATCTTTCTAGAAAACACGCGTACTCTCATCCATTTGAAATAATTCCTTGAAGGGTCGTTATTACTCTTTTGTGGAAAAAATGCAAACCCTATCGATTTGACAAAATCTGATTATACCATGAGTACTTTGGTGGCGCATCGCGTCACGGAACTCGCTAACGTTCCTTTTGTATAGATTCAGTATGTCTAATTTCTGACTTGGGAAACAACACGTTGCTAGTCCAACAAAGAGCCAAATCTTTGGATTTGATTCTTGATTATTCTTGCTATTCGTTTTTTACTTTTGACCTTTGGCATCCATGATGCAAAACTTCTCTGGCGGCCCTTCTCAATTCTGTGGTGACTGAATACTCATCCAAAAGACATTTGACCGCAAGGAAATTCTTGCAGTGTTATATTTATATAACACTACTTAAGGTAACATATGTTTCTTTTCTTATGAGAATTATCTAACGTGATACATTTGTCACTATCTTAAATGGTGTATCATTAATATAACATCAAAAAGTATGACAAAAAACCTTAATGTGTACTTCTCTATATTTTTTAATTGGTAGGAAATATTCTTAGATTATATATATATATAGACACACACACACACATACAGCTTATGTTATTTTATTTAATATCGCCAGTACATTTTCATTGTAGGATAGGACTACACCATTCTCACAAGTTTTGATTATTTTCGTTTTTTATTAGTGTAATGATTTGTCTAAAGATTCTATAGTTAATGTATACAAGGGCTAAAGGACAGAATTGGTATTTAGAGAATTTGGATAAAACTTAAACGACTCATCTAAATTTTTTTAAGGCAACCACTCGTTTGATTTATCTTTTTTTTTTTTTTGTTGATTATCAATTCTCATTACAATATGTATTTTTGTCTCACACAATTGGAGTGAGACTCCTAAATTAGTGCTAGGTAAGCTTCCAAATTTTTTTACCACACACAATTAAGATGTAACTTCTAATTCTAAATTTTTTTTTTCCTCCTCTCCTAAATGCCAAGGCCAGGACTTGAATCCTCGACCTTGGCACAAGTACGAGGAGCACTTTAAGGGTGCTCCCTAACCAACCCAGCAAAGCACTTAGATAAAACAGTTAGATATATAACTTCTAGTTATTATACCTACTTTTACTTGCTAGCTAATTGTCAACTAAGAAAGTATTTTGAAGATAGTTCAGAATAATAATTATAGCAAATCCCGTTTAGACACTAAAACAACTGAATGGCTACGGAATTTTAAAAAAATGAAAGTCCACACTATTGAAGTTTGTATCTTATCAACCATTCGTTTTATAAGTACTAGAACGACATAATACGCACGTTAACCACTTATACAAGATACAAAATTCAATTTAAATTCCAATATTTATACCGAGTTTATCGTCTTTTTTGATAAAACAATTAGATATATAACATCTGGTTATTGTACCTACTTTTACTTGCTAGCTAATTGTCAACTAAGAAAGTATTTTGAAGATGATTCAGAATAATAATTATAGCAAATCCTGTTTAGACACTAAAACAATTGAATGGCTACGGAATTCAAAAAATGTATGTCCAGAATATTGAGGTTTGCATGTCACCAACCATTAGTTTTACAAGTACTAGAACGACATAATACGCACGTTAACCACTTGTACAAGATACACAATTAAATGTATGTCCACAATATTGAGGTTTGCATGTCACCAACCATTAGTTTTATAAGTACTAGAACGACATAATACGCACGTTAATCACTTGTACAAGATACAAAATTAAATGTTAAATTCCAATATTTATGCCATGCACAACGCATACAAGTACAAACAAAACCTGCTCCAAAGATTAAAAAAAAAAAAAAAAAGGTTTTAACTTGCAATGAATTGGCTAGCAAATATATGTGCAATTATGTGCAATAATTGTAGATATTGTTTCTATTTCAATGTATAATCTTTATAGTTATTCCTTTCATATAGAACGTTGTAAATTTTAGCCAAAAAGATATAAAATATTAGAAGATTTTGAGGATACGAAATTTTACAGTTAGCAACTTTCGAGAATAACCGCAGTCTAATTTTTTAAAGTTATCCGATAACCAATCCTATCCATAATAAACTTGTGGTCTATAAATATTAAAGAATTTAACCATTCACAACTCTAAAAAAAAAAATTTAACTTCTTTCGCGTGTTATTCCGTTCTCTCTCGTTCAATTACCTGGCAAATTCATTGCCTGCCGATAGATAGCATAGTAATTTTGTGGAGTCTAGATTCTTGTTCACTATTTTGGCAAGTAAGAGGAATGGAGTCCTTTTGTTGTCACAGGGTTTTATGGGTTTTGCCACTTGTTTTCATCTGTGTTTTGGTCTGTAATAATGGAGTGGAAGCCTCGCACAAGGTTTATCCTAGTTATCAGTCTCAGTCTGCTTCAAACGTGCAGCAAGTGCATAGAACCGGCTATCACTTTCAACCCAAGCAGCATTGGATTAATGGTATATTGCCAGTTTACTTACATATTTATGCTATTAGTACCTTCCCCCCCCCCCCCACCCCCCCCCCCCCTTTCTCTTCCCCTTCTCTCTTATCACTGTCGTTTGTTGGTTCTTCTGATGGTAATGATAACAAATATTGGAGAGTCTGATATCACAATAGAAGATTATATTGATTAAGGCAGATAGGAAAAAAAAAAAAAAAATCTTGGAACAGGTTTGTGGTTTTGGCGACAAGAGTTCCATTGATCAGTTACAGTTTAGTGAGTCCCTAAAATCAGACTGTCGACATAAAAAGAGGGCCAACTTTTAATTACGTGCAATCCAACTTAAAAGAAGTTCAATAGTCTTTGAAAGAAACGTTAAAGACCAAGGCATCTGCCAATGCATTCTGCGGAGGAAGATGTCCGGTTTATTACTGTTTTACCAGCGATTTCAATTAGATAAAGTAACTGAATAATTCCTTCGTAATTTTATTTCCATACTGTAAATGCATGTAACAAAAGAATGCCATAAGATCTTATTGCTGTTCTTTTATGGATATGCACCTAAATGTGAAAACACTTGTTCACTAATTTGTATTGCTTCTCATATATTTTTTTGTTTGAAACCGTATTGCTTCTCACATTAGTAAGGTTTTCTCTCCAGAATCTAAACAATATTTGTTTTTACGTTCTTTTCTGGGTATTCTTTGTCCATTGCTTTTGAATACTTTAAGGTTGTAATTGGTTGAAGGTTATAGCCATAATAATACGAATATATGCCCAAAAAAAAAATCAAAATACGGATTTTATTTTTCATACCCCAAGGAGACCACTCCGAGATTCTTGGTGATCCTCCGGTATTCGTTTATGACGGCTTCAACATGCCAAATTTTCCGGGATTTATGGTCAAAATATGTTATTCTGAGTAATGACTGACGTGTACAATATAAAAGCATTTAAATTACGTAAGCTTGCATTTATTTAATTTCGTGATATTATTGATTTGACGACAAAAACCTTTCTTTTTTTTTTTTTTTTTTTGGAGGGGGGGGGGGGGTTAAGAACTATTATATGTCTATAGTCCACTCTGGAATACAAATTGAATTTGCTGGCTCTTTTTTTTTTTTTTCTTTATAAACCTACTAATGGTGTTTGCTTGCTATTTCTACTAATGATCTACACTTTTCGTTTTCATGTTGATGCGTGATTTAAAACAAATTGAGCGCAGATCCAAATGGTAAGCAATAATACTTCTCCTCTCTAAAATATTTTTTTTTTCAAATTTCATATTTTGCTAAAGTCTAATAATTTCGTCATCTTACAAATAGGACCTATGTATTACAACGGCATTTACCACTTATTCTACCAATACAATCCCAAAGGTTCTGTATGGGGCAACATCGTATGGGCCCATTCAGTATCCACCGACCTGATCAACTGGACCCCATTAGAACCCGCCATTTACCCTTCAAAACCATTTGATCAGTATGGATGTTGGTCTGGGTCTGCAACAGTTCTTCAGGGAAACAAGCCCATCATCCTATACACAGGCATTGTAGACCAGAATCAAACTCAAGTCCAAAACTTTGCCGTGCCAGCTAATCTCTCTGATCCATATCTTAGAGAATGGGTTAAGCCCGACAACAACCCGTTAATCGTGCCTCAATTGGGCGTCAACAAAACAGCATTCCGTGACCCAACAACAGCATGGTTGGGCCGAGATGGCCACTGGAGAATTTTGGTAGGTGGGAGGAGGAAGCATAGAGGAATTGCATTTTTGTATAGGAGTAGTGACTTCATGAAATGGAAAAAGGCTAAGCATCCATTGCATAGTGCAGCAGGAACTGGTAACTGGGAATGTCCTGATTTCTACCCCGTTTTAAAGCGAGGATCTAATGGGCTTAGATACCTCTGTAATGGGCCAAAATGTTAAGCATGTCTTAAAGGTCAGCCTTGACGTTACTAGATATGAATACTACACGCTTGGAACATATGATCCTGATAAAGATAGGTACATTCCGGATAATACATCAGTGGATGGTTGGAAAGGTTTGAGATATGATTATGGCTAACTTTTATGCGTCTAAATCATTTTTTGACCCAAGTAAGAACCGGCGGATTTTGTGGGGTTGGGCCAATGAGTCAGACTCTGCTTGTGATGATATGAATAAGGGATGGGCTGGTATTCAGGTATTTCTTACCAAAATCTATTTCTAACTTCTTAGCTGATCAATTAATTTCTCCTACCAATCGTAAAATTTCTGAAATTTTTTTTTTTTTGGCGTTGTTTAGTTGATTCCGCGAGTAATTACGCTCGATCCCAGCGGAAAACAATTGTTGCAATGGCCAGTTCCAGAATTAGAAAGTTTGAGGGGGGAAAATGTCCATTTCAGTGATCAGGTTCTCAGTAAAGGTGACCTTGTTGAAGTAACAGGAATAACACCAGCCCAGGTTCGTTCCTGAAAATGTCCAACTAGGAAGTATGTGTGAAATATTAAGTGACATTAATGGATGGGCTTTACTTGCTTGCAGGCTGATGTGGAAGTTACCTTCTCCTTTGCTAGCTTGGATTCAGCAGAACCATTTGACCCAACGTGGAAAATCCTTGATGCTCAAGACGTCTGCAGCCAAAGAGGCTCCGGTGTTCAAGGTGGCTTGGGCCCATTTGGTCTCCTAACGCTTGCCTCTGAAAACCTAGAAGAATACACTCCTGTATTCTTCAGAGTTTTTAAAGCTGGATTTAAGCATGTGGTTCTCATGTGCTCTGATGCTGGAAGGTTTGTTTCATATATAAATTAAATTTACTGATGGACACTTTTTTTTTTTTTTTTTGGTTCTTTTCTCCTCAACATATCTTTGATTCTGTGTCAGGTCTTCTTTAAGCAAGTGGATTGTATAGACCTTCATTTGCCGGATTCGTAGATGTAGATTTGACTGATAGGAAGCTTTCCCTTAGGAGTTTGGTATGGTTAATCAATCTTTTACTACTACTATTATATTTTTGTTTGCATCCATGAAGGATGTCGCTTTGATTATCATATTTGTTCTGTTTTTGGGCAGATTGATCAATTCAGTCGTGGAGAGTTTTGGGGCTAGAGGGAAGACATGCATTTCATCGAGGGTCTATCCAACTCTAGCAGTTTACGACAAGGCTCATTTATACGTATTCAACAACGGCACTGAGGCTGTTACAATTGAGACTCTAGATGCTTGGAGCATTAATAGACCCAGGATGAACTAATAATAAGATATGAAGGAGTGACAAAATCAGATGCTTTAGCTCCTAAAATAATAGCTCAAATTGGAACTGAAGGATAGGCAATAACATGTACATGAGCAAATATTGGATTGCAGGATTATTTTTTGTTGGACGCTTCTAATATTCATTTTGTGGCAATCGATCATTTTTTACCTTTTCTTTTTGACAATGTAGATCGCTTATTTTCTTCCCCTTTTTCACTGCAAAAAACTTTTACGAAAATAATAGTTTATTTTTTCGTTTAGGTTTATCTTTTTCTTTCTTTTAATTGTGAGCAAGATATATAACTTGCAGTATATATTTCAGGACTGAATAATTCTAGTAGGAGGGCGTTTCTTATCTGCAACAAGTTGTAATGTGGAGTGTGAGCTGGGACTATTTGGCGGTTTTAGTTTTGTTATGGTAAATATTTGATGTTAGGCTACCACCGAGATATGGCTTATATAAGAAGCATCAGAACACAATGTGGTGATCTAACATATGATTAAAAGTTTTGACGGAGTCAAAACTAGGATGATATAAGATAAATATCAGAAAACGACGTGGTGATCTACGACATGATTAAAACATTTGACAGAATCAAAACTAGGATGACCAAAGAATATAAGTATAAGAATAGACAAAACTCGGATGAACCAATATCTTGTATATACTGAAAATTAAAATCTTTCGCAATCACAAAATCATTCCCCAATAAATAGCCGTACGTTTATATGTCAACAAACGTGAAAGAGATGAAAATAGAAAACTCTAACAATTAGCTTAGAAATTACACGATGATGCATACAAGTTACGTAAGTACATTATATATATGAGATGAAAATAGAAAACTCTAACATTTGCTACAAAATTACAGGATGATGCATACATTTTATGTCAGTACACTATATATATTCATAATTAAGAGGCAGCCACCAAATACATCACGGAATCAACCTTACCAAATATTAATTACGACGGAGTCGCCGGCAGAAGCTGTCCACTTCTGCAATTGGTATAAATAAACTGCCGCAACCTATGTTTTCAGACTCGAATCGGACCGGTTGGTCAGACCGATCGGACCGGGAATCGGGCAACCTTCCGGTCCGAGTCTGACTTAAAATTCGGAATTGTCAAAAACCGGTCAAACTCGGTCAAAAACCGGGTTTGACCGGGACCCGTACGACCCGGACAGACCCGGGTTCAATTTTGTTTGACATTTTTTGCTTTTTTTTTTTTTTTTGGAACTCACCGTTTTTTTACCTTTTTTGCACATTTTTCACTGTGGTCTTTTTTCTTTTCTTTTCTTCTCCGAGCCCTTTCTTTCTCTGCGTCAAAACCCATCTCCTCTTCCCGGACAGATCGACGGCGACGACACCACCCCCATCTCGAAATTTTGCTTTGCCATCCTGCATATTTCCTCTCTTTTTTCCCTCTGTTTGATCGAAGCAATCGAAGGACCACAGGTGCTAATTTGTTTTCCCTTTTTCTATTTATTTTTCTTCATTGCAGATTTGCAGAATCGGCCTCCTGTTTTCTTGCTTGACGATCCTGCAGTCTTTTTGGACTGTAGGTCCGATGCTACTGGTGATTAAAGATGCAAGTCTATGTATTTTGGCCATTTCAAAAATTGGGTGTTTGTTATTTCTGCGTTTCATCCATGTGATTAAAAAACTCATTAAGTGAATATTAGGCCTTCAGTCTTGTTAGCAAATTAGTTCAGTGCATTATTGTGCCTCCATTATGCATCTAACGCCATTGATAAATCAATAATTCATTTTACCATTGTTGGTGTGAACTCCATAATATGTGCTGTCCTGTTAAGCTCCATAAAATGGTTTTGTTAAGCTCGTTCAACTAGACTGTCTGGACTTGTCATGGATTTGAATGAATAGTAATATATAATATTGGTATGAACCGTGAAAGCTTAGCTTAAACATATCTAGTAAGAAGTATAATATCAGCAGCTTTTCTCTCGCATATTCAATGAGGCATTTCATTCTTGTAAGTCTATAGAAATGATATCCCAGTATGGCCAATGGCCCTGTTTCCGATTTGGTTAATTTAATAAGCACAACCTAAATTTTGAGGAATCTCCAAATAAAAATTAGAAACCTATACAATTATCTTACCATATTAACTTTACAAATAAAAGCTTACTCGAGTACTGAATTAATACACAAAAAATACGAAAGTTGTGTTTTACTACAAGCAACCAACTTATTGCACCAGATATCTTTGTGTGGTATACTTGCCCTTTTTTATGCCTTTTCTTTTTAAAATGGTCTTGTTAAGCTCATTCAACTTCAGTTTTTATTTTAATTTGTTTGGCTTTTAGATTTTTCTTATTAAAGGGGATTGTTGTTATTATTATTACTTTCTCTTATTTTGCTTAATGTTAAGATAATCGTTTGCTTAAAGAGGATGATCTTGATGATATTAACTTTGAAAGTTATGGAACTAAAGATGGGGATGAAGAGGAAGAAGATGAAGCATGGCTTAGATAATTTTAAATTGTGTCATTTAAAATATTATAAATGAACTTATTGCATATTTATATTTATGTTTGTTAAGGTTGAACATATATGATATTTTTGTACCATGATTCTTGTGAGTTTGGGATTTTTATTTGATTTGCATTTCTATATTATGAGTTTTGTGAGTTTAGAGATTTCTGTTTGATTGGTAGGAAAAATTAATTCAAGGATGTGTGTCCATATATATATATATATATGACGTCATATATATGTCATCCAGTTCAACCCGAGTCGACCCCTGGTCGAATCCATTGACCCCTGACCCCTGAGCTAGGCCAAGTCGACGTCCGGTTCGAGTCTGAAAACATAGGCCGGAACAATTATACTGGCAAACAAACTTTCGTTTCTCCTTTTTCCCCTTAAAGATGGAAAGGAATCTTATGATAAAGTCAAGATGTTTTTAGAATTGAATGTATCTTTTTTCAAGCATGGATTTATAAGATGCCTTATATTTTAAATCGCCCATATTGCCCCAAAAAGATGGAAATGGATGAAATAATGTAAAGCCTACTTGCTACTTTTATATATTGAAATGAGATATATATAAAAGAGATGGCAAAAGTTTTTTTATGGTTACCGCTAAAGACGAAACAGAATGGTTTTTTTTTAAGATTTTAAAAAAAATTCAATTTTTCGGAAAAAAAAAATCAAAACAAAACCAACAAGAGAAATCAGTCAAAACTTGAACAACCTAATCATTGTTCTAAATGCTACTAGTTTTTTTTAAGATGTTAAAAAAATTTCAAATCTTCAAAAAAAAAAAAAAATTTTCAATTGATCAGTAAGTACCAAACCTGATTAATAATTGCGGTATAAACCATGCATGTTCCACCTACTCCTGTATAAAAAGGCCTCGGCAATTCAAAACAAAACCAACAAGAGAAATCAATCAAAACTTGAACAAATATCAGAATAATCAGGGAAGATGGCTGTTGCAGCTGCTGCAACAGCTTTCGATCGGATGAAAGAAGTGAAGGAATTCGATGAGTCCAAAACCGGAGTGAAGGGTCTCTCAGACTCCGGAATCACATCTATACCCAATATATTCATGCACCCACCTGAAACAGTCTCCACCCTGAGATCATCATCAGGATCCATCAGTATCCCTGTTGTAGATCTCTCTAAGCTAGACTCACCTGATCACCGTTCGAAGATTGTGGACAACATCCGGAAAGCAGCAGCTTCGTGGGGTTTCTTCCAGGTGATCAACAATGGGATACCCTTATCAGTACTTGATGAGATAGACGGAGCAATCAAGGCCTTCCACGAACAACCTCAAGAAACAAAAGCAAAGCATTATGCGCGCTCAGAACGTTCGGGTGTGACCTACTCCAGCAACAACGATTTGTATCGGTCCAAGGCTGCAACTTGGCATGATTACGTGATGGTGTGGATGGCGCCAGAGAGACCAGAGCTGGACCAAATACCAGCATTGTACAGCAATGAGTTGGTGGCGTGGGACAATTATGTAGCAAAGTTGACTGAGACTGTGGCAGAACTGTTATCAGAAGGGCTGGGATTGCATCCTAAATGCTCAAGGAGTCGGCCCTCTTTGATACAAGAATATGTGGGGGAATGTTCTACCCCTATTGCCCCCAACCGGATTTAACAGTGGGACTTTCAGACCACACAGATCCTGAAGTGATTACGCTGCTATTAAAGAATGGAGCTCCCGGTTTGCAGGTAAAGCATGATGGGGAGTCGGTGGATGTCAAATCTCTTCCAGGATCAGTGATCATTAACATTGGAGATTTCCTTGAGGCATACATTTTTATTCTAGTAACCAAAACATTTGGACTTCTACTAAAAAGCAATTGCTTTTTACTTGCTCCGTGGCTAAAACTCCGATTTTCTTATTTTCCCTTTCTTAACCAGATTGTTTCCAACGGTGAGTACAGAAGTGTTCAGCATCGCGTCTTAGCCAACTCGCAGAAAGAACCACGAGTCGCAATTGTTCACTGGTTTGATGTTGGAAATTGGGACGGTTCCACTGAATATGGACCCTGCCGGAGCTCTTATCACCAGGGAAACCAGCTCGCTATCGCAACTTCACAAAGCAGCAGTATGCAGATAATTTTTACAGTAAAGGAATCGACAGCAAGTCTCTCGTTGACAAACTTAGAATTGTTCACTAATGGCGTTAAAATGAACCCTTGAGAAAACAAGATGGGGAAGCATGTATTCTCTTCTTCTTCTTCTCCTCCTCCTCCTCCTCCTTCTCCTTCTCTCTCTCTCTCTCTCTCTCTCTCTCTCTCTCATGAAATAAGATACGATCTCTTGTCAGCGACAGTCCATACTTCATATGGCTGCACGCTAATGTCCCAGGTGACCCAAAATGAACGCACACAACAGTACTAAACACGTATGCATACAGCAGAAACAGTAACCCTATATTGGAATTCTTAACATTTTCATTCCCTTTTTGGTCTTTTTAGTAGAGAAGTTTATCTCCAGCCCGAATAGAATACACAAGTTCTTTAAAACATATCTTCAGCAATTAGACCGCACAGCAAGGTTCATCTTCAGATTTGCAAGAATTCATCCATTATCGAAGTAAAGGCGAAATTATACGCCAAAAGTTGCTATACAGCGGACCTTCGGAGGTGAATTTAAAGGTGGGTATTGAATTAATTGGACAATTAATAGATATTCGTAGCCCATGAAAACATGCAAAACATTACCACTCCCGAAATAATTACAGGACTGTACAGCATTCTCAGCCCTTTTATTTATTTATTTCTTTTTTGAGCGAGTCGGTCCAACTAAATCAGAAGAGTAAGGATAAACTGTTTCTTTTCTTCTGCCAAAAGACTATCAACTCATTTACTAAACCCCACCCCACAACCAAAAAAAAAAAAAAAAAAGAAAATCGTGGTTTACTACACAAAACACATGGGGGCTTGATACTTCTGCATAAGCGTAGCATTTTCACCTGTCAACCCAAGAGCCCAGACCAACATATGCAACATGGCAGAATGCGTTTCACTCTCCATCAAAATATCAATACATCAATAACTACCATATTTCATTTCCCTGAGTAAACAAGAAATGATTGTCAATTTTCTTCTATCTTTGATTTGATTTCATCAAGGGTATGGTTGACTTGATGAATTAAGGGGGTGCTTGGTTCGTAATGAGGAATCGGAATCGAAATCATTCACTTTGAAATTGGAATGAAGTTTTTCATTCCAATATCCTTGCTTGGTTAGATATCGAAATTGGAATCATTCACTTGTAAAGACTTTATGATCCTAAATTATTTAATTTTGTTAATTAACAAATACATAATGATATCTACTAATAATTTATTATAACAAAATAAATGAGGAATTAGAAAGAAGTCAAAGTTGCAAAATTTTTAGAAATGATTCCGATTCCCTCCAATTTACTCGGGAATGGAGGATTCTCAAATTTTCAGAAATGATTCCGATTCCCCAATTCTCATTCCCTCCAACCAAGCAGCTTATAAAGAATTCATTCCAATTCTCGATTCCAATACCCATGAACCAAGCAGCCCCTAAGTTTGTGTTAATCCATCACCATGAAAATTAACTGCAAAACCAAAACTAATCCGGCTGGAACGTTTCCATCAACGAAAAGCCAAAGTCATACCTAAATGTTATCTTCAAGAACATATTCCCCTTATTTCATCTTGATGCGTGTTTGTCTAAAAAGATTCTGGTCGGCCAATTTTACCTTTTTTTTGTGTCAATGTACTGATTGGTAGGCCATCAAATTCAGCACTGCATATGACTTCACATTAAATGGACCACATGCATCCAAAAAATTTTGCACTGGGGTACAAGTTGACAAGGAAATATTGAGCACAAGCAATACAGCTCTTGAATATATCACAATCTCCAAGCTTTGTTACCGTCAGAAGCACAGTAGGACAGGACAATTGCAAACTCTTTAGGAGAAATGCCATTTAACGGTTCCATCCTCACCAACACATCACTAAATAGTAACAAACAAAAGTCATGTTCTCAGGAAAAAAATCTCAGAGCTGGACAGAATATGAGACAGTCACAACAGATCTTCAGTATAGAAGCCACCAGAAAGCAAATGCTACAATTCAATACCATTTCATAAATCCAGCATTTTCAATATCATACCGGTTGAATATTGACACCCATTAGCACAAAGACAATATTCTGAAGCAAATAAATCATGTACCACCCATGAAAATCAACTGCAAGTGAATGAACTCAGTTGACAAAGTTGAAGAATGGCACTGAATATAGGGACCTATAAAACCCCCATTAGCACTGTAATAGCAAACGAGGCAACAATATACAGTCCCATCACTAAAAAAATCTTATTAACAATTCATGAGGATAAAATCAAAGAAAGTACAACAATGTAGACACTATAAAACTGAGTTTCTCACAAACATCAACGACAAGAAGCTGAAACAAGAGGCAGGGGAACCTCCCGGAAGGAAAATGCGAAAACGGGATGGCTACTACACCCTGCTGTACATGTTATAAAATGCTACTCTATCAGAAATTTACAGGAGTTGAACTTCAACACACCAAATTCCATAGATATTACAATTACTGTAAATGAGATATTATTCAGTAATCTAAAGATTTAATTTGCCTCCCATTTCCTGCATAATATTTGCTTCATATATCATATACTATACATCAAATCATAGCATAGAAAACTAAAGCACCACTAGATAAATTATATTGTGGCTATTACTCCTTGAACTGACGAAAAATGAAACCATATGAAACAATCCATTGCTCAATGTATTTAACCGTGGGGGACAAAAAAAGCAGAATTAAACATATCAATTATAAGAGAGCTCCAAAAATATAAAAATTTACTTTATTTTTAATCCACAAAACACAATTTTATCTAGGTTATCACTTGAATTTGTTCACATGAAGGAGTACAAGCTAACCTCTGACACAAACAGAATAATATACAGGACAGCAAATTACAAGCAGATAAACTCTATCTCAAAAATCAGGACACACATACACACACAAAGAGTCTAGAGACAGCAGTATATGTATAGAGAGAGGACAGTGGTGACTGGATGAGAAATTGATACCAAGCTTGGAGGGTGTCATGGCCCAAAGAGTCAGTGCTTCGGCAAAAAGGATAGGCAGAAATAGAAGGAGATGCGGCTGCAGTGAATTCATCAATTGCTGCATGACATGGCAATTCGTGAACAGGCTTTCAACTGTAGTGCGACACACTGGAGACAGGTTCTGCCTGTCACTAGGACCATTGAATAGGTGTTTCCTCCCAGAAAGTGCTCCTGATCAAATATTATTAACAAAAACATTCATGTCATTTTTAACATGTATAAATACTTGTACACAAGCACATGATGATGCTACCTTGAAATTCCAAATATTTTATACAGATGCATAAAGCAAAACTAAGTCATGTTCTTTTACATGGAGTTCAGCTTGCACCAATATAGATTAAATTCTAGAGGTGGCTTTTGGGTTTGATGACAAACAAATTTTTCTTATTGGATATATTGATGTTTATATCTCAAAGCTTGACTAAAATTCAACTAAACTATGGAGGCAAATTTTGGAGTCACAATCTGAATAAGGCCCTTTGGATTGTCCACATGAACCCAGTGTGCTGATTTGGAAGAACATAATATGAAACTTTTACATCAGCTTCATCAACTCTTTTAGAAGCAAGGCTTTGAATCTACTGAATGGGTTCTTATGTCTATCTGTTACTGTTGCAGCCCTGATGATGGGGGGTTGCTCCAACAAAGGCCAATAATCTGTTTCCCTGATAAAATTTTATGCGTTCTACATTGAGTTCCATATGCAAGTGGTATCTCAACCTTTTTATTTTCTTCTATTTTCCCCTCTCCAGGATCCAAAAATGTAAAAGGCACATATTAACTTCTTATTCAGGTTATGAAAATTTTGTTCTTGTTTTTCTTTTATTGGTTGGGCAGTGAGCAAGAAGATTAATGTGCCTATAAGAATTAGACATCTGGACAGCACCTTCAAGATTAAATGCCCATGTCTCTTGGTCTCCAGACCTCTTTAGGTTGCTTCCTATCGTTCGGACAATGCTTTCGAAAACCCACACTTCATCATGTAATCCACCAACCATCTACAAGCTAGAAAGAAAAACGGTTCCAGGCAGAATGGCATGTTACACAAAAGAAAACTTTGTTTTTTTTTTTTTTTTTTTTGTTGGGGTGTGGGTGTGTGTGTGTTGGGGGAGGGGAGAGAACTTCACAACGATGCAGATGCTTGTCACCAAAAAATTAAATCTATGTAGTTATTGAAGTTTGACTGCCATTCAAAATCAAAACCATAACTGTTGCACTTGATAGATTTAAAAGTTCTAATCAAGAAAAGTTCAAAAAAATCAGCTATACCAAGAAGCATATCACACAGCAACTATAGAATACCTTTAACCAGATTGAAATATACTGTAGCCACTCAAATTACACCACCACTAATGTACAACCAGTTAACCGCCAATCACAAAGACAACAGGGAAACATTCACGTTTGACATAAGTACATAATTCCTGTCTCAACAATCTGAGGCTTGGCCACTATTGCACGATAAAGCACGTATATGGCTAAGAAAAGATCAATAGAGAGGAAAGATAGACATACTTCTGAGATGATATTGATAAAGGTAGATTTAACAAGGTCTAAAACTTGCTCCATTTCTCCACCACTGTTCTTGGGGTTTACTTTTCCAGGGACTGAGTCCAGTACCAATAAATGCTCTGCATCAGAAGTCTTATTCGTTGGTGCAAACTAATTTGTTACTGAAACGAGTAAAGAACAAGTAGTACTCATTTGACAAGTGTCTAAGGCTGCAAAAAATCTTAATTCAATACGAAAACTTGCATTGCAGGTGAACAGAAATGAGCTGTGGAAAACCTCAGTAAAACTGATCTAATGAGGCAAGATATCCGTAACAGCAATTATAAGGTCAAAGTAAAGCTAGCAAAAGTTAATAGATTAACCAGCCAAGATGATACCGGATGCAAGCAATCATCGAAAGTTCCAATAGGATCCAGTCATTCACGAAACAGTACTATGATAATTCGTGCCATAATAATGCCAAGAAATTATTACAGATTTCTTGAATAGTATCTCGGCCGGTTTCCCATGATTCCTCAAATCCACCAGCTCCATCCTCCATTCTATCTAAATTTTATAAGAATAAATAAAAATTAGCTTAAATAGTACAAGTTTTTGTTATAAAAATGTCAATCAGATGTTTGTAAATTTACCTGAGAGAAAGGAAGCGAGGGAACTGAAGAAGGCCAGTTGCGAGCGGAGCCTAAGAGGCGGTGGAGGATAAATGCTGTACGCGTCTAGGGCTTGTCTGGGGAGGATTGGACTTCTTCGCAAGCTAGGGTTTCGAGGGTCCCGAGAGGACAGGTGAAAGATCGGGTTGGAGGTTAGGAACCGGTTCAGGAGTTCCGAACCGGGCTTGGTTATTAGAAATACAGTTCTCCACATTGCTCAACAATGATAATTGAATTGCTGGGAGAAGCAGTTAGACAGAAGAAGAAGATGGGGCTTGAAAGAGTGGAAACGGTGCCGTTGTGGACGGGTTTCCAACGATGTCGTTTCAAAAGCGGCTATATATTGTGAAAAAAGTTGACAGCTGTGGGATTTGAACCCACGCCCTTTCGGACCAGAGCCTAAATCTGGCGCCTTAGACCACTCGGCCAAACTGTCTTGTGCGCGTTTAGCTTGACGTATACTATATTAAGATCAATTTTATGTTATGAAATTTGCCTATCACCTTTACTTTTGAATATGATAAAGCTTTTGATTCTCTCTTTCTTTTTTTTTTTATTTTTTTTATGGGGTAACAAAAAGAAATAGCATGTTAATAATTGACATAACACAGGAACTCAGTCCCGTTATGAATTATTTGAATAATAATTGCATATATCATATCTTATAAAGTATTATTATTTAAAAATATTTCTTAAGAAACGCAATTGAACAACTAAAATGAATCTATTGTGAAGATTTAAAAGCCATCAAATCCTACGGACTTCTTATAGGTCATACTTTCAATTTTTTCATGTGCGTCAAACATGAAATTAGTTATCAGATACTTTATATTTATCTTTATTCCCTGCCTTTGTTTTTCCCCTTTATTTGGGGCCATATGCTAATCTTAGAATGAATTGTTTTTCAAGAAAGACACACACACATATATATACATATATATATAGACATACAAATATACATATACATATACATATACATATACATGCATATGGATATATATATACATATATATGCATATGTGTATATATATATATATATGTATGTATGTATGTATATATGCATATGTATATACACACACATGTATATGTATAGATGTATACCAGTGACTTTTCCTCCTCAAAAAGCAATTCTCGATTGGTTAAATGGTCAACATAATTCTCTTGTGGCTACATATGTTGCAAGTGACTTTTAATATAAACATGTTTGCGTACAACTAAATACTTCTTGAAGTTATTTAACCGTTGATTAACCGCTAAATGTTAAATATTTACTTGTGAAACGGTACCAAAACTGGGGAACTGAAGCACAGCCTAGAATGCCTTACTTCTTTCCACTGTCATTTGAAGAATAGGACTTACTGTTGCATTTTAAAAATATATCAACAAAAAAAGTATGGTCTTTAGATTTTTCAACACGGACAATTAAACGAATAAATTTATCATTTAATATTCATGTTGGATTTTTCCACTCTGACATCGTAATAGACTTTTACATTCCTATTCTCTGAAGACCTTTGGTTTAATTTCATCTTTCATATGAGAAGACATAAATGGAATCCTGCTCATGCAAGTCCCATTGCGCGGAGGACTGCGCTTCTGGTTTCTAATCGAAGGGATCTATTCGAGGGTCATGTTCGCTTGCCATAGCCATCCCGGTGCAAAGGCATGTCGTGCACATTACCTATTAAAAAGAGGAAAGACAACAAGTCAGCAAAAATGGCAGATAGATTTAAAGAAGAAGCTGCTAAATCAACTGAAAGCGAGCATTCAGCATTCACATGTGAAGAGATCTGAGAATCAACATTCTGCAGGGCTAAGGCTAATCTCTTGTACAAGTGCTCCGGAGGAGATAATACAAGAGAAATGAAAGGTGTAAAACAGAATAAGAAGCATGATCTGATGCTACAAAACAAGGCCTGAGGAGCCTGTTATAATAACTCTTAGCTAACCGAAAAAGCAACTTTGCAAGTACAGTCGTATCAAGTCCTTAACACTATATCTCTGGTTGCTGCTAGGTATCAATGGCACGCTTAGCACTTGAATCCTCACTGACAACCAATTTTCCAGGAAGGTACTTTCCTCCAAGCATACACAAGCTGGAGTTAAAAAGAAAATGTTCCCAATGGAGCTGCACTAACCCCAGGTAACTCCTTTTTTCTGAAAAAGGAATTGTGAATCAATCATCCTTTTAGTTATGCTAATAACATTTTAATTGTTTTCATAAATTACTTTAACAAGGTTTTTAGGTGCAGTAATTGTTGTTTTTAAATTTCACCCAAGATTATCGAACAAAGTACTATCCAGTATGTCACTAAAGAATCATCAATCATAAAGACCCAACAACAAGCTGTCCCTGTTAAATGTCTCTTTTTCTTTTCTTACTCGTGTCCTTGAGGATAGAGGACTTCATCTTGAGACTTGCCATCAATGTCCAACTAAACGCTACGAATATTCAACTAGTTCATTTTGTTAGTTTTGATTAGGTAATAGTTGTTTTAGCCCAGCAAATATTGCTCGAGAGAGGTTTATTAAATGTTTACCACAGATGTGATGGATTGTGTGACAAGCAGGTTATATACCTTTCCTGACCCTGAGCAATTCTGACACCTCTGAGTAGTTGCTCCTTGCAATTGGTGGATGGAAACACTAGTTGAACTGGATTCAAATTTCAAGCATGTACCACTAGCACCGCAACGGGCGCATGCCAAGTATCCTTTTCATATTATAATTCAGACAGACAAACAATGACTAATGATTATTAGAAATCAAAGATAAAATTCAATGGAGAATGATATAATTGTAACATGACATTGCATTCAAATCTAGCTGCAAACTAAAGTAAGATACACATAAAATATTTGGTGCAACAACCAGAAATATCTGAGCCTGGTGTAACTCAATCAGAAATATTTGAATCTGTTATATTGCACCAAATTAAAATTCTTTCAATTGACTTGTACATCATACTCTGATTACAAAAAAAAATACCATGGGCTCCTTTTTAGCCTTGGTGGTTAATAAATTTCCACCAAGAAGGTAGAGGAATTTGGAGCCAGTTACGAAGAAGAAAATATTGATTTGGACATGATACTAATTCTAGGGTGTGTGAGGGGTTATTAAATGACAGAAAGAAGCCTTCACTATTTTTATGCTTACCAGTTCCATGGCAATACTTGCATCTTTTCTTCTCTTGTTGCTGAACATTGTTCACTTCTATTGACGTCAAAGCAGAAATAACCCCCACCGTGCCACCTGAAAAGGATGCCACTATTGGATCGACCTGACTGAAATTAACAACATACAAAAGCACGTTAAAAAATTTCCACTTGTGAACTGTTATGTACAGATGTATTTGAGTTCCTGACAAAACTTAGGTATTAGTATATACCTTAATTGTATAGGCAAATGCAAACTACAGATGAAATCTTCATATGAGGTGCCACCCAAACCTAATTTCAGCTCCAACTGCCATGTCAAATAGCTCCATAAGTCTCAAAACAATAATGCAGTATGATGCAAGTTGTACAGCTAAAATCATCATATCATTCTAGTTTTAGAATACAGTTGACTTCCTCTTATTGTCCGTAAAGGCAGATGTAGAGAAGGTTGAAGCAGTTTTTTACTCTTGATCTACTATACATGTATATAATAGTCACTTGTTCATATTATACCTTGCCAGCAGGAAAATCAGTTGGATTCTTACATCTGAAACTAACAACTGGATCTTTAAATCCGGAGCTCTCTAATATTGTGAAACTCTCCTGCCTCTAAGACAGACAAGAACAATATGCTGCATACTTGTAGAACTAACTTCAAGAAACTAGGCATTTGTACTTCCATACTATTTCTTACAAGGCAATCATACATGAGCACAATTAGTTCAGTTAGTGCAATCAAATATAATGTGTATACAGGTATGTTATCCGATCAGTCTCTTCATTAATAATATAATATCTAGCTTCAAAGAAATCAAGCAGAAAGCACAGCAACCAAGAGGTGGATCTTATTGCTTCTCAGATATTAGACATTTAATGTAGAAGAACAAACCAAAAACAAGATAGATAATGGCAATGGCGTAATTTTGCACAATAGCAACAGCAAATACAGGGGTTTCAAGGTTAAATGGCTTACAATTGGTGCAAGAAGGCCACCAAAGACAATTATCCCAGACACTAATGAAAAACTTGTCAGATAGAGCTGCTTCAGTGTCTTTGGCATCTACATGGAAGAAGATGTATTCCTGGTTTAGTAGCTTAGACAGAATGAGGAAGGAGAAAAAAAAAATGCTTCTTGGACTAAATCAAGGAGAATCATATAAATCAAGAGAATAAATGACAAAATGCTCTATAAATTGCATCCGTATCCATCATGACTTGGCTATCAAGCCTGATGCATGAGATACCTGTCAAGTCATGCATTGATCTACTCGTGACTATAGTTGCAATTATGAAGAAATAGAGAGGGTTAAATAAGACTGCCCACTAAATGTGGAGTTAGTAGATGCTGCATGTGTTCCACTATATAAGGACATGCGAAATAATATGAAAACAAATAAAGATTCTTCTATTTCTGTTGCATAATAAGGCATCATCAACCAGGATATTGACTAGACCTGATCCTGCTTTCTTATTGTTTTCCCGACAATAAAATGCTTAATTCCTGTTTGCCTAAAAGCAGATAAGTTGAGCTTCATCCCTCAGGGAATTCGTACTTAAAAGGATAAGTAAAGGTTCAGAAAATCACCACATGGGAGAGAAATGGAATTGATGACGGGATATCAGGCATCTCATTTTCCTGTTCACCCATCTCATCAGAAACTTTTGTGCTCTTTATACGCTGTTGTACTCTTAACCTCCTTATCTACATGTATGGGGAAAAAATTAGCAGATCATTTCCTACAAAAACAGATAATAAAAAAGAATGCACAATATTCCTTTCTGAAAGCAATGGGAAAACAAACCTCCTCCATGAGGAGAAAGATTTTATTGCGCCTACTCCTAATATTGTCTTGTATCTCCTGCAGCTGCATCTGTACAAAATCCTCAACCGTCTCTGGCCCTTCTATAATGCAGAAATTACTGTTGAATATGAAGAAAACATGTTAATAATCTAAGAAAATTGAATATAGACAAAGCCAGCCATTTTACCAATAAAACCGGTAGGCAGCCTCACCACTTGCCCACCCTAAAAAAAATATCTAGGTATCTGGGCCAAAAAAAAAAAAAACTTTTATGCCTAGTTTCAGTTGTATCACTCAGAATAATCCTCAATTACGATAGAATTCCAAGAAAAATCCATGAATGCAGCCATAGAGAAGCTTAAAGGAAAAAGTTCACTCTTTTTCAGAAGTGTATAAGAGACAAAAAAATTCCTAAACCAACAAATACCACCCATCCAAAGAAAAATTATATATGAAGAAAAGCTTATTTAGGTGCATTAACCAATCAATAACTAAGTTGGGAACATAAACCAATTAATAACTAAGTTGGGATATCAATTTCCGAAATCTACATTCTAAACATCAATCCTAAGACATTTAGAACACTCAGAAATCATAGCCTTATCCAAGAAAAGCCCAGAGAAGAACTGTCATAAAAAAAGATGACAATTAATAATTAAGTTGGGATATCAGTTTCCAAAGTCTACAATCTAAACATGATCATAAGACATTTAGAACACTCAGAAATCATAACCTTATCCAAAAAAGCCCAGAGAAGAATAATTATAAAAAGATAAGAATTTGGAGACACCAACCCCGGGATACTTTCCCCAGAAAGCATAGAACCTGAAGCATCATCTGTGGAAGAACATGCTATTCTTTGAGGTTTCAAAGACTTCTCCAAAAAAGGGATGCTTTTGGGTGTTGCAACTGAGGAAGAACTCAAGAAAATAAGGTTCTTGGATGCAACTGAGGAAGAACTCAAGAAAATAAGGTTCTTGGAGGAATCAATCTTTGAAAAATGAAGTGCTGGCACCAAAGAGTGAAGACACGAAGAACCCATCATCTTCCTCTAGCTCCTCTACAATAATTTTCGTGTTATCATTCCCAAGAGCATTATGGAAAATACTGTGATATGAGCCGTTATATAGTCCGCTTAATCTTTTGTTTGAAAAAATATTAACTTACCATTTCCCGAAGAAACATACTATATCTCTACTGCGCCACCTAATCCCGGGGTCAATACAACCAGTTATTATACCATCTTACGGAAAAGATTGCCTAAGGGGGCAGGGTGTCTTGGGCGTGGGATTTTATCTTAGATAGAAATAATTACTGACTTTTAAGACCAAAATATGAATAAAGTTACTCATATTACTCAATATATGTAAAACGTTAAAATGGATATTGTTTATAGTGAACTTATACCTTTTTAAGTTTCCATCAAATTTTAATTTTTACCGTTCCTTTCTAACATCTTTCAACCTTAGTTAAGGCTGCTAGCAATCCAATTGCATCTTGTAATTTAAGATTAGGTTCAATTTTAAAAAATTCTTATGTGAATTTAATTCAGAATTTCACTTATGACTAAGAAATTCTAACATGAATTTAATTTAAAATTGCATTTGTAATCACGTGATTTTTACAATCACCAATTATATCACTTAATTCATATAATTCTTGCTTAGATTGCAATGTTGCTAACTTTATGATTTAATGATATAGATATGAAAAATCTTTTACCCCAATTAGACGGACCAACCTTCATTCGAGAAATGTTACTGCATTATACTCCCTCATCTCTTCTTAAAACTTACACATACACATGTATGAGTAAAAAAACAGTTTACACTCGAAAAATTCTTACATGGACACGTATGCAGCACAAGCCGGTGTGAGAGCACATCATGCTACAGACACAATAGCACATTCCTACAGACATCTCTGTATGCAAAGACATATGCGACACCCTGCACATGGAATTCTTCCACGCTGCCTCTCCTTTTCCCATCTCTTTCTCTTCGCTCCAGCCCCATTAGCCCGATCTCATAAAGCTAGAAAAATAAAGGACATCTCAATTTTGTTGATTACTACGTACAACTTATAACATGGGAGTACGTCGACTGGAACCCAACTAGAGGAAAATAAGACTGAAATGCAAATGTCGACTGGAACCTAACTAAAAGAAAATAAGATTGAAATGCAATTATGCAGCACAATTTAACCAGTGATCTTTCCTCTAGCAATGCGATAGTGTGAAGCTCTTTATTCTAAAATACATTATCCATACAGGGGTAATCGTAAATTTGTAATTTGACACAGAAAAATAAAATCGTCAGTTTAAGCTTTAGCTATTTCCACTGATTTTTGAAGAGCTGCTAAAAGGCTTCTCATGATTCGTGGCTCTCCAGGAGGTGACTGATTTTTCAAGGGTCCATTTCTTATGGCCCGAAAAATTGGACCAGAACTATCAGTTGCCGGAAAGACTAAGCAATCAATATAAACTAGTACTTCGGTTTTCCCGTCTCCGATGGAAATAAAGCCAAGTCTCGCTCCACCTGGAATTTTGTCAACCTGCACTAAATTGCATAATAAGAACTAAGACATTTACAAATGCAGCCTCGGAAAGTTTCTGAGCCAACTTCCCGTATCTTTTGGACCCAAAAAAAAAAAAAAAAAAAATACCACATAACTTTAGCAAGGACACTATTATACCATTCAAAGCCGGTACCTAAGAATGACAGTGTATGTAGCCTTTTATGTGCCTGCTACCTGTCTGATGTTTACAACATTCAAAGATAGAGATTTGCCCTAATACGTAAGGAGTTCCCATGATCATTGAGGTCTTGCATTCTAGTCTATCGTATCCCAGCTTGAAACAAAGGAAAAAAAACTTGTATAGTACGCTGCTGGCTCGGCAGATACTTAAGAGTTTAATATTAGCCTTGGCCAGCAATAATTTTCACAAATTGTTTTAATTTCCCAGGACTGAAATTTACAAGAGCAATTTTCTGCAAAGCATTTCCTGAGTATTGATAGAGGACGCATTTGGCCAGGTGCTTTATCATTATATTAGCCTTTGGGAGCAAGAATTTTGATATATGGCATTAAATGTTTCACGCACGAATGTAATTAATTAGCTTTCTCCCAAGCATTGGTAGGGGGCAAACCTGACCAAGATGACAAATATTGAACTGTGTAATCAAAGAAGAATGCCATACAGGCCCAGGTATCCAGGTATACTAAGAATTTTGTTTTGCCTCGGCAAGTAACCTAGATGGGTACCACAGATTACCACAGAAATAATCACAGGGAAAGCCTAACGGTTTTAAATCCGGTAGAAATTGGATAAGTTGAGTAACGATACTGTTTTGTTTGTTACTATTTTCAGAATGCTTCGTTAAAGTAGCCTGTGTTAAAGCTGTACTAACAAAACATCAGTAAGCACAAACCTTAAGAGGCACTGGGAGTGGCAAATTAGCACCTTGGCAGAGACTGTTCCCCCACTGTTAAGTCAAAACATGAGAAACAAGTATAATTTGAAGATGCGTCATAGTAATAAAGCATTCTGGGTCAAACAAATAGAGAACGAAAAGTAATATATAATGACATTAGCTTAATACAGAGAGGTTCTGAAAATGATAATGATGGAAATAACCGAGAAAATATTATGACAAATTTGTCTGTGTTTGATTTATCTGGATCATTTTGGAGATTCTGCAAAAAATATGGGTCGTTTTAGTGATTCGGGGAGAAAAAGTGGTTATGACATACAATTTAGATAGATCGAGACAGTCTTGCTCAGTAGCACGGAACAGAAATGTGAGCAGAAAATGACAAATACCTGAAAACATAAGATCGTTTTATTATATCTGTCTTTCCATTTTATAGATTGGACGCTGAGATACAACTACATCAATGTCTCACAAGTCTGGAACGAAATTGATTGCACTAAAGACAAGCTAAATCCGTGACAAGTAATCATTCTAAGATGCAAGTAGAAAACGTGGAACGTACAAGTTTATTGGTACCTCTGTTCATGACCAATATATTTTTGTCTAATACTTTAATTGATGAATCCTTTAGTCCCATCTCAATGCAAAGTCTCCACAAGTTCCTAGCTGTATCCAATATATGTTCTGTATCTACATACAATTTATTGGTCTAGTGAAAATCACATTGTATTTGTTGATAGTTAAAACAAGGATTTCGGCATGCTTTATTCTCATAAAGACCTTTATGAGAATACCAAATTACAGTTAACTGTTAGTACTATCATTTCATAAAAACCAAAGAGTAAAGTCAATACCATTTTGTCTTGTCCTGGATAACAAAGGATCATGGCGGAAAACAAGCAGCCAAACATAATTATGTTAGCAGATGATATTCATTTCAGCGGCATGATTTATCATTAAACATGTCCAACATGACCTTTTTCATCCAATCAAGTCAAAAATTATCTTACTGTCACCTAATGCTGCTGATTCTGCGTGTCATTAGCATGAGAAGGACTCTCCAATTCTTTTAGAAAGCATCACCGTGAACACGGATACTTTTGTCTTTTGTAGAAATGAATGCTAAATTTCAATAAAACCCACAATCTACAGGAAACAGCATATGATAAATGTCCAAAAGCATCAATAACATTCCTCGATCTTACCTGAAAAAGCAAGGTTTCAAATCTTGCAAGGTCAGTATCTAGTGGGAGTTTCATGGTCCCTAACGACACCCCATCCTCGTCATCATTAGTGGATGATATGGCGTCGTTTCCCGCGGTTGCCTTCAAGACCGTGTTCAGAGTCCTTTTGCTTGAAAGTGGACGAGCCTTAATTAATAGATTGTGGTTGTCCTTGATGCTAATTGCTGCTGAAGAAAAACGAGTTGAGTGACCGAACAGGAATTCCTTCACTTGAAAAGCTTGCGTTATCTGAAATAGATGTCTACTGGTTACACTTGCGTTAGTAACCATGGCTGATGTGTTGTATGTCCTTGGGCGTTTGGGAGAGAGGGAGAGCAGCAGAGGAGAGTCACTACTCAGTAGCTAGGTGGAAGCACTTGCATACTATCGTAAAAAGCAAGGACTGAAATTGGATAGGATGGGCTCCTCCTCGTCTTGATTTTATTCGACTTTGTATGGGTTTTCTTTTGTTTTTTCTTTTTCGGTGTGACTTGTACAGTTCCCACTTACCGGCTCCATGTCTTTAGTGATACTCTCCGATTATATTCTCTGTTAAACGGCTTGGGTTCTTTATTAAACATCTTATTTAATCGAAAAGGTGTAATAGAAAAAGTGTAACAAAAGATTCAATACCCCATTTAAAGAGTATCCTCCAAAGTGGTTCTAAGTCTTCTGTTACACTCTTTCTGTTACACACTGTATTGCAAATCCATTCTGATTAACAACTGTCTTATGTTTTAAAGCAGAAGAGTTATCCTATTTGATTAATAAGTATCCCATGTTTTAAAGGACAAGAATCTAGTCAAATAAGACATGGGACAACATGAGACACTTGTCTATCAGATAGAGGTGTAACAAAGGTATAATAGGAGAAGCGTAATAGAAGATCCGGTGGCCTCCAAAGTTGCTTACTTCTATCCAAATCTGTCTGTTAAAACTTAGGAAGCATGTAGTTAAAATTTCTTAATTATTATCACTATGAATATCATCAATAAAACTATAAGTATGAGTTATGATAATTCCTTATAATATGTTTAATTTAATAATAGAGACTCTAATTAATTACTTTCATTCCCATTAAAAGACAGTAATAATTATTTTTTAAATATCAACAATAGGTATTATTACTATTGATACTCATTTCCCTCCTCAATTCTTCTAAACCAAACACCTCCTAAAAGTACTAGTAAACAATTTCCTCCCAAAAGGTCGATAGGTAATAACGCAACACCGACACAGTCCTCACCTCAGCATTTACCATTTTTTAATAGAACGCATGACGAAAATGCCTAAAATATAGCGCACACTTTGTACGGATCCATATCCGGAAAATTTACATGGATTCAAATGCAGGACCAGAAGTTCAAAAGATTTGCTTGTATCTTAACTTCCAGACTAAAGTTGGCCTTTATTCATCATTGCGTTCTACGTGTTCCACAACCTTTTTTCCCCATTCTACTTCAGGTTCCTGTACATGTTACAAAATAAAATCTCCCATAATCCTTACAACAATGAAGCAGCAAAACATACTCAGCGAATCTCAATCCTTTCCAGACCAACAGCTGCCTGAGTCATCATCATCCATCTAGTATGGTTATATAAAAGTTTCTGTTGTGCATTTCAAGGTCACTATGATGAAGCACAAGCCTCAAGCTTCGGAAGAAGACTCCGCCAAGCCTCAGCAATACCATTTGTTAGATGTGCTTGTCCCTTGGCAAATTCATGAAAAGCAAGCCCCATGTCCAGTGTCTTTTGTTCTTGAAACCGGACAATTTCTTCATTCATTAGCCGGACCATGGTCTCAAATCTTCTTGTTGCTTCCTCACCATCGGCCTTCAGCTGCATCACACAAGCCAAATATTAAGGAAAAAACAACCACGATGATGGATAAGGAAACAAATGTCACCCAAATCCAACTAACCACTTCATATTCACGCTCAGCCTCAGCCAGTTTTTCTGAACGTGTTAGCCTATGTTTGTTCCTGCAGGTGAATACAAACACATATTCGTCAATAATAATTTCCTAAAAGTAAATCTCAAATAGTAATTGATTATTAATCAGTTCCTTTGACAAATTTCTAAAGATGTACTTATACGATGTTCCTTTGTGTATAATTTGGTAAGACGCCCTAAGTAAGGAGGAGTAATGAGGAAGAAGGGCAGAACAAATTGCCACAGCCTGACCACAATGGCTCTGGCTTGATTACAGCTTCCTAGGCATTACTGTTTTAAATAACATTCGAATTAATAACAAGCTCTAATATAGATCAATGCAGTTGTTTATAAATACTTGATTTGCTATCAATTGGAAAAAATGCTATAAAATTGCCCTAAAGTAACAATTTCAACAACAGTTACTTGGGTTTTTTTCTGTAGATAGTTCAGTATAACAGGTCAGAAGACAACGCCATGCATCATCCTTGCACTTTCTGTGGAGCATGAAAGAGTTAACATGCACTGTTCAATTACCAAGTCATAGCCTGGTGAAACCTGAGTTCGTCATATTCAAACTTATAATCTCCTAAGTGGCATTAGATTTCTGTTTTCTTAATAATGTTTTAAGATGCACAAACTAATGAAATTTGAAACTCACAGATCAATTTCCTTGAACTTAATAGTCTCAGCCAATTCACATTGCTGCTTAAATGCATTTGCTCTCTCAGCTATTGTGGCCTGTTCAAGAAGTTGAACATAAGAGCATAAGATTCTACCATAAAAAAAAATGTAATTGACAAATAAAAACATAAGAATTACAAATCAGTACAAGGACACAGCATTGGTTTTCTCTCTTTTTTCAGAATTGGTTATCTAGAGAGAAAGGAGAGGTGGTTTTCCTCATTGATTGATATTGCAATGGCTAAACAAATACGTGTTTATGTTTCAATACAAAATAATATTAGACAGAAGTTTCAGCCTGTCACTAATATGCATGAACAAAGGAAAAAGCTCACAAACTCGCCTTAATTGATTGTACAGCACGAACATAATCTTTTAAAGGTTCTTCAAAGTTCATTAAGAGGTGGTTAGCCTGAATGTCCAAAAAACACAAGTACATAATCAGAGTAGCAATCTTCAGTCTCAAAGAAGCGAAAAATGGTTCAGTTCAGATATAGGATTCTCAGATTTAAAACGCACTTCCTTCTGCAGCTTAATTGAACTTATTTCTGCTTTGGCCCCCAGCTCAGAAAATGCCTTTCCAAGAGCATTATCTTCACATATACCAAGGAGCTTGACTGCCTTCCCAAACTCTGACAAAGATTGTCCCAAATCTGAGGTAAAATATGAAGAAATTCAATGTAAGTTGTTACCTTCCTTCAAAAGCAGCAAATAAGGAACCAAAATCAATAGTATATGGTCGTATTGAACTCAGGAAAGAGAAGAAATTAAATCCCAAAAATTCATGAACAGTGAAAATCCCAGTTTAAATGGGGAAAAAGAAGTGATAAAATAGTTGCAATTTAGAATGTGTAATAAATTAAAAAGAAGTGATGATGAAAAGGAAAAAAAATTAAATAACATGTTTTATGTTGGAAATATGTTCTGTAACCTCTTCAAAAAGAATTCTCGGTAGATTACATTTTGGGAGAAATCAGGAAGAAAATAGTTTCCATTTCATATGATAAATCTGCAGTGCATAGGCTAATACTGCATCCTGCTACTGAAACCAAAATATACAATCAAGCATTGCCAGGAAGAAGTATTCCTCATACCTCTATGTCTTTTTACAAGACGATATGCATGCTTCTGAGCTTCAGCTAAGTGATCTTCAAGTTCATATATGTAGTGTTTTAGTTTCTCATACTCAGGAGTTGATTCTTCAACAGGTTTCTCCTTTCCAAGAACAACGTCACTCACCTTCGACTGTACATCCTGCCCAAAATTACAACTGCATCAATATCATCTTTCTGAATACACACACTTCTAGTCTCAATGGATATTTCTCAACACTTAGTGATCATGTAATGGTCGCAGACCAACCAAATGTTTATTGAGCTTTTCGTGAACATGACGGAAATGTATGATGTGGGGGACAGGGACAAGGGCAGACCAGCTTAATAAACAAATTCAGCAAGATATCTCATTTTCCACCATAAGGATATCCTGAATTTGAGAAAAAGTTTTTATTTGTGGCCAAGAAAGAACTACCAGAATTTTCATTTTTAAAAGGTAGTTATCTAGTACTCTCCCTAAAAAAATAATGTGCTCTTAAAAATTGGTTGAAGGCATCTTGATGGCTTATTCATCAAAGTCTCAATCAAATCCTAGTCAAAACTTCGTCTGAGATAGAGTAAAGAGATTGAAATTTCAATTGAACAAAAAGATACCTTGAAAATCTGCATCAAATCAGCTGGTTTCTTCTTGAAGATACCAATCTCCTGAGACCTTGCTCTTTCCATTGTCTATCAAACAGCCAATGAAATGACATCGTATGTTGAATGTAAAGCAAAACAGAAAGCAAGTATAAACTTAAATCATTAAAGAATAAAGACGATGGAAATGAAATATACACTAAGATAGATACATTGTAAGAATTGACAGGTCCTACTGTAATTTATCTTCTTGAAAATGATACATTTTGTTTAGTACAATTACAAATAATTTTCCAAACACAAGAAGATCTATATTGGAAGTGAATTTGAGAAGACTATACAGTTGTGTTAAACCAGCAGATTCAGAATAAATTACCTGTTCATCTGCCTGCAAAAAGATTCTCAGATCCTCACTCTGCTGAAGCATGTGATGAGAAGCTATCCGGTTGACAAATACATCAAGTGCTTGACGCCTCATTTCAATGAACTCTGCTGTGAACCTAAATTTTTCTGCCCAAGGTCAGACAAAGTCACACAAACTGCAAGACAACATTATTCCACGAGGACGCTTACGCTCAATAGATGTTTCATCAGAGCCAATAAGCTTATTACTCGGAAATAATCACAGATGCAGGAACATAATCTTTACCTTTGCCAAGTCAGTCACTTCCCCAGTTTGGCAACAGGGATACCCATCATTGGATAGTTATTATTCGGATAAAGCAAAGAAAGACATAGGTATTATATGTGCGTTAATTTATTACCTACTGTGCTCTTCTCTGGAAGAGGAGGGATAAAGATTCCTTTAAACTTGTCAAAAAGACGATCACGCAACCACACAAAATCACTATATCGGCGAATAACAATCTTCTCTGGCCCTTGATAATCCGAGAAATTCGTCTGCAATTTTAAATTCAAGAAATAACTGACACAGCCGAATCAACTGATCTGACAATCAATAAATTAGCGTCCTATTAAAAGAAACATTCAAATAACCCAACAATAATAGATACTTTGACTTGTTGATAGCAAAACCTAACATTACAAAAATGTCACTTGATTTTTTTCATTACAGTTGTCAAAAAAAAAAAAAAAATCGACGTCAGCTGAAAGAGCAATCAAAGTAATACCTTGATAAAACATGCAAAAAAGAAAGAAATTAGTAGTGATTGGTGAACTGACCTTAGTGATAACTTTGTAGGAGATATAAGCTTGGACGCCATTGCCCATTTTAGCTGGATCAATCACCGATACCGACAAAAAAGGAGCCCGAGGAGACGACGACGACGGGGATCTAGGGCTCTGCGTTAATCCTCCCGATCCACTTCTTTGCGGAGCCTCCTGCTGCTGCTGCTGCGTATTCATTGAATTCAACTTGAAATCCATTCGTAGCAATAATAATAATGATAATAATAGTAAGGACAGTAGCACATATTTAAATACCGTTGGGATCATGGTTGTTCTGGTATAATTATTGGAGTCAGAGAAGAATAGCGGCGGAGATTGGGAGTAGAGGAACAGAGGAGGCTGGTCGGAAGTTAATTGTATCGGTGGCGCGCTGCGGCCTAATTGCTCGCTGTTCCGTCGGGGGCCAAATATTGCCTCTTGTTATCGGATTGTAAGCAACAGGGAACGGGGGTAGATCCGACCATTCGCTAACTTGCCGAGTTACGTAAATCTGTCCTAGGTGGCAACTAACAAGTGGAGAAGTGTACTTTGTGGGTAGACATATTCTTGTTCAAATATGTCTCCCTCATTTTGATAACCTTAGCTTAACGCAATCTTAGGTAAGTATTAAACAAATAAGGGATTTTTCTGACAGTGTCACGCGACAATGATCAGAACGATGAAGCCATTCAACTATGATTTGGTCCAGACTTTTAATTAGTTTGAATTTTGTACTTTCGATGTTAATTTAATTACTATTTGAACCCAAAAATCTGACAAGTTTTTAACCTTTTATCAGCAAAAATTAAAGCCTCCAAATTATTTAGTTTAAAAATGGTCGAAGTTTATGTTTATCAATTCGAATTCTAATTGAATCTAAAAATTTAAACAAGCAACAATCGTATTATTGATCAATTAAATTTGTTGACAGACAAATCTCAAAAAAGTATTGTCATTCGAGTACCATTTTTTGTTTCTCTTTGCCCAAAACTTCAGACGAAATGCAGGACCTGGTACTAGGTTTGAAACGCAGGTGTTGAGGAAATAATGAGCAGTTTGATTCGCATTCAAAATTTGGTTTTGAAATGCACATTATTAACCCCATTATCAGTATGAATTTGTATCATCGACCTTGAGTTTGGTTTGGAATTAAAATGGATTTCGTTACATTAATGAGTGAATGAATTTTAAACGTAAGTGGGAAGTGGAAATTGCTAGGAGGCAATCTAAAAGCTTTCATTTGTATATGATGATTATTATAATAGTTTAGCCAAATAACAGATATAAGTATCATTAACTTTAATCCCTATACCTTCCCTTCATACCCATATACCACGCACTTCTTAAGTAACTTAAGGGCTCACTTATAAACTATGTACAATATTAGTGTTCTAAATAATAAAAAAAAAAGTATGTACAATATTTGAAAGTTATTCTAAACTCACATAGTATTAATTGTGTACTACTAGTGACTAAAGCACGCCAAATCTCTGTGCATATAATAAAAATTAAGATTATTTGTGCAAGTTAAATTTTCAAAAAACTTATTCTACATTTTAAGAATAAAGTGTATAAAATTTATAAAATAAAAACATGCCAATAAATAGTTATTTTTTGTTGTTGTAACTATGAGTAGTTTCTAATATGTTTTGATTTTCTCTTAAATTTGTAACACATAGAGATAAAAAGGAAGAAACACCACAAACCAATTGATAAAAAGGAAGAATATAGTTATTGATACATTTGTATATATTTTTTAAATTAAAAAGATAAAGATGAAAATAGAGAGACAGCACAAACCAAATGATCTCTTTTTAATATATATAATAAGATGAGATGGCGTAAGTAATAATAGCTAGTTTTTCTGACAAATTCAGTGTGCATGAAATTGAGAAATAGCCAAATATTTATACTATAAAATAAAATTTTGAAGTTTTACACAGGTATATATCATTACAAGAATAGTTATTATTAGCTAAAATAGTGATAAAAGTTTATAGGAGGTTAACATCCTTAGAAATGGGAGTTAGTATTTAATAAAATGATTAAGACATACTCGATAGATTTTACATTTTAAGAATAATTATATAGAAATGCTGTGAAATAAAAATATGCTAATGAGTAGTTACAGTAATTATTTATGATAAGAAGATGAGACATTGTGTACTAACTATGATAAAACATGATAAAATAAGATGGTGTAAATTAATTTAAGAGAATCGGTGGTGCATGACATACTGAGATAGAGAAAATTTAATATAAATTTCAAATTTACTACACCAATCTGCAAGTAGATATAAATAGCGTGGTTTCAAAATACCCCTAACCACGCACGACCTTATAATAAGTTTGAAAATTTTATCTCAGTACTAATTTAGTATACTAATTTCAATTATGCGAGGTAAAAATAACAAGAATAGTTTATGATAAAAGGGCAAAAAAAAAAAAAAAATAGAACCACAAAAGAAACAAAGGAAAGAAAATTAAAAGCAGTTTATGGGGGGTCCCACCTTCAGCCTAGACTTTCCCTGACGAGGTAAGACAGAGACTTCCACCGTCACTTCTCCGCGTCGCCTCGCCTCGCCACGTTATTTTAATCTTCGTGTCATCCAATCATCGAGAAATACTTAAGTGAACTCAATTCACAAAATAATTTCGTGAATTTTTTAATTTAAAAATAGTCAACACATTCATTCGATGAATCATAAATGATACGATAATTTTTGGACGAAGAAATTTACGGAATCTATCTAATTATTTTCCAATCATCCCTCACACAGGCTTTCACGATACCATCGCGGCAGTTAGCTTCCACGTGGACCCACACCCCCATAAATTCTGGATTAAATACTGAAACATTTCAGGGCTCCGATTTTTCGTAAGCCCGCTATAAATAGGATTAGATAATCTGCGGTTTCAGTAGATAAACTCCCTACAAATTACTAATAGTGCAGTTTTATCAGTAGTAGGTAGGGCTATAGTTGTCACACTCCAATGGACCAAAACGGCGTCGTTAATTTCCGTCAGCGCAGATCTCCATCTTCCGAGAGGTTTCTTGGCGTTTTCTCTCCGACTAAACCAAGCACCGTTCTTATGGTTTCTGGAGATAACTCTGCCTCCGACGATGAGCTTAACGAGGACGACGTCTTCTGGACTGGTGACTTTACTGGGCCTCGTGGCCCGTCGTCAGTATCCAACATGCGCCAGCCGTTCCAGCAGCCGGAGAAGTTCGGTATACTCGCTGCGTTGTCCGATGACCACCGTAGCCCCAACCTCTACCAGTCTCTGCTCTACAGGAAGCCCTCCCTCTCCCCATCAACGTCGCCGTTTAACAAAAGCCCACTGCCGGCGTCACCTGCTCAACCGTCGCAGTTTTCGCGAGCGATTCCTTCGATTCCGAAGCCGCAGCAGAATTACAGCAGCTACTCGCAGTCGATGCCAACGAGGAAGTTCCAACAGTCGGCTCCGGTTAATGTGCCGATGATGCCGAGAAAGGCGAGGAACGGATCGCTCGCTGACGTGGACGTTGATGATAATGACGCCGACGATGAGATGCTTCCGCCGCACGAGATCGTTGCACGAGGATCGGCGGCTAGGTCTCCGAATACAACGTTCTCCGTGCTTGAAGGCGTCGGGAGAACTCTCAAAGGCAGAGATCTTCGTCAGGTTCGCAACGCCGTCTGGCGCCAAACAGGTTTTCTCGATTAATAAGCGACAGCTACGCTAATTTTTATATACACATATTAGTATAAATTTGGGGTTAACGTACCAAGTTGGACTGAGAAGTTTCAATTTTTGCTAGCTTTTCAGAGGCCTAAGATGCAATTACTGTTATAGTCAGCTCGGGATCTTTGGTATCGGAGTTATGATGCCGAGGATGTTGGATATATGTTATTAGTAAGATTTTGTTGGGGAAGAAATGCTAGTACTAATTTTGTACAACCTGGATGACAGATATACCAGTACTTGATAATTTTCGGATGAAAAATTTATCGTTATGAATTTATCCTCAATACTTCGAGTAGTAAGAGTTAGATCCACAATTGAAGAAACCGAAAAACTGTGTGTTAGTAAAACTGGTTTTAAAGTTGTGCTGCAAGAGTAAGTTTTATCCAGGTTGCTGCAGATTATGCAGTTTTGCAAATTATAGGTCCTTAAATTTTATGTTGTTTTCTATGTTCCATTATATTTAATGCCGTACATGTTTGTTCTTTGGTAAAGAGGAGGCAGAGAAGACTGCCTTCTGTAATAAATTTGTGTAAATTTCAGGTAAATATCTATGTGTAACTTCGTGATTGCTTAACTTCAGTTTGACAGCGTACCATCACACACTCAATACCCACTGTGCATACTCTCTAATTGAGTTGAATTTGGGAATAGTTGGTAGTTATCTGATGTATGCTAATAATTGTGAAGTTATTCGAAATCGGATGGGCTGTCAGTTTGTCATAACGCATTCCTGGGGCTTGACTTTACAGTATAGTGTTTTAGGCTGTCCGTGTTGCTTTGTTTACTAGTGGATTTAAGGGTATTGGTAATCAAGATTAAGGAATAGAACAAGTTAGCACCTTTGTGTTCCTATGGCTGTCAACTGCTGTTTTGTGGATCAATGCAGGTAGTACCATTCCTAATGATTTTAGTCCATCTTGTTATTCTCTTGAATTGAAGCCGAATAGGTTAACATTGATTGATATTTGTCAAAAAAAAAAAAAAAACATTGATTGATGTCAGTTGTGGTCTCATGTATGAGTCTGGCAAGTATTTAAGTTGGGATCCTTTGCATGCTCCAACTTTATTATACTGGTTCGTCTAGAATCTTGGATAATTTTATAGCTATTACATCAAGTTTAATCCTGGTAATAGTAGTGGCTAATAGTCATTGTACATTTTCTTGTAGTTAGACTAGAAATTTTTTTTACATTTTTGTTATATGAAATTGGAAAATTGTCCATTCAGGAATTTAATGGTGCAATGCTGAGTAATGTATAACCTTTGCAAGAGAAGATTATACAAAGAATAATAACTAGGTGATGACATTTTCTTGATTATACGTATGACATTTTGTGTGTTGTTATGATATAACCTTGAATGGAATTTCCAAAAATTTGCTGGTAGCCAAATGACACAGGGATCTTCACATTTGTGGTTGTACAAGATTTATTGTTGGGGGTTCTTCCAGTATGTGTAGTCTGATATGAGTCTCTGTGTATGTTTCTGCTTTTTACCTGTAACAGTTGTCGTGAGCTATGATTGCTAATTATCGGGGATGGTTTATTTTTCCTTCAATTTTGCAGATTAACAGCACTTTTGTGATTGTTTTAGAGCTGACCAAGTGTACACAACACATTTACTTTCTCTTTTTGCTTAATTTTAAGAACCTCTAGACTTCGCCCTTCCTTATCAAACCCGGAGAGAACTGTCTGTTCATTCAACCTCCAACACCAAGTGATATAATTTTATCTTAAGATAATAATCAAGCATATGGTTTGCACTTATCCAATGTTATGCTATGCAATTGGCATTGATAATTTCATTGGGCCACCCCATTGCATATTAACATTGTGACTAGTTAAAAACTTGCAGTTCCTCTGTTTAGTTGGCTTCTTATGTTTGCTATTTAAATGCCACTTGGCAGATGCAAGGGGTACCAGACTTTTTTCTCCTTGTAAATTAAATACCCATGGGCTTATGTGTAAGGTGAACTCCTTTTTCCTGTGGGTTCAAAGAGAATTCACATCTTGATTTGGGCCCCTTTTTGTAAATTGTTATACATATATTAATACAAGTGTTGAATTTTTTACCAAAAATTTTTTTTTTTTTCACAGATACTTTTACTTGGTTATATTTTGTTTTTTCGGACATCATGGTACATGTGCGGGTTTCAGCAGGTTCCAAAATGATGCCCTCAGCACCATTTTTCCTTTACTGTCAGAGCCATTTGCTTTGGTAATGGATGTTGTACGTGACGTTAATGCTTCTTGTGGTTATGTAGATTTGAAACTCAATGCATTAATATCTATTTTGGTCAAATATGGTCTTGTATAGAAATCTGAACGGTTTTGGGTTATATCTCTTTGCAGTTTGACTGCTTCAGCCACTTACAACCCAATTTGGTTTAATCTTAACGTATATGCTCATAAGATAACTAACCATTCAGAATACAAAGCACCAAAAAAAGAAAGAGAAAAGAACAGAAAAAGGTGAATGATATTTACACCTTCTTGAAGAATGTGAAAGTTAGCTATAATTATACAACACTAGCTTTTCCAACCAGCGGACAAAATTTGCTTTTTTTATTTTTTAATTTTGTGTTGCCCCTTCCCCTTCAACTATACTATGCGCGGATTACTGGGCTTGAACAAAAGGCATTGGCCGAAAGTATTGGTTGATGGAATGGATAATGATTCTCAGAAAACAAACAAGAAGCTCAAAGTTTGCGCTTCAAAATTTGATCCAGCCCATATAAATATGAAAATCTAGTCCAATATGAAAAGAATTCGATTTGATTGTCCCACAAACAAGAGAAGAGACTTCGTTAGTTAGGCACCCATCCTCAATTTCCAGGATGTTTTGGAACCCAACAACCTTAAATAGCCGCCACGCCTCGTATTTCAATTGTGCTCATCGCTTTGCCGTTTATTTATTTTATCACTATTATAATTTTCTCCATTGATTCTGTCTCCACTGATGCTGTCATTTTTTTAGGAACTTTTCATATTCTAATCTTCTGGACATAAATTGATACTACTTGTTCTATTTTTTGGGCATACATTTACACAAATTTAAAGGATTATGCACAAGTAACTAAATTTTTTGTTCATAGAATTTGGTTGATAAATACAGCAACGTGAATTTGAGCACGTATAATAAAAACCATAGTCAGTATCACAATAGTAATCATACCCGCCTTGTATTTTGTGGACATGTTTATCATGTGACAAAAGGTCACCTGAGGTTCGTATTTGTAATATGATCATGCCAGAACATTCACAACCAAAAAAAAAAAAGAAAAAAGAAAAAACCACCCCATATGGGGTACCATAATTCGTTTCAGTTCATGTTTTTTTTTTCCTGTTCCATTTAAGGCAACAACCGCCTCAGGATGGAGAGGTTTGGCATTCGTTCCAGCGGTAAATTCGCCGAATCTTACACTTTTTTTTTTTTTTTTTTTTTTTTTTGTTTTTGGTTCTCCCCAGCGGCAACAGAATTGCATTTATATAGTGGTAAATAATATACAGAAGCGGTAACTACCCCAAATTTGTCTGTGTGACCCACAGGGGGGAAAAGTTTTCCCACACAACTACCCTATCGGAGTATTTATATATGCACACGCTTTCCTTTTTAAAATTAAATTTGGTTCGCCTTTACTTTATAATCAACAATGAGCTTGGCTGTAGGTGCATGTCTCCTTGTTGAATGTCTGATTTTAGGCACAAACTGATCCTCATTTCGATTCTTTTTTTTTTTATAATTTCAATACTTTATTAATAGGTAGAACATTATCAATTCTGTGAATTGAGTTGGGTCTCTAAAAGTGCTTAGTTTAAAAATATAAAAAAAGAATAAGTGCACTTTTATTATATTACTCGAGTATCATGTTGAATATATCCTCGGATGCCTTGAAAATTCTTGAATTCCGTTACTTGGATGAAAAGGTTCTTTAATATTTTGAATTCCACAAATTCGGTTTGTATGTGCTTATTAAAATAGATATTACCCGTTTTTGTTGAAAAAATAAAAAGAAAGTCAAAGGCTTTCCAATGTTGAATTCCACAATTTGGTTTATATATGGTGTCTTTGGTTGATTCGATCGTACGTTTGTCCCATGAAAAATCACTTCCACGGAAATTTAGTCCACACGCGCTTCCAAACAAGAAGGTGAAGGCCGAAACTGCTGCAGTGTAAGGAGCAAAAAGCTACCGTTTCTGGTCGTTTGCAAAACAAGCATAATCTGCTTGTTGCAAAAAATTCTATCAAACAACTTTCAATTTGATGCTAAATAGAGTTTGTAAACGAACCGATTTGGATCGAATTTTTAAACTTTTGGGCTTGATTCGAAATTTTGAAATCAAATTTGATACAAGCTCAAAATTCGGACTTGAACTTGATTCAATTGTGTACTCGATAGTCTCAAATTCGATCCAAAAACTCAAGTTTATTTTAATTTTTAAAATTTTTTTATATTACTTATTAATGAAAGTTTGAGGTTGTTAAAGATCAAATTCAAATCGAAACTTTTGCGAATCGAATCTGGATTATTTGTTAATTGTTCGATTCATTTATAGCTCTAATGTTGTATTCATGGGCGCACAAATAATTATACGTGTACTTAAATTCTATACAGTTACGAATTAAAATGTGTTAAAAGGTTTTTCGAATGAGGTTTTCTTGTATTTTTATTTACAAAGTACAGGTATACTAATTCTATCCTCTCACTTTTATGCAGGTGCAAACTTTTTTCATAACTCATTATATTTATTTTTTTGAGTATAATAAATTTTTAAGAGAAAAGGGATGTTACCCATTTTAAGACCAGAATATATTCCTGATGCATTTTAAAGTGCTCTGAAACCATCCTTACAAACTTTTAAGATCACCAAGGGCATCTTAATTTTCAATAATCACCCAACCCAGAGGAATATTTGCAGTCACAAAGTTAACGGTAGAAGAGAACATGAACAAGTTAGCAGATCAAATTTAGCGTTAGAATGCAATTGAAGCGAGAAGAGAGAGAGAGAGAGACAAATATTCTAAAGAAGTAATTTAGCTAAAGAAGTGGGTTTTTTACGTTCGAGTCATTTCTGGTATGAAAACAAATCCGAAGAATGACTCGGGAAGAATTCAAGTCATTAAAGAAAAAGGCCTTTTAAATCATTGCATCATTCGTAAGGCATGAGCTAATCAATGCTGTTGACTTCTCTTGACTAGACTTTGCGTGTTCATACTTACTAAATCGGTGGTCTTTATTTGACTTTGTACGGCATCAACTGATGGTATATATATTATCACAAAAATAAATAAAAGTGCGGATTTTGGAGATTTCTTAAATAAAGGTGCGGATTCGGGAGACTTCTTACACCGATTGACTTTACGATTCTATATACAGATTTCGTGATTTATACAAAGGCATGTAGGTAAAGTTTCACATGCTGCTGTAAGTACTCACGTAACCCTTATCTCGATTACTAAGTTCCAGGTGAAATTGTAAGTTGGTATATCAAAAAAATTTCTATAATGGTGGTAGTATTAACAAATTGAGGTTTGATACAATATTTGCAATACGTAAAAGTTTCCAGTAAGTCAGGAAACTCCGAAAGGCAAGGCAAATAGTACCCATTGCATGTAGTTTGGCATAAAAAATAGGAATAATTTCACATATCTCCCTTGAGGTTTGTCATAATTGCACTCATCTCCCTTCATATTTTAAAAATTACATTTAAACTCTGTGTTTAGATATATATATTTTTATAACAAAACAAGTTCATTTTGATAGTGTAACCCAAGAACACCAATCAAACATCCTAAAATATGCTTAACTGCTTTTAAAAAAGATAATAAATCTTAAAAAATTAATTAATTAGTCATAAAAATATCAAAAATACTTATATTCTTACATCAAATTTTCAATCTCCACCAAATATTACTTCTTTAAAACTCAGTTTTCTGACTAATTTAAATGAATTTATTTATCTATTAAAATTTTACAAATAAATATATTAATAAGAAAGAGATGACCAATTTAAAAGCAATTAAGCATATTTTAAGGTGTTTGGTTAGTATTTTTGGGTTACGTTATCAAGATGGACTTGTTTTGTCATGAAAAATATAAACACAGGGGGTGTAAATATAATTTTCAAAATCTAAGAGGAGGTGAGTGTAATTATGACAAACTTCAAAGGAGGTATGTGAAATTATCCCTAAAAAATATGACTACTGCCATACATACTTCTCTTTTAAATTTTCAGTGATCTTTTATGCTTACCGCCTTATACATATGCAAACTGAAGAAAGGAGTACATGAAATAATATTCTAATTTCTCAAACTATAGTTGATTTTTTGATAAAATAAAGAAGGTCCAATGAAGAAACTAAAAGCTTTTAATTTGTTTTCGTCACATTTGAGCGGGGTTATTTCTCTTCATTAGATGTTGTAAATTTGAAGGTGCAAACGAAACAACCCTAAGGTAAACCGCTATTAGGAGAAGTTACTTATTGAGAAATTGTGAAAATACTCAAATTGAAACTGTTCCTTGTTTAATTTTATTTTTATTGAATACAAAGATAAGAATACTGAGTAATAACCTACATTATATGAAATACATAACATTATTTGGCATTTTAAGAATTTACTTGTAGGACATCCGCATTAGTTATTTTTACCAGCATAAGTACATACATATATACATACGTACATAATCTCCCTTGTAGTTTGATGTATTTATCTTCTCCCTTATATATATATTTTTTAGATCAAAGAGCCTTAATCAGTTGAATTTATTATTTTTGCATGAAAACTTGATGTGTTATAACTCATGAATATATTAGTCTGAGTGGAATTTATGAATAAAAAAATAAAATGCATAAATTAGTATTCTAAAATTATCATGGCTTTTCGTGTTAGTTACTGGGAAAGAATTCAAGTCTTTAGTCTTTTGTCCTTTTCAGAAAGTCATATTCTGCGGTCATCACTACTGTGTTACTTCTCTATTTCATGTTCTTCAATTTTTATGTACGCACGCACATATGCGACCAAAATCTATTCCACTGTATCTATGTGCGGAAGTACATGCCTTGAAGCCAATTTGGTCTACGAACCCTGAAATGAGAAGCTAGAGAGAACTACAAAAAAAAAATAATAATAATAATAAAATTTATGGAAAATGAGCCAACAAATTAGTGATTATCGAAAAGAGAAGCTTGGTTGAATAAGAAGAATTATGACCTTGAATTGCAAAAAAGAATCACTGGCAAGGCATCTGAACTTGATCGAGTGGTCGCTTAAAGAAATTAGTAAATTTCAACTCATAAATAAAAGTGCAGATATGTTTTTTGACGATACTAGAACAATATGCGCCTTATTGCGAATTTGAGACCGTTCATCCATGCGATTGAGAACTAGGAAACAGAAGTTAGTTTGGTAAGAACCCGAGAAATTATCTCGAAATTAGATAACTAAGGCACTTGTATTCCTTTATTGGAACTAGTAAAAGATAAAGAATTTTTTTGATGGGTATTCAGTGTATATAAATATTCATATAAACACCAAGTCACATTTATTACCTTTATAATGGAATTGCCAAAATTGGATATCATAAAACATCTAATAGTATCTCAAATAAGAGATGAACAATATAAAAGTTTCCTTATCTTAATATGGGGGGTAAAAATAATAGCTGAATAACCGCTGATCTTTGAGGTAGAATTCCAGGCTATGAAAACCACAAAGACGACATGTTACTATTGGTTTGTTTTTTCAAAGAAAAAGTACTTCCATTTCGATTTCAATATTGCTACTTGCGTGCAGCATATACAAAATAAAATGAGAAAATGAGATTGACTGATTCAAGGAAATTAAAGAGAAACAGCACACACGTAATTCTCAGAGCGTGAGAAATTTCCAAGCAAAATCAAACCTCTCTATTTTTCTAATTCCACTCGGCTATAGCCTCTCTGTTCTTTCTCCTCCTCCATTGGTCCTGCATCCTTGTGCAAGAAACTCACAAGCGAGCTTTGTCTTTAAATATAGAACCGAAGCACACACGAACGTACGAGAAATATGATCAGTTGCTTTCTTAATTTGCAGACAAGTTATATGTAATACATCCATCAATATGTCGTTTTAAGCTGCAGAAGTACAAGATTGTGAGAGGAAATGGAATATCTACCACCGGGTTTAAGGTTTTATCCAACGGAAGAAGAGTTGATCTCTTTCTATCTCCATAACAAGCTTGAAGGAACGAGGCAAGACATTAGTCAAGTAATACCAGTTGTTGATATTTATGATCACAGACCATGGGATCTTCCACGTAAGTAAAACATGTTTATATGATCACTAATTAATTCTCTTCAATACGAAATTAATTATTCGAATTGGTTAAACTATTCTTGAATAGATGAAATTGTCTCTTGCATATATATGCTTGATTTTTTGCTTTTTGCCGGACAAAAGTATACCTAAAGAACTTCTTTAGCACAACAGTTTTGCCGAATACAGCATAGCGTACCGTTTAAATTTCTTTTATTTTGGATCACCGTTTGAATTTCTTTGATAGTTTATGACGAAGCAAATTACTGGTTACTTATGATCACTAATTTCCTCTAATTTGCAACTGAGTTTTTTTTTAATACCTAATACTAATATGTAACATCAAATCATTTCTTTTCAAGTTGCAGCCTGTAATACCTAATACTAATATGTAACAATTTTATTTTTAATTGCAAATTCTATAAGGGATTAGGAAATCTTGAATGAAATCGTACAGAAATTGCAACTAACATTAATTATATATTATCAGAATTTGCGGGAGAATGTTGTCGAAGGGACCCGGAACAGTGGTTTTTCTTCATTCCAATGCAAGATAGGGAAGCACGAGGAGGAAAACCAAATCGGCTCACCAATGAAGGATATTGGAAAGCTACTGGCTCTCCCGGTTCTGTTTATTCTTCACAAAATCGTATCATTGGAGTGAAAAGAACCATGGTGTTCTACCGAGGAAGAGCTCCAAACGGGGTGAAAACCCAGTGGAAAATGAACGAGTATAAAGCTGTTGATGGCGAAGCCTCCTCATTTTCACCTCCTAAGGTATGGCTCCATAATCCCTTTAAACTAGTTTTCTGCTCTTTTTCCTTCTATTTGGTTGTCTTTTTTCCCGTGTAATCTGGTCATAAAATTTCTTATATATAGCTCATACTCTAAGCTTCTATTTCGGAACACTTCATCATGCTGTGTTTTGGCCCTTTAGGGTATATAGTACGTGTATATTATGGGTTAAGGGTCTTAATAAATAAATAAAAGAATGAATCCTGCTCTTTGTTCTGATTTTGTTCTCAGTAAGTTGCGTTCGACATGTATATATGTATAGTTACGCCAGGAGATGAGCTTGTGCCGAGTTTATATTGGATCAAAATCGATTCGGGCATTTGACAGACGCCCAGCAGCACCTGGAGTTCTAGTACTTGAAGAAACACGGTCAGATTGTCAACCTCATCACCATGGGGACCAGGCAGCAGCCGGTACTTCCCATCAAATTCATCCACCACTTCTACAAGCAGAACGAGCGAGCTCATCCTCCGGCTCCGGTGAGGACAATAATCCAGCTTCTTTCTCCCAGGCAATGGAGAATGATAGTCATAATTTGGCTTTTAGCAACGAACCCGTGTGGGATTGGGAGCAAATGAATTGGTTTAATTGATTTCTGCCACCAAAATTTAAGTGGTGAATCGCAATAAGGGCTGTATCTTTGTTTATTAGTAACTTCTTCCTAATTATATTTAGTGGTTTGACAAGTAATGTGGGTTCAATTCGAGACTTCCCATCTTGAAAATTAGCTAATTTCATTAGTTTAGTTGATGTAATTTTCTTTCATATTCTGACTCATAATTGTGTTTGAGGAATAAAAGCCATATAATTCCATGTGTATTTTTACTTAGAAGACCATCTAAAGTGTACATATGCAGTTGCCAGGCCATGATTGTCGTCTCGTGACCAAAATGGAAACACATAAAAAGATTGCAAACATTTAAATGGATATGATTAATGAAACCATTTTGTGATACTACAGTCCTCAAACTTGTGCTGCTTTTTTCCTTTTATTTTTGAATATCTAGAGTTTTAGATGCCTATATGCATTCAGCTTCCTGGTAAATCAACTTAAAACTCTTCTACTTTCAGAATATTCTTTTACAACAATAGTATAAAGTATGAGTGTTTACAATATCTCTTTTAATATTAGGACTCTCAGACTTACTTTTAGTTTTTATTTTGTATGTAGTTTGTAGTGCAAAACGTAATATCTTACAACTGGATATCCTAAAAAAAACAGATCTTTCATGTTATTGATAGGTACTTCCCAAATGAACGGGAGTACCAACATTGCTATACAAAGATTTTAGCCAAAAGATACTATGGACCAGTGGTCCTTCAATTTTGCAAGAAACATATTCAGCCTTTGAAATTTTAATTTTATTGAATCAAGGCCAATTGACCGAAATTGACTTACCTGTTAACGGGAGGAATCTGATACAAGTTTGTAATTGCAGCGACGAAGGCGGCATAAATTGATTTCGATCTTCAGATAATTCTATTTTCTTTCATCTATTACCTAATCTTGTCATGAGTATTCTTAACTGCTCCCAAGGATACGTCTTTGCATAAAGCTTGGAGAATACACTATTCTATTGTCAAAATGCCCTCTAAATTTTAATACACAAGATCGTTTTTCCCTTTCCTTTCTTTCGAGATTCAATGTGAAATGTAGTGACCTGTTTCTAGGAGGATGGACTGAGGGAAGATATAAGACTTTTTTTTTTTTTTTTTTGAGGAAAGGGAAGAGATAGACTTTAGACGTGTTTTTATTATCTGAAAAGACATTTGATTATTGAGAATACATATATAATTTTTTTCATATTGCGTAATATACGTAAAAAATGTAACAGAAAATCTCGCATATTTTGTAACTACTGATAATTTCCTTGAGGATGAGAGACCTTTTTGCCCCTTCCCTTTCTCCTTTGTCCATGGGCGGTGCACCTACTCAACTACCATATCATGATTGAAAGAGACAATGTTGTAGTAACATTGTTACAATAAATATTATCAATTTAGTAACAAAATTTACGATTCATTTGATAAAATGTATCATTTACTTGACAAAATATTGCTACTTATTTTCATTCGCCATCGCACATTTTAATCATCAATTAATGTTGCTCAGGGAAAAGATCAAAGTACTCAAGAATATCCATTTACAGTGCGATCATTTCGCTTCCTGACTTAGTTTTCACCTTAATTTTCAATTAGATTTCGGAATAGGACTTATCTCTAGGTTTTTGTTATTAGAATAATTTGTTGTGGTTCCGAAAAACATAAAAAATATTATATATTTATATTTATATATATGTATATTTGTAAAAGTAGTAAATTTTCATGCAAACTTAATATTTTTTTCACATTAATATTATTATTTTTATTGATCGTAACATTGTACCTCGACTAAACATGTCAAATCACGTGATACTCCTAAAGCATATGGTACAACCTTTTTTTTTTTTTTTGAGGCATAAAAGTAAATAAGGGAAACACACCCCTTCTATTTTATTCTCTCTCTCTCTCTCTCTCTCGCCCCCTCCTTCTTTTTGGAAAATTTTTCTTTTGCATTTCACATTTCTCTTTCGAATGCATGCATAATTGATCACATCTGCACGTGTGCGTGTAATTGGGGTGCAGGGTTGATACAGACAATATGTTTTCTACTTATGTTCCGGAAGAAGTAAACAAGGAAAAAGCAAATGGAGAAACGAGGAGTTTAAGAAGATATAAAAAAAGAAAAGGTATACTTGACTTATCCACCGCCCAGATTGAATATGTTTAGTAATCCACTAAATTAACTAAGGTCAATGGAATTACCCTTTATATCTGCAAAATGAAGGTAAAGCCTAAGCGAAAAAACTCAAAAAATAAAAAAAAGAGTATAATTTGTCAAAGAAGGGTAATATAGACACACACACACAACGCATCCAGCACGAGAATTGCCTTAGCAATGCATGCAAGTATCATCTTTAGGAAGATACATTGTGTATTTGGGTAAACCCATTCTAAAAGAATTAGAAGCAAAGATTGGTAACACGGAGTTAGAATCTTATTTCTAATTGTTTGTAGGTTTAATATAAAACTACATTATATCAATCAATATAAGAATATATGAAACTAGTTGTATCGTATCATTTAGTAATATAATATAGTTTTATATTGAATACAGTTAAAGACTAAAAAAATTGATCAGAGAATTTGAACCGAAAGTTTAGAACCATGACGGACACTACCCAGAAACTGGGGGTGAAAATTGTTTGCATGCAAGCTTCCCATCTTACGTATTCTAAATCTAAATCAATACTTGAAATGACGGACACTTCACCAAAAGGTTGTTTTTTCTTGTTGGAGTGTCTACTTTGATGCATGGGTTCTAGCCAAGTGTCATCGTGGGCGGAAAACTGCATGCATTTGGATCTTGTCTCATTATTTCGCCCAGGAGAGATTTGATTAGGATTCCTTTTAGTTAATTCTACTATACAGGGCTACTGGATACATACTGGGTAGTTATTTTTTATTTTCTTTTCTTTTTATTCCACCATCGAAATAAATTTTTGTAGAACCATATGCAATGAATGGATACAAATGTACAGTTGGAGGAGTTTTGCCGAATATACAATTGTACTTGCAGACATTCCAGAAAATTCAGATAGTCACATGTACACAAATGTTCTCCTGGAGTATATAGTATTACATTGGGATAAAAGTATAAAAAGTATTATATTGGATAACATTTTTTTAATCAAATCTATATTACTATTACGTTAGAAAATAAATAATATTAATGAGATTCGAGTCGTGTAGAGTTCTGGCTGATACAAATATCTGTACCATAAACTACCCCTTGTAAGCAATTGCCTTTTGGATTGAGTTGTGGATTTAGGTTTATCTTCAAAAAAAAAAAAAAAAAAAAAACTACCCCCTGTATAAATTGATTTGGAGTTCGAGGGCTGTCGTCCCTTTTTTTTTTTTCCCGGATATTTTGTACTTTTGTACTAGACGGGGAAAGGGCATGTGCGATCCAGACTGTCATTGAGTTATTGTTCAACTCGATGGGACGTAGTCTCGTCTCGTCTCGTCAAATGTATCACTTTCGCAACCAAATAAAGGTTAAGTCTTTTATAGTTTTTGAGATAAATTTCTCGTCTGGTCCTAGCGTGGAACTTTGCATTAATTGTTTGCCATAACTGACGGAAAGGATCCTTAGCCACATTCCAAAATTTTACTGACTTTCCCTTTTGTGATTTGGTTTTTCCTGCTCCGGAGTATTTTTGTTTTGCTTCAGCATGAGCATAACAAATTTTACGAATATTACGTCCACTTTATTTATTTATTTTATTTTTGTACATTTTGGTTCTATGCTATTACCGTTACAAAAACTTTTTATATGATTTTTAAAAATAAAACTCAGTCAAACTCGTGAGAGTTGTATTTAGTATTTAAAAATATTCAAAATTTCATATGCACAAATACTATTCTTTTCAGCCCTTCTATCATTTGACGATTCGGACAACCCTCATTACCAAAACGCCAAAGACCTTCAACGTTGTATAATAGACTGATGTAAATGTATAGCAGAAAGGGAACAAGCAAAACTGTGACTTGGTCTATCTAGTGGAACAATTACATGCACGAATTACGTGCTCTTTTGTAACTTGTTTACGAAAGACTTGTTGGCTGTCTCAAGAAGGAAACAGCATGATGTATGTAATTAATTACCAACCGCGACCTAAAAATATTCTTCTGTACTAGACCAAGTAAACATGAAAGCCAAATTTGCTTGTGCAAAACATGTTATAAAATTAGAAAACTAGATGATGAGTCCCCTCTTGTCGGTCACCACAAAAGGAGTCCATCTAACTTTTCATTTGGGCAGAGAATGCTGGTCTTTCGTTTCCGATAAAGTTGATTTTAAGGAACTTAACAAGGCAGATTTGAGAACGAATAAATAGTTGAACGATTCGAACTCTATGACTCCATATCAAAAGTCAGGGGTTTAAATTCTACCAAATATCATTCTCCTTCTCTTAGTTATAATAGTATAAGTTTGCTCAAAAAAAGATAAACATGGATAGCTATAACTCCACACCAAAGGTCGGGGGGGTTTGAATCCCACCAAGTAACATTCTCCTTTCTTTAATTATAATAGTATAGGTTTGCTAAAAAAAAGATAGACGTTGATAGTTAAGACGTAAAGAAATAACCTTAGCTTTGTTTTCTTCCCTCGACACTCAAGCATAGAGATCCGAAGAAGAGTTGCTACAAGTAAACATCTTAGGGTCTATTTGTTTGGATATGTAATATTTTTTAATTTTTCTTCTTTTGGCTGAAAATAATTTACATATATATATTTTTTGATAAAATTTACATACTTAATAGGAGTAAGTTATTTTCCTTAAAGTTCAAGAATAACATTAAACCTTAATGGCCTATTTTCATAACTTCAATTATCCAAATTTTTAATTCTTATCAACTAATTTTTTTCATAATTTTCAGGTCCACAATCATATGAATATAATTATGTATATTTTACCATTATATTATTTTAAAAATTAATTATAAACAAAACATCTAACCTTAATTACTTATCAAATATTTATTACAATTGTTATTAATCTATTTAACTCATATTAACAATAAAAAAATAAAGACGTCAAAAAAATTAATCTTCAAACGATCTTCATATTGTCACCCAAACACTAAAAAATTGTAACGAAAATAGCATTTTCCATGTAAAATGTTTTATTAAGAAAATAATTTCTTTACAAAAATATTTTGCGTCCAAACAGACAGACCCTTAAATAGATCAATATGCATAAACATGAAATTGCTTCCAGTGCCAGTACATATAATTATTTATACAAACAAGGGGATGGGGGCTTCCGGAATGCTTGCTTAAACGTCTAAACAGACCCTAACTACTCCAACTTCAATAAATACAACAAAACACAGAGAAAGTCCCGGGAGTAGGGCTCTTATATCCGCACATGTTGCTTTGCAAGAGATCTTGGTGATCTCTCATCAGTATTCTAAAGCTCTAATGGAAATAAAGTCAGAAGTCACACAAAAGGAAACCTAATTGTAAATAATCAACATAAAACAAGAACTTCTGTTCTAGCTATACACGGGAAAGCATTCTCCACTTCATTCCATATCACCTGCTCTTCCAAACAATATTATTGTTCATTTGCTCTGTTAGAGCAACAGCAAGCTATCAATGTGCAACTTACAAGACTATTACGTTACATGTCACCATTCATCGTCAAGACTAGCACGGTGGAAACACAAAACAGTACAGACAAATATGAAGAAAGAAGTAAATTCAATGAACATTGCTCCGGTTCCAATCAAATCCGCATGCCTAAGAATGATTGGAATGGCTATGCTCCCAACTGCTGATGCCCCTGTTAAGAACTTTGCAGCATCTATCCATCTACAAGGAATGGAAAGAGACACAGTTACTAGGTGCAAACCGCTTAACATTTTTTGTTTGTGGGGTTTTTTTTTTTTTTTTTTGTTGGGGGGGGGGGGGGGCAACAGACAAAAATCCATATCTCCGCATTAAAATGTATCCATCAGTAAGGGAAAGAGGGGAAAGATGCAACCAAGAAGCATACTCCTACGAGTAACCCAATATCAAACCAAATAACCATCTTGTGGAATTGTGTTTCCAAAACAGAAACATGTCAAAGGAATGATATCAGCAAGCTCTAAAAGAACTAGCTTGGAAGGGAATAGTAGAAAGTTAACTAAAGGAAATAGATAGCAGCAAATTATAAGCATTATAGCAACTAATATTGTTTCTGGACATGATCAATCTGTGTTATGGAAAGAAAGGACAGCTCATACACCAAATCCCAGACAAGAAGGCATGCCAATAATATTCAGGGAATTGATTCAAAAACATCTTCAGTGAATAAGATGATACATAAAATGCTTCAAAAAGGCAAAAATATTTTGTACACATCAAACTAATATTCCCTCAGCCAGACAAATCTTGAAATGAATTTTCATATGACTTATCAACTACTCAGATTGACATTCAGGATGAAGCAATCAAGTTGAAGAAGAGAACACAAGGCCACCAAATTTGTGATTAGATATAAAAAAGCATCCCATATAGGATAACAACAAAGTTAACTAAGTCGCATGACTAGAAGTGATGAAGCTTTGCCAAATATATACTGGGTGCAAAACTTGTAAACGCAAAGCATAAAATTAACTGCACTTCATTAAGGACATACTCACCCTCCACCATCACGACTAGTTAAGAACTGAGTCGTCCCACCACCAAAGAACATACAAGGCATGGGCACTAGAACGTACATGAGAGCTGAAAAAATAAAGACTGGTCAGCAATTCAGAAGTAAGCATGTTCAATAACTAAGCCTCCTATAAGTACTTTTTTTTTTCCCTCCCTTTTTTGCTTTTTTAGAAAAAGCTGCATCAACCCCACTGACCTGATAACAATGGCCACCAGTTATTGTATATTGCACAAGCCTGTAACCAAGAATAAAAGAATTACAGTAATAAGTGAACGGACATGTTTACACCTGCATGAATACATATGTAAAGAGGCAAAGAAAAATTAGCCATATAAAAATAGAACATGGTTATTTCCAAATCCAGTAGCAAGACAGTTATGGACAGAAATGTTTCAAACTGACAGTGCTAATTTCTCCTTAATCTAGGTGATGACTTCGAACATACACGCTACATAAAGTTGCAATCTAATTAGCATAATAAGATTCCCTCTTTCTCCTCCAAGAATGCAGTCCCTTTGATTCTTTTGTGAAAAAACCACAAGACTAAAACACCAACTTCAATTGTTCAACTGCAAAATATAGGCAACATTTAATGGTTGAGTCTACTGATGGGACGGTAGACCAGATCCAAACTTTAGGAAGCAATTTGATAGATCTATTTTGACCATTTCACGCATAATGAAATCTAAGTATGAGTTATAAAGTTAAGCAAACAAGCTAGCCCCACATTCATTCATATTTACAAAATGACTACTCTAAGATCATTTTTTTCTCTCCTTCTTCATTCTTTATTCCTTCAAAATGAGAAACAAGTACTCTTTAACTCTTCAAAGTTGTTCCTAAAATACTGTTTAAGTTCAGTATTAGTAGGCAACAAGAAAACATATTTTGATATTTAGATATGTGGAAAATTGAGAGAGAGAGAGAGAGAGAGAGAGAGAGAGAGAGAGAGAGAGAGAGAGAGAGAGAGAGATGTATTCTCAATCTCACTCCCAGTTCACTAATCACACAAAAGGCTCTCTCTTTGAAGCTAGTTAGCCATACCAATGGCACTTTCAACTACAAGGCCACGGGATTCTGTTGTATAGTCCAATGACACAGCAAAGAAGCAAGGCATATCAACGAGCAAAATGAAAGAGGAAAACGACAATAGAACCACAATACCAGAGACTGGTATCCTAGGAGCACATCAAACTGTGCGCTTCTCAATCAACTCAAAGATACTAGCTTTACTCCTATTCAAGAGATGAGATTGATGACAGGATCATCAGAAAAAACTGGACCTTATTTAACATATAAATAACCTCTCTGTTCACAAAGACTCAGCCAAGAATGCTTAAAGAAGAAAACTGCATAAACTACAGATATCTAACAGCATTTCGCTCTCACAAAATACAAACATATCCAAAATCACCTGAAAAGTAGGTTTAGTAAACCTACCAGGATCTGTAACAATATGCTGGCTGAGAACATGAAAGCAAGTCCCGCAAGCCTGATATGTATAAGTTACATTAGTGCTACAAATCAAACTAAATCAGAAATTCAAAACAAACCCAAATATCAAAGTCAAACTTACACTGCATTCAACGAGCGAGCAACATAAAACAACAAAAGCACCAGGGGACACCAATTAGAACAACCACCAAAAGGAAAAATGTTAGCTTTTTTAAAAAAAAAAAAAAAACAAAGTATTAGTAAAGAAAGCTAGCCCAAATAAGGGGTGCAACCAAAACACAATCTTTTCGCATGATACCACCCCACTAGAAACTCATCAGAGAATGTCGTTTTGTATCCAACAACTGCTAAATCTAATCCCCTATCATTTTACCCACAAAGTTCTCCAATTTCTACTCAAATACTATTATATGGATTATGAAACCTACAGTAATCTTGGCAATTGAAATCCAATAGAACAAAAATACTTAAAATAAATAATAAAAAAGAAATAACTCAAACGGCGATCTTTTGGAGCAATTAAGAGTGAATTGAAGTAGAGGGTTACCTTCAACGGTCATAGCCATATCCGAGTGAGAATCAAAAGGGAGGCAACGATCAGCAAAGAGGAAGGAACAAGTTAAAGTTTGATGTACTACAACGGAATTAACAATTAATTCCTGTATCGCTTTGATCTTTTTCTACTACGATTATTATTTCTTTTTTTCTTTCTTGACTTTTGCCGCTTTCTTCTTATTCTTCTTCTTTTTTTTTTTTTCCCCTTTTCTTTTTCGAGGATATTGAGAGTTGGAAGAAGGCCCACTGAATTCCTAAAATTTGCCGGGAAAAAAAAAGAATAAAAGAAAAAGAAGTCAAGGGATATTTTTTTTGATAATTTTTATAGTCTTCTTAACTATATATATAATATAAAAAATAATTTAATTTTTTGTAACATGCTTTGTACTTTAGAAATTTTAGCAAGAGCCGCTTAGAATATACGCATCTATAACTACTTTTTATTTTTTTATTTTTAACAACGATAAGTTTCTTTAAAAAAAAAAAAAGGAAAAAATTTTCTCAAATAAACACCACCACGATATGAAAACCCCAATTTAGCCCTGGCGCGGAGTCCTGGCAAATTCGTGCGGGGATTAGACATAAAAGCAAATAGGTGAAAGAGTAGGGTTAATAAGGTATGACGGGCAGGGTAGCAAACGGATCCGACAAATACCCACCCACCCAGCCAGAGGGGGGATTCGGAGCTCTGGGAGGAGTCATCACTGTCGGAGAGAGAAAGCAAAGGCCCAAAAGCCGCCCCCTAACTCCCCCACCACCACCAACACCGACACCGGCTTAAACGCCTTCTCTTCTATTTCACAATTTTAATAATATTTTTATATAAACTTTTTTATTTTTATATCCAAGAAAGGAAAAAGAAAAAAGAAAAGAAAAGAAGAAAAACGAATACAGTAATTCGCAGAGCACAGTCAAGCATGTGTAACTGGTTGAAAGTATAGCAGGGAACCATCGCGACCTTCTCGGAGTTCTTGAAAAGTAAGTTTTTTTTTGGTTAAATTATTTTCTTTCTGATATGTTTTCCTTTCTTCCGTATTTTATTATTTGACTGAATTGTTCGCATTATTGATGATATTTTAATGATTAATGCGCGTGTTGTTTGTTTCCTTGTTCAATTTATAGTGTTTGTTTTGAATAATATGAGTTTAGAAACATTTATGCTATTGGCAGGTTAGATATTGTTAGGGCTTTCTTAGTAGTCTAGTTATTATTATTGAGTAATGATGGTTTAGTTGGTTGCTTTTTAACTGCTAACCATTATTATTAGCAAAAGAGGTGTTTTTAATATTCTTTTTTACTTTTAAGTTTCTGACACAACGAAATCTAACTATTTTGGTTTAGTTTTAGGGTTTTCGAAATGGGGAAATGGGATTGATTTCTTGCTTGTGTTTGTAGTGAAATGGTGGGTTCTCATGTGCGTTAACAGCTTGAAATTCAGGTTCTTTTTGTGAAAAGTATCATTTTTGTGAATTAATTTTCTCGCGTGAGCATACTGCGGGACTTTTCGGCGGCAATCCTGTTTAGTTTGTGTTGATATGATGTGATTTTAAACAAAGTTTAGTTTTATATGTTATGGCTATGGTTAGTCAAAATTTCTTTCTAGGAACCTTGCAAGTTCAAATTGCATTTGAACTTTTTGTACTCCCTCCATCCCATTGTTCATGTTGTGTTTCAACTTTGTTGTGTCACACTTTTTGCTGTCCCAAAATTTGAGTCACTCTACCATTTTGTTGCAAGCATTCCATAGATATCCTTGGAGTAGACATTGAAAAAAAATAAAAAGAATTTTATTAGGACCCAAAATAAACTATCTAATTGGAGGAGGAAGTGGTGTGTGTTGAAACAATCTCCACTCTATTGGACTTAGAGCCTTTTCTCAATAGTTTTTTTCTACCTGATTTTAGCTTTTTTTTTTTTTTTTTTCAAAAATTTATTTTCTGATGTTCTCAACTGCTTTTTTTTACTATGTTTTGGATTTTTTAAGCTAAAATCAGGAGCAACTGATTTTCAACTTTTCTAAAATCAGTTTTTATAAAAATCAGAAGCAATTGAAAACAAGCCCTCAAACTTGTGCATGACCTTAAGATATCAACAAAGGCATTTGAATTAAAATCGGACCCAAGGGATCATTACTAGACAAATATAAAAACATCATATGATTTTCACACTTGTAAATGGGACAAACTTGGAGCTACGTCTCAAAGATAACTGATGTTGTACTGTACATGTAAAGTTGGAAAATTGATAAATGTTCCTTATTTGTGGACAGAGGGTTTATTGAAAAACACAATTTTTTACTAGATATTGAAATGTTAATGTGGCCTATTGTACTTTTGTAAACCCTTAAAAAGAACAGAAAATGCAAAAGGGAAAAATGGTTTATCAAACAAGTGGTGGTCCATTGTGTGGAAAGACAAGGGACTTCAAGCTTATTATGGGTACGGTAAACTTGAGTAGGATATATGCTGTCTGTGGTAAGTTATCTCACTTGGCATAACTTATAGATCTTGCTTTTTTATGAGTCACTTGAAATTTACTGATTCCCAGTAAATTTGTTTTGAAGCAGATTAAGATGGCGTGGACAGATAAGGATAATGGCAATGTGAAAGAAAGGGATTTGGCAGGTGAAAATGGTTACTTGAACAGAGGGCTGCCTTTTACAGTTTCTGGAGGCTCTCCAGTTAGCAATAATACTGTTAAGAAGATCTTTGAAGGGAAGGATGCTCTGTCTTATGCCAATATTCTTCGCTCCAGAAACAAGTTTGTTGATGCACTTGAGATGTATGCAAGTGTGTTGGAGAAAGATAGTGAAAATGTTGAAGCTCACATTGGGAAAGGAATCTGCCTGCAGATGCAGAATATGGGTAGGCTTGCTGTTGATAGCTTTGCTGAAGCCATCAGATTGGATCCGCAAAATTCATGTGCTCTCACACATTGTGGCATTTTGTACAAGGAAGAGGGCCGCCTGGTCGAGGCTGCTGAGGTATGCTTGTTTCTTTTTGGTTATTTCTTTATGTGAAAAAAGATTTATTTTTTATTAGCTTTGCCTCATTCAGTTATTTTTCTTTTGTCTTATTCTGCTGAAATCTCCCTTATTCCTTACACTGCTTCCCGTGTTTGACCATTTACATCGGCTTTTAGATAGAATCTTGAGTTTTCTCATGAATAATTGTCTGACTCAAGTTGGAATACAGGAAACTTATCCCTCACTCTCCATACATGCATAAATACATTTGTATGGGCTTGTACAACCTTTTCTTGTTTTGCATACACTTGATATGTCTATTGCATAGGTGTTACCTATCTATGACTTGGATCTGATCTACTTAAAGTAATTATGTTGTTGTCTTAATTGTCACCAACAGAAGAAATGCAGGAAAAGTTCAAATTGAAAATCCAACAGCTTTTTCTTCTTATATGTCTTTGTCCAAACATATTAGGATATGGATTAAACTAATGCAAAACCATAATCTGAGAGACTGAATATGAAACTTCGCACTGGCAATGTACATAAGTGCCTTAATGTTGAGTTTTTGAAAATGAATGAAATCAACCCATAAAGGGGGCACCTGAAATTGAAATTTAATTGCCTGTTTTAGGTGCAATTTCGTTTGCATAAAATAGGTTTGTTTGAGATTTTCTTAAGTGAGAAGCCATTTCTAGATGTTCTGGTTTGGATTAGTTTGAGAAGGAAAAAATTGTTTCTAAGATCTTTTGGATTTTTGAACAAATATCCTGTTAACATTTTGATGAGCTTTCGTAGTAATCCTTTATTCAAGCTTTTCAATGAAAATATGGTTGAGCAAAGGAGAACAGGTTATGAGGCTGTTGAGTGTTTGTAGCCTAAAATTGTTGAAAGCTCAGGTGAAGAGCATAAGAAAACAATTCTTAGTTTAAAAAAAATGTGGGGATTGATGGAAACAAAAAACAGATCTATGGATCCAAGCTTGAGGATTGATAAATAAATATAAATCTTAATTGAACTTTAAACACTCATGTTCCATCATAAGCTAGAAACTGTCCCATTTTTGGTAGATAAGCTCTGATGCTGATTATTTGAATTGGCAATTTGCAGCTGCACATTGCTTTTCTAGTCGTGTTTATCGTCTTTTTAGCTTTACTCCAGTTTGTTAAGAGTCTACCTATTTGCAGCCTGTCTGATGCTCTCTACTGTAGGCTAAGTCAATTGTTTTGATATTAATTTCCAGACATCTCATTTGGAATTTCAAATGACTAGCTGGATAGATTTCTTTTCATGCTTGAATGGTCTTATTCTTATCCGAGTTCATTTTTGCAGTCATATCAGAAAGCTTTAAGGGCTGATCCTTCATATAAGCCAGCTGCGGAATGCCTAGCGATTGTACTAACTGATCTCGGGACAAGCTTGAAGCTTGCTGGTAACACTCAGGAGGGAATCCAAAAGTACTACGAGGCGATTAAAATAGATCCACGTTATGCTGTAATTCATGCTTTCTTCAACTTTTGCCTTCTGATTCCTAGTTCCTGTTGTTTTATAAATATGGGTTTCATTGTTAACATGATGATGAATTCTTGCAGCCTGCTTATTATAACCTTGGTGTTGTTTATTCTGAAATGATGCAATATGATGTGGCCCTTAATTGCTATGAGAAGGCTGCACTGGAGAGGCCTATGTATGCTGAAGCATATTGCAACATGGGTGTCATCTATAAAAACCGAGGAGATCTGGAGTCAGCGATTGCCTGTTATGAGAGGTCCACCACCACGATTTATACCATCTTTCCTTTTCATTTCCCCTTCTTGCCCTAAAAATTATATTCGTAGTTGTCTGCATCTGATTCCACATGGTCTTTTGCCAGGTGCTTGGCTGTGTCTCCAAACTTTGAGATAGCTAAGAATAACATGGCAATTGCCTTGACCGATTTAGGCACAAAGGTAATCAAGATAGTAATTGCTGCTATCTCATCCTCAGTTTGCTGATTAGAAATTGCACGGGATTGTCATTATAGGGCTAATGGATTCGAATTTATTGAACATTTTGACCTCCTTTTTTGTGGTTTTGCCTCGAGTCGTTCTGATGCCGAAATGTCAACTATCTGTCCCTATTCGTTCTTGTTGATTGTAAGCTAGAACAGTTGCTTTGTGAACACCAAAATATATGACACTGACTTTTCTCCATTGTACCTCATTTGGAATACACTCGTTTGAGAAGTCAGGGAATGATGTAATGCAAGAAGAATGACAGTAATAAATGTCACCTCAGTTCATGATGCAAGTTTAGATTTTTTTGGTGAATACCAAGTTAGTTTTGCAAAACCTTAGTAGAGAAGATCTGAAAAGAAGAAAGAAAATTTTATTGATTGTAGAATAATGAATGATGGTTCATTGCTAGAAAATTTGGGTTGAAGAACTTGACAATACTACAAACTAAACTAACAAGGAAAATGTAAATGAAACCCTAAAAGAGCTTTACTACAGTGCTTAATGGTAATTTCAGAACTTTTTTTTTACCCTACTGACACGGGAGCAATAAATTTTTCCCCCCGTTGGAAAGATGTCCAATATCATTTCCGGAAGATAAGGAAATTTCAATCTCAGAGCCAATTATAGTGTCAATTGGCCAATTGGCGCCAATTATAGTGTCAATTGGCACAATAGACTGACAATTTTGTTCTATAAAAGGGAAATATTTTCAATATTTTATATCGATTAGTTTGTAATTTTGGAAGTCTTCTTCTTTAATATGGGAATGTTTATTTCTACTTCCTTCTAGGTCAAATTGGAGGGAGACATCAATCAAGGTGTGGCATACTACAAGAAAGCACTATATTACAATTGGCATTATGCTGATGCAATGTACAATCTGGGGGTTGCTTATGGTGAAATGCTTAAGTTTGACATGGTAATGTGTACTTTTTCTTATGATCATTTACAACATGATAGTTGGCGATGGATATTATGTGGTTGCAGTTCTTGCCTCTGCCGCTGTTGGAATATATTTATTTATCTTAAGTTTGATAGGAGTTTATTGTGCAGGCAATTGTGTTTTATGAGCTTGCGTTCCACTTCAACCCTCATTGTGCAGAGGCATGCAACAATTTAGGGGTGATATACAAGGACCGGGACAACCTTGATAAAGCAGTGGAATGCTACCAGGCAATATTGGTGCTTTGTGCATTTATAATAACGGAGTCATTTGGTTTTCTATTTATTTACAGAACTTTTATCATGTATTTTGCAGATGGCTTTGTCAATCAAACCAAACTTCTCGCAGTCATTAAACAATCTTGGAGTAGTTTATACCGTTCAGGTTTATTAACTATGACCATGATTTCAATGTTGATGTGGAAGTGTTTGTAAGATAATCGTTTACGTATATGATTGCTTATAGGGTAAAATGGATGCAGCTGCAAACATGATTGAGAAAGCCATTGTTGCCAATCCTACATATGCAGAAGCATATAATAATTTAGGTTCTCTCTCTCTCTCTCTCTCACACACACACACACAGAGGGACATATGTATGTATTTTGTTTTGTCCATTCACCTACTAATTTTTTAAATTCTCCCAACTACCTTCATGTTATTCCTGTGTAAATCTATTTTTCCTTTAAGATGAAACTACCTTCGTGTTATTCCCTTGTAAATATCTTTTTCCTTTGTATATGCACAAAGTGAAGAAAGAGCGACAATTTTTTTTTTTTTTGATATTCTACTTGCTGCAAATCTAGTTTCGTTTATGAAAGAACTCTCCTATATTTATTTTTCTCTCTCTCCTGAATAATCACTTCAGGACACCCTAAATGGGGATGGAGTTCAGTTAAACGGTAGATTTCAGGGTAAAGTGGAGATTATTTTGATGATCTTTCAGCATTCCAGCTTAATTGTTCATCCTTGGGTCTTTTTTTTGCATGGCACTTTAACAAGGGAAAAACGATAGCTGTGTGCAGATCAACTAAATCGTTTTTGGAAACTCGAGTTTAGCATTTCTAGCAACACAATCTTATGGTTTGTGTTACCGGATTGACTTTATGGTTTCTATGTCCATTGGTTAGTGTTAGATGATCTCCAGTTTCCTGATGGGCATGGAGATGACATGATTTTAAATGCAGAATTGACTTGCTTTTACATGGCTGTGTGGGTCTTGTATAGCTCTTCTGATGGCTTTGGTTGAGGGGAAAAAAGTGCTCTGGTTGGTATAGGGAAAACAAAGTTTGTGCACGTGTTGATTTTTTTGATAAATGATGTGCTTGACCGTGACATGGGATTGCAATCTTTGTATAAATGGTAGTAGGAAATGGTAACTCTAGTCCTTCCTCCTGTCCATGGGCAAAACAAGTAGAAAGATGTAAGGCTGATCAAAAGCTTTCCCATTATGAGTTGATTCCAAAAACCTAGAAACTCACTCCCTATTATTTTTCTCTGCTTTAAATCGAGCTTGGGTCATATTTGATATTTTTTGTTGTGGAAGTCAAAAACCAAAAGAGTGAATAAATTTGTTTTGGGTCCATGTTTTGAAATTTCTTTAAAAGAAAAGATGGATGAATTGACCACCAAATGGATGGGCCTTGCACAGACGGTACGTGTATTTTATTTCATGTCAAGTCGTGAGACTTAAAAGAAATTTATGCAGGACTGTTTTCTTAATTTTCTTCAATAAAGAAGTGCTTATCAATTGTCATCTTCTATGTCGCAGTGTATGTCTAATTTTTAGAGCTTTTTCTTTGCTTTACCTTTTTTAATTATTGATAAGCTTATTGGTGGTATTTTATGTACTAGTAATATGTTATGCTCTTTTTGGTTGTAGGAGTTCTTTATAGAGATGCTGGCAGTATATCTCTGGCTATTGAAGCATACGAGCGTTGCCTTAAAATCGATCCTGATTCTCGTAATGCAGGCCAGGTATTGGTTTTCTGATCTGAAACATAATTGTATTTTCAGCTCTAAATATGTAGTCTTATTCATTCAATAGCTTTCCCATCCTTCCCCATTTTTCTTCTTCTCTTCTGAACTCTCTGACTTTTAAATTCTATTTATCTGGCTTCATTGATCCTATGTCCCTCATGTTGTGACACTTTATTTTGTTTTCTATTTTGCAGAATCGGCTGCTTGCAATGAATTACATAAATGAGGGAACTGATGATAAACTATACGAAGCTCATAGGTTGAGTTTGCTACCAGATATATGTTGCTTTTCTTCATTTTTCAAGTTACAGGCTGCATTATGTGTATGCATGAGGGTTCCCTGGAGGTTTTCTCAGTGTTTTTTGAACAAAATGCATGCTTGCACTGGCATAGTTGATGTCACAATTGTTCCTATTTTAGTGAATCGTTATGAAAATTTAAGGTTATTTTGAAAGACCCATTAGCAGACAAGGAAATTTACGTCCAATTCATTTCTGGCCTTTTGTTCTCCTCCTTGTTTTTTGGCCTGTCCTCTCTCCCAGCTCTATGTTGGCCAAAAGAGTTAAATTTTGATATGCTAAATGTCCTGTAGGTAAATTAAAGCTAATGGTAATTGAATATATAAATTACAGTAGATGGAAACTGTTGAAAGTTCTGCGGTAAGCACTTGTCTTCTATATCTGTTGCCAGAGCATGTTTAGGCAATTTGGTATATGTTCATGAAGTTGGGCTTCCATTTAAAAACCAGTTGGCAACAAGTGGAGTGGCCTGAAAACTTTATTAACTAATTTTGAATTTCTTGGGATCCCAATGTGCACTTTTGGTTCTTAATGATATAGTTCATTGTTCTTATGTTGAACCTAATTGCACTGTTTGTAGCTATGAGAAGGTTGTCTCTTGGGGTTTTTCTAGTGTGGAGAGTTGGGTTCTCGATCCTTGGCTTTTGCTTTGAAAATGATTTAGCGATAGGAACTATGGCACGGTAGGTTTGTAGGTTTTGTTGAAAAAATTGGGAACCGCATTCGGATGTATGGGTGGCAACACATAAGCCTTAAAGTTGAATGGCTGGACCTGGCACAATATATGACATCAGCATAATCTTGTGTGTGAACTATTACATATGTTGCTGCCCTTGCATAAAATCAATATGATAATTCGGGGAAGACATTACAAAAGACTAAACTGATCAGTATTTTCTGTCATAAAATCAATATGATCAATATTACTTGAATGGCTGCATAAGTCTGAACTGATCAGGATTTTCTGTCATAAAATCAGTATGATAATTGGAGGAAGACTTTACAAAATACTCTGGATTTGCTTCCTATTTTGTTTGAGCTTAGGAACTGGGGAAACTATCATGGAGACTATATGCTACTCCATGACCATGTAGAGTCAAATTAAAGCATAATGTGTTGAAAATCAAATCATTTTTATTATTGTCTAGTAAAATGTTCATTGAGGACATCATTTTCTCCTTCTTTCCCTTAATGTGTTAACTGTATAGTTTGATGGTTTGGGAGAGTTAATGTTTTTCTCCGTACACGAGTGTGCTCCAGCAAGTTTTGTGTACAAAAAGCTCATTAAGTAACATTAAAATAAAATATTAAACCTAGACACACGTGCAAAGGTTAACCTATCTTTTCTCACTTATTGGTGCTGCAAGTGATTGTGGTCCATAATTGATGATAATTTCTTTTTGACTGTAATATCTGCGATATGACAAAGGCTGTGTGTTACTAATCCCAACTGAAATATAAAACAGAAAAATTTGCACTCTCTATCAATTGGCTTTTAACTATCTTTTATTGACTGCTCAAGAAATGAAAAGATGGAATTCATCGGATATATGCCCACAATGGCAGTTATCTTTTTCTTAATTGTTCATTTGTTGCCAGGTTGAATTTGTTTTTAAAAATTTTGTTAAGTTATTTAGAGTGCTAGAGTCCATTTTTAACTTTCTCTGAGGCCTTATTTAAGTTGGAATTTGTACATGCAGGGAGTGGGGCAGGCGCTTCATGAGGTTATATCCCCAGTACACCTCATGGGACAACCCTAAAGATCCAGACAGATCACTTGTTATTGGATACGTGTCTCCTGATTATTTTACTCATTCTGTGTCATATTTCATTGAAGCACCACTTGTCCATCATGACTATGCAAATTACAAGGTTGTGGTTTATTCGGCAGTCGTAAAGGTACAAAAAGTTGCAAGTTTCTGTCTCTAACCTATTCATGATTGCTGGCAAATTTTGTTAGATCATGTCACGGTTGTCATATGCTTCTTGGTGATTTTCTCTGTCATTATGTCCATTCTTTCCTATTGAGTGCAATATGTAAATGTATACTCTGCTTTCTGATTCTTTATCCCTTTGGAAACTGCACTATAGCTTTTTAAGCCTTAAAGATTGTCAATATGTTTTTCTGTACAATGTATCAGGCAGATGCAAAGACTATTAGGTTTAGAGACAGAGTCTTGAAAAAGGGTGGTATATGGAGAGACATATATGGGATTGATGAGAAAAAGATTGCCAGCATGGTTAGAGAAGATAAGGTTGATATACTGGTTGAACTCACAGGTCATACTGCAAACAACAAGTTGGGAATGATGGCCTGTCGGTCCGCTCCTGTTCAGGTACTTTTGAGGCTTACACTTACCTTATCACAATCTCTTCTATATTGTCTGTGGCACTTCTTCGATCAGCATGTCTTTTAACAGTAAGAATACTGCCTTAATCCCTGTGTCTAAATAAATAGATATTCTTTGCGAAACCAGTTTCTTGATATAAACACTTATTGATCTTTTAGCTAGACAAAGAAAGTTGTTTCTGGGGTTGCAACAAACCTTATTCAGATTTATTAGACTTGCGCCATTATTCAGAAATCAGGTTTTAATGATTAAGTGGGACTTGACTTATATTATACATCTAGTTCTACCTTAAACTTGGAGTTAATTCATATAGGCAATCTTCTATTGATTTGACTCCTATTATTATGATTGGATTGCATATTATACATATGCTGATGATGATAAGATCTATTATACGATGTAGCTGTTGGTATTCAGTATTAGGCGTGCACGTATCTACCAAAGATCCATTACTGTGGACATTTTGAAGTAAAAAATGTTTATCACCTTGTTTTTTTACAGTAATTTCCTCTGGCATTTTCTATTGTGATTGGACAAAATTACTCTAGTTACCATGTTTTTCAGATTTATCTCTCTCTCTCTCTCTCTCTCTTTGTGGGCATATGAATGGATTAGTGCATTGATGAGTAACATTGTGAGGTCTTTGTCTTCTCTTTTTTCTTTTTCTTTTTGGATAAAAGTTTGTTTTATTCCCTTACCAACTTAAATTGTTAGATGAGATGGCCAAGTTTATAGTTTAAAGAAAGATAAATGGAAAACAGCTTTGCCTTTTGAATTTTGTGTCTACCCAGAAAAATTATTGCTCTCTCTCTCTCTCTATAGATGTGCGTGGCGTGCACACGCACACACACACACGAGGGAGGGACAAAGGAAAGAATCTTGTTGCCAAGATTACCTTGTTTCAGTCCTATTCTCTTGTTAGGCGAACTTTTCCTTTTTTTTTTCCCCCTTTCGAATGCTGTCACTCTACAAGCCTAAGTATGCCTTTGTCAAGACTCTACATCATCAACTCTTGAGTACTCGATCAGGTGTCTCTTGTTAGTTTGTTACTAATTCTCTTAATTAGTTTCTGACTTTTGTGCTTATGTAATAGGTGACCTGGATTGGCTATCCAAATACAACTGGTTTGCCCACCATTGATTACAGAATCAGTGATGCTTTGGCCGACCCTCCTGATACTAGGCAGAAGTAGGTGATCATTTGATGGTTTGAGAGCTATATAATCTTAGTTAATATTTAGGGAAATAATTTACACACTCCACTTCTTGATTTACATATTTCACTTTTTATCTTTTAGACCAAAAAGTTATTATTATTTGGGCTGACCATTTTTGTATTAAAATTCAAATATTATAGCTCATGAGTATATTAGTCCAAAAAATTCTTATTATTTGGGCTGACTATTTTTGTATAAAACCTAAAATGTCCTGGGTATATCAGTCTAAGTGGATTCTATAAATAGAAAAGTGGATTATACACATCATATATACCCAAAATTTCCTATTGGACTATTTGCATCTTCTTTTGATTGCTGATACTTATGGCAGACATGTTGAGGAGTTAGTCAGATTACCAGAGTGCTTTCTTTGTTATACACCTTCCCCTGAAGCGGGGCCTGTTTGTCCTACTCCTGCTCTGTCCAATGGCTTTGTCACTTTTGGTAGCTTTAACAATCTGGCAAAGGTATTGATTACAGTTTGAAGAAGCATACTTCCAAAGTATTCTTGATCTTCAGTTGGGAGCTGATAGGCTCCAAGTTTATTCTTATCAATTTTTATTGTTTTCTTAATATCAGATAACTCCTAAAGTACTCCAAGTTTGGGCAAGGATTCTTTGTGCAGTTCCAAATTCTCGGCTTATCGTAAAGTGTAAACCTTTTTGTTGTGATAGTGTGAGACAGAGGTTTTTTTCAACACTAGAGCAGCTGGGGTTGGATTCAACCCGTGTTGATCTATTGCCTCTAATTCTCCTCAATCATGATCATATGCAAGCATATTCTCTCATGGATATAAGGTAACTACACTGTTAATAAATACCAATCTTGGCATTTTATTTCTTTCAAATAGTTAAATCATATTTTTGCTGTTCCTAGCAAATAAATTAAAAAGTGGGTTTTGTTGGGGATACTGAAACAGTTACAAAGAATAATAAAATAAAGTAATTGGATAAACAATAAAAAGAAGGGAGAGAGTCCCCATCTGTTAAGTTTTCTGATGCTCCTGGATGAATCTTTGTGTCTTAGATGTCACTTGGTTTTGGTTTTTGTCAAATCATTGTGTCAATGGCAAACTAGATAATGCTCTAACTGAAATGTCTGCTAAATCCTGTAGAGCCTCTTGCAATTGGGTGAGGACCTTATTATTCCCTCAAATTTCATGGCAGACTGGGAAGTCGAACTAAATGGTTCTGCACCTAATTTGATGCTTTAATGTCCTTGTGTAATCATCTCATATTTCGCAGTGAGAATCAAAAGCTAGTACAGTAATCTCTACTATTAATTTGCAATGCGTAAAGCAATATTTTAATATTAATTTGCAAAGCATAAAGTGGCAGCTTCAAACTTGAAACGTTTAAGGTTTTTTGCCCCTTTCTAGCTCTTATAATGGGAGAATTATAGCTGCCAATTGATTACTTGAACTTGTGCTGACATACCTTGATTGTCACACAGTTCTTGGTTTTTCTCAGTTTGCAAAACTTACTGATCTTTATCATTGTTATGTGTAGCTTGGATACATTTCCTTATGCTGGAACAACTACAACATGTGAATCTCTCTACATGGGAGTTCCATGTGTCACCATGGGTGGTTCAGTCCATGCACATAACGTTGGCGTGAGTCTCCTAAAAACTGTTGGTAAGTAACTTGTGAGTTTTTCAGTTTTGTTGGTCATCAAGGTAAATTAGTCTTGACTGTATTGGGAATGTAAGAAAAGAAATGATAATGAAGATGTACATGAGTATGACACGATGTGCTTTGAATAATATCTAACGATTATTAAGATGGAATTGATGTGACAGTTTTCTTATTTTTCATGCTGAAAAATGGTAGGAGGAAAATGAGGATGATAAGCATATTATTTCCCATGTTTCTGTCTCACTTCTAGCTGCTGGAAAATTGTGCCCTTGATTTTGGGAGCATGATTTATGGGCCTTCTAGCAACATGTGAAGAAGCTTTGACTCGTATCGTGATTTATGCAAGACTAAATGGATTTTCCTCACGGCAATTGCATTGCAGGATTGCCAAACCTGGTTGCTAAGAATGAAGATGAATATGTGCAACTGGCTGTACAGTTAGCAACAGATGTTACTGCTCTTTCAAACCTGAGAATAGGTCTGCGAGATCTCATGTCCAAGTCTCCCCTTTGTGATGGATCAAAGTTTGTACAGGGACTAGAGTCAGCCTACAGGAATATGTGGCACGGATACTGCAATGATGACGTGCCATCTTTAAGGCGCATGGAGCTTTTAAAACGACAGCAGGAGCAGGAGCAGGCGCAGCAGGAGAACTCACATGCACAAGATGTAGTTCCAGAAGAGTCAGCTGTCAAATATTTGGACCCAGAAAGGATCTGTACTTCTAATGATGGTCCGTTTGTATCAGTTATGGCTAATGGATTCAGTCTGGGGCAATCTTCAATCGTAAACCAACCCTCACCTGCTGAAGAAAATGGGTTCTAGTCAAACCAGATGATCTGCTGAGGCAATTTGTGGCTAGTTATGAAGGCCTGCATCTGAGGAATTTTCTGGATGAGCGATTTGATTGTTCGCTAGCTTGTGCAATTGCACATTTTCAATCGAGCCTCCTGTATAATATATTCGATTGAGGCTTGATGGGCTGGTACTGATGTTAGCAGTGGTGGCAACCAACTCTTGCATAGCGTTTAGGCTCAGATTTTTTTCACCAGAAGGATGCTGGCAGCATTGTTTACTCAAAACTTGACCTGCTGAAGGTATAGAAATCTAGCTTATTGCAATATGGAGGTGATCATATAGTATTTGTATTACGGTATGCCATTCCATATCTACCCCTGCACCAAAAGATGGGGTTTTTGTAAAATATAGGGTTCTGTGAATGCTTTTTTTAAGTTTTTAATTTTTCTTTTGACCAGTTGGCATCCAATGACGGTTCATTCTTGAAAGCTTGAAGAATTTGTCAAGAAATAGACTATGTAGGTGTAGATTAACTTGAGTGGCAAGTGCTTCCTGGCCTCAAAATATAAAAGCAAGCATGCTTTTGGGAGAATTGTATTCAAGTTACGAAGAATTTGTCAAGAAATAGATTATGTAGATGTCGAATTAACTTGAATGGCAAGTGCTTCCTTGCCTCAAAATATAAAATCAAGCATGCTTGTGGGAGAATTGTACACCAGCTAAGGGAAGGGTGGGGGATCAATAAAATCAGTCCCAGCGCACCCCCCCCCCCCCCCCCCCTCCCCACTGCTTTCTGCCCCACAGCCTCGATCGTTGACAAGAAAAGATAAAAATTAAAGCTGCTTATTTAGTACCGCACTCTGTTGAATTGAACGTATCTACAGAATTCATCTCTCCAGTTTTCTAATCAGCAGTTAGAAAGATGAAGAATGTAGCACAGCCTCCTCCATCATTGACGAGAAAAGATAAAAATTAAAGCTAGTTAATTTGGTCCTGCACTCCGTTGTATTGAACATATCTACAGAATTCATCTCTCCAATTTTCTAATCAGCAGTTAGAATGATGAAAGCAGATCCTTGAATGCCATCGTATTGACGCATTCCCTTTTGAAACACGGAAGGTAAGAATAAATTGACCGCTTTGACACATACTATGGCCATATTTAAATTTGGGTTAGCAAAAGCTAAGGAAATGTTGATTTTCCTTCAGTGTCACACATGCCACATCACCACTGGGCTAACGGCCTGGTCAGGGGAGACCTTAAGGTTCTCCCTGCTGTAGGTCCGGAGATTTGATCCCACAATTTGCAACAGTTAGGGGGTTTCAAGGGAGGAAGGGATTTCGAGGAACCATACCCCAAATTGTATATGACAAATAGTTTAAGACTTTACCCAATACACTATCGAGAGCCTCACCCAACTTGTGTGAGGCAACAAAACTTGTAATACAACAGTGATTTATCAAAAAATACATGCCACATATTAACAAGAGATGAGGCTCAAGATTAACAGCAGATTAAATCAGCGTGCATTGAAATTGAATATTGGAGGTCTAACAAGTAACAGCTACCTTAAATGACAATAACGGAAAACCAACAGTAAGACGAACAAGAGTGAAATAAAGCTAAAGCCAACTTCTGTCATCACCCTCTCTCAACATCTCCCAAAGGTTTTTTCCAGGATGGAAATACAAGCAACCAAACGAGTGTTTTAACATTCTGAATATGAAGCAGTTCTTTAGACTCGACTAATAAATCTTCAAAACTTGAGGCTGATGATATACATCAATCTTTGACCACAGCCCGCAGTATCTTCACATCATGGATTGGTCTGATTGGGAAGAAAAAGATAAGGTTATCAAAAATCTCAACTATGCTGCACAAGAAAGTGCAAATGTAAAAGAATTGCTTGAACGTGCAAGAAAGATCAGCTCAAAGAGCATATTTTGCAACAGATGCACAACAAAGAATATTACTTAAATTTGGGGAACTTCAAGAGGAGTAGGAATGGAAAATAACATTGAAAGAATACACAATGCTAGTACCATTTTGTAATTTTGGTAAATAAATGAGCAACGACCACTTCAAAATACTAAATAGTTAGATATTGATCTAAAGGTTGGTTGCAAATTTGCAAATATACAGGGCCAAATAGCAACAGTTCATTCCCTACATTGTATAAAAGATGTGGTCAATCACATAGTCAAGAAAGACAAACCTATCTGTGTTGTCAGTTTGAACTGTGCCAAGTCTCTTGACAATTTCCATTCCTCTACATACCCTTCCAAATATTGTATGTTTCCCTGCACACCAAAACAATAAATGTCAGTCTTTATCAACTGCTGAAAATGATTCTTACACAGATTGATGAATGAAGAAAATATTTCTGGGATTTTGGATAATTAGGTTCATGAGTTATGCAGTATGGGTAGATATACAATTAAGGAAACAAAATTGAACCCAGCCCCATCCCCCCCCCCCCCCCCCCCCAACCCAACCAAAAAAAAAAAGGAGCAGCAAAGAAATAAGGAATGGGAGAAGGGGGGGAAACTGCACTACATCATGCCAAATCCAGATGGGTCTGCCCATCTTATATACCTGGTGTCAGTTTGAGACAATTTTTATGCCTTCGACCAAAAAAGAGTGCGCTACTAGAGATTCAACCGTGCAACTTCAACAATTGATAGGAGATAATACTGATATTCTGACTGTAAACAGAAGGAAGACATATATAATATAATTACCATCGAGCGACTGTGCAGGTGCCAAGGTAATGAAAAACTGGCTTCCATTAGTGTTTGGACCAGCATTAGCCATGGATATGATACCAGCTCCCGTATGCTTAAGCTGCGGACTAATCTCATCCTCAAATTTGGGACTGCAATTCATAAGAAATTATAATCACATCCTTCCATAGTATATGTCAAAACTCAAATTTATAGCAAAACACGAGAACAAGTTATGCAAAAATCGAACGAAACATCATAAAATGCGGATTCTAAAATACAACTATAATGTTAAATGCACGAGTGTGTTTTGGAAAGCCTCTATCAGTGCATCACACAGCATTGCAGTCCAAGACACCATCTATTTCAATGAGATCGTCCTGATTCTGAAAATCAAACGGGCTTTGTAATCTTTAAAAAAAAAAATCTAGTTTTGATTGTTGAGTAAAATATAATTCACCAAATAAAAGCAAGGAAAAGAAATAGAACATACATATTTTCTTGGTATTGAATTTACACTGCCCAAAAAAGAAAAAGGAAACACTGCCCAAAAAAGAAAAAGAAAAAGAAAAAGAAAAAGGAAAGAAAAAAAATGTGATACCCATAGATAGACTCGCCACCGCGGCCGGTGCCAGTAGGGTCTCCGCCTTGCACTATAAAATCCTATATAACAATATTATTTCACAATTAAACTCCTTCTACTTGTACTTACAATTTGATATAAGCAAGATTAAACCAAAGATTCGAGGGTAGGAGAGGAACCTTGATGATTCGGTGGAACTTGACGTCATCGTAATAGCCACGGCGAGCCAGCTCTATGAAGTTCCGGCAAGTTCTTGGCGCGTGCTTGTAGTACATCTGTATTATTATTATTATTATTATTATTATTGATGATGATGACAAACAAAAGGAAGAAAAAACAGCAAATCTAAAAGAATTAATATTAGAAAGCAAGAATGTTGCCAACGGAGAAAAGGCAAAAAGAAGTAGGCAGATACCTCAAGAGTAAAGGAGCCCATGGAGGTTTCCAGAGTCACCTCCGGTGCTCCTCCTTCTGAACTAGCCCACATCTTTCTCTCTCTGGATCCCTATCTAATCTATCTCGTCTTCGCCTCAGACTTCTCTCGACTGTTGAGAGCGCCACTCAACTAGACACTGGTGCTGCTGCTAAACAACTATGTCCCAGATTATTAGCACAATATTTTTAATTTAAAAAAAAAAACTCAAATCAATTGAGTTGGATTTAGGGTTGTAAACCAACCAAACTAATTGACAATTGAAGTTACATAACATGAGATTATTAAGTCAAGCTCATTTATCATTGGCGGAACCAGAAAAAATTTTTAGTAGGGTCAAAATTAACATTATAATTTCTTACTTACTCTTTTATTTTTTTAAAACAAAATAACATGAATATTCAGATAACAAATAGAAATAATGCATATATTTCACATAAAACATAAGTGAATTCATACTAAAAAATGTGTTTTTTTTTTTAGGGAGAAGGTGTTCTTTAATTTAGTTTAGATATAAATTTACTACCCACGAGATTTTTTTAACAATCTAGTTCAATCAAACTAGAAGACCATGAAAATCTTCAACTTAATAAAAGTTTCAATATGATTCAAAAGAAACTTTTACGGGGACACACTTAAAAATATATCTAAATCTCATAAGTATTAAACAAAACAAGTTTAAGACGACTACATGCTTGAAACTTGGTCCAACTATTTGACTATATATATATATATATATATATATGCTTTAATACACACACACATATATGTATATATATGTATATGTATATATAGTATTTGTACTATTTAGATAAATTGCATATTTTATATTTTATAACTTTATATATTTAATGGTAATTTCATCATCTTATTAATTTGAAATAAAAATTAAAAATGTATAAAAGTTTAAGTGTTAAACTAGAGCTCAAATATAAATTGAGTTGAATTTGTTCTCTAAAATTGCAAGGTTGCCGAGTTCAAACTTGGATTCAACTATATTTGTTTAGGGCTTGAGTCAAGATCGAATATTTTGATATTCAAGCTTCACCCGACTTGTTTACGCCCAAGTTTAGCTAAAAAAATTCCATTGAGCTATGTTAGAATGAGTACCATTACAATTTATATGCAATAATAAAGAATTTAGGCCAAATTTATATACAAAATCGTTAATTTCATTCCGACTTCTTCTTTTTTTTTTTTTTTTAACCTTCCGTAAAAGCACGACTTAGTAACTATCAAATTCTAAATATAGCTAACAAAACTAATAGTTCAAAATTTTAAAAAAGAATTTAGTATAGCTTGCAAGTTCTACAAAACTAATAGAACAACAATCATTTTTCTGGGTCACTATTTTGTTTTGTTTTTTTCTTTAGAGGAACGATACACTATCTTTAACTGTAATAGTATATTATGAGTATTTTTTCCGTGAATCAAGGAAAAAAAATCATGTAGTTGTCAATCATGCTACCAAAGTAAAATCTGACAAAAATGTTTTGTAGGTGTATAGTCTTTCTTTCTAAGTTCTCTTATAAAGTAGAATACACAAATGTCAGAAAAAATCCATCACAATGGATTAGGGAAGGAGTTCGTTGTCTAGTTGACTATTCATAAAAAAAAAGTTAGACAAGTTGTATAGTTTATCTTAAAACAACCAATGTCCATTCGTCCTATATCCCTTCCACTCAAAGTCCAATACTACTAAATATAAAGATAATAGTAAACAAAACGCATTTACTAGTAGCTAATGGCTCCTGTACCAGTTCCAAAGAAATGATCCATGCAAAATATTTCTTGCTTACGATGCGACGAGAGTGCTTTTGACAAGCACAAAGAGGTTAGGCACTGCAGTTGACAACTCCGAATGATAAATGATTCGACTTCTGACCTATCATCTTGTTTCGCGCAGCTACTCCATCATGACATATTGGGTTGTGATTCAGAATCGATCAAAATATTAATTCGATCGTACGAGGAAAAAAGAAAAGAAAACAACCACTCTTCTTGAACAATTTTTCCTTTAGTGCTCTGATTAAAAGTTATTCAAAATCGAAACTTGAGATGTCCATCTTGTATATAAAGGTTTGTTTCTCTTGTCATTCTCAACATCAAGAAGCAGAGCAAAAAGCACTAGCTTTTGTAATCCCATTCATTCTCCCTTTTCTTTTGTCAAAGATTCTCAGGTCCTATCTGAATTAATGGAGAAATCTGAGTCAGCCAAGATTGATATCCCAGCTGAGACCAGCAGGGAAAGGAAAGGAAAAGCGCCTCTTTTGGGAGGAGGATCAGGTCCAGCAGTAGTGGAGCATGCAAAGGGCGCAGGAAACAAATACAAGAGGGGGATTGCAATTTTCGACCTCGTCCTCAGAGCAAGTGCTGCTGCGTCTGCTTTAGGTGCTTCTGTTGTCATGGGAACCGCCGACCAAAAACTTCCCTTTTTCACTCAGTTCTTCCAATTCGAAGCCAGTTATGATGATCTCCCAACTTTCTCGTATGTCACCTCAACCACAACTCCTCATCATTCAATTACTTTCTAGGCCTACAATCAGCTTTGCATTAACTAACAGCCCATTATATTTATATTGTGCAGGTTCTTTGTGATTGCGATGGCCATAGTTTGTGGCTACCTTTTCCTATCCATACCCTTCTCCATAGTGTGCATTGCTCGTCCACATGCAATAGCACCAAGGCTCCTCTTACTCATCTTCGACACGGTAATTAAGCTCCTAATTAATTTATGTCTAATTGAGGTCTTGGTCGTCTTGATCCTAATTAATTAGGTTGGTCTCCGCATGCAGCTAACGGTGACTATGGCTACATCCGCTTCGGCAGCATCAGCTGCCATAGTCTACTTGGCTCACAATGGAAATTCAGCTGCAAATTGGCTAACAATATGCCAGCAGTTCGGTGATTTCTGCCAAGCGACTAGTTTGTCTGTGGTTGCTGGATTCTCCACAGTTGTCCTCCTAATATTCCTGGTGGTGCTCTCTGCTGTCGCTCTTCGGAAACAGTAACTACCATTAAGGAAGATCATCAGTGATGGTTATGTATCATGTTTGACCATTTGTATCGTGCTTGATCATTCTTCGTTGTGTCTGTTTGTGTTCTTTATAATTCTGCAGCAGTTTCTGTTTAAGGAACTCAACTAGATTGGGAAAATATCAAATTGTAAAATTTGTTTCGTTTGACCGATGAAAAAATGGCAATTCAATTTACTGTGTCACTGATAATTCCCAAGAACGCAAGACGAGTGAGTGAGTATTGCGTGCACCATGCGCGCCACGTGGCCACGTGGTGCACTAGAACCAATCACACATCGCCAAATAATACAAAGTATGACCCACCATTGCCACATGGCGATAAATTATTGGTTCTAGTACACCACGTGGCAATGCACGTGGTGTATTGTATACTTTTCCAAGACGAGTACACTAATTGTTCATCTTTTGCGTTTTAAGGGCTGGATCAAAATTCAAAATTACCTTACATTGCTAGGCAATTGTCTCTGATCTAATTTGCTACGTACCAAATCAAGTAAAACAAAAGTTGAAGGACCTTGCTCATGATGCATTTCTGCTTTCCCAGACTTGTGCTAAGATAAAGGATTTTGGTTAAATTGTGGCAAAAGCTTATGATCTTACAAAAGAAAGTAGCATAAACAAATTAGAAGTAATTGATAATTAGGATGCCTAACAAAATTTGATTTTCAGAAACATAAGAATCGTGAGTGCACGCGAGCCGATATATATATATATATATATATTGTTTTACATCTTGTCAGTAGGTCGACTTCTAAACCTTGATAAGGAAATGGTTCTCTAGCATGTAAGGACTTAACTTGCCTTGCTCTTTCATCATATACATGTATATATTGTTTTACATCTTGTCAGTAGGTCGACTTCTAAACCTTGATAAGGAAATGGTTCTCTAGCATGTAAGGACTTAACTTGCCTTGCTCTTTCATCATATACATGTATATATTGTTTTACATCTTGTCAGTAGGTCGACTTCTAAACCTTGATCAGGAAATGGTTCTCTAGTATGTAAGGACTTAACTTGCCTTGCTCTTTCATCATTGGCAGTTCCTAAATGAGCATCAAATCAGGAAGTCCAAAATTTTCCCACTCATGATTTGCTTTAATTATTTTAGACTCAAAGCAAGCCACTGATCCGGACATCAGGTTGCCTAATCTTTGTCATGCCCTTCATAGTGGCGGAGGTTTAAAAACATCGTTGAATATTAGTCCTAAGGTACAGGCAGTTGGGCGCCCATATTTTTCAGGCCCGAAATCATACGTATAAGCAAAGAGTCAAATTATTGAAGTAGTCCACTTTTTCCAAGCAAATAGTCGATAGCCCACCTTTTCTTTTTTTTGTGTTGGAGACTAGAAGCGTAGTTCTGGGATCCAGTCCAAACAAAGATAATTAACCGGAACAACAAACCTGCTTCCTCTGCTGAAAGTTTTACAGGGAGCAGGTAAATCAATAGGAATGGCAGCCCTTAGAATATTTTTGTCACACAACTTTGCTGGTTATTGTCGAAATATTATCTTTTTATCATCACTGTCGTCATGGTCTTCTCCTTTTCCAGCCCCTTGCATCTGACGCAGAGGCATAGCTTCCAAGCTCTTCATTGAAGGTAGGTGAACTAACACTACACTTAGAATCATACCTTTTTTTTTTTTTTTTAAGTACCAATACTAATTTTTTTCTTTAAAAGATTTTGGTCTTCTGTTGTCAACGTCACACAAAGGAGTTGTTCAGGGTTATCTGGAGGGTTTAATTGTGAATGCATGTTTTGAAATTCAATGACTTGTGAAATGTTATTGGAGAATGATTGACGTCGAATTACTGGTTTTAGTTTTTTGGCCCGATTGTTAACATACCTAATTCACGGGACGCCATAGCTGAAGGCTGGATATCTTGTTTTGTAATCTTAACTTAATAATAGATTTTTCTGTTTTCTATTTTTTCCTACACGGGTCTTGTATTGGTCACTCGTCGACCTTTGGCTCCATTTTTATGTTTAGTAGAATTAATTAGCTGTAAAGAATGTAGTTTTCTTTCTCATTAGCCCTTGTAGTTAGTTGAATGGACCATAGAGAGAAGAAATTTCCCGATGTTATTCCAAACAAGAAAGTCGAAATTTTGGGTGTAAAACGAGATTTGTATCTTCTTTGTCCCGTATTTGCTGGCTAAGGTCAAGACCTCAATTAGTTTTGGTCCTTTCTTGATGCTGAAGGACTCTGCACGGGAAAACTAGAGCTCAACCTTGTTAATATATAAATATCCACGTCAATTTCTCAAATGCTTTTGAACTACCTAATAAGATCCCAGGTCACTCCGCTTTCAGCTGTTAGAGCATTTCCTTATACGAGTAAAAACTTGATCGACTTGAGTTTAACAACATTGATTTTGATAGCTAAAATACCCACCGATAGAGTCTCTGGAAGATCAAAAGTTTTTGGATTTACTACTTTTATGCTTCAGAGAGAATGCCGTCAAAGAATTGAGCGGAAAGGTATGTTTTTATTCATTGCTTTTGCTGTTCTGATAACTTCCAACCACATGCATTATTATTATTATTATTACTTTTTTTTTTCTGTTTTAGGAATACAGTGGAGCAACTTTATTGAACTGATTGCTGCAGCTGCTGAATGGGCGTGTTACGCGTGTAATCTTTGGAAATTATGCCAAACCTGGAAATGGATTTGGTGGTGGAATGCCAATAGCTTAAGGACCCGCTGAACCAGCATCAGACCAATGATGCTCCAGGCAGCAGCCAGCAGTGATTTGGAGACCACATTGTTGTCAAAAATGCCGTTAGCACGAGGGAAGCTGTGATACCTATGTTTTCAGACTCGGACCGGATATTGACTCGGCTGAGTTCAGGGGTCAAAAGTCAATGGGTTCGATCGGGGATTGATTCGAATCGAACCGGATGATGTCATAAATATACATATATATATTTATAATATATATACATATATATAATTTTTTTTCTCAACTTTTCAATTGTTAGTCAAGGGTTAAAAAAAAGTTAATGAATTCAAAAAAATCATAATCAGTCAAAAATATTTAAAAATCAGTTTTACTCTATTTTCATTGGGCAACTCACATAACATTTACAATCAAAGTGACAAATTTTTTCACAAAATATTAATGTGGTGATAATTTTTAAACATATAAACCCCATCTATATTTTCTAGGAGCTTACAAATTAAAAAAACCCTTGTTTTAATTTTTTAGGTATAATTATCGGTCAATATATAATTTTCTAAAAAGACCCACTTCAGCTCCCTTGACTTTCTAGTTTGAAATGTACAAGATGTGTATGCAATTTTAAAAAATTAAAGTGGACCCCAGATTTGATTAGGTGAGGTGATAAGACAAGCCAGCCTAGAAAGCTACATTTAGCTATTAAATGATCACATTTGATATTTTGCTGCTGCTCCACTTCAATAGCAGAAATCAAGGCGTTAGAAAAAGTAAAGTACAGTTTGACTTTCACGATCATTTCCTTCTTTCAACAAGTTCGACCGGTTCTAAGATTTCCCGGTCAGATCCCGGTTTTGGCCGGTCAACTCCGGTTTTTGACCGGAGTTGACCGATTTTTTTAATTTCCGATTTTATAACTTAACTCGGACCGAATATTTAGTCGGTTCCCGGTCTGACCGGTTCGACCGACCGTTCCAGTTCGAGTTTCAAAACAAAGTGTGATACCCCGTCACTGTTCCACATCGGTGGAAGATGTGATGATATCCTGAAATATGGGTTATTAATAATTTACCTTAAACATTTGGAGTTTCGTGATTTTCTTTTAAAAGTTATTATATCAACTCATACATGGAGTGTTACAATTTGTATCAAAGTGAACTTCGTGTAATCTCTACAAAAGGGTGATACTGAGCCAGTGCTATTGGATCGTAACTACACAATATAGTGCAGAATTTGTTGAGCTTTGTAAGGATGCAAAGACATAAAGGATAATATAGTGCAGAATTTGTTGGATGCAAAAACACAAAGGAGGGGTGAATGTGATATTCTGTCTCTCTCCCACATCGGTGGGAGATATGATGTTTGTTTGGTATATAATATCCTGAGACTACTAATAACTTGGTTTAATATAATATCTTGGGTTATGGGCTACTAATAACTTGGCTTAATATAATATCCTAGGTTATGACTACTAATAATTTGGCTTAACCATTAAGCCATATGCACTGAGCAAGTAGGACATTTGTTTGCCGCGGAAAGATTTGGATTGTTATGTTTCAAGATCTTCTTTCCAAATAATATAGGGTTAGGTGTGTAACTTAATAGCGGGGATGGGGATGAGAGTGGATGTCAGATATGTCAACAACATAATAATACTATTTTTCATAATCTCATTGTATCTCAGTCGTTGATGCAACGTTTCTCTTTCTAAACTTGTTTTGGTTACACTGAAGTTTACTGATGAGTGTTATGGACGATTAGTTACACGGTCAATTTCCTGCATTCTCCTGCTACTTGTGAACATTTTTCACAATTGTTGTTAAATATGGAATTATCATAGCACACGATGACAAAAGTCCACAAGTTATTGAAAGAATAATATTGTGGCATTTTTTATGATGTGTTGTATTTGAATTGTATTTTTTAAAATATTATTGAAAGTATAATATGATAGTATTTTTTGTGATGTGATGTATGAGATAAAAAAAAATAAGTTTTACGTTTTTGTTTTAATTAGTTTATTTTTAACTCTTTCGAGTATTTTCTTTTAGTACAATTTAGGTATCTTTTTAGGACTATAAAAGGCTATTTAGCCCTCTTTTTAGAGCTGCTTTTCATCAATATTCTTGAGTTCTTCAATAAAATTGCAGATTTCTCTACAAATTTGCTATCTATCTGTTTGGAATTAGTTGTTAAACTTTTTTTAATATTGTGCTTCCGTATCAAGATCGAACACAAATAGAGAATAGCTTGAAATCAAATTTGCTCGTGCCCAATTCGAGTAGATTACAAGTTGCAACAATCCCGAGTAGGCCAAAACTCATTTCGTTGATTGCAAAAGTTGGTTGGAGCCAGGAGCCATGATCTCATTTAGATGCACAATGGTTTCACCTCATATCCGCATTAGGTCAAACAGACGTTAATTGCTGGTCGTAAATTGACGGCCGTTTGGCCCACAGTGGTTGCCTCCCCTGCGTAGTCCGTCAAAGCTTCTTAATTAAACACCAAAATTTCCGGTGCCTGCAAATTCAGTTATGCTTATTATCACCAAATTGACTTCTAAACAAACTTCTGGACCCTCTAGGTTTAAGTTTAAGCTTCGGAGGGCTGACAAATTTAACAAACAATGAGGAATTTGTCTGAATTGCTGTTTCTGGAAATATTTATTAGAAAATTTTCACCGTCAAACATTTTTAGATAACTGAATAGGTACATACTTAAAAAAGTGGCTAGAAAATTAATAAGAGTCCCCCACCTCTCCAATTAGAGCCTTAATCCTCTTCTTAAATCATAAATAACTCAAATGGAAAGTGGATTTTCTATCCTAGAATGTGTTTATTAGTGTTAATGACTTGTATACTAGCCAGTTTTAAGTCTTTTCACCAATTGTACCTATCAATAGTTGAACCATCAAATAGCTTCATCTACATAGCCCAATAGTAGCATTTATAATTAACAAATGTAAGAGTGTTTCTTTTTCTTTGGTTTGTCCAGCCATTTCACCTGAATTGGTCTCTTTGATTTCCCCGTCTTTATGTGCACTACGACATAGAATAACTGTTTTCATTTTCACAGTTTTCAATTTTTCATTTTATTTTATCTTAAAAACACCTGATGTCAAAACTTAAAATTTAGAGATTTTTTGTCTTAGCAAAAAAATTCAGAGATTTGAGAAGTACTTTATTCTCTCAAGTTCCACATAATCAACCAGTAGCCTTTTTAAGAAGGATAACGTGGTGCCTGCCTAAGTCTAATAAAAAAGTAAACACTTAAAGGGGGGGGGGGGGGGGGCCGGCTTTTTTTTTACACTCTTTTAGTCTTTGCATTAAATTGACCAATTTAGGTAACATCCCATCTACTAAATCCTCTTTGAGACTATGTGCCACAGCTACAAAGATTGACAAGTAGATTAATTAAAACCTGCTGTATATAGTAGTATCCACTTCAAGCAAATATTTTACGTAAAAGGAATTTAAGAAATTGACAAGTAATTTCCTTATCTCTTCAAATGTTACTCCTCTTAATTAATTACTGCTACCAGACACTGTTTGCATCTTGAGATCCACATCTTTAATAAGGCTAAGATGTAGCCGCCTTGTATTAGGCTATTACTCGTGCAAAGAAACTTGTTAACCTAAAACCAGTTAACAAATTTCTTCAAAAAAAAAAAAAAAAAAAAAGTTAGCAAATCTTATTAAAAAAACTGGCATCATTCTTGCCATGTAACGTGCATGAAATTGCCCACATTTCATGAATATTGCAAACTCTTGTACTAAGTACGTTTATTTATATAACTTTTATTAATTACCTACGATTACTTGTTGACTAAAAATATAAAAAGAAACAAGCGATACGTGCAATGTTCTTGTTACAAAATTTAGTCGGAAACGATTCAGGAGAGTGATCAGCATTTTACAGTAGAACATGGCAGAAAAGAATTGCAAGTTTTGACGAGATTTAATGAAGTTCCTGTATAGCAGAAATGTATGTTTGCCGTTTAAAAATGGCTAATTTAGCCAGAAAAATGGCAAAAAAATCACTGGGCAATTTCTCAACTACATAAGTTACGATTATTAGGTAAAAATTCAAATGGAATCATGGAATCACAATAAACCTGTGAATCTATCTAAAAAGTAAAGAGCACGGAACAGAGATTACTCAACTAACAGTTCTTTTTGAGAGCCAGGCCATTATATATATATATATATATATATAAAAGTAGTACTGTTGTGAGTACGAGTACAAATGATGACCGATTTAAGAACGATATGAAAGTTAAAACGTCTTTCTTTCTTTAATGTATGTGATCTTTTTGTTTTCTTTCAAGAAGTTTGTCTAAGTAAAACAAACAAACGTAATTGCAAATCCAGAACTCTCCTTACACGCAATTTCCTTCGATAAAAGTTGCTGCCTCTATTTATGCGCTCTATGTATCATTTTACGCTGCATTCACATGTGATGTTTCTATGAGGTTATATATATATATATATATATATATATATATATATATATATAGGTGGGGGAAAACCAAAGAAAAGAATCTCAACGCGGTGTACCAATTTGTGTAGACATATACTCACTTAGAGCTGATAAAGTGAAATCCTTGACCTAAAGACGGAATATGTGAAAGTAAAAGTTAATGTGAAGATAATGTGTTTGTGCCGTGTAAAACAGATACATTTGATCCATAATTATCATCCGAGCATTCCTTTTCTTATAAATTGATATTTAACTATCAATAATAAGATATTAGAAGTTGAAACATTCAAGTGTTGCTCTTTATTTTATATTTGAGATACATCATATCATTGTCTTAATATGGAGAAAGGATGGAACAATGTATTAGGATTAGTGAAAGTTTTGTTCGGACAAGACTGTTGGAATTGACATTTACCATTTTATTTACTAACTTTTAGTGTTATGTTTTTGTCTCTTCTTTTAAGCTGTTTCTAAAAAATAGTAAAAGAAAAGAAAAGAAAATAGTAAAAATTTGCATTAAAAAAAATCTAACGTGTTTCCAATTCATCCAAGTTCTCAGAATGTTCACACGAAAAGACATTTTGTTCGGTTTCATTCATGCAAGTTTGGAAAATATTGGCTGCGATTTTATTAAAATAAGAAAAGGTTAGAAATAAAAAACATAAACAGTACGAAAAAATTATAAATATAAAACTTGAACAGTGCGTAATCCTGTGTAAAAAAATATTTCATAATAATATTAAAAAAATAATTCAATCCAAACAAATCAAAACCACTTCAAAATATCTGGTCAACAATCCACAGTAAATTTACACAATAATTTTTTTGGCCGATTAAAAATCTGTAACCCGTAATTAAAGGATTGGATAAGCCCACGAGGTGATGTTGATGTCGACCATGTTGTAGTTATTCGCCATAATGTTTGGTATTGATACATTTTACTAATTCTATGGTGATTAATCGGACTAAACTATGTCATTGATCAGAAAACAAAATTTAAAACATTTAAAAGTTGTAGACCGTGTATAATACAACCAAAAAAGCTAATTACAATTTGGTATTTTTCTTTCTTCTTTTCCTTGTAGACTATACTACTATCTATCTATCATAATTTCTAGAATATAGATATATCTCTACCGCTGTACATATTTTTATTTCTCTCATTTACTTTTATTTTTCTTTGGGGGCCGGTATATGTATTAAATTGTTAGTATTATGTCCGCCAAACAAGATTAGTAAAAATTATCTCCACCAAACGAAGCACCAAAATGTCACAAAAGTGGATACCCCAAAAGCCACGCACAATATGTCTAATGCCCCTTCTGTCCTTACCTTTCTCTCTTTTCTCTCCCGCTTCATTTCCACGTACTCTTTGTACCTTATCCTCCCTTCATCTTCTCTATTTATCGCTTTTCCCCTTTTGCCCTCCAGAGCCCCTTGCAAAATGACCAGACTGTCCCTCCCATTCAAGTGCATTCCATCCATGTTCTCCATCTCCATGCTCACTTCCCTCACCTGCATCTCCCCTCCCTCTGACTTCCCGCACGTGACCACTATCCCGCACTGCACGTGACCCCTCGCAGCGGCTAGGATTGACGCAAACCGCACCTGCACCTCCCCGCTCAACCAGTGCCGCTGCACCGTAACGGGCTTGTGAGATGATAAGTTCACTGCTCGCCGTCCGATTGGGTCTATTAAAATCCAGCTCAGCGTCATGTCTTCAACCAGGAACGTACACTTGTCGTCTCCCTCCGGGTGTTTGATAGGCGTGGGGACCACATCCTTCGGTTCCAGCAGGTCAATTCTAAAAGGAGAGCACCGGAACCACCCCGTCCCGGTCTCTGTCTCTTCAGCCTTTGTGAGGATTAATTTGTTCCTGTAGTATATATCAACGGCCGAGATCAATTCCGCCGGTGGTGGTGATGGTGATGACCGGCTGTCTTGCGAAGTGGCCGGAGTGGGGTCCAGGAGAGGAAGCGGGAAGGAGTTTTCGAAGAATGCTCGAGGGCCGCCGTTGGGGAATGCGGAAATGAGTCGGGAGACACGCGGCGCGGCAGTTGAGGGCCACGTGGAGTGGCATATTTGAGACCACAGGTGTTCTTGGGCAGAGAGGTGGTGGAGTGTCGCGGAGCAGCAGCTGGTTGAGGCGAGGCTGGGCCCATCAAGGCGGGTGAGGATGTGGGACACAATGATGTCTGGGTGCAACATGGAAAAGTTTGTGGTAGCACCGCCTTGATCCTCCGTCGTGGTGGTGGAGGAGGAGGAAGGCGGCGAAGGTATTGAGGTGGGCTTCATCTGGTAGTGGAGTGGGCTTCTTTAGTTAAGCCTGGCTTCCTCAGTCGCCGGTGAGCGGAAATGGTAGTTGGAGGGTGAGCCGGTTCGTATTTGACAAGTGGCTTCAAGTTTCGACTTTGAAAAGTGGAGGCATGTCCATATATACAGAGTGTAGCGTATGTGTGGTAACCGGGTAATGGAGATGCTATATAGATAGACATCTGAAATCTAAATACAAGTTTGCCCTTTATTTTTCGTTTAATTGCGGAGAAAAGGGGATTAGTGTCGTCAGTACATGGACTCAGGTATTGAGTTTTGACCACGAGCGGGACACCTCGATTGGACCAGTTCAGATTCTCGCTGCCAACTTTTTCAGTGTCATTCACCAAGAACTGCCACCTTGCATTCACACTTATCACATTTGAGATTAATTAGATAACTATCCTAGTGTGAATGCAAGGTGGCAGTCCCTGATGAATGGCACTGGGGTGGCACTAAAAAAGCTGGCACCGAGAATCTGAACTGCGATTGGACTTTAAAAACGTTTTTAGTTGATCACTGTACATTTCCATGCAATTACGAATTTTCTTATTCTTAGATAATAATAATAATAATTGTTGGAAATTGTAATGAAATCCTAAGGCCTAGGCTTTTGGGTTGCACTGAATGGTATCCATGTATTTAGGAAAATTCTTAGCTTTTGAAATATGCATCTTTACTGAACAAGTGTTCAAAAATTAAAGAGTTTTTTTTTATACATATATATATATATAATAACTCTTATTTCTGAATGCTGCATGATAATTCTACACATTCCTTGCAATGGTATGAATTGGTGTTGTGTTGATTGTGACTTGTATCTGTTCCTATCTAGCCTTAGAATGTTTATGTGTATGAGTTTTTTTCCTTATTCTTATTCACTCATCTGCATTAAGAAAAAATTAAAATAAAAACCCTAAAAATTTTTCAATCCTACACTGTCTCCATAATTGAATTCCTTATTTTCAATAGCCCAATCAAGTCTCAAATCCAAAAAACTACATTCCTATAGAATTACTTTTTCCACTATTTTGTTGTTGCATATGATAACATTGTGGAAATATCTTAGAATAAAGTTATTCTTAATGGAAAAAAGAAAAGAATAGTTCAAAGGATATAAGTTTTCTTTTAAGAGTCAATTAAACTTTCCTTCATTTACATTCTTAAATAAAATAAGATAGTTGGGTCTAGCAATATACTAACTAATATGGTAGGGGCTGTTTGTTTTAAAGGAATAAATAATATGGACTGATAATGACCAAAAACCTAATATAACTACGGATATATGTATGTTTCGGATGATATAGTATCAAATTGAAGCTTGAACTGTCAAGTTTCAGCACATAGAATTTGGAGAAGACTCTTTCTTATCCCTTCCCCTTGATTTGGAATTTGAAGTTATTATGATTAATTTGAATCAGTTATGTGGTCTGAAAGATGAAGCCAAAATGCACCATAGTACTGTATCTTTCTTTTCTTCTTTCTATTTCTCTTCTCATGCAAGTCCAATGAAAGATTTTTTTAGAAGCAATTTATTTGGAGTTTGTTCTAAATAGATTTTGATTTTCGTAAAAATTAATTTTACAAAAAATTAAAAATTAATTGCTCTCAATTTTAGTTTAAAAGATCGAAAATCAAATAAAGATATATTTGATAACATCACAAATTAAATTTTTAAAAATTAAAAATTAAAAACAAGTAAGAAAAAAAGTTGTTGAGAACATTCTTCCTTGTATTGCTGTCTTCTTATGAAACATTGAACGAGCGTTTTTGGCCGAGTTGACTCGTACATGATTTTAGTTTTCCAAAACAGGAGTAGAAAGAAGGGTAATCTTGTCTTGTCACCTTTTTTTTAAAAAAAAAAAAAAAAGAACGTATATCGTGCGTTTCAACTACAATTTGATGAGATGAAACGCTTCCTAGAGAACAAAAGGGCAAAAACTCGGGGTAGCTTTCAATGACCGGGACCCTTTCAAAACCGCTGATAGGAAAACAACGTTCCTGATGGAATTTCCTTTTTCTTTATTTATTCTTAGGATAGAATGGACTGCTCACATGATTATATTAATTACCGGCTCTTCAACGCTAACCAAATATTTTTTTTTCTCTTATTTAAAGTAACAGCTCTTATCTCTATATTCTTGAATCGATATGTGGAAAGGGTTACATCATCTTCTCTTTTTTTTTTTTTTTTTTTTTTTTTCCTGAAAGAGTAGACTATATTTTCTAAACAATTGAACTGATTCTTGTCTTAAATTGATTAGTTTATTTTGTTCTAGTCTTGTAGTTGGGATATAATACTGCAGATAATGATAGCATGATTACAAGAAAAGATCACAATTGTTACGTTCAACTCGGATAATAAAAGGACCTTTTTTTTTTTTTTTCAACTAGGGATCACTTTCAGTCTGCATCATAAGGTAGAACGCCATTATCTCATAGATAACACGCGTAAGCAATTGATTTACATGTGCCATAATTACGGGTCCTGTTCATTCACAGGATGAGTCTTGTGCGAAAATTTTTTTTTTCTTTTTAAAGAAAGTTGAATAAAGTTTTTGTTTTGAGAGATGATATCCATCCGCATATCTCCTCTGGCTTTTGACACATCATTTATATAATTTAATAACACAAAATTTTCATTTGAAATGTATGAACGTCATCTACTTTTTGTTTTCTGCTTTCTTCTTCTTTACTTTTTGAGCTATAGAATCCCCATCTATTTTTCTGCTTGTTGAAGAAATGATGAGAAGCATATCAATCTGGCTCTTTAGTGGACTACTATGGTACCCACCTTTGGCTAGTATATTTTTTCAAGGCAGCTGCGGCTTTGAAGTTGTTTATTTTCCGCAATTACGTCGCCTTCAATTTCCAACCCACAAAAGTCTATGGGTTAACCATTAGAGTTTTGTACCATTTGTTAATGGTAGCCAAATAATATACGTGTGAAACGTGTAAGTTGAATTTCCGGGTTTTCAACGTGCAAATGTTCGCGTTTTGGCAACTTCATGTAATAAAAACTAGGAGTTTCAGTTAACTAAGGCTAATCCATTTCTATAAGGTTTTGGTCAAGGGTGGATAAACACGATGGCTAATCTACTAGAATTTGTCAAATGTAACAATAGTTCTTGGATGAAATATGGGTAATTCTCTTTTGTTCCCTATTCAAGACTTCTAACATTTTTCAAACACAAACAATCTCACCTGAAAGACAAGTTTAAACTATGTTTAGCACACTGGTATAACGCATCCATACAGATTAAAGGATTGGTGATTTTTCATAAGCCCAAAGTACCACATTTACAGGCAAATTGCCCAAAGTACTGTCTATAACATATCACAAAAATGTGTCTACAACATATGACAAAAATGTTTAATCACGAATTGGAGTTAGGAACCGGATAGGTTGGCTTCCTATGCATTGAGTCTACATGAAAATATAGGCATAACAAATCTGCAACGGATAATGGTGCGGAAAAGATAGCACACCCATCACCCAATCTTGTTAATTACTCCCACTTATAATCCTTTGACACTGAGAATTTGAATTGGAATCCACAGTCAGCTCAATCAACTTGCCTTATAAGCTTCAAGCGACATAATGCCCTTGCGGAAATTAATTATCCAAGATCACATAGGCAGACTAGGACGTTAGCACAGCATAATCAGAAACAATGGTATTTCGCAAGTTTAAACCTAACTGCCTTACACACTGATTAACCATCCACGCTTATACATATCAATTTAGATTTTGGGGTGTATATACAAATATACAACCAATCTCAAACCAAGAATGCCAGGTTACTAATTTTGTTTTTTGTTTTTTATTTAACTAGGCCAGATAACGGCTCACCTGCTTATAAAGAAAAAACACCCAAGGCAAATCAAGGACCAAGGAAAGAAAAATTCAATATCATATTTATGTGTATACAGGGGCAGTAGCTGGTAAGCATCTGTTTGATCGGACAGCATTCTTAGGATTTCCTTGTAACTTCATATCTTAAATGGACAATCTATCATCCATGCTTTAGTTAGGAAGAACTAATGTAGTCTTCGCACTAGATTATATAGAGCTGTTAGAGAACTTTCTCAAGCATTGGGCTGCTTGTTAGGCTGGCGACTCCGCTGATTAAGAAGATCCTATATTGGGATTTTCACCTCCAAGCACCAAAATTAATAGATTGAAGTGATATATGACCAAGAAACAGGTCTTTCAAATGCTTCCTACACAGTCCAATTCGCCTCCTATTTAGGCTGGGATGGATAGAGCTTGAAAATCCAGTCTTCCAGCCTGGAAATTTTTGTCTTTCCATCACATGAAGAGTGAAAACACAAGGAGCAGCAACCATGCATCCCATAACGAAGCAGTTGCAAGGTCGTGACTGGCTTACCCTTCTTGCCAAAGATAACAGACACAAACCGCTATAAGACATTCCATGGAATAAGGTGTCCTTGTTACTAAGAGCTTCATCAGTTATCTCTTGTTCTATCTCTTGGGTAGGAGGAATTCTGCTGAGTTGGGAATCAAACCTTTTCTCTATCTCAGTCTCATGAATTCTATATTTTGCTGCCAATGTTCGGATGCATGACATCCTTACTTGACCAGAAATAATATGCTTGATCTCATTAAAGTTGTCACACTCATTATACCATCTAAGCCACCGGCCAACGATTCCCGAAAACCAATCAAATATGTGATCATCATCTTGTAAAATTAGAATATGACACATTCGGGGGAATCCATCAGAGTTAGCTAATCCATATCGTATGAGACGCTTTTTTATGGCTTCAACAGGGGCTATAATCTCTGTGACAGAAGGAGATATTGTGGAGCTTGGACTGGGCAGAAGAGCAAGAGTAGCAGTTGTCTCAGATGAGACATAGTCTTTGACACGCTTTTGGAACTCATAATAGGAATCCCTTAGTTCTTGTGGAAGAGATGGTTCCACAATGTGCTTAGACAAGATCAAGTCCTCACTAGGCTCATACTTAGCATTAATATTCTGCATCCATATCTTCAGGAGGAGTTTGTACCAGTGATCAGTTTCCATCCCAGCTTTACGGAAACAGGAAACTTGGCTCAAAATAGAGGTACTATCAGCTAGATGCTGTATCTCAGATTCTTTTACCCTCTTCAGCCCATGAGCTAGCCATTTCTTTCCTATTCTAACAGTCCCAGCATCCCAAGCCTCTTCTTTCTGTGAAGCAAACAGCTTCACTTTTTCCTTCAACTTGTGGACAGCTCTAACTGTTGGGTTCTCTTTCAGATTTCTTTTAATCAAAGTTCCAAGAAATTGAACACCATGGGGACCATTGCATGGCAGAACATCCGTTTGATTAACCTCTATGTGTAGAGAATTCTTCAAGTAATTCTCGATGTCGGACTTGCACGAAAGAGCAATGTCTTTAGAACCTGAAATGGCAACAAAAATCTCATCCAGAAAGCGGCAACAGTGTAGCCTGATAATAGGGCTTTTCCCAATACTGCATTCTTCTACAATACTGCCATTCATCTGTCTCCTAATCCAGCTACGAAGCTTTGAGCGATTCCCATCATCCTCAGTATCCAAATTTGGATCAAGAGCTTCATAATTCATTGACATCCTGTAAATTTCACGATCAAATATATCAAGATAAATGTTCATCAAGATTGGAGACAAGACTCCTTCTTGTGGAAGACCATGCCCTTTAGGGAAAACCCCAAACTCCAAATTCAGCACCTGCACGTCAAACATTTGTTGGATTATTGCATAAAGGCCTGGATCTTCTACCTTATCTTGCATTTCAAAGATAAGCCTATTAAGGATGAGGGCGTCCAGTTTCTGGTCAAGAAGCAAGGTAAAACACCAGTTAGAATCTCTCATCTCTTTCCTGATAAATCTTAAAGCAGATGTGTGATCCCTCCCGCTTCGACCACTGTGTGAAATTTTAGAAAAGTGAGGTTTGTAAACAACTTCGAGTACTATCCTAATGGCCTCTTGTACCACTTTCAATTTAACATTCGGTAGAACAAGAACTTCTTTATCTGGGCCCCTCGTTGATATGGAATGCGTATTAGCATTTACATCAAAGTTCCCATTAAACAGCTCTTCTGCCATGGATTCGAAAGGCAAATTGTCTCCCTCCGTTAGCAAGTCAACGTTAGAGTTCACCATAATACAATCATAAGCATCTCGAAGAGTTTTAGGATTAGCAATCACTTTTCTCATAAGGTCCTGAAACTTGCCATTTATGTATTGTTCCTTTACCCTCTTTTTGATACGGAGCTCCAGAATCCTCATTTGCTCCATGCGGGTTTTGGGCTTTCTCTCTTTAACAATGGAAGATTCTTCAACTAAAGATGCTAAGTCCATAGCCAGTGCCCTCTTTCCTCTCTCTCCCTCATCATTGCCATTATTTACCACCCTATGAGCTGTTGAATAAAATGAAACGTCTGCGAACATCATTCTAGTTGGTCTCTCTGCTGGACAGAATTCGTTCTCAGGAACGAGAAATCGCATCTTTTGCAGGATAATAGTGCGTTTTCTAAAGCAGATTTTTCTATAAACACCAGACAGGCTAAACCGCATATTTTATGAATTGGAAATCTAAGAACAAGAAGAAAATGTTTAGTTAAGGTGAAAAATCCAAATGTAGCAGGTGAAAAATTCCACATATTTTGGCATTGCTTGAGGAAAGTGTGCATTTTCTGAGGGGTATATCATCAAACAGGAGATGCGCATGAGAAGCTGAAATGTAGCATGCACACGTTTGCACCTGCCTCCGTGTAGAAATATGATAGAGGCAGACACCCGCTGGAAACTGATCGATTAGGTGTGGAAATGGATGAAGGGAAGATTTGAGAAGTAGCAGAATTTAACCGAAAGTTTATGTTGCCTTAGCAATTGGCAAGGGACAGGCGTAACGAAGAAGGCGCTTTCTTGTATGATCGCGTTTGGTCATAAAAGCGCTATGGCTACTAAATATTGGAAGAATTACACCTTCTTAACTTTTGCGTGTACCATTGTTGTAATAATAGAATATTATTCGGCATAGCATACTTGAGAAATTCCCAAACTTTTCAATCTTTATCATCATGCTATTAATTAATTTTTCATATTGTAGAAATGTTCACTTTTATTTAACATTAGCTTGTAATATATTTAATTGATTAAAAATAAAAAGTAAATTCAACATTCAAAATGTACTTGAATTAAAATTTCAATATTGAATACGAAATCAATAACAATAACAAACCAAATATTTGCATGAAGAGTCTTATATAATAAAATAAAATGATGCTTTTTTTTTTTTTATTCTAACACATCGTCTTTTGTAAATAAAAACTAAATTTTAATTTAATTCTTTTGTCACATTTTGAAAACATTAAATGCCCACGCAATTTCCTTCCAATAATGTATATTATTATAGTCTAAATAGAGAGTCACACGTATATTAATAGTGATGATGCTAGCGATACCACAAGATATGTAGACGTTGTACTAAATTTTCTTGGCTGGGACAATCATTATTACCGTAGCATGTGAAAATGGGGAGAACAAAAAAAAAAAAAAAAAAAAAAAAAGAAGAAAGGATTTCAAGAATTTTCTCAGGATAAAGCCCTTGGTGCAGCCACGTTGACATTCGTTTTCCCTCACATTAATCACTTTTCCCACAAAAATCCCCCAACAAAAATAAAGGCAGCGATACAGAACCTTTTCCCACCAAATTTTGTAGGAACCCATTTTCTCATATTTGTCAAACACCATTCGACCATCAAGATTACTACTACGTTAATTGATTTACTGTTTTGCCTTCCGATCATCATCATCAATTTGATCCATGTCACTCAAGTTGCAGCAGCAGAACCTCGTATCCTCAAGGTTATCTTTTTGATCCATCAAATATTTCTATTTTTTTTTCTCGGATTTCTTTTTCCTAATTGTTCACATGCTCCTGGCAAAGTTAAAGTTGTTCTTTCTGATTAGTGAGTTATATTTACGTTGTTAATGTTGATTGTTGGTTACTTATATTGGTTTATACTGCTGTTTAAGGAGCAAGGACTAGTAGCGGGGGGAAGTTAGTTAAGGTTAAAGAAAGGGAATTAGGGTTTTAGGTTGGTTGGCATGAAAGGATTTTGGTTTGATATGGGAATTTCATTTTTTCTTGGATTTTCAAATTAGTGCGTGAGTATTCTATTAACTTAATTAATTTAATTTTCAATGCTTTACCAATCATCGGTTGAAGTAGCCACTAGAAACATAAATGGACCTTAACGCTCGACTTCTTCAATTAGGTAGGCTTGGGCCCGACTAATATCATTGCATTGCAAAATTACAATGCTTTTTAATATATTTCTTCGTGTTATTTAAATGATGTTTGAATATCTTCTTTTATACAATAGCTGTTTTACGGTCTGGGTTGTATGTGAATTTCTACAGTATCGTCTTGATAATGCTTGCTACTGATCTTGGATTTGTGTCTCGCAGCTCACCAGGTCCATGGCTTTCAGCTAAACCATCTAGAAGCTCTATTTTCAACCACAATGTAGTGGGCTTCAGTAACCAGCCGTTTTACTGGTGTTATAGGAAAAAAAGATATCTTTTGAGGCTTTCTTTGTTGGATGATGGTAATCTCAATCTAATTTGCAGCTTCCCTCGTTTCGGGAGACATAGTTTAAGTTTCTCCAAATCAAGAAGAAGTGGACTTCTGTTACCTTTTGCCTCTGCTGATGACGCGGTGACCGTTAATGGGAATCCTCGAACAAGTGCTAGTGGTGAAGTAGAGGAATTGAGAGTTAAACTTGATCAGCCATTGCAAGGTGAAGACTACAGTACTGGACTGGTCCAATCACTACACGATGCTGCTAGGGTATTTGAACTTGCAATTAGAGAGCAAAATTTATCATCAAAAATCTCTTGGTTCTCAACTGCATGGATTAGTATTGACAAAACTGCTTGGATAAAGGAACTATCCTATCAGGTAACTCTGTTGAACATCCTAGTGATTCTTTCTTTCCATATTTCTTGCTTCTTTAGATTTGGAAGGCAAAAGATCATTGCCTTTACTGTAAATGCTTGTTTTGCGGTTAGTTAGCTTTATTTTGTTTTTGTGCTGGGTATTTGAAAGTATCTGGAATTCGTGTGAAAGTAATAATTTCTTTTTAGATAAACACCTGTTTTTTAATTTGTGCAAGTTGAAAGTGGTTTTGATTTATTTAACCATATTGCATAAATGACAATGTCGTATTCTGATTGTGCTATTGCCTCGCAACTAGTTCATCTATTTCTGCCACCACCAGTTAATCATCATGCTTCCAATTCTTGTTACTGGTGTCACTAATGAGTTTTCTGACCGATGAAGCAAAAGTAACATATGTCTTCAACACTGCTAGCTCCAGATGAATAGTAATCTTTGTCATTGTATTCGGTAAAGCCATCCGATCTTAATCCTGCTGCTCCAAGTATGATAATCAGTGCATCTTTCATGTAGCTAAAAACAGCACTGCAATACTTGTTCTTCAAAACGCAGGGATTGTTTCTTCGGAAAGTGTTACGTAGTTGAATCAATTTGTGGGAAATTTGTTATTGAACTTTAAGCCCACTTATGCTTATGGTCTTCTCATCTGTCCCAGATGCATAGCAAATCATGGTGATACCTTTGTGATGTCTGGGACTAAATTAAAGTAAAATGTTGTAGGATTATAACTGTCATTGCAAATGAGCTAATCTCTCCTGTTGAGCAGTTTGAGCATATGTTTGTCATTGGGGGGAAAAAATTCTGAACTGTGGCCAGATCCTTGGGGTTAGCAATTTCTTAATTTTCTTGCTTTGTCTACCTCAAAGTAGCAGCATTGTGTCCAGAAAATTTTTTCATGTTTCATCTAAGTGTACTTAGACTATGAATGTGAGAGTATTTTATATTTTGAACACCTCGCATGATTCTATTTTGTTACCTTTTGCTGTGTGCATTTATTGCCTAGGTTGGCTAAGATTTATATATTTCTTCAGGCATCAGTATATTCTCTACTGCAAGCAGCAAGTGAAATCTCATCCCGAGGAGATGGAAGAGACAGAGATATTAATATTTTTGTCCAAAGGAGGTATAAAAATTGTACTACCATGTGACTCAAGACTATAGTTCATTAATGAAGCCATGGAGACCTAAGAAAATGAAAAATGCACCGAACTTTTTTTAATTTTTTATTTGGAAATTGCTTTAGTTAATTTACTAAAAGGGACCTAATTTGAATTGCCATGGACCAGTGAGTTCTGGCAAATTATTTTACTAACCAATATGCGTTCCTTTTGGCAATTATTGAAATATCCCAAATACGTAAGGCTTCCTTTTTTTTTTCAACTTTTTCTAATCTCGTTCATATGTATAATTTGTTTCCCTGCATAATTTAAGAATTATCAGTTCCAAATACCAAATTTTCGAATTTGAGTGAAAAATGATAGATTTTACTTTTCATATTTTGTCTTACATTTCCTAAAAGCTCAGTAATATTTATAGAGAATGAAGAAGGAAGAGTGGTGTGGGGTATAAAAGTATTTTTTTTCCCAACTCATTTGCAGATATAAAAAGAAATTCGTTCGAATGAATAGGATAGAGAAGAAGAAATCCTTTTGAAAGTGTTTGGGACTCATTTTTGTTAATTGTGGTAAATAAGACTTATCAGCACCAGAAGATAGGTTTTGTTGTCTACAACACTCCTTGGCTTTACTCATTTTTGTTAGTGGTTACTAACACCAGAAAATGGGTTTTGCTGTCCACAAGACTCCATAGCAGGATTTACTGATATGGCCTTTGGCTTTACCCATTCTTGATTGGTGAGGTATTTTTTCCTATTTATTGGATAGATGAGCAATTTGAAGAAAAAGCAGTTTTCTGGATTTCTAACTATTATGAGATTATTTGCACTGTGTGTTTATTTAAATGGAAGAGAGTCATTTTAGTGACACATTCAAGTTTGTACTTTGTTACAATTAATCCATATAATCAACCATCGCTTTTACATTCTTTTAGGTACTTTTTTTAATGTTTTGTACCAATAATGTTCCTGTTACTTGAATGCAGTTTATTGCGGCAATCTGCAATTTTGGAGGCTGTAATTAATGATAAATTATTGTCCAAACAGCCTCAAGCTCAAGAATGGTTTTGGATGGAGCAAGTTCCTGGGGTTGTCACCAATTTTGTTAACTATATTGAAAAGGACCAACGCTTTTGTGCTGCTACGTCAGTGTGCGTAGTTGGACCAGTTTGTTATGTTAAAGCACATTCATATGCACGTAAAATTTACTTGATAATGTTGTTGTTGTCTTCCTTTTTTAGGTCTGGGAAAGTAATGCCTCTGGTTTCGGGCAATGCAAGTGACTTGTCACTTCTCATGCTTGCGCTTAGTTGCATTGCAGCAATTATGAAGCTTGGCCCAACTAAAATTTCTTGTGCACAGTTCTTCTCCAGTATTCCAGATACAACAGGTAGATTCATGGATATGCTGATTGAGTTCATGCCTATCCGTCAAGCTTACCATTCCATGAAGGATGTTGGTCTGCGCAGAGAGTTTCTTGTGCATTTGGGTCCTCATGCTGCAGCAAATAGAGTAGCAAATGATCGACGCTCTGAAGAGGTCATATTTTGGGTTAGTCTTGTACAGAAGCAGTTACAGAAAGCTATCGATAGGGAGAGAATATGGTCCAAACTCACAACATGCGAAAGTATTGAGGTTAGCAATGATGTCTTTCAAATTCTGCATTAGCAAGAATGCATAAATGGGTGGTTATCATGGCATTTTGGTAGGTAGAAAGTTTGCTTAGGCATGACATGTGCTGGATTTGTAGTAGTGCTTTGCTTGTTTCTAGAAGATAAGACTTATAAAGTGCATCAATTTATTAGTAATCCATTGAAGTTGTTATTGAAGAGGTATAATTTTTTCCCAAATTATACTGTTTAGGTACTGGAGAGGGATTTGGCTATATTTGGGTTCTTCATTGCTTTAGGAAGAAGCTCACAGTCTTTTCTTTCTGCAAATGGTTTTGATTCTGTTGATGAACCTATTGAAGGACTTATAAGGTATGATTGAGTTCAAATTGCTGTTATTTTTTAGTTAATTTGGGTTTTTTATCAAAAAATTTGTTAACATGAATATATGTTCTTTAATGAATCAGGTATCTGATTGGGGGAAGTGTGTTATATTATCCTCAGCTATCATCGATAAGTTCTTATCAACTGTATGTGGAGGTCAGCATGTTAAGTAGAATATATATTCTGAAATTTTGATTAAGATTCAACTGAATCTGACAGATGTATGGTATGTCTTAGGTTGTCTGTGAAGAGCTAGACTGGCTTCCTTTTTATCCAGGAAGCAATGGTACCTTTAAACGCACTGTTGTGCATAAAAGAAAGGAAGAAAGTCCTCCAAATCCTGAAGCTATTCCCTTAGTGTTAGACATTTGCTCTCATTGGATCCAGAGCTTCATTAAATACAGTAAATGGCTGGAAAACCCTTCCACTGTTAAGGCTGCTCGATTCCTTTCAAAAGGGTATTTGAGCTTTTCAAAACTTTAGATGTTAAAGACTGAGTCTAAAATTGTTAATCTGAAAAATCTTCTGCTTTTTTCATTGTTTCAGGCACGAGAAGTTGAAGGTGTGCTTGGAAGAACTAGGTTTACAAAAGTTAGTTAAATGGGCCTCAACTTTAGCTTCCTATCTTATTGTGCATACCCTCATACTATGTGTATACATTATCCGTTTGCAATGTAGGATGAGTAAATTTCTGGTAGTGGAATACCTACCCAATGCAATACGTTTTGGCTTTGGTACAGATGATAAAAAATGGTTTGAATTATCTGTAGAATCACGAAATCTAAAAACAAAATGGTTAGGAGTTCATTTAAAAAATAAAATAACGAGTTTTGGTCTCTCTCTCTCTCTTAAAGTTTAGAATAACTGAATAAGTTGTTTTGTATTATGGTAGTAGCTACTTTGAAGTTTGATTTGCTATGACATTCACACCAGAAAAGATGACAGAAGTATTACTGTCAATATCTGATTCCAAGTCTATTCTCTCTACCCTTCCTGTTGTGCGTTCCTTACCTATATATACTTAGTTGTTTTATTTGGAGCCATTTTTGTCTGCACAACTAATTTGACAACTCAATGTACTAATAAGTCGATCGACAGGACTGTGTCTGGAACTTATTCACCAACTGAGCAAGAGATTGACTCTTTTGATAAGGTACTTTCGTTTCTTATGATCAGGTTTAATCTATAAGCCTTGTTTATTTTGTATGGAAACTTTTGTGTGAGCTTCAGTTTTCTGTGAATGGAAATGTTTTGTGTTAGCAGTTCCTCTCAACTGATGTGCTTCTCTCCTTCACTACTTTTTAGTTTCTCCCATCTGTTGCTTGTCCGAATACCTATCTGCACTTGAGGTAACTGGATTTAAATTAATTTATCATCACTAGCTCTGCAGAGTAGAAACGTTAATTGTTGAACCCTTGGCCATCACAAAAGGATAGCACACACTATGGGTACCTTCTTATGGAATGCTAGTTAGTGCTTCAGCAATTTTTGGACTATGAGACTTGTTTTATATGCCTCAGAATAGTTACATTTCTTGTTCCATGGGATAACTAAAGACATGAACCTTTTGGTTTGTGGTCATTATCTGACCTTTAGTTTTCACTTGCCAAATATCAATTTTGCGGATGCTATTTTCGGTTTAAGTTTCATCATGGCTTCAGTTAATCTGCCTATGTGGTTGGCGGTATGGTTCTTTTAAAGCATTTTGATGATGCAGTGGTTGGATTCTGTATTAGGCTTTGGAGAGTGTTGAAGAAGCTCTTATGAGGTTGGAAGGATTGCTTCAGGAGCTTCATGTGTCAAGCTCGACTTCAGGGAAGGAGCATCTCAAAGCTGCATGTTCTGATCTTGAGAGGATAAGGCGGCTTAAGAAAGAGGCTGAATTTCTTGAGGCATCTTTCAGGGCAAAGGAAGCTTCTTTGCAGCAGGTTTCTTACTATTTATTTCTTTTCCTTGGAAAGCAAAATATATGGTTTTCTTTAGTCGAGGGCATCAGCAATCCTGGCTAACTGAAATTGGTGCCACTTGCAGTTTGTAGATAATGTTTTCAGTTATTTAGGATTTAATTTGCGTTGTAACATTTAGAGAAGTATATGGGATCTACAAGCATATCTCTAATCTTGCATTAGAGAGTTAAGTTATATGACTTACTTTCACTAATTGTGTTGAAGTAATTGATGCTTTCTCGGTTGTTTGAAGCATCTTTTGCAATCAGGGATTATGGGTCAGGAGAACTAACTCTTGATAGAGTTTTTTTTTTAACCCTGCATTGATGTAGAAGTTGTCAGACCTTATTATAACCTTTCAGCTCTTGTATAGGCTTTTACTTCAACATAAGCAAATATATCAAAAGAGCATTTTGTTTCTTAATATTGTGCTTCTGTTCTCATTTCCTGAAATAATTTGCTTTCTGTTTTTATTTCCTTGTGCTTGCCGTGATTAATCCCAACCCTTTGCTTCTATCTTCCGGTAATCAAACTAATGATGAACTCCACCAGAAATTGTACCATAAGAGTCTTTATCACTAAGTCTTTTGTAGCTTTTTTCAGATTAATTACCCGAAGATAGAAGAGAATATGTGTATTAATAGAACTCAATGGCAACATATGATTCATATAGCTGACCCGGCATAATGGAATAAAGGCTTAGATGATGTTGTTGTTGTTGGCCCACAGATAGAGATGAATGTCATTAATGCATCTTACAGACCTGGAAGGCAAGTTTTGATGCACCTGCTGAAGAATGATACCTTGTTTCCCGTTTTGTCTGGACTCATTAACGTCTTTTGTTGCTATTTTATGCAGTCTTTGACTAATTCCTTTCTAGATGTCAATTACACCCATTTTGTTTATGTGCTGTTTGGATGTTCTGTGTTGTTGTTAACTTCCAGTTATGAGTTCTTTCTTATCATCTGTCTTTTATTTAATGTAGGGTGGTGCTGTCAGTGAGTCATCTTCTGTTAGCAGCGAGAGACAGCATTCTAGGGGTAAAGGCAGCAAGAGTGCCAGTATAATAAATAGAGATAGTAACAGCAGGTATATTACTGGTCCGATTAATTCTGAGTTCATACGCCTTCATGCTTGTCACTGATTCACAGTCCTTGATAGATTCAGGGTAAGTAAACCTCGTGGATTGTGGAGCTTCCTAGTACGCCCCCCAAGCAAATCCAGTGACCCTGGGATGTCAATGGCCAATGGAAATGTATGCCGTATAGTGACCCTTTACCATGTCTTTATCCTCTTATGGTGTTTATTCGTTTTTTTCCAGATAAATTTGAAGATGAAGTGAATAATTACTGGTTGCCAGCTAAATTACTTGTCCTTATGTAATTTTAATGTATTGGGGAGGCAGAAGCATGAGGTTTTTGTAAAGGTTGATCAGTATGGGCAACGCTTGAAATCAGCATTCCATTTTTAAGATAGAGGTTGCCAACAAATTGTGTTACATGGACTAGGTGTGATTATCTGCTATTGGTTTTTGTATAGGCGTTAAGTTTGCCAATTTGTACACAAGCTACTGGGATATGGCTGTCAAAAGTTAAGACTTGGGTTCTTGAATGTGGCACAAAACATACTTTTATAAGAATTTTAAAAGAAGTTAGAAGAAACTTTATTTGTGAGTTTTGTGATATCAAAATTGGTATACCTGAGTTATTTCACCAAAAAAGCTAAGTGCCTCGGAGGTAGTGTGCCATACATGCACAATTGTAATGCCCCTTACTACTGATCATTCAACTAAGATATATGATTGTAATGTTAGGTCGTAAAGTAGTTCTTAGCAGGGATTGGTAAGATGACTGAGATCCAAGTGTGCCATCTTATTTTAAAGTACCAAACTGATGTTTGATCAGACCCAACAGATATCCCATACCAGCAACCCACTGTCATATCATGTGGGCGGGCTTGGTTTTGGGTAGAATGAATAGGCCATGTAACAGAGCCTGTCATAAAAAAAAAAAATCATCCAGAAGAGTTTTTCTGGTTATTTCCATCTGTGCTAGTCAATCTTTGATGGATAGTTGCACTGCTAATTGTCTTTATAGATGCTCACTGGGGCTTCAACAAAAGTTATTTTGTGAAATTTAGACGGGTATATTCCATTGCAAAATACTAATATGCCGTTGTCTGAGCACATCTGCACTTAACATGTGCAGGGGAATCAAAATTAAGGTGTGATTAACAGTTCTGTCTCTCCTATCAGCTACATGTTATTTTTGTTTTCTAAATGCAGGATGATGAATACTTCGAACAGAGAACTGCAAGTACAGTGTCACTAAATTTAGAGTCAAATGAAATCCAACGTTTTGAACTCCTAAGGAATGAATTAATAGAACTGGAGAAGCGAGTTCAAAAAAGTGCTGATCGGTCTGAATATGAAGAGGTATCCTTTGACATTCAGTGGATTTACCACTATGTCATTCCCCTAGTGGTATATGTATTCTCTCGGCCCCTGTTTGTCTATTGGTTTTTCTGTTGCTTTATCCTGTATCGTATTTGTATCGTTCTTAACCGGTACTTGTAATGTTTTTAACTGGTGCATTTTAGCAAGAGTCAATAAGCATCTCTTTTGTTTGATGCTAGTTGTTAGCATTTCACCCTGCTTATCCTGAGAGCTGGTTTTTCCCCTCATTTTGCCACAAGTCTCACCTTGTTGCTAGGGACCAGCTTGGTCTCTGAATGTGATAGGATATGAGAAACAGAAATTTCAGAAATTTTCACTCTGTTACTCTTTGTGCTATGCATTTATTATGGTTTCCTTTCTTTTAGACAACTTTGGCTGATAGAACTTTGTCTATATTTGGTAGTTAAAAATGTTTTGGTTGCTGCCGTCTAGCATTCAATGCTTCAATAGTTTCTTATCTACGGTTTCAGGACTAGTATTATTTACTCAGTGTTATGGAATAGGTTTTGAATAGAAAATATGAACATGTTGCCTGGCCAACTTTCATGTGGATGATCTCATAGTATTGAATTGCCTCTCTTCTCATCCTTGAGTTTACTCATGAACCCTATGACAATTTAAAGATTCATTTGATCTTGCTTTCAGGAGGATATTAAGACAACTAATGAAACTTGCAACCAGGGAAATGAAGTCAAAGACACTCACTTGGTTCAAGTTCAGAAGAAGGAAAGCATCATTGAAAAGTCATTGGATAAGCTGAAAGAGACTAGCACGGTATGTACGTTCTTTTCTATCATCCAAAGTGAGAAAGATGCATTAAGAAACTTGATTTTGTGCATGAGGACGTGGCACACAAAGTTGGGACACATTGACAAATTTTATGTAGTTAAGAAAAATGAAAAACTCCTCTGTGTAAGAGGAGTGCACTTCTTATTTAGTCTCCTTTTAACTAGTTGTGTAATTTTTAAAGACCTTTTAACTTCCAACTCATAGGGACAAAAAGATGTTTCAGTATGAACTAGTATCTGAGTTCATTCTTTACCTACTGATTGTTAATTTTTTTACAAAATAAGATCGCAAAATATTCTTTGGCATATTTTAGTAGTCTGCTCATTAACCATGTTTGCTTGTGCCTTGGTGTTTAATCTTTTCTAAGTTTGCAAACTGCACAACATGTCACCTGGCTCTTGTTGGGCATTAAATGAATGACCAAATAAAGCATGTTGCGCAAAATAAAGGTGCATTAAGTGTGGCCATTTTGATGAGTGAGTTTGTGAGATTTCACCATTGCAGAAATCAATGATGCAAATGCTCCAAATATTGTGGACTCTGTTTTTGTCGATTAGCATTCATTTGAGAACATGGGCAGGTGCATATGCAATTGAGGAAGAATGATGATCCGTTTTCCATTATTGGGTGCATTGGCCTTCATGAAATATATGTTCTCTGAGTCTTGGGGAAGCTGAGTGCTGTGGACTTGTTTGTTTGTTCTTAACCAGTTGAAATTACACTTTTAAGCACAGAATAAAACAATCTGTATATTTGCCCAATCATAGCAGACACACAAAATATTGGTGTGCTTGTCAGAAGAGGAGAAAAGGGACCCGCGCCAGGGGAGGGGAGAGGGGGGTTGGGGGATCCTCCTGGGGAAGAATGAAAGAGAGGTAGCTACTGTCTGCATAATTCTGTTGTCATTTGCTTAATCTACTATACAGAGTAAGATCAAAACTTTGTAAACACATAATGAAGCTTCGAAATATTTCTTTTGGTCTTCGGTAGTGATGTCTTTGAAAGAGTTCTGAAATAGCAGTACTTGTTTTTGAATCCAGTACTTAGGCAGTTCCTCAGTCAGTGAGCTTGATTTCTGTGTGCAGGACCTTTGGCAAGGAACTCAACTTCTTGCCATTGATGTTGCTGCAGCTATGGGGCTGCTTAGGAGGGTTGTAATTGGTGATGAATTAACAGAGAAAGAAAAGCAAGCACTTCGAAGAACTTTGACAGATTTGGCATCTGTGGTTCCAATTGGCTTTCTAATGCTCCTTCCTGTAAGCTCTTAACAATTTAAGTTTTACCTGTATATGTCTGAGCTTGTGTCAGTGATTGCCTTTGTCCTGCGATGCATTATTGGCACATTATCTGGAATTAAAAACTGATATGAATTTTGAGTACCTGTTATATTGGTCTGAACATCCTTTTTGTTATGTTCGGTTCCCTAATATTTCTTTTTGTCCCTTAGTTTGAACATTTTCCTAAATCACTATGAATGATAGATATTTTATAATGTGTTCATATAATTGGTATTATCAAAGAAAAACTAATTACTATACTATAGTTTGAGGCAATCAGAATTCAATTGCTTACAAATCATGGTTTCCCATTGTGTATAAGTAAAGGAAGAACACTACATTTTTCCTCGTGATAAAAGCCTGCAAAGAACTAGCCACAAGGCAATCCTTTTGTTGGTGGAGGTCTTTCCAAGGCAAAATTTAGTAGGAGGGAGAAGATGATAGTTTCTAGCCTTGTATTGTGTGCTTGTCAGGACATAGATCTTTTCCTTTACTCTCTCTCTCTCTCTCTCTCTCTCTCTCTCTCTCTCTCTCTTCTTCTGGGGTTTTTTTCTTTTGGCGTCCCCCGGGTGGTGGTGGTTGTTCAGAGTTACAGGACTAGATAACTATAGAACAACATATCACTATGCTTGCTGCTAGAATTTGATGTTTTGGAACCTGGACTTGGTGTACAATTCATCTTTTGCAGGTTACTGCAGTTGGCCACGCTGCTATGTTGGCTGCAATTCAAAGATATGTACCATCTCTGGTGTGTATTCTCCCATCATCAGTTTTTCCTCCCCTTGTTTAATAGCTGTGTGGATCCTATCCTGAGTCAGGCATTTCCTTATAGATACCTTCCACGTATGGACCGGAAAGGTTAGACCTCTTGAGGCAGCTAGAGAAAGTGAAGGAAATGGAGGATGAGGTTAACCCCAATGAAAATGCTGATGAAAAGCCCAAGTAGAAGCATCATGGATCCCTTTCCTTCTGATCCTCTGTTTGCCTTTAGGTGATGCTCATTTTCTTTTCAACTTCGTTCTAAATTGTTTTGACAGTAAATGAGCATAGAGAAGTTCATTCCATGTGTCTGGCACCCCAGGTAAGCACCAGTGGCTGCAGTCTTGTGGTGCCGTGTCTGGAGTGCCTGGTTCACGGTGGCTTGATGGGTGACCTTCTTTCCTAAGCTTTGTCAGATATGTGATGTTTATGAACTGCGCCTTTATCTGTGCATTCACCATTTTCTTTATCATTTCAGAAATTTGTAGATTGTTAAATGGCTCAGGCTGGAGCTTGGTCAGATTCATTTCTGGTGCTACAAAAGTGTCACAGTGACCACCTTCATTCCATGTACCATCCCTGTAATTTCACATCAGATGCTTCTGTTATTGCATTTTTGTTTTTTAGTAATCTCATTATGTCTACGTTATTCTGCCATTTTACTTTTTCTGAACCTTGATTTCTCAAAAGAGAAAAGATCGCACAGAAAATGATGTCTTAAAGTTGTGAATAGAAATCCCGATATCCTTATACTAATCCTGGTTTTTACTTGCTTACGTAATTTTTTTGGGATGAACTACTATTTTTCATTCATTAGTTTATATAGCAAATGAACATGAGGTATTTCATATAGATTCTTGAAGGAGTTTGAAACAGAGGTAGCTTTTTTACTTGCCTGTAATGCACTGGAGAGTAGCTGCGGAAGAAGATATGACTTTGTTCTGGCTTCAGGTTTTGCATAATCCATGACATCAATGTGTTTAAGGATTTCCCAAAAGCCTCATGGACATCCATGGTCACATTCACAGCTTCACCTTCCTGGAAATAGTTTCCCCTGGAATAGAAAAATATTTCTTAAATCCACTTATACCAGCATATTTGGATAAATACACGGTACTATTTTTGCTGTTCTTCCACAACATAGAGAAAAGGGCCCAAAAAAAAAAAGGGAGATGAGGTAAAAGTTCGTACTTCTTCAAGGTTTTATCTTCGTTCCACCAGTGTCCTGGGCTGAATAAGAGAATATCTGCTCCAACCCATTTAGTAGAGTACCAATGTAGCGTGTCAACCCTAATGGCACCTCGTGCTTCCTTTGGTGCGTTTTTAGGCGGGCGATCTCTGCTTACAAGGAAAGGCACCCTGTAGTACTCAACCGTGAGGTTGTGCTCCTGAAATCGCATTGAAAGGTATCCCTTGTGCTTGGTTATCGGGCTTCCATACTCTTCATATATGGCAGATTGGTTAGAAGCTCCTCGAGCAAGCATGCAAAGCAGGGATTCCCATTGGTTTCTAACTATGGAGTCACCGGCAAAAACAATCCTTCCGTTACGGATCCGGTCAAGAAAGTTGGTCGCATTAAATCTGCAATATCATTTATAAATTAAATGCGCAATACCATTTATAAATAATTAAGGATAAGGAAATGCAGCACGCTTAAAGCAAGGAGTGGCTACCGCGTGTGGTGTGGTGGTGTTTAGTACTGTAAAATTACTATGTCTACTCAAAATTAAAAAAAAAAAAGCACGTGACAAGGATGCGAGACAGGCGGTCTTGGGAGGTTCAAAGAGGCTTATTGGACCACTGCTGTGCGTCACAAGATTCACAGCTGACAATTTTAAATTACAAATTGGGCTGCTGTGATTTACTTGAGTAAGTTGTGTGATATAGTAAAGCCTAAAGTAACATGGTTAGTCTACATGGTGAAGATGGCTACCAAAACCCACTGGACAACAGCTAGTGAACATAAACGAAACCTAGCCCAAAGAGAAGAAAAACACCAAAAGACAAGTTACATTCCTGTAGCATGTGCCATCTACTGGCGTCCTGTTATTAATAAGTTTGTGCAAAACTAGGCTAGGACTCTATGAAGTATACCTAGGGAGATTACAAGTACGTGGTTGCCAACGCCATTTTTGGTAGTCTGTATCTGGTCGTCCACTTTGTTGGCATCGGAACCCTGGATCCAAGAATGGGCACTCCTCTGTGTATTTGTGTAGCGGGTAGCTTTCATCCCAAACCCAAGTTCCATACGAGTAGTCACATGCTTTTGGTCCTGAATTTTGGGTTTTGGGTAGGACTTGGTAAAGCAAGCTAATATCATGAAGAAATGATGGCTGAAAAGACCTTATTGTGATAAATAAAATAACACAACTGATGAGCAAAGAGAGAAAGAATAGTGCATGGAAGGTTCCTCGGTTAGCAAAGACGATTGGCAAAAAGTACAGGTGCGGATACTCTTGTGTTTTAGGAAGATGATGCGAGGGCTGAAGATCCATGACAAGAGGAAGCGAGGGGGAGGATGTATAGCCAATGCGATTTTTAATTCAACTCTTCGGTGGAAGTCTTCGTGTAGGTTTCTATCACGGAAGGTGGATCATGTTCAAAAATGAGATATGGGGATAAGAGTTTTTTACGGAAGTAATTTCTAAAATCAATGTTTGACTTTTCGAGCCTGTTCTTGATTATGATAATGATTGGATGCTTTTAAAGTATATATAATCTTTTTGTATTTCAGCATCTCTTGGTCTCTTCCTAAACGTGTGTGTGTATAAATAACCAGTTGTCTTTGGCTACTTGAGAAGTAAAAAAGAAACAGAAAATGAATTGTATTTGTAGGATTGAAAAGTAAAACTCCATTTGCGTTTGAGGAATATAACAGCGTCGACTCTATCTATCTTCATGAATAAAGACTCTACTCTATCTCTTGTTGTGATATATCTTCATAAATAAATAGCGTCGACTCTATCTCTCGTTGTGACATATCTTCATGAATAGTAGAGATGAAGTCGTTGATGTGCAAAGATCTGGCTACAGGGCTATTACAAATATTTATGTATAAAATACTTGTAAGTGTACCGATGACTATTGAATATTCGTTGAATTTATAGGTTTATTTTTATTTCCAACAAAGATATGCAATTAAAAATTTTAAGCTACTCATACTCAAATTTTAGTGGATAAGTTTTTATGGATTGACTTCACTAAATGACTTGCCGTTATATTGCACCAATAAGGGCTATAACACGGTGCTCTGGGCCTTAGTTCTTAGTAAAGGACCAAAAATCTGCAAGATTAATTTCTTTCATGTCCATTATATCTCTATTGTGCAGCTGTGTGCAGCTGTATTAAGTAGTTTATTTTTCAAGTACTTTGTCCAATTTATACTATAGTAAATTGTGGAGGATTGAACTTTTGACAAAACAACAAACGTTAAAAGAAAAAAAATGAAGAAAACCCAATTAAACCATTGTAAAAGTAAAAAAAGTTCCTCGTGAGAGAAACCAAACACACGCAGTTACACACACAAATGAACGAACGACTTTTTTGGAACTTCGTCCTCAACGCGTCTTTATTCGTATGGAATCTGGATAAAGAAAACGTTCTAAGGACCACGTTTTTCGAAAGCCAAATTTCGCGTGCAGCTGTTCAAGAGAAAAACGCGACCATACAGAGGTGCACCGAGAAAAAAAAAATGTTTTTATCGTCTTTTCGCCTCCCCGTCGTTGACCCACCAGTGTACTGTTAATTGTCTTTGTCCTGTTCGACCAAATGTCTCAGTGAAAACAAACACCTGTTTCTGTAGGGGGTTAGGAATAGTAATATTAGCATTTCTTCATTGTCAGCAGTTTTATTTTTGTCCTGCGGAGAAAAATATATGGAAAAAGTGTGTTATTTATAGCACCAGAAAAAAAAATGGGAATGAAGCTAAAGGTAGTATGCAGAAAAGTTTACGATTACGTCCGATATGATCTTAAGGAGATTGCATTTCCTTCATCTTTGCCGGACCCACCTCATATTAAGAAGCGCCGCAAACTCACTTGGAAAGAGCGTTTTCTTGTAAGCTTCTTTTTCAATCCAGTACTAGTGTACTGTGGTACTATATACTTCTTTCTTTTAACAATATTAAACTAAATGATATGCTTGTAATCTGATTGTTCTCTTTCTCATTTGTGCGTTTTATGTAATAGCATAACATTAGAATCACTGGAGGTGTCGTTCTTGTTTAATTAAACGCTATTGGGTTCTCTGGAATTCTTGTCTAATTGTTGTTGGTACTGTTTATATTTTGGAATAGAAACCCCCGAGCCCTTTTTCCCAAAATAAAGAAAAAGGTCTAGTTTTTTTCCAGATAAACAATGGGTAAGCCGGGAAAGAAGAATTTGCCCCATTGAAGGTGTCTATCTCTGCTAAATTGTTCTTGTTTGGTTGGGTACCAGCTCGTGGCCTTGATATTTCTGAAGTTTGATTACGTTGAGTAGACAATCTTTGTTTTGGAAAATTGGGAATTGGAATTCATGTTAAGAAATGATGGATGTGGAACAAATTAACTGTTTAGCTCGTTGTTTCCTGATGCGTTTCCATTATTATCTGCCAATGTAAAATCATTGATCAGGTGTTGAAGGAAGCATCTCGACTCTATGCAGCAAGTTGGGTTAGGGATATTGGTCCTGAATTAAGGCCGAATGATTACAAGAAGAAGGTACAGAATGGTGACAAATTTGACGAAGAAAACAATGTGAAAAGAGAGAAAGAGCCATCTACACTAGAGGATCTTGGTAAGTCATTGTGTATAGGTGCTTGAAGTAATTATACATTTAAAGTGCTTGAAGTAATTATACATTTAAAGTGAGTATTAAGAATTTTCAGAATCCCTTTTTCATTGTAGTGACAAACATTGACAAATTCAAACTTTACTGATCGATTGTTTAGGTAATTTTGAATTTCTGAATCGACCTCTTGGAATGTAGTAGTGTAATAGGAATACGCTGAGAAGAAAGGTGGAAGAGTCTGAATTATCAAGAGAGGTGCATTGAAATTGCCACCTTTGGGAGAACTATCAGTTGCAAAAAAATGAGTATACAGAAAGATTGCAACATGCTAGAATATGCTCATACTAGGAGTTAGTTAAGACACAATAATGAAACTAGTCATTTTTGGGGTTCTATCTCTGCACTACGTTATACTGTAGCTGGAAAATAATCAGAAAACAGGTTTAACATGATTGATATTTATGGTTCTTATTTACAATGCATTCAAATCACAAACAAGAGACACGTAGAATTTTGACAGGAGGTGGAAATAACATACACAAATCAACTTTGCACATGTTTCTAATTTAGGTAAACTAAAATGAGATGAGCATTTCGTATTGGTTTAGTAGCATTAGCTTGTTTATTAAACTTTCGTGATTAAATTAAGACCCAAATCTGCTAAAGTTTCTGGTATGAAGTTTTATCAGCCTGTTGAATTGAAATGGCACCGCAGGGCTGACAGATTTCGACATCCACCCCTGGCTTGCACTATTTCTTTGTTTGGGCGATCATCCTCTTTATTAAGTTGTCATGTGATCAAAATTATATTTTTATACATGGTTCTGTTGCACTCTATATGTATTAAAAGCTGTTGCTGCAAGAGGTGGCATGGAAACACTAAGACCAGCATTGCAGCGTGTGTATATGACTAGAGCTTCTGCTTATCGAGATGCGCTCAAAAGTTTTATAGAAGGTTATCAGGAAGGCATTCAGCAAGTCATGGAGAAGAAGGATTCTAAATCTCAGTCAGAAGAAGACATTCCAAAAGGGCCCACATCATAATCATTTGGTAATGTTTCCTAAAATGTTTCGAGTTTATGTTGCAGCGTGATATTGGAATAGGATTATAAGACTTCTATCAGTGGGTGTGAATTTTTCGTAATGAAACGTATTTTGAGTTTTACCTTCAGCTTTGGACTGCTTTAGTCATGCGCAAATGCTACCTAAAAGGCGTAAGATGAAGAAATATAATCGTGTTTTATAATTTGTTTGTAGGAAAGGAAAACTGACAATCATCAAATGTCTTACCATTCACACTGTTTCTCATTTCATTGTAGAAAGTAAAAAAGTCGTGTTCTTTCATATTTTCATTGTGAATGCTACGAAACTTCACTACCGACAACTGTTTGGTTAAATTTGTTGATGTTGCAGTGTATGTTGTACAGATTCTTATGACTGCTTTATTTATGTACAAATTATATTCCTTTGAATGTAGCCTTAACAAGATAAAGAGGTTGATTTCTAGTTAGCTTGCAAAGTAGAAAATTGGTGGTCTCTAGCCTGTAGAAGATATTTTCTGAGACAATTAATCAGATGAACATGTCTTCTTGTTGACTTTTGTTGTGAAGATGTGTTCTTTATCTTTTAACTGATTATTTCGACTCTGCAGAAAATTTTCCTGTTCTATATTATAAATGGAGGAAAACTTCTATATTGGCTCCTCAAATTGAAATGGTCAAATTTAATGTTTAGGTTCATTAAATGTTTTGTTTGATTGGATTTTCTAGTAAGCAGTAATTTTGAAATTGGCAAGCTTTACTGTGGAAGAGCATCATAAAAATCTAACGGGTTAACTGCTCCACATAAATACAAAAAGATGAGCTTCTTTCTCTTTTAATTTGAAAGTGTAAAAACTGAAAGCGAATTGGAAAAGTAATGAATGTTAAGATGGGATACCATATGATAACTAGTTTGATTTAAGAGAAAAGAGGACTAGGTTCCTATTATCTGGTGAGTGCATGGGGTTCTTGAATGAGAAAATGGAATTCAACATTTTTTTTTCAGTTTATTGCAACACTTTCTCCAACCATCACATATGAAACTAAATTCCAATGTTTTTCTCAAGCAGCAAATTGCATTACCTCTCAGAATGTCTTATGTACCTGATGGACCCATCTGTGTGCTGTTTGTGGGCTTTCTTAAGAGGTGGTTGTTTTTAGGCCATAACATATGAGACATGATTTATTAGGGTACTTCTATCACACACGTCTTCCTTCAGGCACTTGACATTGAGCTCTTCTCCATGGTCAAGAGTCATATGTTTACCATCAATTTTAGATTCTTTACATAAATGCTTCAGGATTCGTTTCCCATTCCATACAATTCATCAGTGCACTTTCATGTGAAATTGACCTTATTCTCCAGTGAACATGCGTCCTGTTCCATGTTTATTACCTGTAAAAATAACGGGAGCATCTTCGTTAACTCATGAATTTTTGCATGTCCTTTCTTACAGTTTAGTCAATGAAATTATTTTCTTTCCAGTGTTGCTGGGAGTGGGCTCTTTCTGTTTGTCAGAAAAATAACGGGAACATCTTCGTGAACTCATGAATTTTTGCGTGTCCTTTCTTACAGTTTAGTCAATGAAATTATTTTCTTTCAGTGTTGATGGAAGTGGGCTCTTACTGTTCGTCAGGCGCAAAACTTGGGAGAATTTGAAGTTGGCCCTAGCTCTCAAAAAGTAAAAAGCCTAAGGCCAAGAGACCTAAAATAGTCACATGTTTTTCGCGTATTTGTTCCCGTAGTTGGACGTGAATGATTGAGATATTGTTGCCAGAGGAGTCTCCTAATATTGTAATTGAATCGCTACCTTAAATCCAACGATAACATACATTTGGCCACTTGGGAACCTCCCACTTGCAAGCCACACCACAGGTTGTTAACATCCACAAGCGAATGTCAATAGATTTCCTTATCATCTTAATCCCTTGGATCCAGATCCATGAGAAAATCTTTGACTTTTGACAAAGGTAATGCTTCCTGACTTCGCATCTTTCATTTTCCTGCTCTAACCCGTGATCTTTTCGTTTTCACAAATCCACTATTATAATGATTTGAAAATGCAGCTTTATTGCCTTTGCTTTATATGCTACTAATGCATTGCTAGTGCAAAATTTGTTCACAGACGTTTCTTTTGATGTTTCTCTCGGGCAAAATTTGAAGATCTGAGCTGAGTTTTAGATTAGGGAACCCGTGGGGTTTAATCATTAATTATGCTTGAAAATGAAGGAATACATTATCCCACAGACACCCACCCCATCTCCGGGTGAAGAGAGAGAGAGAGAGTGAGACAGAGATGCTGTACTCATAGTTATTAAACCAGTTTGGTTATATAGCTTCTCCAACGTGACAGAAATTTGAGATAGACGAGAATATATGTTAGAATGCCTAGTTTTCCATTAGAAGTGCTCGACGCCAATTAGACTAGATCCGAAGCACCATTTACTTTTAGTCGGAAAGTCTAATAAATAGTACGCATCCATTGTTAGATCTGTGTAATGATTTCAGTGAAGATTATAGGACTTCTGTGAAACTGAAAACTGCTGCTATTGGCTTCAATGAACCTAAGTGAACTGAATCGGTACATGTTCTAAGTGGTTGTTTTTCTTGAGCCAGAACACTTTCATGATGAATGAGGAGTAAAATCTTGATCCTCATTAAGTGGGTCTGTAGGACTCATCCCGCATTAAAATTTTGGTGTTAACGCTTTTCAGTTTTCACCTTTGGGTGGCCTACTTCAACTCATATACTTTATACTAACAGTAATTCCAGTCAAGGCTTAACGAATGCAGACTTTTATACACCATCTTTCTTCATCCTTTCACCTTTCTGAACGATGCAAATTTAGGTTGCACTTTGATGAACCCTCGAACTTGTACATCTCTTGATCTATCAAGTGGGCAAAAATAATTCACTTCAGAATTAGATTAGCATTAGCATCCAGTATCTCCTACGAGAAAGAGGAATCAACAGTCTACCTACTACTAGTTGTTGCATGGGAAACAGTGCTAGCCATATCCGGTGAAGATGCTGCAAAATCCCATCCTATCAAGTAATGTCGACCCACCCACTTACCCACTCATCCAACATCTCCGGCTTATCTTTCGTTATGCTCATTATATATGATGATGATGAAGCCTATGAAAAATCTTCAGGCAGGATCTCTACTGAAGCATAATAGCAAAATCCCATGCATGTAACTTAGATTCTCGGTTGCATCGATCCACATTCTACAATTTGGGCCTAGCTTACATCAGATTCAATATTTTTGTGTGGGCCCCAAGTCGCATCCACTGAATCCATTCCCGTTAGGTCATTACCTCTGCTGAGGTCTCTTTCAAGTCTCCATTTTCAATCTCTTTTTTCTAGTGTGAGAAAGTTGCCAGAAAATCTGGGATCTCGCCCCTTTTGGTTCCTTTTTTTTCTTTTTTTTGTTGGGAAGTCGAAACTATTTCTTCTTGAAGTTTCAAGTGGCCCACAATAGGTCAATTCTGGACGTCACATTATCCCCGGCGATATCTCGTCTGGTTCATATCTCTTGAGAAATTGATGTCCTGTTGCAGCAACCATACACACAGCTATGGTTATTTCTTGTGAAAAATGATCGGTTGTTCAAGCACGCAAACTTCAAATTCGTGGCCATCCATACGGTAGACCATTACTTATTTTGGCTTCTCAGTTAAATGCCTAAAGGGTCTGGCATTACTTTTCATCTCATACCAATTGTTAACACCATTGTAAGGACAACAAATATAGTCGTTAGCTTTGCTATTAAAATCAAATGGCAAGTTGGTGAAAAACCGCGAGGGAATCATAATAGAAGCTACATCAATTAGTTTCGTCAGGTAAGACTAGACGAATAAAGAAACATACTACTGCTTTCAATTCTTGACCTGAAACCGAAACCCCATCTTTTAATTTACCAAGTGCAATCAATTCTTTATATCTAAAGAACAATATAGAAAAGCTAAGAATTGGCAATTTAAACAGCTGCTGCATTATTGAACTTTATGCGGGTTCAAAAATAAGCTGTGTTATGGGGATTGCTATGAAGTTGACAAGTGTGATGACCTTGCTAAAAGTGGGAAAAGTATACAATACACCACGTGCATTGCCACGTGGTGTACTAGAACCAATAATTTATCGTCATGTGGCAATGGTGGGTCATACCTTGTATTATTTGGCGATGTGTGATTGGTTCTAGTGCACCACGTGACGCGCCACGTAGTGCACGCAATACTCACTCCTAAAAGTGGCCTTTTCTCGGAACTATTAAAGCTTTTTAATAGTGTATTCAAGATTTTCAAAGTTGGCTGAGGACCACATACCAAACCGGTTGATATATCTGATGTAAGGTAAGGCTAGTTTAAAATACTAAATAAATGCATTACCCTTCTCAAGTGTCCAGGTTTTACACGATTCCTCTCTGACAGAGTGAAAATATTCTAAAGGGGCGGTGCCGGTGGGGCTTGGACCTAGTAGACTTGATAAGGGTTGGGTAATATAGTGGGTGATGCCAACCCATGGCCCCATGGGTGGGGTTTGGGAAAAGTATACAATACATCACGTGCATTATCACGTGGTGTACTAGAACCAATAATTTATCGCCATATGGCAATAGTGGGTCATACTTTGTATTATTTGGCGATGTGTAATTGGTTCTAATGCAACACGTGGCACGTCACGTGGCACGCGTGGTGCACGCATACCACCGTGGGTTTGCCGTTGCGTGTAACGTGTACAGCTGAGTGCTGGGGGAGGAGAGGACGAGGTTGCACTCGTTGGGCAAGTTGAATTCCAAAATGTGTTCATTTTTTTAAATTACATACATTTCAGTTCTTCCACTTAATGAACATTGCTTGTTCAACTAGCTTACTTTTGATTGAGGGGTAAGGCCGTAAGAGTGAGTCAGACTCTACTTTTCTTTATTTTATGACCAACCATTTCTGGTATAACTAATCCATCCACTAGTTAGGCAGATACAGATTTAGACTATTTTTTACATTTTTTTCTTTTGCTTTTTTTTTTTTTTTTGGGGTGTCTATAGAAACATCTGATTTTATTTGTATATTGTAGTTCAGTGCATCTGTGTCTCATTAGAGGAAACAGCAAAATCGTTATGGGAAATTGGACTGGTCATATCTTGACCCTCCTACCGATGGCTAGTCCTTCTTTCCTAGACTAAAGGCTCAAAAAATAGCACGTAACATGAATAAAAAAAAATGTGGCAGTAGCGTACCATGTGATTGTGGTGATTAAAATAAGCATGATGAACCTTGGGGTCGTACTGAAATTGGTAGTGACCCTGACCCTGCCCCTGGCTCCATGTGGATGAACCGTCAGGTGGGTTGGGTGTCTCGGAGGAAGACTCGGAATACTCACTCGGTTGCTGCTCGAATTCTAGGTTTACACCAAACAACCTCAGTGTCTTGGAGTTGGCACTTGTTGCTGTTGTCTGATTCTGCAAAGCTGCTGCTATAATCATAACACGTGCGCTCATTAGCTTCTAGTAGTGGTAGTATTCGAAAAAAAATATTAAATGTACTTTATATATTAATACATAATTCATTATAATTATTAATTTATCGTCACACAATCATAATTGATCACATTTTACATTATTTTTGACTGATGAGTTATAGTGCACTCCCACGTTACCCGCTAGTGCACCCAATAGCTAGCATTACCTACTAGTATACACATTTCTTCACCTATTGACCCAAATTATAATGACTTTTTTCCCACTTTAAGGACAGGAAAAACTTGTTCATTAATCTAGGAAAATCATTCCGGGACAACATAACATAATAGTATTGTACTTGTACAATAATCACGGAAGGAACAACTGGAAGTAGGAATTGTAGTTGTGCTCCAATACTAGTACTATTTTCGGTTACTGCAAAACCCCAAAACATTTTCATCATCTTATGCAATGTGACAAATTTGCACTCTCTCACTTCTGCCAAACTCATACTACAACTCTATCTAAATGCTGACAATCCAAGTATTTTAACAGCATAACAAAGTTGAGTTGCGTAGACATGACATGCCAAATTAGTTTTAATTTGGAAAAACAATCATCTACTGTCCATATATAAAATTAAGAAGAAATAATGAAGAAAATTGGCAATTAAAAAGAAACTTTAATGTACTCTTAGGAGAGAGTTCCTCACGCCCATTAGCGTGCGTCTGATAAAACAAATACATGTAAGAATACATGTATGTAGTTTAATGCAGAGAAGAAAAGAACAAAAAGAAGATAGGATTTTAATTTCGAAAATGCCGGTGTATAGGAAAATGATACCTGCATGAAGGCATTCAGGTTGGTATGGGAAAGCAGGCCCTTGATGATGATGCTGCGGTGGGGGATAGGCATGATGCCCGGCAGGAAAGTACACCTGGGTCCGCCCGCCACCCACCGTCGCAGGCTGACCCTGAGCAACTACACCGCCCTCGTTCTCTTGAGGTGCAGCAGCAGCAGCTGCACTACTTCTTCTCCTCCTCCACCCTATAAATAACCGGTCACCGTCTAAACGGTGACGTTCAAATAGAACTATATCGCCGGCATCCAGCCGCTTCTCTTTTACAAAGCGGCTCCAGCCTTTAGTCAATACGTAGCTTTGGCTGCTGTTCCAATAAGAATATCGGAACCGCCACGGTTTACCTGACTCGTCCTCGAAACTCAGCAACAGCCCTTTTTCTCCCCCCGAGTCACTGCCGCCAAGAGGGAAATATTTCTCGGCGTGTTGCTTTGGGATGACGAGACGGTTGAGCTTGCCGACATCACTCGGGGTCAATGGCTTCTCGAACAAGGGTTCTTTAGGTATTTCCGTTTCTTCTACTCGTTTGATGATGCGTTCGCTATTTTCTCTCTCATCTTCAATAGTAGTAGTTTCATCCTCGTCTTCATTGTTTAGGTCGAAGTTCAAAGCTGAATTATGTGGATTGTTGGCCTCAATTGGATGGTAGAGTTGAGAATTGGCCCAAAAGGTGGTAGGTGCTGCTGCTAGGATGTTAGGCTTAGATGAGGGTTGCATGTTGTGGTGGTGGTGGTGGCGTTGTTGCTGAGCCCACCAGAGTGTTTCTGGAAGGTCTGGAGAAAAGTGGTTGATAGACATAACAAAGGTAAAATGAGAGTAAAAAGAAAGAAAGAACGAAAAAGAGATAATGTGTTGTGAGCTCGTGACAAACTTTATAGTACTAGTATGGTAGTCTTGATTCATGAACGAATAATGTAGAAAAGTATTGGGAAGAGGTATAGGAATGGAGGTGGGGTTGGGGGGAACTCCGAGAGGTGTGATTAGATTATGGTTTTGATGTGGATGCTGTGGGAGTTATTCTATTTGATGTACCTCAATCCCAACCCCAAGAGATATAGTAGTACTAGTAAATGACAATGTGTATGTGTTAATAATATGTGATAGAGAGATGGAGAGAAATGGAGGGGCCAGGGCAAGGGATATCATCATCATGATCAAGGTATTACATGTACATGTATACAAGTACGAGAGAGCACTTTAAGGTTTTGCGTGATGAGAAAATATCAATCATTATATTCAGTGCAAGCAATTTATGGTGGGTACTTTTGATTCAGCATGCAAAAAATTAGGATTTAATGAGAGCAGCATCAGAATGGAAAAACGGGACTGCTGAAATATTGGCAGAAGAGAACATGTATCTTTGATGAATCTTGAGAAAGAAAAGAGATTCTTCAACAGATGAATAATTATAGAAGGTCTTGAGAAGAAAAAACACACCCCATGTTACTATGTTGGCTACCAGATCGTTCGGTGGGTCTTAGTCCCTTCTTATCCAGCTCACACTCTACTCTATCCAATCCAACGGCTGTCCCTGCCCCTCCTCTCGATATTTTTTGATGTAGCACATCATTTACTGTACTATAGATAATATTTTCTTGTATATGTGTTATGCACTGAAAGTCTGGCAAAGGGATGATTGCTAGTGGGTTATGATATATAACCAGCTGGATAACTTGTAAAGGATGGAAAGTTTTTCATTTTATGACTTTATTATGATCTGCAATGGAAAAGGCCATCCTAAATATTCTCAGTCCTAAACCCGAAAAAGATTCAAATTTGGACAAAGTAGATACACAGATGAATAATCTGTGATTGGAGGAGTGATTGCAGGAATGATTGAACTTCGAAATGCAAATTGACAGGCCAAGAATTGTAATTGAGAAAATCATGGTATCAATTTCATTTCATCTAATTTTCCCGTCTGTTATGTGAAACTTTCGTACATTTATTTGACAATTTAAACTTTCAGGTGAAGATTGGTAGGCAATGGTAAGAAGGGGTGGTAAATCTTGTCATTAGTTTAACTTTTGTGAAGATTGGAGATGGGCTGAGATTTGAGAAGCTAGAAACCAGGCAGTAAAATTCACAAAGTTGGAGAGATTGAGTGGGAGTATTAATTTTTGTCACGAGTATATGACAGCAATATTATTGATATTTGGCCATTCCCAGTTCATCATATATACAAGCAAGGGAAGAATGGGGGTTCTGAGGGGGAAAAATCCAGGGCTCTCTTCAGTTTCCAACAAGTATAGAGAAGAGATAAGATTTGTCCAATAGGAATAATACTACTACTACAACTAAACTTTCGTTATTCTTCCCCATTGTATTCGTGTTTGAATTCTCTCCTCACACACGTACACCCATCATCATCTCTCTCACACATTAATCATGCTCAACACGCAGCATCTCCATGTCACTATCTCATATTTTATGTTCCATAAATAATTTGCTCATAGTTTTATGTATACCTGTGCGTTTTGTTCCCAGAATCAGACAAACCCCACCTCAGTTTCCTGGTAGATGCAGACACCCTTTTCTTCTTACAAAAGGTTGGACTAGTTTTTATTTACTGTATTAAAGTGCTACATACATAAGTTGGCCCCATGTAATGCTTGCATCTTATATACAAACAATTTGCTTTGCTCATCCTACTCTCGGCCATCATCAAATATAAATATTCACATCACATGCATCCGGATATACTTCCACAATGACCCTTCATTGAGAGAAGTTTCATGAATCACGCCAATTCGCGAACACTCTACACATCAGCAGATTAATATATAATTAGTGTCTATTATATCCTAGCAGTAACTTTTGTTTTTTAAGCCAAGTGAAACTTTTGAATGTCAAGAATTTAATACTAATTTGTTTGGTTATGGACAGTTCAACTGAAAACTAAAAAGACCTAGTTGCTGTATAGGGAATCTAGCATGTTATTAATGGAGGGTTTCTGTCATTTTAAATTTATATGCTGCAGTTTTTGTCAAATGATTGACTAAGCTAGACGACTCATTAATTTATCAGTGTAATACATGCATCACAAGGGAAATATTCAATACATTGCTCAGCATGTCAAATTATGCAGCTTAAAAACATTTGATAGATTGGGTGTTAAAGAATGTAAAACTCAATTGTTATCATCACATTTTAGTTTCCTAATTTCTCTTTTATAATTGATGTCCTGCACTAAAGATTACAATAGAGTAACTGTCATGATGAACATTTTTCAGGTCATCAAATTATATTCTTGGCTGCCGGAACGCAAAAGAAAGTTGACTATTTTTTTTTTTCTCCTCAGTATCTGGCCTACTCACCTTTTCCCAAGTTAAACCCACCTGGTTTTTAATACTAATAATACATGACCCTTTTTATATTGATGTCTACCCTCATTATTGACATACAATATTATACTTTATGATGCTTTTGAGAGTTATCAAGTTGTATAAAATATGTTTGGGTAACATGTAAAGTTATAATGGCCAAGTTTCACTAGACAATCTTCATTATTGAGCTATTGTGTCGCATAATTTATTAATTTGTTTGTGACTTTGAGACTTCTGCAGATGGAATCAGTTCATGTATTTTGTGAATTTGAGACTTCAGCAAATGGAATCAATTCACGTATGATTTAACAAACAACAGTGGCCAAAAGCAACCTTAGACCAAGAATAGTGTACCATAATCCAAAGCCTCGTACACATCTCCAGTTATACAAAGCTTCATGAATAATTTAAAATGTGAGATTGTTAGTAAAGAAAAATAATTATGATTAATTGCATACAATATTAACAATGTTTGTCTAAGGGTTGCTAAGAGTTACTTGTTAAGTAGTACCTAAATGTTAAGTTTTTAAAAAATGTGAAGTTATATTGGAAAGTGACTAATGCAAAGAAGACAATAAATCTGATTATATATGTTTAGATTGTAAATTTTGTGTATCAACAATTGCCTCTGCCCTAAAATAATCCATATTGATATATGTTTATATTCAATCAATTATGGTGTGCGTTGAAGAAAGAGGGTAAACAATCAATGTGCAGTTACTACCTAATCGTAACTTGACTCCATTGGGATTATAATCTACTGACAAGTTGTTCTCTATTGTTTATTTTTCCATTTTTCTGTCTCCATGTTCTTTATTTACATTTGTAGCGTACAATCAACTTCCCCATACTCATTTTCCAAGAGATAAAGAATTAAAAAACGAAATATAATTTGAAGGTCAAACATCCCACTTGATGATCTATAATTATATATTGAGGTCCCGTTTGTCTTTGATCTTCATTAATTCTTTTAAGTATAATTATCAATCGATCAATTATTGCATAAACAATTTAGACAAAAACTATTTAGCCAATCTGATTAAAATTGAAAATCTAGAACAAATATATAAAATAATAATTTTGGAAATCTGTAATGTATATCCCATCAACAAGTCAATAATGTGGTTAAAAAGATAGTCGAACAAATAAGTTTTCTGAATAAACTAGAAACGATAATTAGAAAGAATTTCGGACAAATAGTAACCTCGCATTTCAAACGTATGCATATAGATTCTCTTTTCCCAATAATAATTGAAGGAGAGATCAGAAGAAACATAAAATTGCTGTCCAAATCCTGGGGGATACTTTCTGGCATTTTTAATTTTCAGATGGCTTCGTGTATTATTGTGACTTAAAGCGAAGATTAGCAAAAGATGCTGTTCTCATAAAATCTCCCGCAGAAAGGAAAGCAACTCCTTGGCTAAATTTTCAATTCTGGAATTTCTGGTCGTCAGGGTGGCTAGGGGACCTCCTAGCAGAGCAAACTGGATACACAAATATCTCGACATGGACCATACAACGTGTTCACACATAATCATGCAGCCGTTATATTAGACTGAAATCTTGGTGGGCCTAAATATATTGCATCTTTATTTATTTATTTATTTTTTTTTTTGGATTTTGAATCAATTAAGACAATAACAATAGTCGCCCATAATTATTCTCAGGAGATTTTTTTATTAGATAGGGATGTGGATAAGGAAGGAATGGTTAAAACAAGTCTTGCTCGACAAAGTATTAAAACCAAGGAACCGTGTCAACTTTCTCTTCACCATTGAACAAATGCATTTTCACGAATAACATGCAATGTTCGATTTAATTACAAAGGACACAATCCTTTTTTCCACTTTTTTGTGGAAATTCTGCTAGGCGGTTGTTTTACTTAAATCCAAGAGCTACATCATTATGATTTCCAGAAAAATTTGCTAAAGTAAACATGGTGCCAATTGAACAAAATGTAGAATGTGTAGTGAAGATAAGAAAATACCAAGACAAGTGACATTGTTCAATCTACAAGACATGACTCGCAGATATTTTTGTACCTGTGAAATTTCTTTCGTCAAAGATGGTGTATATATCCACCAACCATCCCGAATATATTCAATTTCGGCTCAAAGGAGATTTGAGATCAATTTCTTTACCGACCCTTATCTAGGTTGTACTTATTGATATGCATATGGTAGCATTAGGAGTACAAATTCTAGCAACAAAGCAAGGACCACCTACCACCACGAGTTTACTTTTACCAACTAGAAATCTTGAACTGGTACATGCACACAACTGGAGTATTGGACGAGCTGCTTGATCACTTGCTAATGGTCTACTATATATATTCTACATAAAATAAAGAGGCACCACGTTGCCATGCTCCTATTTCCCAAGACTAGTATGCCCATGACAAGTAACAACCTGCCGTTAAGTGCAGTGTTAAATTTATCATCTGGATGGATTATACCATTCCTTATTCATCCATTATTGGAAAAGTAACAGCGTATAGAAGTAGCCACGTCTTTCCTTTTATCTGGTTTGTCCGGACTGATTCCAAATGCCAAAGTGTCCCTTGAAGATCAATTCCATCCCTATAGTATATTAGTATTAGCAGAAGGCGTGCATGGACTTTCTCCAAACTGGGGCCCACTAGATCAAGGACAAACCTAGTTGTACAGCCCGTTTGGCCAACATCCCATATATGATTTTGATTCATGCAACTGTGATGCTCTACAGGGTACATTGGAGGGGAATTGGGACCATGATGAAGCCCGTCCAAGGCGGTACATGGTCCCAATAAGCCTGAAGGCCCTGATCAGTCCCAATCCCAACTAAGAGAGTGAGAGTAAAATATGTACAAGTATTTTTTATTTTTTTTGGAAAAATGAAAATTTTATACAGGAAGAAGATGCCACCAGGTTCAGGAAGAAAGGTCCCTCCCGTGTTTGTCCCGTTAACGTAGTGGGTTGGATGCGATAAGGATTGAGGGGCGTCAAGTCAGGGTCCAAATTGTTTCCAATAAAGAGTAAATATTGCGAATTTAAAAAAAAAAAATATGCAAGTTTCAGTATCTGCCTACTTTCTTGGAAAAATTCTTTGGCAGGGAAAAATTGTAGAAGCGAAAAGGAATCATCCCATTGCTAAATAGGGCCGGCTCTTTTGATTCCTTTTCTCGTTTACAACGTGAAAGTTTCCAAGTCCTATTCTTTTTCATACAAAACATCTGTGAAAGCAACCAACAGAAAAGTGTGGCTCATTTTGATGCCATTTTAATCACACACTATGTAGCATAGAGCCTTTAGAATTTCTGTCTAAAATTCGTCCTACATAACATTGCCATTTTTAAGATCAAAAAAAAAAAAAACATTGCCATTTTTGTATTCTTTCTAAAATTCTAGAAAAAGGAATGTTTAAGTTAGACAATATATGTACTAGAAATTAATAACCTATACCAAGGCTTAACTAATCAATTTCTCGGTGAACATACCGTGTATACCTACACGATGGTCTGCCGACTAGACCTTAGCATCGCTGGGATACTCGGTCCAAACTCAAAACACTAATGCAGCTAATTTAATACACGGTTTGATTTTGGCGGAAAATAAAGGGAGATAAAAATAGTTAGTAGCCAACTGCCCCTCTAAAAAAGGGAGGATTAATGGAGAAATACCGGTTTCATTGAGAGTTTTAAGTGAAGTGTACCTATACAAATATGGGAAATGGAGTCCATATATTGATCTCCTATCCTCAAAAGGAAATATGTGGAGAAGATTTTTTCGGGTTGCGTTCACTGCTGTATTCATACTTGGAATAACTTTTTTTTTGACAATACTTGGAATACTTGGAATAACTTTGAACTCATTTTTTCCCTGGGCTCCAGATACATTAACCAGAAAAGGGAAGAATATCAAGGTTGGAATAGTCTTCAGATACAATTAAATATCTACAGAATTTTGCTTTACCTTTATGAGGCTTCTTGACCTAGGTATTAGTATTAGCGTAGACTTGACAACGACTTTGAAAAGTCATTACTTATTTTGCACGTGTCTTCACTTTTTTCTTTTTATGAAGGGAGCATCATTTTCTGCATTATTTGACTAATCGGACCGACCTGGCCTAACTTTGAATTGATGCCCTAAAAAAAAAAGGGCTGAAGAAGACAGCTTTCGCCATCAATTTTGTCAATAATTGTTTTTCAGCATTTTTGAGGCATTCCTCCTACTGAAAAACACACAAATTTTCTTTAAAAAAAAAAAATTCATAGTTCGGTAGCCATGGCCTGGTCATTTGTAAAAAGGTTTTTGTTAATTTGTACTTCTTGATAACCTCTTCTTATAGATAACCATTTTCCTTTTTTGAATTGCATAATTTCCGATAAAGAAAGGACAAAAAAGAATTTGTTGTGTATTGGCACATCATCAAGAGGAAACTTATTGAAAATCGATCCAGTATATTTATATGTACGTATACACCATATTAGATCTTATTAATATCCAAGAATCAAGAGGTTCATCACTGTGGGAAGTCATTTAGCTGCCTCTAAAATGTTTGTGAACATTGAACAGGATTATTCAAGAATCGAGAGAGCTACACTAAGAGGTGTCAGTTAAAGTGCGGTAATATTGAGCGAGCCAACTTTTTATAATCTTGATCTCTCTTCTCCTCACGTCCTTGAGCCATTTTGGATCTTCAGGTGTTGAGAATCTAAGATCCACATGGTGTGCACCTGTAACATAAATTTCACACAGTACAACATGTCATTATTTTCACTTTACATACATTATTCTCCAACCATATTTTGTGCTCCAAATTTGTAATTGGAAGTTTTTTTTAACAATATTAAAATTAACCCCTAAGTGAGGATAAACTGTGCCACAAAAGATTCCAAATTGTCAAAGCCAAAATGCTATTTTCTTTTCTGTTTGTGTGTAATAGCAAATTCTTCCAAAAACTAAGGCTGCAAATAGAAACTGTCTTAGCAGTGAAATTACCTTCCTTTGCAACAATAGCTACTAGGCTTTTGGATATATCCTTTAGCACCCTGCAATGAGCCCCAATAATACATTAAAGTTGTATAAAAATCTCAATTTAAATTTGTGTGCCGTGTGTGTGTGTGTGTGTGAGAGAGAGAGAGAGAGAGAGAGAGAGAGAGAGAGAGAGAGAGAGAGAGAGAGAGAGAGAGAGAGAGAGAGAGAGATAGAGCTTACCCTCCCCCACTCCATGGATCCCTTAATCCATTAAAGAAAATAATATTGCTTCCGAACCGCTTCAAAACTCTGTAAATATTCTGTTTATGGGGAAAGATCATAGAAAGCCTCGTGTTAACGTTAGTCATGCAGTAACATAATTAATACACGATGGACTTGTTGACTGTATAACTTGAGATGATACTACTATTACTGACATGGCCACCAAACTCCGTTGTAATCCAGTTGGGCCTGGGCTGGACTTCATAAAAGTCTTGGCAGTCTTGGGCTCTCTCTGTATAGTTCCAATCAGACGGTGGAAAGATGCTCTCCGCATTGTTACCGTCCATGGGCATAATCATCTCTGTACATGCCTGATTTGATCGTGTGTTACGATTTAATCAGCTAGATCTTTAATTTGGATTAGAATTCCAAAGCACAAATCTAAAATACTATTTCATTCATTTTTGCAAGGTAACACAGCATATACAGGCAAGGAAATATTGGAAAATAATATCAATAAACCGTCCTCAATACATAAATTGAAAATAATAGTGATTATCCATTCAAAAGAAATTAATAATTAGGAATAAAAATGGATTGGGCAATCTTCTTAGAACGAAAAGGTCTCCTCGAATCTCAAAGTATAAAGGGTCAATTACGGGAAGGAGGCGCCGATCACTGGTCCCGCTAAGAGCCGTGACCTTTCACAGCCTGTACATTTGACCATACTTGGGCCTGAAGAGATCAGTCAATTGTGTCTCTATCAGGCCCAGTTTTTGTTTGTTTGTTGGACGCGTATACCAAGCGAATGTCTAGTATATATTTGGGGTTTGTTATTTAATTTTTGTAAAAATTAATTTTAGAAAAGTTAAAAATTAGTTTCTCATTATTTTAATTTAAAAAATTAAAAAAAAAATAGGAAAAAAAAGCAGTTCAATATATCACAGAACAGATTCTTTTTAAATTTAAAGTTAAAAGCAGGAGGGAAAGACTGTTGAAAACAAGTCTTTACTAGAATTCCACGTAGTATAGGACTTAGGATAATTAGATTCCACTATAATAAAAGTTTTGGTCTTTATTCTTTTGGTGGGGGAGTGTGTGCATCTTGTTATTCCAATCCTAAAAAACATTTTTGTTTAGATTCCAAGATTATGCGCAACTGGACTGTCAACTTCCCTCTAGACATTGACTAATATAGCATTGCTATATGGGAAAATTTTTATGTGAAACCAGTTAACAGCTTTACATCTGGACCTTGTGATATAAAATAAATCTAAATAAATATTCTTGCATTACTTTGTATGCATTGCTATGCTTATGCGGCATTTCTTTAGACTATAAGATCCAAAAATCACTTGCTACATGTCTCCTGACAAGGCAATACATTTTAAACACAGAAAAGGACAATGGTTGTATCTTGTATATATTTATTTATTTTTGAAATGTATGTTAATTCCAAGAGAGTTAGGACAAAACGTCATTGTTGTTGCTACTCTCCGTCATGGGCCAAATTAGAGTCCTAGTGATGGAAAATTTGGGACAGAGAAAGAGAAAGCGTGTCTTTGTATCTAAATTTGGTCTTAACACTTGCATTAGATTTCTTTGTTCTAATTTTGTCATAATGTTGATCGATCAAATCAAAGCCCGAAGAGAATGAGAAAGCGTGTCTTTGACTGTTCCCACAACCTCACGAACAATTTACTAGAAAAATAAAAGGATCCAAAGAGTAGGATGGATATAACTCCTTCTGTTCAAGGATCCAATGAAGATTCCCACGGAAGTGAGTCGCATTAATCATTGTGGGATCCACTAAAATCAATGTTTATGAGACCCAACTTTTGCTTGTGAAGACTGAAGGAGATGCCTTTGTTAGCTTTCTTGGACGTTTCTATCCCCGAATATAAATTCAGCCACCATTACATGAAAGTTCTCACCAGATATTCACCAAATGTTAAGCAGAAAATGAGCATTATAGTTCGAAGACTAAGTCTTAATTACCTTTGCAAGTTATAACCTGATTTTCTACAAATGTTCTGGAGAGCAAGACCCAATTAGTGTTAATTTCTACTGCATTATTTTTTGCTCCATAAATTCCTTCCTTTAGACATCATCAGTTGTTATTACGTTCCGTATTAATCGGAGTTTCAAATAGAAATTGATTAGCCACATGAATTGCTTTCATTATGTTACTCAAGGCCAAAAAAAAAAAAAAAAACCTAATTTCTAATTTTTCCTTTTTTATTTTTATTTTTGGTTCCCTAGGTTTCTGTTTTCCTACGAGTAAGTAACCCTTAACAGATAAAACAGTTTCGTGGTACTTTTCTGAGCTTAGAATCCAGAAGATACTTTTATCAAAAAAAAAAAAAAAAAAACAAAGAATCCAGAAGATACTCTTCTGTTATGTTACGTACCTGCCACGACCATTCATCGAGGCCATGCGGATCTGAATTATCATCCAGATCGAAACATCGGACGTCTCCGGTAAAGTTGTAGTAGATGTTAGCTGCGCCGTACAACTTCTCGAACGTATTGTTTCCTGCTTTTGGATCGTCAATTGCTTTGCACATCTGGCAAAACTATTTTTAGTCAACGTTCAAACTTTTGACTTTGTGCGCTGACTTGTCTTTACTTTTTAGTGCTGTTGCAAGACTATAGGCCCGTTACTTGGGTCATACTTACACCAATTCGGGCCCGTTGGTTGAAATTGTGTGTATCTTTCTAGAAGGTACAAATAATTATACACACTGTACAAGCATTTAGAACCATCCTGATCTTGTAGATTGGGTTTATATAATTTTTTTTCTCTGTTATATACTATTTTTTCCTTTTAATTTAACACATGTCATCGAATATTTTCACATTAATGGATGATTTGTGTATTATGTAAATCTTCTTGAGACACCTTGTCCAAATGAAATGTAATTGGAATTTCAGAATTAACCTTATTAATACTATGACAGATCCAGGTTGCTCCCTTCTTTCTTTTTCTCTCTCCCAAAACACAAACCCCCCCCCCCCCCCGGTCCCAACAAACAAGCAACCAAAACTTTAAAAAAGAACACCCCACTAAAACAACAACACCTATTCTAACCTGTCCAACACGAATAAGATTATGTCACATCTAATGCATTGAAATACAACAAATGATTAACTATATTTAATTAAACAAGGATAGGTAGCAAAATCTAGATATCAAAGCAAGGTTGTTAGTTGTTAATTGTGGAAATGATGAGATGTCCAACTGCATGACAGCTTAGTCCTCGATGTTAATTGTTTCCCGCAAGAATTAATGTGAATTGATTTACGTAATTTTTCCCTGCATCTTATTGCATAATGGGTATTCTTTTTTCTATCTCATTTAAAATATATACCTGCTTGATTGGGTAAGCTGGCAAAGGGTTGAGAAAATTGGACCGAGTTGGATAATCTGTCATGGCGGTGTAAACAAATGCTGTATTTAGCCAACCTTCAACAGCATCCGCACTGATGTAATTCCTGTAAAATGGATTAAGATTGTGGCGATTGATGCATGAATGATAGGACACTACTAGCCATAGCCGCATGACTGAACCTTCACTGTTGTTGTAATTTTCCTTTTGGAAGTTTGCGGGTTTTGTATGTGGACAGTAAAGTCGGGGTACTGGCCCCGGAAGTAGCTAGGGAAGGAAAGGTAGAGGGTGGGGTTTCGTCTTACTTGCATATTCTGAAGGACTTTCGGAGTATCTCCAGGCCACCAGATTGTTTTGCAGTGTTTTCTATTTGTTGCCACGATCCTTTTATCACTTTGTAGCAGTTCTCGCTCTCGCTCTGTTGTCACATGCAGCAATACTGCTGTTAATAATAAATCAATGCTGGAAGACTACATAAAATTAAACAATTCCGTGTTCATTATCCTTGTTGGTATTTGAAGACATTACAATTTTTATTTTCACTTAAAAGGTCTTTGTGTCTTTTCTCCCAAATCAATACAAGAAGATTCTCTTGCCCATATATATATATATATATTTTTTAAACATCCTTGGACTCAAACTATAGTCTATCCTGATGACATTTAGCATCTCATAATCCTAAATCGCTTACTTCTGGACTGCATATCAAACTCAATTATTGAATATCAAGCAAGCTCTGTCCTGGGATGTATTCAATGTCCTTTTTTTGTGACGTTTTCCTGATATAGATTTATCTTCTGGACCTATATAGATACCTTTTTTTTTTTTTGGACATTGTGAAACTAAAGACAGTGGGCACGTACACAGGTGCCCACGCTCATAGAGAAACCAAGGGAGAGAGACACATACCCTGAAATCGTTGGTGACAGTGTTGTAGAAGCTGTATTGAGATGTTATGTTCTCAAAATAGAGGATTGGTGCAGAAGATGCTAGCGCTCCAATGGCAACGTGCGGATACTTTAGCCTGAACCAAGCTGCGAGCACTGTCAAAAGCAATAGCTCAGCACACTTAATTAACTCCAAAAATTAAAACCAACCATTACAAAAATTATAAAAATTGCAAAGCCATACTTCCTCCATAGGAACCTCCAAACACCACCACAGGCGAGTCAATTGCGGTCAAATTTTTTTTGAGATCAATGATCAAAGTTGCATAATCTGCCAATGCCTGTGTGGAACTCAGATATCCTAGAGTAGTTGCGTTTGCATAAGCCACATCTTTATTTCCTTCAAATGGTATAGATTTTCCATAAAACCTATGCTGCAATTCATTTTTTTTAAACACAAATTCCAAATCCAAAGAATTAATACAAAAACGTTTCCCTCATCACCATCTGATTATGTTACATGAACATGTGCATGAAACATGAAAAAGATACGAAACAACAACTAACAACTCGACCTCGGTCAGACCATGTGGTTGTTACAAAATGTTTTTATGATATTTCTAAGCTATAGTCAGAAAAGGTTTAGAATTAGTCAAAGAAAACAAGTTACTTACCTCGATGAAGACTAGAAGAGCTTTAAAATGAGGTGCAGTGTCGAACATGAATCCTGTATTTTGGGTAAACCATTCGATGTCTCCTTCATTTCCCGTGTAGACGAAGATTGGAGCATTCTCCTTAGCACCACCCCAGTACTTGTAAGATATCAAATATCTTTGTTGAAAGGTTTGATAACTTTGTGGTGTATAAGTAAAATGATCGAGTATTTGTGTATAGTATTTTGTTTCATAAAGCTCACTTTTGGTGGATACGGACAACCATTCTGGTTGAACCAGAGAAGAAGGAAATCTTGGAGTGATCTTGGCCAGAGAGAGAGCACAAAAAATGAGAAGATATAATGTCAAAACCAACAACCTAATTGCCATTTCCTCCCTATGTAACATCAATTTTTGTGTTATGTGTGTGTGTGAGAGAGAGAGAGAGAGAGGTTATTAGTTTTGCCAAGGAGTCTGCATAAAGTAGAGAGAGAGAGAGAGAGAGAGAGAGAGAGAGAGAGAGAGAGAGAGAGAGAGAGAGGTGTTATTAGTTTTGCCAAGGAGTCTGCAAAAAGTAGTAGGGGAGCACGGGCTGCTACCGAAAATTGAGAAGCAGAATAAGGAAGATAAATCCCATTTCTTTAATGGTGCCTCGTTGGAATATTAAGCTTCTTTAAAAAGCAGCTTAGGAATCATCAACCACGACCATTTGAAGCTCAGCATTGTCACAACTACTAATTGCCTTATATATGTCTTATTGTGTGAATGGAAAATAGTGTCATGATTACATGAAAATGAAAGCATAAGTGTAATATTGACCCTAAAAAAAAAAAACATCTTAATAATTGACAACCGGGACCATGAGCTAGCATGGTAACAATAACTAATTGCTATATATTCTCATATTTGTCTTATTCTAATATTAATGTATAAATTTACAATCACTGTATTCTATGTACTATATGTTAAAAAAAAAATCCTCCTTGGTAACTGAGGGTATAAAATCACCATATCTTAACCTTCGTCATTACTAAAAGTGTTATAACTATTGGACATAATTTCCAGAAAAAGAAAAGACAAATTCATAGAGAAAATAGAAACTAAGATAGAATTATAATGAATTCTGTTGTTCAGCAATTAGAATCAATTGATACTTTGAGCTGGCGAATCTCAAGTTGATTTTGATTATGTCGTGACTAGATCATTCTCCTTTTCTTTTGGCTAGGAACTAATTCACTACCACTAATTATTTAACAGTTTAGAAACATTGAGTAATAATCATCTACGCACCCTAAATTTTCAAAAATTGGAACAAACATCCCCTCCCGGTTTTGAAAACGGCCAACCACATCCCTTATGTAATTTTATGTCATTCTCAACTTTAATTCAGAGGACCTAAACAAAAATAATAATAATAATAATTTAAACAATTGCCCTATCATTATCTCTCGGAGTTCCCAATGGTAGAAGCAGCAAGAAAGACAGATATTGTAGGCCAGTTGTAAATTATCCAAATATACAACCACCAAATACCGAAAACTTTGGGCATAACGTAAGAACATTCAAAAAATACATGAGAATCAAAGCAAGAAAAAGAAAGAAAATAAAGGCCAAGTGTGCATGGATAAGAGCATGCCCAAAAGCACTTGAGAAACAAAACAATGGAGGAGGTCGAGAAGGCATGTTCTGCCAATGATACGTACATATATTTCATAAAATTTATCGTACCTTTACTCAAGTTCTACTCTCTCTCTCTTTCCCCCCCCCCCCCCCCCCCCCTTCTTATCTTTTGTATCACGTCTTTGATTTCTACAGGCAAATGGACAAGGTAGTCAAATTTTTTGATATCACGTTATGAATCACTTTTGCATCTGTAGCTAACTAACATCTGAATGCTATCATGTCCAGGTATGTCTCTCAGTCATGTTTCAAGCTTTTATTTGACGTGATGTTGTTTGTTTTGTTAATATTAAAGCCTTGTTTCATTCAATATATTGCAATTGGATTTTGGAGAGAAGTACAAGCTATCTCTTTGATTCGAGTTTGGGAAAGGATGGTGGCACACCTCGCGTTCAGATGTAATACACCGCGTATTAGGTTCACCCAATATACAAGGCTTTAAAATTAAAAACAGTTCTAAATCACAATATAATAAATAAATAAATAAAATCACCTTACTTATTACAATCATCCTCAATGACAAAATTGACTCCCATAAAAGTTATCAAATTTTCTAAACGGATATAATTAACAGTATACATAAAAGAAACTAATGTCATTGGCTCATCGCCATAATCCTACCAACTAATAATCCTCAAAATATTTTCTTTATTCAGAAGCCAAAACACTTGTTAGCCTATCTTGAATTAACCAGGCCTGCAAAACAAATAAGATACGTGGGATGAGCAACTAATATGTTCAGGAAGCAATTCCACATTTTCTCACCAGTTTGGGCAATTACATATATACATATATATAATACATGCATTCATTCCATCACACACTATCCATATCACACCCAAAACATTAATACATAATATACATGTATCAAAATTGTGGCATATCAAACGAAACATAATCCATACATACATGTTCATACGTAGGTAGGTTCAGATTCATTAATGTAGGAACCAGTGGTACTACATATTTAGCCTAACTTTTCCCCAGTTAGAAGGGTCATAATCGTACATACATGTCCTGACTACTCACCGTCAGGGAAGTAGACGAGAACTAGCTTTCTCTGGTGTACAAGGAATACTCAGAGCTAAAACATACATGGCATACATTCACACATCACGTAAAATCATGCATATACATGTATATAGTCAAGTTGCCACAAATATACGAAGAATTATTGCAATTATAACATGCCCAACCTATGCTTCATATTACGAAAATATTCACGAAGCAATAAATATACATATACAATAATTTTTCAAAACATGAAAAAGGTTAGGAACCACTTACCTCAGAGCCCAATTCCAACTTCTCTAAATCGATAATCTCGATTCGAAAATATCCATCACCTAGTTATGATCGAAATAAAAATACAATTTCACTTTAATACTTATATCTAATAAAATACTAAAAACTCTAAAACCTGCATTACGAATAATTCTAAAACTTACGAAGCCCAAAATAAGAGAAAAGATATAATTATCACTTATACTTCCCGATTGAAAACTTAAACAAACTTAATTTCAACGTATGCTTAATTTAACAAAAAAAGAAAGTCTTAAAACCGCTAAGTTACCATTAAAACTTAATTATTCTTATTACCAAAAAAGAAAATCTAAGAGCTAAGCATTAAGATTTCTTATTACCCTAAAAAGAAATCCAAAGGCTAAGCACATGACAAGCCAAACCGTAATTGAAGTGAATAAAACTCATTGTGTCAGCCACCCTAACTATCAGAAGCAGTAGCATTCTTTTAGAACTAGAAATATAATTGGGGAATTCATGCTTCCGGTCCATGATTTCCTTGCCTTACCGTTGCACCCTTTTTTTTTTTTTTTTATTTGGGTCGTGGGTCCATACGGAACCACAAATTACCTTGCCAAGCTAATGCCCCGGATCCTCCTGATCTGACGCCATAGCCATGGCTATGCCCGTTGCGGCTTGGTTTTTTTTTTTTTTTTTTTTTTTCTCTCTCAACAGAACAATGAAAACATCCAGATCTACTCTCTTCATCTTCAATAAACTAGCAATTGAATTTTCTAGAAATAATATATAACCATCAATTCCTCAAAATTCTAGAAATCTTAAAATCTCCAATTTTTCTACAAACCCGTCAATTATAACTTTAATTCTAGGCACAAAATTAAAATTGAAAATCAATAATTTAAAACTCACCTTGTTCGTTATAGGGATCGAAAGATAGTCTGCAAATCCTTGGATATGCAATTTCTCCACTCACTTCTTGTTCTTACACTTGAATAAAATAGGGAGTCAATTTAAAAAAAAAAGAAAAAGAAAAAGAGACGTCGTTATGTGTTCTAAATACAAGACAAGAATTCTTTTTATTTACTACTATTATTATTAGTAATAAGCTCCCTCAACTTCTCCAAAATTCTATAATGACCCCAAAATAACTCCTCGCAAATTATAATTAAACCCCTGGTTGGGTATGGGGTATTTCAGATGGCGTTTTGTGGTTCATTGATTTTGGGCTCAAGGATAAAATCGGCTACAATGCTTATTGATGCATGGTGTATCTTCCTGAATTATTTCACTATTTATCTTTAAAATCTTCATTTTTGTCAGTAATTATGTTTCTACTTTGGCAATTATTGGGAGACGAACTCGTGGATCCATTGTACTTTGTGAGGCGAATGTGAACATAATATAAAATGGGGATCGTCGATGTAGTGGGTGGCTGAGTGAAAAAGTGCAAAGATTCAAACAGATTCGAGGGGTACTAATTTTTAGGGTAGTCTTTTTTTTTTCCTGAAATGTTCGGTCAGTAAAAGTTGCACTAGAGTAGTGACTGAAGTATTATGACACGTAAGAAAGATGAGAAACAGCCAGAAACCATACTAAGCGTCAAAACCATTCAAAATCAACTCCCTCGCACTGTTAAAGGGAAAGAAGAATTAACATCACTTATGGAACTCTGTTAACAGTTACTGTTAGACAAAAGTTGACTCCAGTGTGCTAATATCTCCAAGGGCATGAGTGCAGTTTGTATGTCTCATTGGAAAGAAGCCAAAATAGACGTGATGGGTTAAAATCACAACAAAATTAAAGCATGATTAACTCATTAGAATCAGAAATTTTTTTACACGGAAAAGTAACACTCGTTACTAAAACAGCTTTCTACAAAAATAATACAAAGGCAAAGACAGACTCCCTCCACCTGATGATACCGAAAACTTTCAAAGCATAACCAACAAGATGTTAATTGTCTTTTTACTGATCCGATACATTTCAATCTGTGAATCTACTCCCAAGTCCACAGGTCTTCAGTGCAAGTCTGCGAACATTAGTAGCTAAAATGAGAACTCACCATTTTGATCTCCTTGCGGACTGACCATCCACTCTGTTTTCTGCCAGCCTTGACTTTAAGCCATTTCCATGCAAAAAACTAGGTCTTTCTTGACTGTAAGAATCTCGTGAAGGCCATGGCTGCTCCCATTGTCTGGTTGGGCTCATAAAATCTCTAGCTGATCCTGTCCTAGAATTAGATAATAATTGGTCCCTAAGGCCCTTCACGGACTTGTATCTTTGAGTTTCATCTGCAGAGCTATTTCTCTGAGCTTGCTTCTCAAGTTCAGAGAACCTCTCCCTCTCCAAACCGTCTCCAGGCTTCTGCATGCTTTTGGATTGATGACCCCATTCAGCTGTATCTGAAATACTCCTTTGGAGAGAGGAGCTTCTCCTAGGGATCTGTCCAGTAAAAGAGTTCCTCCCTTTTGCTTCAGCTTCAACTGATATCCTTCTGAAATCAGAACCAGCAGCAGATGCATGAGCCCACTTGTAGCCCTTGCTGTTATTGTCCATGTTCAATTCTATAGGATGTAGCTCACTCTCAGCTGAGTCTTCTTCAGCATCCACATCATCCTCCACTTCTCCTCCATCTTTTTCTTCACTCAGATGGTAGCTATAATGAGACTTACTTAAGCATGCTGCTATGTCTTCATCATTGCCAAAATTACGAGTGTTGTTTCTTTTTTCTTTACCTCTTTTTTTCCCCAGGAAAGCTTCAATCTGTCTCTTTAGCTTGTCAACAGCAGTATTTTTCTCCTCAAACTGGAGTTTAGCATCTGAGAGTTTCATCTGAACTCTCTCCTCACGCAGCATGTCAGCTAAATGGAGCATCTCTCTTTCCTTTTCAACTTCTTCACGAACCTTTTCTGTATCCCTCTTTAGCTCTTCCACCTCAGCTTTGTCCTCACCAACATCCCCAGCTAACTCATCACATACTTGTTCCATTATCTCTCTGGTTCTTTTCTCACTCTCAAGTTCTTTGACTGCTTTCATAAATGATGCTTTTGTTTCTGCTAATTCTTTTCCAAGTTTTTTGTTCAAGCTCTCAAATCGCCTCCTCAGCTTCCTCTCCACCTCAAGTTCACCAGCAGTGGCATCAATTGCAGACTCAACAGCTTGTCGCTCTTTGCTTTTCCATGCAGCCTTCTCCTCAGCAAAACACTTCATTATATAATTAATTTCATTTTGGTCGGATCGCTGTTCTTGAATAAGCTGATTAACCTGCAAGCGAGCCCTCTCGAGCTCAGCATGCAATGCAGAAACAAGAGACAAGCTAGATGAAGGTTGATCAGCATTGGCCCAGATGCGGTTAATAATTTTGAGCAGCTCTTTTGACGTCGTCAAAGCATTACTAACATCCTTCAGGCGGTTCCTTGCACCAACTACTGATCCACTTGGCGTCTGTGCACGAGATCTAGTCTCAATCTGCAAAAAAGAAGCTCCAGTGTTAACAAATACTTTAGGTGCATGTGAAATAAGCATTTTGGAAGCCCAAAATCTCAGGAATCGCATCTCTAATCATCTTTTAGAATTTAAATAGATACTTTTACAAAGCAATGCTCCAAGAGAAATGATCAAAAATTAAAAACAAACATTTAAGGGGTGAATGGGCAGAATTGTTGACAAGAAAGAACTCAGTTGTGACCTCCATTAAACTAGCACTGCTAAGAGAATCAAAAATTCCAGCATTGTGGTCCAGAGTGCGAAGCCTTTGAGAAACTGATGATGACCTCCTCTGGTAGCTACCTGTTCCTGATCGATCCATCCTCTACACAATCAAGAAATGTCTTAGTTTGATAAATAACTCAGACAACAATATACAACTATATAGGAAACAACTATAAGGCTAATCAATAGCTGAAGTTCTAAAAGCTGGATTAAACTCAGAAGAACTACAAAAAAAGCGGTAGGCAAGTTAACCTTTCCAAAACAACCAGGTGCAATCTGTTTATCTTTGTCGGTTTTTAGTGATAATAATCCTGATTTCCGAATGTCAAGCAACAAAAATCACTTGAAAATTTGATAACCACAATTTCGGCTTCTTCCTCATCTTTAAGTAAAATTCAGTGACAAGATGGGCCAGTTTTCCATTCACTGAGAAATTTCCAAATTGATAGGCAAAAATAAAAGAACAAAGAAAGACAAATTAAGGCTCTACCACACTTTTTCCACAAATACAACAGACTGAACAACCCAGTTTCTAATCCATTATTGAGGTCCATTTTCTGATCACTCCAAGATTTAAATCAAAACAACATCAGATTTACCCAACAAGGACAGAGAGAATATCAAAATGTCATTGTCTTTCGATTTTCATTAGCTTCCTCACGTATAAATAACTTTGTCAACTACTTAAACCAGTCTACATCACAACTACTAATTTATCAGGAAAGTTTGTAAATGGCTATCAACAGCTTAAATCAGTCAACATAACAAAAACTACTAAACATTACCAGGACAAAAATCCTGCTGTCTATTTTCGGTACCAACATATATTACTCTTAACGATAAAAAGAAGAAAAAAAAATTCAAGATATAATTAAAACTACAAACACCCCACCTCAGAAACAGGGCTATGAGATGGATCAGACAAATGGGGCGGAACAGATGACCTTAATTTCTCTTTCTTCAACAGCGTCAACTTCTTGTTCCTTTTCTTCTCCTCCTCCAAATTCTCACTCAACTTAGGCGATGGCATCTCATTCATTTCCCAAAGAGTAGCCGCCAGCCTTCTGGCAGAGACGGGCCGAGACCTGCCCCCACCATTACTCTTCTGGGAAAACTTGGGGGAGTCAATGGCGCTCTTCAAAGGCGTGATTTTCCAACTTGGCACTGGCGTGCTGGATCTGGAACCTCCAAGCCCGATACCTCCTCTAGCGTTCTTGCCCACCAAAATGGCTCGCTTAAAACGGTAATTGTGGACCTTGGATGATGAAGATGATGACGTCGAGCAACCCCTTTTCCGGATCTTGGGTACAAAATCTCCCATTTCCATCATCCCTCGATTTTGCTGCCTCTGCATTATGATTTACCCTATTTGTTCTTTCTTTTTTCTTTTATAAACAAAAAGCTTTCAATTTCTAAGTATCCTCTATAATCTCTTATAACACAAACAAGGGCATAATCAAAGGGAACAAAATGAAGTAAAAAGATCATGCAAATTTGTTGATTGAGTACAGTACTGGGGTACTATCACTCCATTTCTCAATCAAGCTTCAATTTTTTCCTTAAGAGATTAATCTTTCTGATCTTTCTTGTGATCTGGTGAAGGGTTTGTTGGCTTTTTGTTAATTTGGAGAATAGGATCTAAAGTTTTGATTTTTTTGATAAGTGAGATGAGATCATGAAAGAGGGGTAAGGACTAAGAAGGTTCAAGAAAAAGGAAAATGAGTAAATTTTTGAATTGGAAGGGAAAATTAAGCAGAATTAAACTCGTTTTTGAATGAATTAAGAATGTAACTTTAGTAGTAGTACATAAATGAGAACATTTTAAACAGTTTCACATGATAACTACGTAGTATTAAGCAGGATACGCATGATGATGGTGGAGATGATGATGATGATTGATGATGGGGAAGAAGAGAAGTGTAAATTAATTAGGGGGAACAGAAAAGAGAAAAAGGAGCTCTAAATGGCATGTGAGGCTGCGATCGGGGCAGCGAATTATTGGTTTCTGCCTCGAATGTCTTTTTTGCTTTACCCTTTATTTTTCTACGATTTTTTTTTTTTTTTTGAAAAATTCTACGATTTTATATCTGTCTAATTTGTGGAGCTTTTGACTCGTTGACTGGGCTGTTCTTCTTCTATTTTGCCCCTTGTGTACAGGGTACAGCAGGGTACACATTCTTCTAGTCCAATAAGATTTTCTTTTTCTCAGCAAATCTTTTTTTTTTTTTTTTTAAGGAAATGTCTCAGCAAATCTTTAATTTGGCCAGTAGTTTGATCTCCCCCACTAAGCACAAAAATGACCAATCTCTGGTCTGGATCGCCATGCTGAAGTTAAAAGGAAGCTACACAATAGAGAAGAAAGAGTCCACGATCACTTGGGTTAGGACCCTTGGATTGGAGCCCCTCATTCCTCCTCCTCCTCCTCCTCCTCCTCCTGAGCACATAGATCACCCCTTGGGTCTGTTTTGCTGGATTAACATATAATTGAACCATTGACAATTATTTTCACATAAAAAACTAAATACTGCTTTAGCTGTGTTAGGCACCATAATATCTCAAATTAGACAATTAATTTAACCCCAAGACAATATGACATTATTTGAAGAGCTGGCCAAATATTAGCCTATTCGTTAAGTGTTCCTCATCTTGAAACGTGGGGTTACAATACAATCTCAATCTCATTCTCTCCATCCACTTTTGGCTTTGTACTCAATTCTAAAATATGAACCCGCAAAAAAGAAGAAAAAGAAAAATCCAAGTAGCTCGCACTCACACGTAGAATGATAACCAAACTTGCGGTAGGTTAATACTTTCAATAAGAAGATGTTCACCAAATCTGTTTCTGTTTGTTTGATAGTATTTTTTTAGAACACGTTCTTTTAAAAATTTGAAATACATTTTTCAATCATATTTTTATATTATATACACGTTTATTAATAAAAATCATTAAAAATACTACAGTAATGTTTTTGTAAAACATTTAAAAAAATAACAATGCAAACGTAATTCTTGAAACGAGCGGACAAGCCCAAAGTCAAGCACCTCGTTCAACACAGCAATAAGTCCAAGTGGACCATCACAACCAGCCCCGTGAAGGCCCGAAGGCCATAAATGGTTGGAGACAGTACTCAGACAAGCATGCGATAAGACTCGAAGAGGAAATTTTTCCATAACTCAAAAGAAGTGGGATCTGCGTACTATAACAAACAGAGTCACACAATCCACATGACAATCAGTAAATCATCCAAACGAAGACAAACTGAACAAGTGAACATTTGTGCCTTTTCCTCCCAAAAGAACGGCTGACGTATCAAGAATTAAACTTTTGTAAGTTGATTTAACAGTTTTCCTTTTGTAAGTTGACTTTGTTTGATTGTGTTTTTTATAAATATTTCTTTTAAAAAATTTAAATATTTTTTAGACCAACTTTCATTTTAAAATCCCGTTTATTAAGAAAATTTTTAAAACTGGTATAATAATATTAATTAAAAAAAAACACTCCAAGATGCAACCATGCCCAAACGAAATTTGTCATGGGTAAGCCTTTTCAAGTGACAATTACAACTGAAGTTGAAAAGCAACAGAAATTATCCCTATCAATGTCACAAAAGTTTTAAACCTAGAAATGAGAAGGCTGCGTTTGTTTGATCTATTTTTTAAAAACATGTTTTCAAAAATTTTATACATGTTTTTTAACTAATTTTTTATCTCATAAGTATATTTATTTTAAAATTTTTTTTAAATAATACAGTAATATTTTTTACAAAAATACTTTAAAAAATAACTATCCAAATAACTTTGCCGAAATACTCAGGGCCCACATAGTATCATTTCATCTAGAAAACAAGCAACTAAATAGAAAACGAGGTTCCATCGGTTTTTAATATGTCATGATGACCTGTCCTATTGTAGCCTCCTAGTTGTCAATGCCATCTGATGTTTATTTGCTTCTGATCTCCCCTTGCATATCATAAAACTGTGCAAGATCAACTTTAATGATTTCAAGCTCTAACTATTACTGTTTCCTGTCATTATGATAATTAAAACAATGATAGTCAATATATTTACTGCAAATGGAAATATGGAAATGAGCACACGAAACTTGCCGCGAGTCTTTTGGTTTATAGTGCAAAAAAATCTTATTTCGAGCCTTTGACTAGGAAAATGTTCACAGACATTTCCAACCACTCCAAAAAATCCAAATTTCCATTGAATAACTGATAGCTAATAGAATGAAAACAATCAGAAAACATAAAACATGGCATAGTACTATTACGGGAAAAAAAAAAAAAACAGAAACCCATAACCCACAATCCAATCTTAATCCAATCCAACAGAAATCACACAGAAATACACGTACTGGAGGTATCCAGACAGCAAAAGGTGAAATATGGAACAAAACTCACCAAAAAGAATCCATTTTCATCCAATTGACAACACACAGACACACATGATACTGGAAGTGCAGGGGTGCTCCTACCTGACAGGAGTAGTAAAAAGTCTGAATCTTTTAAGATCAAAATTCAACAAACAAACAAAGAACTACTCAAAATTAATGATATTGAAGAAAGGCAATTAATTATCAGGGGTTGCCTGAGGCGGGCTTTGATGTAATCCTTGCGGGCCTGGTTCGGGCTCGTTATGGGCAGCGACGGCAAAGCAAAGGTAGGCCCGAAAGGTAGGTTTAATCTGGATGATTATTTTTTGGGGTGTGTTTTAAGAATTATTACAGTAACAACTTTAAAGATTTTTCTCGAAAAATGTGTTTGCAAGATAAAAAATTAGTTGAAAAACGTGATTAAAATTTTTAAATAATATATTTTTAAAAAAACACAAACAAACAAACAAACACATCCTTTTATACTTGTGCTAGGTTTTTAATTTTGTTTTCTTTTTTGTGTTGAAATATGAAAAATTGTTAGTTGTAGGTGCAATTGATTATCTAAAAATTGTTAGTCTTCAGAATAATAGTTTCATATTCTCAATATCTAGTCTTCAGAATAATAGTTTCATATTCTCAATATCTTTTTTAAAAATGATTATTCGTTGATTGGTTGGTTTATTTGTTTTAGGTACAAAGTATACTGTTGAGTTTTTTTTTTTTTTTCCTGCTTGTTACCTTCAAGATAAATAATTGGTATTTTCCCATTAAATAATTTTGTTGCAAGTACATAATATAAGTATTCGCTGCTGCTACTACTCCATCTCCATTTCTTGGAGTGAGTTCGTGGAAACAAATGAAAGTTGAGCGATTAGAACTCTATAACTTCATCCAAAATTTAAGAGATTCGAATCTCACTAACACCATTGCCTCCTTCCTCATGTAATAGTATAAGTTTGAGAGAGAGAGAGAGAGAGTACGTTCGTGATTAACTCTTTTCTTAGTACTGGTCATTCATACAAATTCTAACAATAAGTTACCACTGTTTCACTTCTGTAAAAGTAAACGCCATGAAAAAATGAAGGCCTTGAATCTTAATGCCCAATAATTCTGTGTGAAACATAAAGGGCGCTGAATCATAACAATTGCCTGTGTGAACATAAACTGTTTTAGCACACAAGAATGGTAGCTGATAAGGTGTTTATTGGTTTGCGTGAAAGGACATGCTCCCCGAGTCCCAACCTTCACCAACCTTTCGAAGAGGTGAAAATGGCCAAGCTCCTATAGAGTCCGAGCATGGCCATCCAAGTAAGCAGTTGCAACTGCAGCATGAAGAGCCGCTCCAATAGGAAGAACTCCTTCGTCTATAGCAAAGTAGGATGTGTGTAATTTTTTGATTGAATCCATTGTATTATTTCTCGTCCCTATCATAAAGAATGCAGCTGGCATTTTCTGTCCGTAGAAACTGAAGTCCTCAGCTCCCATCGACATTGGAGCAAGTTCAACTCTGTTTTCCCCAAGTAAAATGTCTCCAACTCTCTTTGCATGTCTGTACAATGAGGGATTGTTGAAAACTGGGCCGTAAGGCTTCAGTTTCTCCTCCATGAAGTCAACTGTAGCAGTACAATGGTGTACAGCCGCTTGAGTTTCTATAACCTGAAAGCCATGCATGTATAGAAATATCCTACATCAACACTTCTATGAACCATGCCAATGAAATATCTCAAGGAGCAACACAAAGCAGATATCATTCAAAAGAAGCAAGAAATGGTCTATGCTTCTGCTTGTCATGCTTAAGTAGTAGAGACAGGCAAGGAAAGCAAGAGATCTCATTCTTTTAACACGAGAAAGTCAATTGACAGAATGATGTCTGACAGCATATTGATCTTTAATCTCGGTCAAAAGATTTATAAATTTTGGAAGTAAAATCGTCAATACTCTGAAAAACATTTCTTTTAACACACTGACAGTACCTCCTTGATCCTTTGTTGAAGGTAGGAAAAACCTTCAGAGGTCACAAACCGAAATGTGCCTCCAAACTTGACTTTCTCAGGGATCACATTCCCTGCTTGACCACCCTCTATGAAGCCAACAGACACTACCTGTACCAAATCAAAAGCAAAAGTAAGAGGAAAACTTCATGGTGTTTCTTATAACTGGATTGTACAGGACCAAAAGAACAGCACTCTTAACGCATAAATCATAATGATTTTCCAAAAGAGACAATACCCTGGCCTCCAGAGGATCAGTTTCTCGGGAAACAATCTGCTGGAGTGCAACAATTGCCATGGAAACGGCAACAATTGGGTCTCTAGTTTTATGTGGTGCTGCTGCATGTCCACCTACCCCTTGAACTATTGCGTAAAACCTGCCTGATCCAGCTAGCATTGGACCTGGTCTTGAACCAATAGTACCTACAAACATCTCTGGTGAAACATGTAAGCCAAAAATAGCTCCAACCCCTTCTAGTGCTCCTTCTTTTAAGACATGATATGCGCCGGCATGACCTTCTTCTCCAGGTTGGAAAACAAGCTTAACCGTGCCCTGTAACAAGTAGCACATTCAGAATGCAATTAATGCACGTTATAAGGCACAGCCTCAGAGGTCATTTTTATTCAACAAGTTTTCCTTTTTATCATTATAACCTTTCCAAATAGTTAAGAGGGTTGGAGATTATGTCCTACCTTGAGATTATTTCTTGTGTTCTGAAGCAACCTAGCTGCTCCAAGCAACATTGTGGTATGAGCATCATGACCACAGGCATGCATTTTGCCATTTATTTTGCTTTTATGCTCCCAATCCACCAATTCCTACAAAATGACAATAATGAACAAGTATTAGATTGTGAACTATGGTGACTACAATAACCCATTAGCCACCACTACTTCCAGTATTAAAATCACTGATTTTGATGCTTAAAAACAAGTAGGACAATAGGATCTTAATTTGGGTCTTTTTCGAGAATTGTTCTCCCTCTTTTTCCTATTAGATAAGTTGGCCAGGCCTGGCCTTTAGCTAAAAAGCCGTATCCATCCAGTTGTGTTTAAGCTTAGTAGATGACTAGATGCTGACTGCATTACTAGTATACAGGATTTACTGGGGGATAGGTAATTTAATAGTTTATCCCCCTGCAACCAGATATTACCCAGAAACAAGAAATGGTTCATTCCTCCCTTTAACTTCTTGTTCCGTTATGCTTAAATAAAAACTATGGCCTTCTGTTTGGCTCAAGCAACTCCTTCAAGTCCTAAGTTGATATGTCTCCCTTTTGCACAGTTCCTAAAGGATGTCGATTTTTCTAAACAAAATTTTGAAATCTTGATTCCTTTATATGACAAAAAATCAATAATCCTTTTCCGTAACATCCTTAATGTTATGAATCAATATGATGGATGCACGAGTTTCTAAGTTTCCTTTTAAACTACAAAATTATGCTCAATGCTCCTATGCAATTATAACTAGACATTCGAATTGGGCTTACAAGTTAATATTTTGAGAATATTTTTCATCAAATAATGACGCCATCATGTTGATTGTTGTAACATAAACAACCTTGTATAGTTCTACATTTTTTCTATTTGGTAGATGTGCTTCGAATTTCAAAATTCAAAACTACATACAGAAGTGAATCGATTGCACACGTTTGTTGAGAAAATAATTTTGATGGATCATTATATGAAAGGCATAATTGTCCATAATTTCTAATGGTCAAAACGGTTAATGGCTCCCTAATTAGGATGCAAACAAAAGTACTCTTCTCGGTGCAAAGTGGCTATTATTTTCGGCGGCAAATTACAAATGACCATACGTTGAAGGGCAAACTGTAATTAACCTATAAATTTATAGGTCAAAGGGTGTCATACATTCAACCAACCCAACTCCATCCAATGATTCATGAATTCAATTCACCAAAAAATACAAAGACACACACATTACTAAAAACACAGTGAATAATTACCAATATTGGAAAGAGTTGACAGAGACAGACCTGAATAGGTAAGGCATCCATGTCTGCTCTCAGAGAAAAGAAAGGCTGATCTCCAGAACCAATTGTTGCCACCACCCCTGTTTTAGCAACTGGCCAGGTGTACTCCACCCCGAGCGAGTCGAGCTCATCTCTCACGAGTTGACTCGTCTTGTGCTCCTCAAATGCCAATTCCGGATACTCATGAATCCTTCTCCTAACCCTTTTTAGCCAGTCGAAGAACTCGGGTTCCCTTGCCGAGTCCAACAGTTCCCGAATCGGTAACTCAGTCTCCGAACCCAGCTGATTCTCCAGGGCCCATGATGCGTAACGGGATGAATTCGATGATATTAAGGTTAATACAGAGAACCAAAAGTACACCCGAAACCGTCCCATTTCCTATGAATAACTAAGAAAACAATTTCGTTTTGGTTTCTCCGTTTAATCCATCCACTTGTCTGAACTAAAAGCTTCATTTGTTATATATTATTATGAGGGTAATTATTTTTTAATATCCCAATTGGGACAGAATTTTATAAAATACAAATCAAATTGCTCCACGGTTTAATTGACGAGATAAATAATAACGATGTCATTTGTCAAATTTAGGAATAAAGTGGCTACCTTAGATTAAGCACTTCCAAATGTCAAGAAAAGAATAGTAGTACGTAATTATGTTTAACCAAAAAAGAAAAATAAAGACTAGTGTCTGATTGTAGTAAACATTTTATGGATGCATTATTGTTTCTGGATTTCATAAGCGCATATTATTGAAATAAATGAATATTATACTTAGTTGCAATATCAAGTACTATCTAAAACTCTACTGATTATGTGTATACTTGCAATGTATTTAGATGAAAATATTGAGAGTATTTTTTAGAAAAATATTATTGTCACAATTTTTGGGATAAATGCGTTTGTGAGATAAAAGAGAATTGAAAAAACATGTTTAAAAAAATAATTTTTGAAAAAATAACTATCAACCAAGCGAATCATTACTATTTGAAAGCCCTTGGTGAAATAAAAATAAAATTTCAGAAACATTTGGGGCACGAAACCAAAGTTATGAATTATATGTTGAAACTATCACCTAATAAAAACGCTAACACAAAGAAAAAGTAGGTAAAATTACTAAAATGGCTTTGAACTTTTCTTTGTTAATGCTCAATTCCGTCCTAGATGTTTTATATCTTATATATAAATTGGAGCTCGAAACCAGCCATTGAGACACTTTGTTCTTGTTTTGAAGGTGAATTTGAAACTTATTAATGATTTAATCGAGAATTTTGAACCATTTGAATCGAGGAGGAAAAAAAAAATAAAGGTAGGAGAAAATTAAATCAACTATGGAGAGCATTACCAAGAGAGCTGAAGAAAATTGCAGATAACCATTTGAATCGACTTTCATCTTTTGGAGGATTTATAGTATATACATATGGGAATAGGGAATTTTGGAATTTTTCTCAAATGACTCATGGATCCAACGGTCCAAATCTGAACTCCTAAATCTTCAAACCTTGGTGGCTCAAATATGGACCGTTGAGTTTACGATGAGACCGTGAACTCGGTCCATTATAAAATCTCTCGAATTTTTACGCGTTGGTTTTGGTATGTGTAGTAGTGTAGGGTGAGAAGTGATGTGATGGCAATGAAAAGCAAAGACATGAGAATAAATTGCTCACCCTCAACAACACGTAAAAGTCCTAAAAATATGGGATTCAATTACATGAAAACCAGAGACGTGTGTGGAGATTGCTTGAAAATGTGGGATTCAATTGCTAAACCTCAAGAACGAATAGAGGATCAAGTAATTAAAACTCTATGATTCTATATCAGAAGTTAAGTGTTCGAATCCCACCAACACTAGTTCCCTTTCATAATGTAATAGCATAGATTTCATAAAAAAAAAGAAAGAAAAAGAAAAAACTGCTAAACCCCATCCTTTAATACAGTGAACGAGGTCACCCTCATCCAGAATGGCACAATAGTCAATCAATAAAAATAGATGCATTAAAGAGTAGTAGTATATGGTTCATTAAGAACAAATAGACTATTAAATTACGAGAAACCCCTAACGGAGTCAGAAAGGAAAGCTAACAAAGGGTGCACGTGTCATTTCATTGTTGAACTCGAAACGCGTGTCATTTCAATGTTGAACACACAACTCCTTCGAAAAAAAATGTTGAATTTTTTTTTTTAAGTCAAGATTCAACATACTAGTCTACTCTTAACCTATTTTAGAGGATGGTCCAACTGGACCTGAGGGGCCAATAGGAACTGAACCACCATTTGACCAAAAGAGCACTATGGTGCTCTTTTGGATTTTAATATTAACAAGCTGCTGCAGGTGGGGCTAGAACCCCCAACCTGCAGCAGGGGGAGCTATCGCAAATGCTCCCCTGACCACTGAGCCTTCGGCTCAGTGGCTGAAAAAAAAAAAAAAGTTAGTATTCAAGGTCATAATCGACAAATTGCCATAAAACAGTTAAAAAAGTTCAGATCATTTAGAAGCTCGTACCTTTAAATTTCAGTTAGGGTTCTTATTGTTACTTTTCCTTGTCCAAGTTGAGTGTGATTCACAAAGAATTGTTACATTGCGTTCATACTTATATAAGTTATAAAATTATTAGAATGTGAATGTAATGTTGTAATTTATTATTAATGACACTCAATTGACACTAAAAAAAGTGACACAAAAGATTTTGTGCGCTTAAATTCAGGCGTCTCTGACAAGACAAATCTATGAGTACAATAATTCATTCCCAGACCCATTTTTTCGTCAACGTCAAAAAGATTAAATCCTAACCAAACAAGACACAAAAATTAAAAGCCCAACAAATCTCATCCAATTCGAACCGAAGTGCAGCAGAGAGGGATGGGCCAAAAACCACTAAAAGGGCACAATTGGCTAAAGACAAATATCACATGTACCTAGCGGAGTACCATCGTGATCAATAGGGAGACGGATGGGCCAAAAACCACTAAAATGGCACAATTGGCTAAACACAAATCTCACATGTGCCCAGTCGAGTACCATTGGGATCAATGCTTAACCAAATGGCAAGCCAAATTGCAAAACAGCCCTTAAACAGTGTTCATGCGGGCAGGAAAAAAAGTTCCTACTGTTCATATGGGCAGAAGAAAAAGTTACTGTTCATATATGCAATGCATTCGTACGCATTATGTAGGACTTCACGAACTTCCCTTATCTTGGGCAGAGCAACTGTCTTTGTACAAGCTTTGGAGAAATATTTTGTCAAAGATAGTACCAGGAAGACATCGTATCATCAAAGAAAAATTGTGTTTTCAATTCCCTAGCGCCCATGTTGTCCATGTTAGTAGGAAAAACAATGAACCAACTCATCTGGCTGCCAAATTAGCTTTAGACTTTTCTAGTTCTAGAATCCGGTGCATGGATTTTCCTCCAAGCATTGTAAATGCTGTTCTTAACGATTTAAAGTAATGAAGTTTTCTTTGTTTTATCCAAAAAAAGAAAAAAATTGTGTTTCGGATACTCTTTTATTAGTAGTCATTGTCAGTGCTAACATGATTGAGAGTAGGTAATTGTATGTTGAAGTATACTAAATTAATATCTGTTTATTTGATTTAATATTGATGGCGATTCCTTTGGTCGGATCAGTAGGTACTACGTAGATCAAATTGCCCAACAAAAAACAACATTAACAAGAATTTTACCTATTTTTATATCCCTAGCTACTATGGTGGACAGCCAAATATCATAATTTTAGCCAGCAGAAAACCATAATCAGGGATCCAGCCGAAGACGATGGGAAGCAATTCAGAGTTTTCTCCCCGTTTCAAAAGGTATAGACGTCTAGTAATTATGCCAAGCTTTTGCTTTCTACAACTTACAGCCATCAAAGTGGAATGGTAGTCTAACTACTAAACTAACGTGTCAAACGTAATTACAGGCTTGCTGGTAAAGTGGCTATCATAACTGGCGGAGCCAGCGGTATAGGAGAATGTTCCGCAAGACTTTTTGCCAATCACGGTGCTAAAGTTGTAATTGCCGATGTCCAAGATGATCTTGGTAAATCCATATGTGAAGAGCTTAAAGCCGGGGGGAGCCAATGTTTATTATATTCATTGCGATGTAACAAAAGAATCAGACGTTCAAAATGTGGTAGACACGACCGTTTCCATGTACGGTTAGCTTGATATAATGTTCAGTAATGCAGGAATTGCAGGGGATGATTCAGATAAAACAATTGCTGATGCTGGTTATGACAACATGAGAAAGATTGTTGATGTTAACCTGTTTGGTGCAATTTTTTGTGCCAAACATGCCGCTAGAGTTATGATTCCTAATAAGAAAGGCAATATTCTTTTTACTTCCAGTTTGGCCTCGGTAAGTCATGGTGTTGTCTCTCATGCTTATGTAGCAACAAAGCATGCAATTGTTGGGTTAACCAAGAATTTGTGTGTTGAGTTGGGGCAACATGGGATCAGGGCTAATTGTATTTCCCCTTTTGGAGTGGCCACCCCAATGCTAAGAAATGGCATGGGGGGAATGGAGAAGCGTGAGGCGGAAGCATTTGTTTCTCAAATTGCAAACTTGAAAGAGGTGGTCTTGGAGGCTGATGATATTGCTGAGGCTGCTTTATACCTAGCAAGTGATGATGCCAAATACGTAAGCGGGATGAATCTTCTTGTTGACGGTGGATATAGCACTACCAATGTTGCTCTAATGGAAGGCATCAAAAGACTTGTTTCTTGATCAGATATATTTTACAGTGTTTTAATAACAAGTATTTCCTGTAATCCTGATCTCATGTAAATGAAGTTTGCAACCTTTACTTTCTTGAATTCAAGTAAATTAAGAATTCCATTTAGCATTCTTGGAATTGTTCAAAGCTTTAATGGGCTACGATTTCTATGGTGTGTTAACAAGCTGAAATATGTAATTTGAACTTTACTAAATTTTATTTAAAATTATAAAACATACACATGCCATCTTGTTACCTTGTTATCATGTGTAATATGGTGTTATATATTTTAAATGTAACCGAAAATCTATGCTATTTAAATGCACTAGACAATTAATTTTAATTTTACTTATACACCCAATACAAATTTTAGAATGAGATTTTGTCATGTAATTACTTTATAGTGAATCTCAGTCTTATCCAATTCTTCATGCAAGGCCTTCTATTACTAAGAAACTTAGTTCTTGTTTTAAGCGAATTGTTATTGACTTAAATGCTAGAGATAAATTGTTCAATTTCTTTCCTTTCCCTCTCTTCTTTTTTTTTTTTTTTTATTTTGAGAAAACAACTCACCAGTTATAGTTAATTTAAGAAAAATTCTTAAATGAATCGAATCCACGAGTAGGACCGTGGACCTTGTGGTCCACAATTAGTCACATCACTTGTGGACCATACCATGGCCCATCTATGACCTACCGCTTTGATGATGTGACTGATTATGAACCATAATATCTACAGGGACATGAATTCGATTCACCTAAGTATCTTTTGTTAATGTAATATATTCAACGTGAAGCAGATTCCATGATGGGCAAATTAGTCCATTACTATGGAGTCGAGTCTTTTTTGCCCCAAAAAAATTTGACCTACTAGATAGGAATCCGCAATTTTTCGGAACAGAAGAGGCCCAAGATAGAAGAGCAGATCCTAGATTGTAGTCTTCGACTTTAAACCCAGAAAAAATGATTGTGTCACAATATTTGGCCCTAAAAACCAAGGAATTTAACCAGCCTTCACTCTTGACATGTCTCTTTTTGAGGGCCTTTTTCTCAGACGCTACAGAATCAATTATTGCGGGTACTACGTCAACAAACTGATCTCGATAGATTTGGCGTTGCAAACTCCAAAAAATATCTTCGTTCAACCACAGACAGCTATCATGGCTCACAACCGATCAATCAGGGCAAACAGTTAATACTTCAAAAAAAAAAAAAAAATCAGGGCAAACAGAACCAAAATCTTTTTGACAAAGAGTTAATATTTTTATTACTTTTTGCTGAACTGGCAAAATATATTAGAGGGCGGCCGTCATCTAAATAGTGTAGTACTACTGTATTGGCTTTGGTGCAACAGAAAACCCCATCTGTATTAGACTCGGCATCATATGCTATAGGGCATCGTGGAACGTTACAGCACACTAACAAGTGTTTCACCTTTCCACTTGCCAAAAACTAGAGATAATATACATTCGTATTTGTAACGTGTTTCGTGCATATAAATTGAGATGTTAGTTAACATCTCCATGTACAATTTAGAAGAAAGAAGTCACCTACACTAAAAAGTACTATAGCCCTGGAGATGACTACAACAGGTTCATCAAATGGCCACATTTTCGAAAGGTAAGGATATAAATCTTCTACTATTTGATGTTTCATCAGTAACTGAATTTAATTAAATTTAATTTTTTAGGCAGAGGCTAGAAGGCAAAGTTGCACTTATAACCGGCGGGGCAAGTGGTATTGGGGAATGCACTGCAAGGCTATTCGTTAAACACGGCGCTAAGGTTATCATTGCCGATATACAAGACGACCTTGGTCACGCCATATGTGAGGATCTCAAAGCCGAGGAGGCCATCTCTTACGTCCATTGCGATGTAACAAAAGAATCAGATGTCCAAACTGCAGTAGACATGGCAATTTCCAAGTATGGTAAGCTTGATATAATGTTCAGTAATGCAGGAATTCCTGGAGATAAATCAAATGGAACGGTTCTTGGGGCTGACACTGACTATGACAACTTCAAAAAGGTTTTTGATGTTAATGTTTTCGGTGCATTCTTGTGTGCTAAACATGCCGCAAGGGTCATGATTCCTGCCAAGAGAGGCTGCATCATTTTTACTTCTAGTCTTTGCTCGGTGACTTATGGGTTCGTTCCTCATGCTTATTGTGCATCAAAGCATGCTGTTGTTGGGCTAACCAAGAATTTAGGTGTGGAGCTAGGTGAATTTGGGATCAGAGTCAATTGTATTTCTCCTTTTGGGGTGGCCACCCCGATGATGCTCAATAATTTAGGCTGCCAGAAGCAAAAAGTAGAGGAATATGTTTGTGAAATCGCAAATTTGAAGGAGGCAGTCTTGGAGGTAAATGATATTGCAGAAGCAGCATTATACCTTGGAAGCGATGAATCCAAGTATAGAAGTGGGATCAATCTTGTGATTGATGGTGGCTATAGCACAACCAACGTTGCTTTGAAAGTAGGCAGGAAGAAAATGTTCCCCTGATTAATATTTGCTCCTTCATTTTTCTATCAACTCGTTTTTTCTATATGCAACTTTTTTTTTTTGTTACAGTAGCGATCGACATAGATATAGATTGGTGTCCTGTAAAACAATTACTATTTATGCAATAATGAATTTGTTGAAGCAGTAATTGCAATAGGATGTTGTAATGCAGACAAAGCATCATTTATCAATAATTGCCAAATTTCACAAATGTGGAAGTGAATGATGAGTACAAATATTAAAATTGTATTTTAACACTGCAATACTAGAATATAGAAACAAGAGAAACGACTTCGAATCACATCACTTAAGATTTGATTTGTCCCTACTGTAACTGGCAGGCAAAAAGTTCACAAACTAATCTCCAAGATACAATAAAACCTAGTAATTGACAAGCATTTTGCAGTAACGAAATCAATTTACTAAAGTAATTGACAAATTAATCTAATTTTTGAAAACTAACTCATGAAATCAATCATAAATTAGCTATAATTAACCACCAAATATATAAAGTTGCAACATTTCTGCGGATGTAATAAGATATAAATAATTACCAATTACTTCTGTCAACATTGAGCATATATTATGTGGATGTATTTAGAGAATTACCGGTGACGGTGACCAATCGAAATGCAAAACATTGGGAGGCTGTAACCAGTTTTCCAGTGCCGATAACGTGAAAATGTTGTGAAAATAAAGCCGTCTTGCTGAAAATGACTCAAATAACTGGTGCGATTGCAATGTAATAACAGAGGTGATGCTTTAATATTATATAAAATTTATTATTTCGTTAACAAAATTTATTATTTTTTTTTACAAATCTAACATCAATTTTGGAATCTAAACAACGGTAAAACATTTCTCTGATAGTACTACGCAACGCAAAAAGGAGTTTAGGAGCAAGGTAAAAACAGTCATTGTAGCAAAGTTATATATATTTTGAATCAGCAAAAGTTAATATATTGAGTTTCGTGAAAGAATACTAAGAATCCCTTCTAACGTGAATTGGCCCATGTGGATTAGCCAAAAAAATGTTCCCTTCTCTTGATATTTGGAAACAAAAACTTATTTTATACTTTTTTGGCTTCTGGGAGCCTCCCGATGGTAGTGTTGCATGTTCAGTCTCACGTGATGAATCAGTTCGACAGAAAATTAAATGAACTGATAAATTAGATCCAAAGCCACTGGGTTAGCAACGTTGTCTGAAAAAAGTCTATGACTGCAAATTACAATTGAACCGAAGACAGATTAGATTTTTTTCATTCCCAAAGAATACGGACAAAAAAAGTGTCAAGAAAAATAAAACTGTTTTAGATTCTCATGTCTGTATACATTGAGTAATGAATTATTTAATTCTACTTGATAGTTGGACGGCCCTTCGGTCCCCACTAATTGAAGGAACTATAGCTTACAATTTTTGGCTTGTGACTTTTTGATGGAGACACACTAACAATCGAGGCCTATTATTTCCTGATATCGGCAAGCATATTTAATAATTTGATATTGTATTGCCATCTTTTTTCGTTAGTAGACTTTGCAAGTTGAAAAACTGAGGATGCTGCCAAGCAATTCACCGCCTTTTCCTGCCATATTCAGAAGGTAAATTAATTACCTTTGCTCACTTTCAATCTCTCCCAGTTGAAGCATAAAAATTGGAAATCTAACTGGTTGATGTCATCTCACAGGCTAGAAGGCAAAGTGGCAGTGATTACTGGTGGCGCTAGCGGAATTGGAGAATGTACTGCCAGGCTGTTTGTTAAGCATGGAGCTAAAGTTGTGATTGCTGATATCCAAGATGACCTCGGTAATGCCATTTGTGAGGAGCTTAATTCCACGGGAGCCATTTCCTACGTCCATTGTGATGTAACCAAAGAAACAAATGTAAAAAATGCAGTAGACACGGCAGTCTCCAAGTATGGCAACCTTGACATAATGTTCAGCAATGCTGGAATTCCTGGGAATGGATCAGACAGAACGGTCATTTCGACCGATCAAGGCACTGCAGATCACGAAAATTTCAGAAGGGTTTTCGACGTTAACGTTTTTGGTGCATTCTTGTGCGCCAAACATGCTGCAAGAGTTATGATTCCTGCTAAAAAAGGATCAATTGTTATCACTTCCAGCGTTTGTTCAGTGACTTTTGGTGATGTCCCTTATCCTTATGGAGCATCTAAAACTGCTGTTTTGGGGCTTGCCAAGAATTTATGTGTGGAATTAGGACAATATGGGATTAGAGTTAATTGTGTTTCTCCCTTTGGAGTTCCTACTCCAATGCTAAGAAGAGCATTGCCCATGGCCAAGGGGAAAGGAATAGAGGAATTTGTTTCTAAAATAGCAAATCTCAAGGAGGCAACCGTGGGAACAGAAGATGTGGCGGAAGCAGCATTATACCTTGGAAGCGATGAATCGAAGTACATAAGCGGATTAAATCTGGTGGTTGATGGTGGTTATGGCACGACCAATATAGCATTGAAAGAGGCTAAGCTGAAAGGGATACCTTTGTTGAGCAATACCATGTCAATTCCGAGCAAGATGTAATAATCAGAACTAGCTGCTACTGCTGCTTCCGGGAATTTCAATAAAGCGATACCTTTTCCCATAATTTGTTTTCCATTTTCAATCAAATTTTTGCTCACTTTTGAGTCTACAAAAATGAGCATGTCTTCATTGTGTGCGTAAACCTGGAATTTCAGTGAATAAAGCTAGGTGATTTTCCAACGCGGGTTTTTTTCGTTGTTCTTTGTACTTGTGGCAGAGTGCTGCCATACACACATTGCTACCATCACACCGTCAATTACCTTAGATTAAAATCCTACGATATTTGAAAACATAATCGCCTGTTGTTGTTGGAATTTTGGAATTTGTGTGATCCTGATTTGGAAACTAAAAGCAAGGACAATCTCTCGGCACGTATTACTAAAAGGATGTTTAAAACAACTTAAATCAATCAAACTTTTAAACCATACTTGGTTTCGATCGCTGAGCACAATGATCATCGGATTTGTTCAAGGGAAGACCAAGTTAAACAGAGACAATGGGAATAATCCGTTTCATTTCCGAATGAAAATTGCAAGGACAATGAAATCAGTGCATGTCTGGTAACCAACTGCTCATGGCATCTTGGAGTAGCCGCCGAGACTACCGAACTCCTATCCATTTCTTGAGAGGTGAACTATATGGTAACGTTTTTCATTTGCAATCTTTTTTCCCCACATGACTATTTTTTCAGATTCGGAATAGGTATGCTGAACTTAGGGTTAAAAGTCAATAGGTTCGATTCAGGATTTGACGTCAAAAGTGAAAAAATATCAACGGGTCTAAAAATATCATAATCAGTCCAAATATTAAAAAACTTAAATTTTTTTCCGGTCAAATCTGATTTTTTAACTTCCGATTTTTTAATCGGACTTAAATCAGATGTCTTGCCAGTTTCGTTACCCGTCCGAATTTGAGAATACAGCCACATGAAAGTATGGATATTGTTTCCCATAAAAAAATTACTATTATTCCTTTCACCAAACATTGAGCTCACCTTGAGAGGCATTTATTTCTTTCTTTAAAGTCCTCGCCTTAATAGAAAAGATTATCAAATTGTAATATAATGGAGGCATACAACTACTCTATTTGTCTTATTTATATGTCATGGTTAAGAAAGTTGAATTTTGATTATGACAACTCACCTATAAAGATAAAATTTTTCTGTATGCCCTTGACATGAAATTTAATTGACTAATTATTATATCAATCTTCTTTATTCAAATCATAACATACATTTTGAGGTGAATAAAAATAGGAATATGATACACAAATGCAAGAGGAATTACCACTTTTATTCTTATTAATTGACAAGTTGTCCTTCTTTGATGCTACTTTTTTTATGAATAGAAATGGAATCAATCTACAAGCAATCTTGAACCAAAAAGATTTGCACAAGACAGCCAGCTACTTAAAGTATTATTAGATTCATAATTATTGATGCAGATCCCCAACATTTATAGAGGATGGTTTAGACATGAACAGACAACACCACAACACGATATCTGTTCAGCCACCCGAGGGAAGTGAATGTCATACAGAACAGAGGAATTTGTGTGTGATATTGCAAAACATAATTTTCGGTTTGGTCAAATGAGAATTATAAATAAACATTAAACAAAAATGTAAAGTGCTTCTTAAGCGGCCACAGTACTCTTATTGCTAGAATGATCATCTTGTGAAGGCTGTTTCTTTTTTTTTTTTTTCATCAAATGTGAAGGTTGTTTCTACTTTAAAGATTCTTCCACGTTTGTAGGAGCTAACGGGCCTATGAAATAATAGCACACTTATGGGCCTTTGTCAAAGGTTGGGCCAAGTGATTGATTGGATCAAATTAACCCCGTTACATAATCCTAAGCCCCAAAGTGCCCAAGACAACAAGCAAACATAATTTGTTCTCCAAAGAGTACAAATTATTTTGTACTCTTTGTAGCTGAAAATTTTGGACGTTGCATTGGAGAGGGACTTGTTGGAATTGATGCGATTAGAGGTGGCAATTTTTGACACGATTCTAAAACACGATACGAACCTAACATGAAAATAATGGATTTGGGTCAAGGCCTGGCAGGTTCGGGTTAGAATTGGGTTGACCCGATTGACCCGCCAAACAAATAGGTCGGGTTCATGTTGAAATCGGGTTGACCCGTCTGACCAAAAAAATAAAAAAAATTAGGTCAGGTTCAGGTTCGGGTTCAGGTCAATCCGTTTGACCAAAAAAAAAAAATTTCACATTAAGGAAGTTTTCGGGTCAAACGGGTTGGCAGGTTAGCGAGTCAACCAGTTTGATCTAAAAAATTCCTTAATAATGGCATGTGTGAATTTTTTTTCAAGTTGGCGGGTCAACTCACTAACCAATTTTAGGTTGTATTCGGGTTGGCAAGTTGGCTATTATACTTGGGTCTCAACTCGGCTTACCAACCTGAATCCGACTTGATTGCCACCCATAGATGTGATTAAATCAAATTAAATTTAAAAAACAAAAGAAAAATTACTAATGCATCCATAAAAGTTTGAGTCTCTGTTAGGAGTTCTTGGATTTGGATTTGTGTTCTAGCGTTACTGGTTGGTAATGAGAAATAGAAGTATCACGAACTATATTTCTAATAAAGTTACATCCAATCTTCACTATATAACTATTCAAAATAAAACAGGTTTCTAGTAATTAATCTAAATTTTAACAAAAAATTAATGCTCATATAAAGGTAGACTATACGTTTGTAATATAGACGCTCGTTATATTACTAACTACTATCCGATCGGGTAATTGGCAAAACTATGCTAGTGGCTCGCCTTGACCTTGGAATGCCTACCCTACCCCTAAAGAAATTAAACGAAATTAGAAGGTTAACTTGTCAAGCAACATTCTTTATTTTCCCAATAATAAAGATTGCCCCAGAAATGCCTTTGATATGAACCTTGGTTATATGAAACTGCCGACTCAAGCGTATTTCAGGTGTAGGCCTAAATTTGCTTAGTTGGTTTCGGAATCCTTCCCTACCGAAAAGATGCGAACAATCATACGGAACGTCACAATTTCACAAAAGAAACAAGACTTCTTGTACTGTCTGTAGGCACGCGTCCAACATATGACCACAACTCCAGGAAAACGAATTAAATGCGTACGACAACGCTATGCAGCAATGCGTGTTACTAAATTACTTACCCACGACTTTTCTCTCGTACTGCAATTGTTGAAAAGATGGAACCTATTTCTGATGCTGTTCTCGGATTTAAAAGGTCAAGAGATCTGGAGTTGGTTTGAGTCACTTTTCCCTTTCCCCTAATTTCTCCTTGAGTGATTAACTTTCAAAAAAAAATTTGTCCCACGTCGGAAGTTTGTGAGCTTGAGTGTCAGTACTTAAGCCCCATGGTTCTTCGCTTAAGTCAGCAATTGCCTTTTAGGTTGAATCGTGGAATTGGTTTAAGTCACTTTTCGCTTTCTCCCAATTTCCCCTTGAGTGATTAACTTTCAAAAAAAAAAAAAAAAAAGAGATCTGGAATAAAGCCGGTAGGTGCAAGATTTACATGGGCAACAGATGGAAGGAGACCAGGAACTATTCCACAGGGAATTGCCAAATCATACAGCAGTTTGTATCTGCCTTGGGACATCACAAGTGACCTTTGGTATTAGTTGAAGATTCAGATTTAAAAAATAAAAAATGAACAAATGAAATTAAATCAGGAGTTTAAATTTATAATAAAAAAATGACGTTATTTTAAATGTTCAAAAATTAAATCAGGCTTCAGTAGAGTTATATTATCATTTTAATATGATTACACATTTTAACTGACATGTTATGCACATTTCAAATTGTGCCAAATGAATGAGGCCCAACTTATGAGTTGCCTTAAATAAAAAAAAAAAACAATATTTACTAATGTATGCACTTCATCATATAAACAATAAATTTCATATTGTAAACAATCTTTCGTTTGCCATAGTCACGAAACGTATTGTTTTGTTTGAATGTACGAAGAATATACTTATAAAATATTCTGACCATTTTCAGCGAGTAAACTACCAAAAGAATTTTTCACCATAAAATACTTACCTACTGCTAAGTGAGGCTAATTTATTTCTTGAACAGATCAAAGGTACACCGACACCGACTTTTGTAGCCTTCATTAGTAAAATTATTAACTTTGAGTCGTCAAATCCTTTCCTTCCCTCGTGGGCCTCAAAGTTATGAGAGAAATTGAGCACGGAGTATAATCTCAAAGAGTTATACATTGACATCCAAAGAAGGAAAAATTGTCAAAATAATTACCTTTTTTTAAATGGAAAACATTGTGCGCAGAAAATATCCTCCGACGTATGACATTTTGAATCCTCTGTACATGCAGAATATGGATAGCTAGTTAAGAAAAGAAATTGAGTGCGGAACAATAACCAGTTTTTAGATATATCTTAAAATTCGATTACGGTTGGAACTTATTCAAATAGCTTTAAAAGATTAGCTTTCTCACCCTATTTCAATCGCCATGTTTAATACAATTTCAACTGCGATATTTGTTGCTACTGTACTACAATTGTTTTTTGCTTCTTTCAGATAAGTATTTTTGTATGAATGAACCAAGATACTGATTTTATCTTCAGACAACGTCAAAAGTACACACGGATAAGAGGTGAAGAATCATCGATATCAAATGGATAACACTCAGAATCTTTCATTGCGTCGGTAAATTCTCGTTTACCCTATCTAAAATTCAATATGGTCTTCATTTATTACTATTAGTTTAGCTTAAAGACGTTAGGATAGTAAAAGTAAAAAAATGTGCCTTTAACCACCTATCCCGATTCCTGGCCAAAAACCATTCTATAACGCCACGTTTAAATTACTAGAAAAACGACGGATAAGGTCAGAATTGTTCAATGCGAATGAAGGTTCAAGAACGTCATTGACTTTTGCACCATTTCTATGTCATATTCATACCTTATTTAACAACTTTAAATTTGGTGACCCAGTGCACGCCACCTGAGAAAATGCTTACATAGGTGATTAGTCTACAAGCAGACCAACGTTTCAAATGTTTGTACTTTTTTTTTTTTTTTTATATATATAATGGACAAATATTTATGCACAAAATACAAATGCCTAAGACGTAGGATGTACAAGATCCAACAATGGAAGAACTTTTTCAGTCAATCAAACTAAGTTACGTGATTTGAGATTTTTCTTTTTCAGTTTAAACAAGATGACATGTGCATGAGCGTATGTGCAGGGTCATTAATTGTATATATATGCTCTTTTTATGCTTTGAGCAAATGCACTAATTTTCTAAGCAACTTGCCTTGTTTGGGAACTACAAAAAAGCTGAAGATAATGAATCGACAAAGCTCTTCATCCCTCGTTGTTTCACTGAAAAGGTGAGTTGAATGCTGTGAACCATATACTTTCTTTCTTTAATTCGGCATCTCAATTGTTATACTAACAAGAAGGTAACTAACTGCTTAATAATTAAATGATGCTGCAGGCTTGAAGGTAAAGTTGCTGTAATAACCGGAGGAGCAAGTGGCATTGGAGAAAGTACAGCTAGGCTTTTTGTGAAGTACGGCGCTAAGGTCGTTATTGCTGATATCCAAGATGATCGGAAAAGTATACAATACACCACGTGCATTGCCACGTGGTGTACTAGAACTAATAATTTATCGCCATGTGGCAATGGTGGGTCATACCTTGTATTATTTGGCGATGTGTGATTGGTTCTAGTGCACCACGTGACACGCCACGTGACGTGCGTGGTGCACGCAATACTCACTCAAGATGATCTAGGTCACTCCATCATTAAAGATATCCTCTCCTCCAACACAAAGGATGGATCCATACCTAGTATTTCATACGTGCATTGTGACGTGACAAACGAAACAGATGTCCAAAACGCAGTGGATATTCAGCCAACTATGACAACTTTAGGAGGGTCTTCGATGTTAACGTGTCTGGCTCCTTCATGTGCCCCAAACATGCCGCAAGGGTTATGATTCCTGCCAAGAAAGGCAGCATTATTTTCACTTCTAGTGTTGCCTCGGTGACTTCTTGTGGTTTACCTTATGAATACGTTGCAAGTAAGCATGCTGTTGTGGGACTAACCAAGAACTTATGTGTTGAATTGGGTGAGCATGGGATTAGAGTTAATTGCGTTTCTCCTTGTGGGGTTGCCACACCGATGACGACCAAGAGTTATGGATTGGACAGGAAGAGGCTGGAGGAATTCATGGCCGAGAGTGCAAACCTTAATGGGACAATCTTGAAGGCAGATGATGTAGCTGAGGCCGTTGTCTACCTTGGAAGCGATGAGTCCAAATATTTAAGCGGTGTAAACCTTGTAATTGACGGGGGTTATAGCACTACCAATATGGCCTTCAAACATCAGATCAAGAAATTTTTCCCTACGGAAGAAGGCATGCGGTAGATTATACCATGCCTTCCTCAATTGGTCCCAATGCTCTTTTGTCTTTTTTTTTTTTTTTTTTTCTTTTTCACGAATAAAAAGTTCGGGATTCGGGACCTTGACTGATCAAGGTATGTCTCCATCGTCTGGTCACATTGCATCATAGGATGCTTTGTGTTCGATTTCATTGTTCCATAATCCACTTATTAGCGTTTAATTTCATTATGGTTTGTAGGGCTCGAAAAACTTCCGGACTAGTATTTTTGTGCAAGTAATATTATTTGTCCCTCATGGTATATCCCTGTGTGTTTCCTACATGTGTTGGTACATTTCTTTTCAAGCTTGTGGAATTTGAAAATTAAAAATCCCTTCAGTGGAATAGTTTGTGATCAAATCACACACAAATTATCTCCCATTTCGGGAATGTTATTGTCAATTTCGTTATCAATGGTTAAGCTTTCTGAAAGCTACAGATTAAGAAAACAAAATATATATGCCATTTTTTTCGTTCACTATTTGAGACTAGGGGAGCTTAGATATGCTTAAGTAAAGAAAACTATGCATGCAACTTTAATTAAGTGACCCGGAAAGAAAATAACAACATTCATTAGAAAAATTATAACACCTGAATCCATATAGAGCACTGGACATTCCAATAATACGAGAAAAGAACAATTTCAAAAAGTAAAAAATAGCATTAAAAAAAGCGATGAGGAGAAATGTGATGAATGAAAGTTGATGTAAATTAACTAGACATGCCACTAGAAAACCGTACTCAAATATTAGATTTAGTACAATGTGTATTTGATAGTTTTATCAACTACTTTTCACTTCAATAATTCTATTTTTTTATGAATCTAGTTCATCAAAAATTGTCATTGTGGTTGTACAGGACAGTTGATGTTAAAATTAAATTTATACATTACAGTTATTTTGCTTTTTTAACTTCAAACAAGGGATCACAGGGCACTCAATTTATTTGGTTTTTGTTTATGTCCCATCAAAATCCATATTTCAATATTTTATACTTAAAAGTAGTAATGGGCGACACATTTTTGGTTCAAATCCTCTACTAGTAAATTTCACATTGATCCACTGTAATTCCACATTAAATGTAATTATACACGAAAGAAAATTGAACAAAAGATCTTAAATACAAAGTTTATTCTAGGTTACTGTGTGCCTTACCCCACAAGTAATCAGCACCATTCGTGGCCCAAATTGCAGGCCTTTACAAAAATGGAGGCCCAAATGTTTGACTATACATGCGGTCCAAACCTTTTGCACAAAGCTTTTTGTGATAAAGATTTTTGTTTCTGGGCTTTATTTTTTTTTTTAATTTTTGGCGGAGTAACAGAAGCTATTATCGTACCAAAAAGAAAGAAACAGAAATCGTGATATATTTTTTTTTTTCAGATTTATTTATTTGGCAAAAAACAATGTACTGAAATTAACATTAACTCGTAAAGACTTGCGGACCCTACCTAGTACTCCGTTAGTTCTGGAACGATTAAAATCCAATTAAAATTACAACTCCGGCTTCAGGTGTTACCCGGTTTTTGCTCCCACACCTTAAATTTGACAGCGACTAGAGTCTGGCGCCGGTGGCCGTGACCGACGAGGTACCCCTCTTGCTTGACGAAGGCGGGCTTAACAGTTTTCCGGCCACATTTCTGAAACCCAAATAAGAAAACCTCGTGTTTTGTCGTTGAGGACATTGAATTGCAGATTGGAGGATCCACAAAACTGAAGCCCCCACCGCACTTAGTTTCTGCAGAGGTACACATCCTATATAAATTATCACTTTCTTAGCAATAATCATTTGTCTCCAAATTCATTGATTATTTCTTGTCCTTCTTTTTCACCTTCTTTGCCCATTATTTGCTCCATTTGGTATGCAATAACCGGTATTTAAAAAGAATGATGTTTATGATTTTTAGCAAATCGAGAGATAGAGAAGAGGGATTATTGTGTTTTATTTACTGACATAAACGAGAATACTCCAGAAGGTAAAATTGCTTACTTGTACGAGAATATCTGATGAAATTAGTGATGGTACAGTTCCGGCATTGTCGGAAAGAAGGGAGTTACCAATTGAGTGCCAATCACAAATAATTGCTTAGTTGCGGTTTACACTTTTAAGATTTATCTATCATAGGAAATAAATTCCTGTTAATACTATCCTTAGTAAAGGTGCACACCTGTTCTTTGTGAACTAAAATGAAAATTTTATAACTTTGTAATATAATATTGTGAACATTTTTTTTTTTTAACTCCAATACATTCAATTTTAATTAGCCTACTTTTCAACCATAGACAAATAATGTTACGTTTTAGCATGTAGTTCCTCAGTTTTTTTGAAGTATTGGATCAATTAATGTTTAATTATTAATTGGATAAAGAAAGAAATGATTCTAATAATTCAAGAGATTTCCTATAGTTCAACCAACCATCTCAGTTAATATTTTAATTTCTTTTCGTACCCAAGAATACGAAATTTTAACTTCAAAAAGGTTATGTCTGTGAAGAATATGTCCATGCATATGCTCAAACTAGACGCGTTAAAGAACTCCAACTACTGAATTAGCTTATTTCCCCTGTGAAAATAATAATCACACTAATTTTATCTTCTCACGCACCTTTTTTAACTATTTATTTACGCAAAATTTTCACTTGAAATTAATCATTTTATTTTTCTTTTTCTTTTCTTTCTTTCCTTAAGTTTCCATAAATTTCTTTTTTGTCATCACTCTTGATGAATTGGAATGTACAAAAGTTAACTAAGCTATTTATATAAAAAGGTTATCTATTTGTACATTCCAATTCATCACCAAGTCTTTATATAAAAATTTCAGCTTAACAATATTTCAACAAATCAAGCTTCTGTAATTTAGCGTTGCATAAGGACTTCTCTATTTGGGGAATATCTAGTTAGGCTTGTTAGGAAAGAAAAATGAGTAGCTAAAAAGTAGGATGGACATAGATTGACGTTGATCAGAAGAGTAATGGTTTGATGTTTAAGCAGTACATAGATTGTATTGATCAGAAGATGGGAGTAAGAATCCCGTTGAACATCCATCTTTAAATCAAATAAGACTCTTCTCTCCAATATATTTCAATACTTTCACTTTTAATATGATAGGTATAATAGGTAAATCAAAAAGGAAGAAACACTTACACCTAAGCTGAAAAACCTCAAACCACATTTGTAATAGTATAGATTGCTAGAGGTGAATTTTGTTAGAATTTGGAGATATTGAATATATGTCCAGTGTAATTTAGGTTCAGAAACTTGGTAGTTAGAGCGTCTCCTTAATTGCATAAAGCTTAACATTTAACAACAGTATGTCTAGCTAATGGCTTGGAACTTTGGATATGTCTTCACATAAGTTTGCAATTTCTATCTATAGTGAAGCAACACTAAAATGCAAGAGTCTTCTTCAGCTGCTTTGGTCACCAGAAGGTAAGCTGCAACTTTTCTTCTCACATACAGCAAGCAAAACTAGTCTTTCCTTTTCCTTTAATTTAAGTATGCTGGAATTCATAAAACAGTTTCATTCTTGTTATTTGTGTATAGGCTTGAGGGTAAGGTGGCTGTTATAACTGGTGGTGCCAGTGGCATTGGTGAAAGCACCGCCAGGTTGTATGCGAAAAATGGTGCAAAAGTTGTCATTGCTGATATACAAGATGAACTTGGTCATGCCTTACGTGAAGAGCTTGGCTGCAAGGAAGCTGTTTCTTTTGTACATTGTGATGTTAGAAAGGAATCTGATGTCCAGAATGCAGTGGACACAGCCATTGCCAAATACGGAAAGCTTGATATACTTTTCAGTAATGCTGGTGTGACTGACACGCTTCCAAGCATCTTGGATGTCAGCTACGATGAATACAAGAGGATTTTTGATGTTAATGTGTATGGTGCACTCAATTGTGCCAAATATGCTGCAAGAGTGATGATCCCAGCTAAGCAAGGAAGCATTATTTTCACCACGAGTGTTATCGCGGAGATTTATGGAGATGGATCCCACATATACACAACATCTAAGAAAGCTCTTGTAGGACTTACCCAGAACTTATGTGTTGAATTGGGACAACATGGAATCAGAGTTAATTGCATTTCTCCTTATGGCATTGCCACTCCAACACTGACCAAAGCATTTGGAAATGTCTCGAAGGAAAAGGCAGAGGGATGGTTTTGTGAGGCAGGAAATCTGAAATATGCTGTCTCTGAGGCAGAGGATATTGCCCAGTCAGCGGTATTTTTAGGAAGTGATGAGTCCAAATATGTGAGTGGACTCAACCTTGTCGTTGATGGCGGTTACAGCAAAACAAATATAGCATTCAAAGAGGTCTTGAAAAGGCAATCTGCATGAACCAGCATTGCCCAATATCCCTGTCAATGCAAGGATTGAAACCCCGTGCTTACATTTTTCTGGGATTCCGTTACAGACAATAAATTGGATTAGAACATCTTGCCATTCTATGTTCCTTTTTTTAAAGCAGGTGTAGCAGCAATCTATGATCGATGTGGACTAAATTTGTTTCCCTTGTTGCCAGTTGTAACCAATATTTTGGCTTTAAAGGGTGATTCGATTTACCTTTCAAATTCCCTAATGCATTTATCATACTGCTACTACATATTCATATTGGGATACCCTTGAATTTTGTGAAGTTTGCATGCACTATGTTAACAGCATATTTCGTTTTAGGATACCTATGAACTTTATGAAGTTTGCATACACTACGTTATCCTGGCCTGTAGCCTGCTATGTTGAAACAATACCATTGACCAAATTTTGGCCGATGTAAAATCAATATATCTCGTTCTATTGATTGATTTTGACAAAATCTTACTAAAATCCAGTCACGTGATACTCACATATTGATGACCAAATTAAAAAAATAAATTTTTTTTAATTACCATAATTTGTAATTAAAGATTCATATGAATGCACTATCTAGGAAGATTTTTTCAATTTTATTTACTTATTTATTGTGTGTGAACTCAAGTTAGTATCTTTAATTACAAATTATGACAATTAAAATTTTTTTCTCTTGTTTTTTTTTGAAAATTTGGTTACTGGCACTTGAATATCACGAAAACCGGACTCCGATAAATTTTGACAAAATTGGTTTATAGGACTAAATATGCTAAAAAGTTAAAAATTTTGATACTAAATTCGTTTTTGTGCAAACTTTAGGATCTAAAACTGCCAGTACCCAAACATTTGCTATTAAAATTGTAATTTTATCTTCTCTAAAATTTAACTTTGGCAAAATTTTCGTCTCTTAGTTGATGCTTTTGTGCAACTCATTAATTGGGGCTAGCCCAAGACTGAAGCCCATATTTAGAAGTTGTAAAGCAAGCCCATATTGTGACATTCCTTTCCAGAAACTCGAGCCGATGAGGCCCAAATATCGTCCGGTCCCAGCTATACCCCCAAAGTAGTCATATAAAGCCTCCATTCATCGCTTACCCAAAACCCTAGCCTCAGCAGCACTCGCCCATTTCCTCCAGCCACCGCAGCAACCCCTCTCCTGCCCCTGCCGCCGTCCGGCTGCAAAAATCAACCCACCGAAGAAATGGGTCGCGTCCGCACCAAGACAGTGAAGAAATCCTCCCGCCAAGTCATCGAACGCTACTACTCCAAATTGACACTGGACTTCCACACAAACAAGAAAGTCCTGACGGAAGTCGCCATCATCCCATCAAAGAGGCTCCGAAATAAGATCGCCGGGTTCTCGACCCACCTCATGAAACGGATCCAAAAGGGCTCAGTTAGGGGTATTTCGCTCAAGCTTCAAGAGGAGGAAAGAGAGCGCCGCATGGACTTCGTTCCCGACGAATCCGCTATCAAGACTGATCGGATTGAGGTCGATAAGGAGACCATTGAGTTGCTTGCCACCATGGGTATGGGTGAAATGCCCGGTATTGTTCTTAAGGAGGAGCAGACTCCTCTTATGGCTGCGCCGCCTTTGCCTTATGGCGGTGCCGGCCGTGGTAGGAGGTACTAGACTCGTCGCAGTTTCAAGTTTTGTGGGAATTAATGTGGTACTTAGACTCGTTTAATGTTGTTATTATTAAGTGGTTTTATTTCGAGCTGAAAAATGTGTTTGGAACAATTTTGAGAATTGCTATGTTGGATTCTGATTTTTCTTAAAGAATGGAGGATTTATATGCTAATTAAATGTGTTTGGAGCAATTTTGATGGTTGATTGCATTATTGTTGATTGTTGATTGTGTGCTAATGTATCTATAAAGCAATTATGCGAGCAATTTAGTTTGGCTGTCATTTTGCTAGGTGTTTAATATCAACAGGTGCATCTAGCTTCCAATGGAGATTGTATAAATGATTTTGATATTTAGTTGCGGAATCCTAATTAACTTGAATTAAGAACTGTGGGATCAAGAGAGCAGCAAATTAATGATATATTCTCTTATTTGATTATAAGGGGATTATATAGTGTTGGAATTGTTTGCAACTCTTGGTATCAGTTGCGCGGGTTCTTTCATTTGATTGGAGCTCAGAATGATTCTGAGGATTCAACTAGCACTTCAGATTGTGTAAGCCTCTTGACTTGGCTTTTCTTGATGCCAGACTTTGAATCAGAGGTATTGGCTCTTGATGGTTAAATATTAAGGAGACACCTGTTTCCTTGTATTGAATCATGCTACAAAATATTGAACACATTTTGATGATGAACCCTGAACGGTATGGCATTGTTAGGCAGGCCTTTTTTTTAATTAGATTTTCTTTTTCCTTTTGAATGGGGACGCATTACATTTCCAATCTATACTTGTCCTACTACTTAACTTGAATTTTTTTTTCTTTGTAATAAGAAGTTTGAAGGTTTCCAGATTTTCCGAATGACGTTAATGTGGTAGAAAAATGTATGGATCTTCAGTCATTTGGAACTCTATGGATATGGTCCAGTTGTGCATTCTATGGAAATGATTGAATTTTAGAGTGATAATGGGATTTAGAAGAATAGTTGAATGCTGTCTGTGATAATAAGAAATATTAATAAAATAATTTAAACCGTGGCTCGCCAGACTTCATTTTAAAACCAATTTGTAAGCTCCAATGAATCTGGGATATTATCAACGCTTAATAATTCAACTTCTTAGACTAGGATAATCTCTTCATCAAATTTTCCACGTCCTCCGTTATACACGACTGGAAAAAGTGATCTTTCTTTAGAATTTCGTTTATTCTTCAGTAGTAATGGAATGATGCCTTCTGCCCTTGACGTCCTCCATTAGGCTAGTGCCCCTTGATTTTTCTCAAATAGATTAATAGGTTGACTTGAAAATGTGGAATGCGTCTGCAAAATATCTTAGTTATGGTGCCCATAAAACAAATATGGTCAGATGTCTACTGTCATCTCACTGATAAATGCATGCGCACGCATATACGCACATCATTTTGTTATGATTTCCGTTTGCAATTAGTTATGTAACTATGGTTTGATCATTAAAAATTACAGATGATACCAATGGGACTATTAAACACATTAGTCACTTGAATTTGCAAGCCCAACCATGTTTAACATATGGCGATCCTCCTTAAATCTCTCCAATACAGTACCTCTGATGGCTTCTGTTCTTTCCTGTTTAGCTCCCTTTGGGACGATGCCCCAGCATTCTATCACTTCCGGGTATAAATAGTTGGTCTTGGATAAACAAGGGCTACCAAAAGTCGTGCATTCAAACGTGTGCCCCCTGTCAAAGTTAGCTGAAACGAACAGACCAAAATGATTTACACGCCCTCCAAAACCAATGCCATTAGGGATGCTCTCCGAGCTGAAATTCACAGCACACTGCCAACAAAGAGGAATTACAATCTTAGTGGCATCGTACTGGATAGAGCAATGAAGCTAAATCAAAATATGCATCGTTTTGGCTGTCAGAGAATATGTGAATGTAGCAGAAAGATGAATTACTATATCCTGTTCGTAAAGAATGAAAGAATAAAGAGATCTTCCTCAGCTAACCAAAACAGAAAAGTACAACAGGAGTGTTTTTCTCATCTTATGACTCTTACCATCACAACCATTTGTGGAGATGTACTTACAATAATCATTTTCTTAATTTAGATAGCTTACGATCACATCTTTTTAAGGGATGGGAGCTCGTGAGAATATTGTTCAAATTTAAAGAGCCACTGTAATATTCTGTAAACTGGTGCAATAGTTCAGTAACTTACCCACTGCATATTGTGATTTGCACCGGTTGGCCGGTAGATTGAAGCTTTTGGATATAGCTGGAAAAGAAAAGACTTCATGTCTCCATAAAAATCACCATGCTTTTCCCACGGCTGAGAAGCATAACCTCCATAGATGTATCCTTCTCTATCCTTGATAAATAAAACAGTTGGTCCTTCATCATTTCTGCAGTTCAATGTAACAGTTACCCACTCCAGTCCTACTCGAAAAATATTAACAGAAATTTAGAACCAAATTTAAATCAGAAAAGCCTTACCACAAAGTCAAATCACAAAATCCCTACTGCCTATATTTCGAACATGATACAAATAAAATTTAGTCATATAATTCATTATAAAGTTGTGATTAGTCAAGGAAAATACTGTAGTACATCAAACAACTTAACATATTGGCAATATCCTCTACCATAACGTGACAAAAGCACCAAAAAAGTGGGTCCAACAACCAAGGGCCACTAACGAACAAATGATGTCTCCCTCTACAAGAGAAGAAGCCCAACATTCACCAGTCTGAAGGTGAGGAAAATGAGAGAGAGGGGTAAGACCCACAAAACAAATGATGCATTTAGTCAACCGGCATTTAGCTCTAAATAACTGAAGAGGATCAACTGAACCCTAATTAAATATGAGGAAAGTGCTACAATGCTACTTACAAATCATGCTACCGAGATGGTATCAATGTTCAGCTCAATTAATTGCAAGATGAATGCAAATTAATCTACTCCTGGCCTTCTGGTCAACACAATTATGGACCTAATTATGGAAGCTCAACATGGTAACAGGAAATTCGTATCATGAGTCTTTCTTCTCAGTCTAGGCACATGTCATGACAGGACATAGCCTTAGCATTTCAATAACAGAAAAGGAAAAAGGAACTTCTCACCACCTATTTCTGCCCGAACTAAAGTCTTGCTCCTCTTTTTTATGAGGAAAAGAAAGAAAATAAAATTGGTTATTGACAAAAACAGACTCTTTGATGCAAACTTAAGCCAGAACATACTGATCATTATCCTCCTATTCTCTTCATCTTATCACTAAGTTGATTACAGCATAAGATATTCCACAACAAGAATCTACCTTAGGTTAGGAGTCAAGTTGAAATATTTCAAGATCAGTGACAGAAATAATTCCATTGATGTAAATCATAACACAACTTGTATTTACTCAATCTGAAATTCCTTTTCTTATCCATAATGTATACCTTTAGCTGATAAACTCAAGATCTTATCAAACAAGTAAAAGAATGTCACACAAAACCTAATAAAAAGAATCAACAGATATATACATATACATAAACACACACAAACACATACATACATATAAATTTCCAAGGTTCAACTTGAAAATTGTGTTCCTGCAAATTTAATCACAGAAACTAAATAATATTTGGTGAAGCAAGGATAATGAGTGAAAAGGCCAACAGAAAGGACAGGTATAATTATAGGATCAAGCACTTACGATATTTTCCCGAGAAATGTATTAAAACTTTGACCATGAACTGCACTGTGATAGAGGAGTTTCCATTCATCGTGTTCAGGTGAAAGTGCTCCTCCAATAATCCAAGCATATTCCTTTCTCAGCAAGACTAGATTGGGGTCAATATTTTCGAGGTGTGCCAGCTTGGGAATTTGAGATCCTATGGAACGCAACAAGAAGTCTCAAGTAAATAAGAAAGCACATAAAAATTCATATGCATCATGGGAACTTTCAGTGTGAATTGTATCTTACGTTTATATTCATATGCCAGTGTGTCTTATCATGTTTTTCAGAAACTACAAAATAGTCTAGAAAGGGGGAATAGAAGAAGCAAAGTGACTAAAAATGATGATTGCACCTGATCTAGCCAATGGTTATATACTTGTGACAAGACTGTTAAAGAATTGGAAATTCTATAGGTACAAGCCATCTTATTTACCGATGCATATTGCCCAAACTGATGAACTTGGTAGGTGGTTTTGACCATTAATTTTGTTACTGAGCTAGACCAATTTAGAAGCTCTATTCCAGCGATTGCATACAAATAAACATTAAATGGCACCAGGAGGATATTTTTCTACATGCCAGCAATCCACCATTGGAACTACATGGCTCCTAAAGTGCCTAACTACTGACCTTTAAGAAGAAAACCATTTACAGAGAAATCGTGGTTATACCCTAAGGGCATGGTGGTTTCAAATTTTGTATATTTCACAACTCTCAAATTAGACAATGTTTTCAAGATACAACTAATGTGGATTAACAATTATGCCTAATTCAGTTTTGAAGGGAAATGTTCACAATTGACACCATAAGAATAAATGCCAATGTTTAATGTCAATATGCTTCTCTAATTAGCGATAACAAGACATCATTCAACCACAAGGCTAAGAAACTAGCTCCAGACGATTTTACTATAAATTCTCAAAAAACTTAAAATAAAAAGATATAGAATACTGTCTAGTAACCTGAATCAGCTGGCGTCAATAAACTTCCGAGGAACTTCCTGACAGATGGAAGAAGGGTACACCACCTTCTGAAATCCTCAAAAGACAAACTACTTTCAGCTTTTTCACTAACATCCTTCTTTAAATTCGTGGCATTGAGAAAAATATCAACACATCCTTGTTCTGAACCTGATCCTGATTCATGGCAGTTCTGCAAACATATACAATCCAACATGGTAGCTAAAACACTTTCGATATCAGTCCTGTCAGTTGATACCCAAGATTAAAAGAACATATTAGGATTGAAAACAAGACTACTCAACGAAGTATTTGACATGAAAACTGTTAATTTATGCACTTCCTGCCTAAGATTTGGATAAATCTATGATACTACACCTCATATGTCTATGTCCAAGCACATACTTGAGAGGAAAATTTACAATTCATTTTTATTAAAATTCGAGATAAGCTTACACTGACTCATGGTATGATTTACTTTTTACATTTCCAAGCTTAGTATGATAATGAAAAAAAGAAAGGAAAGATGTAACTAATACGTCCACTATGAAAGATGAAAAAGTTCATTCTTCTACCTTCCCACAACACCATCACCGTAGACATCTAATAGTTCATAAATGAACTCTTCAATATCATCTTTGGTCCCTTTCTCATAAGTACCCTGCAATATGAAAGCATATAGTGTGTATGGTAAATTCAAAGCGTCTAAAATTAGTCATTGTCATAGTTTATTACTCTACTACTATGATAATTTATTGATTTGCACGGTTACTCTTCATAAATCAGATGAAGCATCAAGCAAATGCTATGTTTACTAGCCACCTGTTTTCTTTCACATTCATCTGATATAATTTATATCTGTGGAACTTTAGGTCCATAAATTTGTTAAAAAAAAAAGAAGTAAAAGAACATGTTACTCAAGTTATAACAATCTCAGATTTACAGGTAATATTTACTTTTGGTTGGATTCTTTCAACAAGCGTAAGATTGTGCTCAAGCTTGGTTAACAAGAGCCCGGATCAAATAAGCTTTCTAAAGCCACGCTCAAGTAGCTTCATATGTCTGTGCAGTAAAATTCAAGTTTTATGCTTATGAAACCAAGCTCGAAATGAGGCTACGAGCATTGGCTTGGTTAGTTGATGAATCATGCCAAACAAACAATCCCTTATAAAGTGAGCTGCATCCAAGCATTGAGTAGCCTTCTAAGCCTTTCAAGCCTAGTCACAGAATGAAAAACTAAGAAAACAAGAAACAACTTACTTTAGCAATGACGAGGTCCTGGAAGGTTAACTTTTGATCTTTGCGTTTCTGGGTAACCAAATCGCACAGTCTATCTCCCAAAGGCCCTCCAACTCCCATGTACTCCTACTAAGTGTAAATTCGGTAACAAAATCAACTTGGTGAACAAAGGGAAAGTAACAAAGAAATTGAAACGGCGTTAGAAAGATTCATAAAAGAGGAACCTTGAAAACTGCTGGAGTGATGTATTGAGGGGGGTTGTGGTTTTGGGATTTGGCAGCCAGAGATACGAATAGGGATTTGAGGTCTTCCAGTTCCTTCTGCGTGAATGCTCTGCAAAATTTAATCAATCAATTCTACAAAAAGAGAAATTCTTTTTTCTTTTTTTGGAAAAAAAGGACAGGACTGACGACCCATTACAAAAAATTAAAAGAGAAAGAAACCTGCAAGCGGAATTGAAGCGAGAATCAGCAGCAGAAGAAGATGAAGATACAGAGTTTCCCATATTGAGTTTCTGCTTTTTCAACTGTATTATTGGCAATTGATCTTGTTCTTCTACCTTCTACCTTATTTCTTTCATTCTGTGAAAATCAATCAAAATTCGAAGTTTTACTTCGTGTTGGTATATACGGCTCCGTGCTCGAGACGCTGCTGCAAGAAGAATAACGTTATACACTCTTCTTAACAGCTAACCGATTTCAGAGATCCGCGATCAATCGTATGATATTCTTGTAACCTTAATACGATACTCTTCCAAAAATTGTTTTAAAATCTATGCTTTTAGCCTTTGCGACTCCTGAGGGACAAATTGAATTTTCTCTTTTTCTGTATTCTACTTTTTGGGGTCACACATGAGGGACAACTGTCACCTCCACTTGTCTTCAACTGTTCACCAAATAAACTTACTATTTTTTTTTTTTTTGGTGCTTATAAACGTGCTATTTTTATTCTACCAAAACAAATATAGTATCACTATATGAATTATTTTTATAAAATAATTGCTTCTTTAACCTATTTACCAGGTCACGTGATAAACTTAAATTGGTCAGTCCCGTATTCCGCGGAGTGAATCGGATCTCTTCCTCGAATTAAGGGGATTAGAGGTAATTTTCCAATCTCCACTCTGGAAAAACAAAAGGAAAAAAAAAAATGGAACGAAAAGCAGAGACAAGTGGATAATTACAGTTTACTGACGAGTGATTTGAAACGCTAAAAATAACAGAAAGAAGGGATTTTTTTTGGGGTACATGAGAAGGGGAGGAAGGGAGGAGGATTGGTAGTGAGAATGCAGAGACCAACAGTGCTTGCAGTATTCTTGGTGATGATGATAGTCCTGACTTCTCGGATTGAGTTGAAACCTCGGACTGTTGTTCCAAATGAAGTTACAGCCGCAGCCACCGCCAGCCCTCTTTACAGATTCTCGGATCCTCAACACTCTCTCAAAGAAAAAGCAAGGGCCTTTTTGCTCTTCTTCTGCATTCTTGTTTCTGAATTTCCCTTTTCTTCTTTATTAAATCACTACTAACATAATGATTGTCCCTCGATAGTACTCTTATCTAGAGTTTAATTGCATCGTCAGATCAGATCTCTGCATTATGTCATCCAATTGTTGCTTCTTGTTATTGAAATTTCTCTGTAATTTATCATCTCTGTTTTCTCAAAAATGAGAAAAGAGCCCTTCTTTCTTTCTGTTTTGAACTTTAGAGATGACATACTACAAAAATTTTTGTGCCCAGAATCTTAATCCAATAATAATGTCTAGTGTCAAATGTCAGGTAACATTTTGGGTTGAGGAAAGCCGGTATCATGCAGCTTAAGATCATTTATGGCAGAGAAAATTTTAAAATTTGCTAGCCCAATTTCAATGGTACTATTATCTATAGTACGCTGCGAGAACGTAGTACTTATTGGAGTTTTATTTATCATCCTCCCAAACTTCTAGTGGAGTTATTCAGCTTAGTTGCAGATTCTGGACTATTTATAACTAGCTACCTGGAGTTCGATAACATGCTAAATCATGGCTTGATTTGTTTGCTGACATATTTGTCTTTGTTATTTCTCTATCTTGTCAATTCCAGTGAAATATGGCCAATTCATAGTAAAAGGGTTTCACTATTTAGAGAAGCCTCATAAGAGAGTGAAGGAGATTACCAGGGTATCAAAACTTTGATGAGTGGGAATAATTGTTACCTGGTTCATTGGTCTTATGTGTTGTTCTGGAAATTATGTCTTGTGGGTTCATTTTGTTTGCATAAGATTAGACCCGGGGGAAAAAATAGGGATTCATTAGTTTACTTTCTTTTTGCTAACATGATTGATGTGGCCTTCACGGGATGGTAAAATGGAAATATCAACCATTCTAGGATGTCCGAAAAGGATCTCTTGTGTGAACTCTTCCTCTGGGTCTTCTAGATTATGCATCTCACTGTTGATTATTTCAGATGTTACTTGACCACTGATCAGTTTATTGGGAAGGTACCTTGTCACTGGGGTGGATAAGAAGTATCGTTTGTTCTTTTAGAATCATAAACTTTTAGAAGAGCTGGGAAGAGTTGGATATTTTTTGGGTCAAATAAGTTTGGAAGTGTCTTAATGAGGGCAGTAGGAAACAAGATATTCTCGCCCAGACAGTAGTTGCAAGTGGGTGTTGTGTCTTTCTTGTTTCCCTTGTTTTTTCAGGAACTTAGGGGTTCTAATGCTCTTGCATTATTTTTCTTGTTTGAAGATTTGATGCGTATGTCTTCCACTGGAGAAATGACAAGTGTTGTTGACACTAACCCAGGTGAAAAATGGTTTCCTTGCTATAACTGCGGCTGCTGTAAACCTTCTAATTTGCTACTGTTTATTTAGCCTAAGATCTTATAATTTGAAGGTGCACAATACTGTTTGAGCTAACCATCTCGGGAAACTACAACCTTATCTTTTAGCTTAGCATTTCTTTCCAAGTAGCTTTAATATCATCAATTCTCATACATTTGCAAAATGGGTGCAGATTATTCTGTCTCAAGAGCAAAGCATCCAGAAGTTGAATGAGCTGATTCAAACTCTTAAGCAACAGTTGGAACTCTGCAGAGCAGTAAATAAGAATATTATAAATGACACAAGAACCTCTGTCACTGAAATTTTAGACGAGATGGAGCTTCAATAGATCATGGAGGACAGACCTTTTCTGTCAAGTTGCTGGAGATGTTGAAATAGGTGAATTACTTTTTTTATTGACGTACGTGTATAGTTTCACTCTATTTGTCTGTTCTTCTTGTTTTTCCTTGTAAACTTTCAAACAGTATGTTACGGTATATAATCCCATGTCATCGTGAGTCAAAATGTATCATGTTCTTTTAGTTTTACCTTTTGCCCTTTAATGGGTAGATTTTATGGGTACATATCCTTCTCTTGGCATAAATGGACTGCTGCAATATTAATGATGATATGAGTAAACAATTTGGTGCAAAGAACTTGCAACAGGAAGTATATCCTGTTGTTGCACAATGTGAATATGTCAAGCTATAGAATGTTGTGATCTATCTGATCGACATATCGATAGCTGTGTCTTTAAGGGCAATACTTCAACAATCTAATTCAATTCCATCTCATAAACATCATTAGACTACTTCGATCTGCTAAATGTTGTTTTTATCAAGTTTTGAGTTGCTACTTTGGTATTTATGACTGTTTGCAATTGTTTTTTTTTTTTGGATATTATTTGTCAGCTTATGACTCATTTTGTTATCTGCAGAGTACGAGTTTAAATTTGTTAATTTCTACTATCATTAAGAGCTGACATAGGTAAATTGTTTGTTCTTAATTTCTAATATCATTAAGAGCTGACACAGGTAAATTGTATGTTCATCAGCGAAGCTATGTTTGGGTTGGCTGGTGCGAATTTAGTTTGAAGTTGATGTTTCAGTGCCTCTGGTTTGTCTTTTACTTTGACCAACTCATCTTCTTTACTTCTAACGGTAGTCTGTTTAACCGTAATTAGCTGGATGATTTGCTCAATTCCAATGTTAGATATTGCCCAATTCTGATCTCTAGTTTCTTTAGCGAGAGGAGGGTCTGTAGTACCAATGAATATGATGACTGCCCCTGGAAATCATTTCTGGACCAATTTTTACAGAACTTTTTTTCTTCCAAAACGATGGAAAAAGCCTATTGCATTAAGCTCGTTCCTTTCTTAATGTTGCAGTGCTGTATTCTTTCACTTCAAATTTACTTAAACGAAAACTCTATCTTCAAGAAATAGATATCCCGGCTACCATTGTAGGTAAGTTCATTAAGTATCTTGATGAATAGAAAACATTTCTCGTGTTTAGGAAGAATGTGCCATGCCATACTAACAAATTATTTCGAAAGAAAGCAAACACCGAAAGAACAAGCACATCGCACTGCAAAATGTTTGGAAACTCTCTCCATGCCATTACGCCATTAAATCCCTTCACATGATTCTGGTTATCTTGAAAATTATACAAAATTAGCTTCTTGAGTCAGGTTTCATTAGAGGGTTAAAGTATCTTGGGTTGTATCAGTAGTCAACCAATCTCATCTGATTTATACATAGAACGTTATAGCCATTCAAAGTTAAGCTCTTTTATTTGATCTCCAGGAATTGATTTTTTCTGCCATTTTCGTTTTCTTTTCTTCTTGAATCACGAGAGAGGTTATTCATAATTTTTTGAGTTTCAGATAATGGGTTGGACAGCAACCATGACATAACATTTTGCTGTCTGATGTCGATGAACTGTGTTGCGATAAAGCATTGTTTAAGAGGATCCAAGCCCAAATCCTGGGAGAACCCTCGTATAAGATGGAAATTTGTGGACCTCCTAGTTCTTGGCTGGGTTACTAGGACTTTCTTTTGTGTGTTTGTGCGCGTGTAAGATAGCAATTTGTGGGCCTCCTAGTTCTTGGCTGGGTTACTTGGACTTTCTTGTTGGTTACTTGCATTTGTGTTTGTGTGTGTGTGTGTGTGTGTGTGTGTGTGTGTGTGTGTGTAAAAGAAGGTGTGGCCTACTTCTAGTGTTACGCCTGTTAAACAATGGTTTTTTTTTTTTTAATAAGTTTGCAACATAGATATACATATATTTCTAAGAGTAGTATTGGAGAGCAAGAAAGAGCATTATAAACATCACTAGATAAGATTGTAGAATCCGGTGAGAACAAGTCATGTGCTTGTGAAACTAAAGCAATCTCAAGTCAAAATCAAAAGGGGACAATTCCCTTGCATGTGATTAATTTCAAGTATGATACAATCTTAATTACAAACACCATTGTTGAATTTTCAATGCTTCCAGAAGAAATACATATGGAATTAAACAAAAGCTTGATAATTGGTTGCCTTAGCCACCGATCTTTAATTGCTCTAATTAAAAACATCATCATCCCTAACTAACTTTTCGTTCTAGTGGCACTTTTAATTTAAAGAAAACCGTCTAAAGACAACGGCTTCATTTAATTCTAAGCAAAATCAACTTAACCATATTTCACAAACTCTTCCTTTCTCATCCTTTTTCTCGTGTCCTTTTTTTCGGCCCTCTGATTAAATGTCGAAATTACAATTGAAGTAGTATTATGGTGGAATTTATTTCAAGTTCTTCAGTTTGATGAAAGGATAAGAAAAGAAGCCATCATGACTGTTAGTTCCAAGTACAAAACTACTTTTTGGGTGTCTTTAATTTTTAATTACTTGTCGCAATCTTCTCCTTTAATTAGCATTATAACGTGACATTATGAGCATTTAATTAATGGGAACCAAACCCCCCCCCCCCCCCCCCAAAAAAAAAAAAACCCAAAAAAAGGGTATACCAACTAAATAGCTACCAAATCATAACCATTGCATGCAAAGTGAAATTTGATGCCTGCATTTGCCTCACTGACCATGAGTTGTCAACTTTATATCAAGCAAAATTACCAATTTCGATTACTGAGCACTTATATTCAAATCAAGATCAGTCCATTAATGAACGTGCACTACAGTAGCGGCCCAAATCTGTGTTTTAGGGAACATTTTATGCCAATTGGATTTAATCAAATTCCACAAAAAATTCGGCCAAAAAAGTCTTCTTGTAGCTTTTAAGTGCATAGGAAGGACAAATCACGTGAAAAAAGTAATAATTATAAAAAATGAAGAAGAAAAAGAAGCACAAATAATCGAGAGTGAAATTAACTAATAAAGGATTAGCCTTAAAGCAAATATATAGGATTAATACGCCTGACTCATCTCATCAACCCTTAGAAAACTGAGAAAGTCCAAAAAATCGAGTGAGAAGTGGATCTTTCAGCCATCTGCCAAATCTTAAACATAAATACACAGCATTGCTTATACTTATTAAATCTTAATGAATGAGAGTATTGAATGAATCTCATAGAAAAATGCAACACAGATTTATTTATGGATCAGGCTGCAGGTTGCTTTTAAATCCACATTTAAGTGAATCTCAAATGTAGGAATTTTTATATGATTCTAGTTATTATTGTACCACTCTAATAAAAACCCTCCTTCCTCTGGATATATTTATTGTAATATCTTGATAGCGCTGTGGTTCGAGAAGCCTTTGAAAAGTGTTCAAGTATTATATTCTATTTTTTTTTTAATTTTTTTTTTTAGTACAACTTACGATGCGTAAAAATTTTTTACTACATGCAATTAGAATACGACTCCTAATATGACAAGTACAAACATATTCACCAACCTCATAAAGTCACACACACATACAATTGCAAGACTAGGGCTTGAACCTCCGACCATGGCAACGGGGTGTTCCCCTGATCAAACTTGAAGTGATCTATCCATATATCTTTTGCATGTCCGTGCATAGCACAAGAATTTTACCAGTGTCTGAAAGTCTATCTAATAATTTTTTGAGTGTCTGTGCATGTCCGTGAATAGCATAGGAAATTTACTGGTGCATATATATAGCTGTGGACGATATATATGTATATATATGTATGTATGCATGTATGTATGTATGTCTAGATAAAGTGAGTGAACAAATAAATGTAAGTTGGTCGATTGAATTGGTGAGGGAGGTCCCTGGTGGAGTTTGTTTGGTTGGCACAAAATCTGGGAATGTTAAAAGCTTATGAATGCGCTGCTCTGAATCAACCACCGCAATACACCAGCCTTCTCCTCAGGCTCAAAGGGAGCGTAGTGTGGTGGAGTGGAGTTATTCTCCCGACTCTACTCCACTTCATATTAAGAGCCTAATCTGTTGGTGTATCAGTTAATGCTCTATGAAATATGAATGCACTTCAATGTGGGGAGGTTGAGAGTTGAATACAACTTTCATAAATTCTACAAATAAATTTAATTGTTCTGAATCAAGCCAAGTCACTCTCCAGATTCAATACAACTACTTGTTACTTTGTAATTATGTCATGTACAACTTTCACTTTTCCTAGTTATGGTCACTTGTACACTTTTATGCATCAAGATTTTGCTTTAAGATAAAAATTAACAATAATGGAAACTTAATTTTGGTCAAAGTTTTATTGAGTTTTTTGAGCTTTTATTCAACTCAAGAAACTGTGAATAAGTTCATGTTTGCTTTTGCAATGGTCTAATTATCTAGTTATACCCTTTTTCATAGTGGCACCAATTATCTTAAGAGGCAAGGCATTTGTCCCTCAATTAACTCCATCACCTTGTTCTTGTTGGACTTTTTACAGCTTATAAATCAAATTCGTACTATTAATTTATCCTATTCCTATCCTTTTTGGTTCAAAAATTAATGAAGTGCATCAGAATCTTAATGACTTGGGATAGTCTACTACTTCGCCACTACTACATAAATTACAGGTACGATCAGTCCAGTGTGAATTAAGAGGTATGTGATTTTCTATGAAAAATAAAGTGATCTAATTAATTTGCTGGTGGATCTGAAAGCCTATTTTTGGAGGTTTATGATAACGTGGACTTGGCTAAGAGCCATCCAATATCAAATTGCCCAAAAACATGACACTTTCCTGAAAGTCCCCTAATTAAATGTGTTTTCGAGCATGACACAGATGTTTCAGAACTCACAGTTATAATCTGAGCAGCGGCTCTTTCATCATGCCGAGCCCGGTACGCTGACTGCCTGTGGGGGAGGGGGGCTTTTTAATGAAAACTTTGTTCCGAGGTCTTAAATTGCCTTGAGGTTTTACCATTTATCACTCAAAATCAAAATTGCATTTACCAAGTTCAAAGAAAAGAAAGTTGTCCTTTTTTTTCCTGTCGAATAAAAAAACTAACGAGAAATATTACTTAACAAAAACACGGTTTTTACAAAAGCATTACGATTATTAGCTTTTCGGTTGATAATTAATGTACATATTCTTATGTAACATCGACACAACTAGTTATCGTACGACGTGCCTAATTTGCTTGAATTTTTCCATATTAGGTAAAATGAATTACCAAGATGTTGATATCGCGGAGCATTGAATCCCAAATAGAAGTTAGGTATATATTGTCAAGAAAAGAAAGTTAGGTGTACAAAGTAAATAATTTTGCCCCATGGACTATCCCTTAAGTCAGCAATTGCCTTTTGGGATGGTTCTGTGGAATTGGTTTAGGTTCCCCTTCCCCTATCCCTCTGTCGACCTTGTGTTGACTTATTCAAAAAGAAAAGTTCCCACATCGGGAGAAAGAGCTTTAGTGTTTGAATACTTAAGCCCCATGGACTATCCCTTAAGTCAGCAATTGCCTTTTGGGATGGTTCTGTGGAATTGGTTTAGGTTCCCCTTCCCCTATCCCTCTGTCGACCTTGTGTTGACTTATTCAAAAGAAAAGTTCCCACATCGGGAGAAAGAGCTTTAGTGTTTGAATACTTAAGCCCCATGGACTATCCCTTAAGTCAGCAATTGCCTTTTGGGATGGTTCTGTGGAATTGGTTTAGGTTCCCCTTCCCCTATCCCTCTGTCGACCTTGTGTTGACTTATTCAAAAAAAAAAAAAAAAAGTAAATAATTTTGAAATTTTAAAAAATGTAAAAAATATAATCAGTTTGGTGGGACGTGAGTGACGCAAAGCTCTAGGCTTTAATCCTGGGCTGCAACAAAGATGTACTACATTAATATGGTATCCGGCCCACAATGTAATAGCTATAAACACACTAATGTGAAAAATCAGAGACATTAATAACTGATGAGTGATGAGTAACTTCCAACATTGAATTTATCGTTCAGTTTTCAAGTGGGTAGAAACCAGAGTGAGTATTGCGTGCATCACGTGCGCCACATGACGTACCACGTGATGCACTAGAATCAGTCACACATTGTCAAATAATATAAAGTATAACTCATCATCATTAGATGACAATAAATTATTAGTTTTAGTACACCACGTGACAATACACGTGTTATATTTTATACTTTTCCTAGAAACCACACCAACACAAGAAGTTGTAAAACAAAAGCACAATGTGACATGATGAGACAATACGTGAATGAAATAAATAGGCACAAAAAGAGATAGAAATGATTGAAAAATGTCTGCAGAGTTTTTTTAGTGATGTGACGCAAATACAGTAAATTTTTCTTTTTTTGTCTCCAGGGGTGATATAGTTTTTGTTATTTTTGTATTTAATACAACGATAAAGTTAAATTTTCAATTAGTCACACAAAAATGAGATAATCGACCTTCCACTGAAGTATAACGCCCCAAGACTCCATAAGTGACAATGGAGGTATTTTCATCATTTTAAGTCTTTTAGAGATCAAGAAAAGTCCTTTTGGTTTTGAAATGAAAAAAATGGAGCTTACAAAAAACTGTTATTGTTGTCTAAAATCGAAAAAAAGAAAGAAAAAATAACTAAAACATAAAAAAAAATTAAATTAAATATTAGCTTTTTCACCAATAGTACAGCGACCATGCTGGTTTTGATGATTCTATTTAAATTGGTCTTGCACTAAGACGAGAGCAAATTCTTTTGATAATTTTAACCTTTTTCGGGTCAACGTTCAACATGTTAATTTTGGTAGAACTTATTTTGAAACTTCATTCTCCATCTCTTTCTTTTCCCACGAAAGAATTAAGAAATTATTTTTGCCTAATTGGAAAATGGAAACCAAAGAAATCTTCGCATGATTTAATCAAGGGAACAATGAGCGAAAAGTGTATTGAGACAAAAACCGACCATATGGATTATCAATGACTAAAATTATATTCTTTTCAAATAAAAAGAAAAAAAGAAAAATAATTTACTGGTCCCTCCTGTCTCAGTTCTTCATGAATTTGGTCTGACTTGTCTTCATCGTCTACTTCATAAAAATCAATGTGATTAAGACCTGCAATTGGCTAAAACCTAAGTGAGCATAAAATCAAGTATCATATTCTTGCGAAGTTTGCTTGTTTTGGGGATCAATCTTTCACATTAGTTTGGAAGTTTAGGATGGAAAAGAAAAGAAGTGAAAAAAGTAAGTTAGAAGGAAAAAAAAGGAGGGGAAATGATGTAAATATATATATTTTTTTAAGTTGTTTGGGAGTTTAGGAAATAAGGGTGATCTATTAATCAATAAAAATTTTTTGTACTATATTTTTAAGGACAATATTGACATATTAAAAAATTTACTTAATTTTCCATTATTTTTCTTCCCTTTCTTGACAATATTGGGGGAAAAAGTTTTTGTTCAATTACTTAAATATCTTTCCTTCCACTTCCATTTCCTTCATTTTCGCTTACTTTCTTTCCCATTTTAATGCCCAAACATTAGAAACAATGTCATATCTTTCCAAATCCTTTCTTTTTTGTTCATTTCCATCCTCCAAAACTAAGTGTTCGATTTTAGCGTTCCAGACGTGCATTGCAAATTGACATATTTGTACATAAGTCCAAGCTTAAGCAGTAAACAAAAGACCAGGATCCATGCAACTCTGTGTACTATGTGTTTTATGTGTCGTAATTTTTCTCCTTGGTTCGTATTCCTTCGATCCACAAGGGCAAATAGACAGTGAGTGACTGTAAGGATTGAATCAAGACTTTTACATCAATACTATACCAATTATATATCTTTTTGGGAAAAAATACTCTACAATTTTTCTATTTATTTGAAAGCTAAAAAAGGAAAGGATTTTATCTATTTGAACAATTTTAAACAACCTAAAATGCAGAATGCCAACATAAATAAAGATTAACGTCACCAAGTATTAGCCTTGAGGCGTTTTCATCCCAAGCTTTTATTTGTTTCATTTGCAAGGTCTAATATTTTCCAGATCTCAACAATCAGTGACTGATATTAATTCTTGGACAGAATGCGACATATGAGAAACACTTGCATTTGTTAAAGAATTAAAATTTTAAATAACAAAAAAGTATTGGGACGTCCTAGTAGCGTCGATGCATGTTGTTCGAATAACAGATTCACAATGACTCAAAAGCATATTTTTGGTCATTACTGATATTTGGTTAAAAAAAATTAAAATTACTAAAATGAAACTTTGTTTCATCATTTATCCACATTTTCAGTTAAAACATTCATTGTTGATCATGGGACAAATTTTTGTCCAAAAAATTGTATTGATTAACCAATTTAACGGCCAATAAATCCTTGATCTAATGGTAATAACAGCCAAGATCCAGATCCTTTAAGTATGAGTTCATGAGCTCAAGATTGACTTGAATTTTAGAATTGTAGTATAATATCAGATTAGTCTTAAATCTATCGTTTGTGAACTTTTTGTACATAATCCTATTGTATGTGGGAAAAAAGAAACAATTTAATATTCAGAGTGTATGGACTAAATTATCACAACGAAAAGCTTAGATTATCAAATGTCACTGGCAGAATGGGATTCTAATTAAAATATGTCTTTCTTTTATCTAAGAACTGTTCTAATCAAATTTTTAGGAGGTTCGGACATATATTTTCTAATTTCATCTGTTTCTTTTTTTATTTACTTATAAACGCGCAATGATCCGGATTAAAGGTGTTTTTCTCTTCTTATTTTTTCCGAAAGAAAAAGTGATATTATTCTATAAATCATTAATCTCTTCATTCCTTTTATCGGTATTCTTATATTGTTCCTATATCCTATGGACTCCCTAGTTGATGATTTGTTACGTTTGCTGTGTAGATAAACAGCGAAGATAAAGGAACTATATAATGGTCTTATGATCGATTACATTCTTGCATGGGACATTCATTTACATATTATTAATAAAATGAAAGTAGATCTTGCTTGAACCATGTCCTACACATTAACGTTTTCGAATTCTGATACTGTGTTGGCTCGTGGTCACATTAAATTTTTTTTCCATTGTATTTAAGTGGTTCTGATCTTTTAACTCACCGAAGATTCATTAAACTATGGAGAATGCATCTCAAACTGAAAAGTTATGAGGGTACTGAACTGAAATAAATTGACAAGGTTGCTGTTTTTTCCGTGCAAATGTACAACTGATTAAAAATAGAAAAAGAAAAGCAAGCAATTGTCAACAGGACATGATCTTGTCTTTAAAACAAAATGATGATTCGTTTAAACTTAAAAATTTGTCTTAACAATGATTCCTCGTTCTAAGTTTCCAACTCTTGTTCTCAATGTCTAAAGTGTTTTTTGCATTTACCCTTTTACAAAATTGTATAAATTGGACATTTTTTTAGCCTGATCAGATTGCTGACAAACAGCTGTGCCATGATCAATTACTCATTTCAAATATCAACATCATTCATCTAAATGTGTGGGTCATTCAAAGGCGATCAATCAACTCGATGGCAAAATAAAAGCGAGAGATTCTTCGATTTCACAGTGATATTACTATTTACTGAGCTGAAAAGGGTCGTGGGAGGTGTTGGAATTGAATGTACGTCTGTTTGCCTAAGAAAAATAAAGGCTATTCTTTTTAACACTGACACAGATGTAAATTTTCTGTTTTGGTGTACCATTTCAAACGTTGTATTGATGGCAAAGACGAAGACCTCCTAATTTTGTTGGCTCCAAGTCATGGAGAAAGACTCTGGCTATTCAAATATTGCTTTGACATAATTCAATCTGGGGTGATATTCGATTGGACAAATTGGTAATTCAATTTTATTTTTTTCAGATTTTCTGAATTACTAATAAAATTATCGAATTACCAAATTTGATTTTCTCATTAAAATTCGAATTCTATCAGTAATTTGGTATTTTCCAAATATGTTATACCCTAATTCAATCTACTAACATGATGAATATTAGTTCTAAACTAATCAAAAAGATACAAGCCAAGAGTAGCAATAAAGGAAATCTTTTTTTTTTTTTTGTCAAATTATCATAGGGGAAAGGGGAATGGATATAGAAGTTGATGGACACTTTAAAAGGGATCTGACCTTTTAAAGTTTTCTTGTCAACTTAAATATCCATATTCTAACTGTACTCTAACCGATATGGGAATTTGGCTGGGAAAGGGAAACACTCACTCAATTTTTTGAGAAGCTATTAAATTACTCACAAGGAAACCTCTCCACATACAATTTCTTTTTTTGTCAAATTATCATAGGAGAAAGGGGAATGGATATAGAAGTTGATAGATACTTTAATAGGGATCCGACCTTTTAAAGTTTCCTTGTCAACTTAAATATCCATATTCTAACTGTACTCTAACCGATGTGGGAATTTATGCAAACCTAGATTTAACCACTAATTGGTCAAACTATTGTACATCCAGTACCTATATAGGATTGAAGATTTTGTCAGCTTTGATGAACACGAAATTTATTCTGAACGATTTTTAACGCACTCCTTCATGTATTATAAATCAAAAGTAAATTAAAAAAGTATTAATTGGAGATCTAAGATATAAATTAACTTAAATCACAATTGTAAAAACCAGCACAATTGTAAAAACCAGTGAAAGGCTTATACGTATTTCTGACAGAGGAAAAAATTATAGTAACATATGTATGATGGATGGATAGTAGAAAAGAAAAAATATTTATTATAATCTGTCTTTGACATAAGCCGCAGCTTATACACTGCTCAAGAGTGGCGGTAACCACTGTTTGCCTGTTTCATGGGGATGAAAAAAGTGGACCTTTTGTAGAATTTAAGGAGGCAAGATGGAGACCCAACGTTTTCATTCGACCTTGAACGCCTTATAGTCACAACCTACTCCTGTGTTGCATATAATAGGATCAGATCCCAAAATAAAGGACCATTTCTGAAGAATAAAAAAGATTGAAGGACCAGATTGATATTAGCGAGAAGCTAGCCGGGCTGAGGATTTAAATGGCTTTTATTATCTGATCTACTCTCGTCATATACCCAAAACAAAAATAGATAAAAATAAAAATTCTTTTGCAGAGGGGACCTTTTTCTGACTTCTTGGGTTCTAGCATTTCGAATCCCAGGTTGCCAAGCAAATATACGAGGACGAATGAGGAGTGATGACCCTTCCACATACACCCAAGGGAGGCCAACCCACCGACACACACCACAACCCACAAAGAGAGAGAGAGAGAGAGAGAGAGAGAGAGAGAGAGAGAGAGAGAGAGAGAGAGAGAGAGAGAGAGAGAGTAAATAAATCATGTTCAGGAGGAGGGACTTTTGGTTTTGGGAGTCTTTTATTTGGTGTACCCCACAAGAATTTCATAGTAAGGTTTGTAATCTAGTTACTGTCTTCCTCAATTTAACTGTCTGTCCCCGGATATAGGGGAGCATACTGTGTTGTATTAAACTATAAAGGAGATAATTTAATGGGTTAATAACACTTTGCCCCCCTAAAGGTATGGGGTAGTCACACTTTGCCCCCCTAACCTTTAAATATATACATTTTGCCCCCTCTATGTGTCTTGTTTGACTTTGACCCACTTATATGAATTTTCTCTTCTCAAATTAGCCTTATCTGTTCTTAAACTAACTTTAGCTTTATGAGTTTGGATTAATTACTTCAATGATCCTTAAACTTTTTCATGAGTGTCACTTTAGTACCTAATCTTCTGATTGTATCTATTGAGTCCCCAACTTTTATAATAGAGTTTAATTGGCTCCTATACCAATTGATGACAAAATATCCTTCTAATTATGTCATTTTATGTTTTTTTCTCTCTTTTACTTTTTTTCATTTTTTATATTTATTTTTCTTTATTCCTTCGATTTCTCCTTCCAACTGCCATTTACATCCTTAAGAACTTTGGATTTGGGACTTCACAAGTGCCATTTCCCACAAGTTAATGGCCATGATTTAATGTAGCATAATAGACGGCTAAAATGTGTGCCAGTTGGACCAAATATGAATTGAAACAAATATAAAAAATGAGTTGATTTTAGAGGAAAAATTGGTTACACTAAATGTTGTTGGAGGGAGAAATCGGAGGAATAAAGCAAAATAAATATAAAAAATTAAAAAAGTAAAAGAGAGAAAAAACATAAAATGACATAATTAGAAGGATAATTTTGTCATCAATTGGCATAGGGGCCAATTAAACTCTATTATAAAAGTTGGGAGACTTAATAGACACAATTAGAAGATTAGGTACTAAAGTGACACTCATGAAAAAATTTAAGGATCATTAAAGTAATTAACCCAAACTCATAAAGCTAAGTTAGTTTAGGAATAGGTAAGGTTAATTTGGAAGAGAAAATTCATACAAGTAGGTCAAAGTCAAAGAAGATACATAGAGGGAGGCAAAATGTATATATCCAAAGGTTAGGGGGGCAAAGTGTGACTACCCCATACCTTTAGGGGGGCAAAGTGTTATTAACCCTAATTTAAATTACTGGAGCCAGCTTAAAAGTAAATTTAAAGGCAAAATATCTTGACAATTCCCCCAAACAGCAACATAAAGAAAATATAATTGTATCACACAAACAAAAACCTCAAAAAAAAAACAAATTCGGTCACAGAACCATTTTAAAGTGCAAAAAGCAGACTTATAAAAGTATTTCATGCTTTCTTTGAAGATTACGTTCCTATTTTCATTTCAGAGTACGAGATTGAAGTGAAAAAAGTCCTTCATTGCATGAGAACTAGAAATTATATGTCTGTGTCTTTTTTTTTTTTTTTTTTTTTGTAAGTTGCAAAATGAGAAGACTGTTAATTGAGCAAGATGACGAATCTCTGACTCCCTCCCAAATAATAAAATATTTTAAATTTGTAACCCGTGATGCATTTTAATTTGTTTTTTCTAGGCTTGTAAGTCGCTAGGGCTCAACGTCCCCGTACCAACTTCATCGTAGAGTAATTTTGTACTTAATTCATTGAGTAAAGACAAAGTGCAAGTTGTTTTAAAAAACTAATAATATTTTTTAGTAATTTATCATATATTTAAAAAAATTAACTTTTTTTTTTCTTTGCTTGTTACCCTAAGCACATTGATGTACAAAGTCAATGTTGTGATTTAGAAAGTTGCTCAAAATCGTGAAGAGTGGTAGAGATAGAGAATTGAATAATAACAATATTCCTAGGGTTTCAATTCAACTTTGACTCGTTAATGTTTTGCCACAATAGATCAGACCAAAGATGCTGCAATTTGCTGCTCTATTTAGGAGGCGGTTACTTCTCTAAGCCCCATGATCACGAATTCACGATCCAAGAAAGAAGTTTCTCCCCTACTTTCACGTCCTAATAATACAGACACGCAGATACACATGCGTCGTATGCACGTCCATATTTCAATTGAGACTTCGTCTTGATTAAAGCATTGAGAACGAAGTTTATGCAAAATTTTCAAGGTACTACATTTTTTAATCCTTTTTTATGTTATACTTCCTCCGTCCCATTTTGATAGGCTTGTTTTCCTTTTTCATCCGTTCCAAATTATAATTCACTTTTCATTTGAAGAATGTAATTAATTTTTAACTTTTCTAAAATGCCTCCTATTTAATTACTTTGTTATAAGTGAGAGGTACCTAGCAAACCGTGCATTCACATATCAAATAGAATTAATTTGGCTTTTGGTGCAATTTTCTATATTGTATTTAATGTAAATGTTTAATGATAAATATAAGGATATTTTAGGAACATCATAGGTTAATTTATTCTTTCAATAAAATTAACTAATTTTTCTTAAATTGTGTGAACAAAACTATAAACTTATCAAAATGGGACGGAGGGAATAATTTTTTTGGACTTGTATAAAATCTCCAACAAAACTTTTGCTTTCCATCCCTAGAGAAGCAAAAGCAGAAAAGAAAACTACTACTACTACAAATTTGAACCAAACTAAAACTTTTGACAATGAGTCTTCCATTGCAACAAATACTATTTTACACCTTTGAATTCAACCAATCAAACATGGCTTTCCAAGATTTTCACAATTTAGGCATTAATGAATTAAGGACAGCTTAGTAGATTAACTCTGACTGTTTTTGCTAGTTATATCATAACATTGACCCGAGCCCAAGGTGGGGGACCCTTTGATTAAAATCCCAAAATATGAGGCATACCACTGGCAATGGCAGATCATAAATATTTTACAAACTCTGTTGCAGATTCAGAACATATTTAATGTCGTCTACGGTCATCACAAGAAATTTCCGCAATCTAGCTATTTACGTATCCTTGCGTTCTCTAATTTTGACTTCATCTTAATCACTTATTTCCTCTCCTCTAATTATTTTGCAGTGTTATGCAGCGTGATGCTGAAGTAATTGGCGATCGATCCAAGTTGAATTTGTATAATTAATTAACGTTTGACAAATCAAGCAGCTTTATTATGGATTTCTAGACGGTGCATTTATCATTGTTCATTTAACCTTTTTTTCAAAGAAAAGTCGAACATCATCCAAACTAAGATGTTATTGATTTTCTTGACGCCTTAGGATTGTGAAGCATATCTGCATCCTTTGACGAAAAGGGTTTATGACTGTTTCCAAAGAATATTCCTGTGGTAATTTTGCGTTTGTAGTGTCCCCTTCACGCGGTTGTCTACGTCCTCGAGTTGTATGAGTTGACAAAATCTCGTACGCATTGTCTTTTTTATTTTTAAGGGGTGTGCTTTTATTCTTTTATTTGTCAAAGACACCATTCTACTCAAGTACTCACAACAAACTTCTGATTTCTAGATTAAAAAAAAAAAAAAAGCATTTCGAGAATGTACGGGCATTGTTTGCAAAAGACTGTAAAACTATAAACTATAGTATAATACACTAAAATTGAGGGGTGATTGTAATTTCCAACTGTTGTTATCTCTTGAATTTTGAAGCATTTTTTTGTTAATTGATGAAAGGGTTCAAAGCAAGGTAAAACTAAAATGTGTTCGACAATTATTAGTTGAATTAACAGTGAGGTTCTTATTACATAGTTCAACTCTTTGTTAGCAGGTTAATTAATAGAATTAATTCTCGGTTAATTAATAGGATTGCTTTTTTGAAAAGAGTGGAAATTAATTCGAATTTTAACGGCCAACAAAAGTAGGGAAGAAAACAGTTCAAGTTAATTCCATCGTTGTGTCATTATGTAAGAGTTAAAGTAGATGAGATAGTCGCATTCTGTTTGTTTGTGGAACTATATAATAAAAAAACTTAAAGAAAGAAAGATCTATCTACATATATATATATATATATATATATATATATATATATTTGGTTATGTATAAATATCTACTACGAGTAAAGTTGGTAAATTTGCAAATTTTGAATTGAATGTTTCCAATTCTTCTCACTTTTGGTATGGAAAAACTAAAATACACCTTGCCTTTTCTTTTCTTTTCTCCTCATTCAGACTCACAGAATAAGAAAATTAAGAAATCTCCATCAAACCATAGCCAAGTGCCTAATAGTTGCCGTTGTTATTTCTTTAAACCAAAACTGACATTATGCTGATAAATGAGAGTTTTGGAAGTTATATTATTTTAAGTTTTTTCTCATGGTTGCAGAAGAAAAAAATAACTTTAATAGTCCTTCCTTTTTCGTGAGAATTTTTATTAATCGTGTGAGATTTGATTGATGTAAGAAAAAAAGTTAACCACAGATAAGAAAAAGGTTTAGATATGGGAGTCGCAAGTACGTCGTCGTCTAAGCTCATCGACATTCTGCATTTTTTGCCTTCTTCCTTTTATAACCCAAAAAGAAAGGGACAAATATTTTGTTGTGTTATTTTGGTGATGGATTCCACTACAAAATGTGGTTGACTTTCTTTCTTTTTCTTTTGTTGCCGGTTAGTTATTACAGTTGACTTTGATGCTAGAGAAGATATATCATATATGGGTGATTGATTTTCTTAACACTGTAATCAAAGCTTCACATGATGCTTAGTTGCAATATTTAAGAGATAATATCCATCTATATTTAAGTTTAGGTTGTAATGATTATATTCATCTTGTGTCGATCGTGCAATACTTCTGTGAATCAACTGCCATGTAAACTGCTCAATTGTGTAATTAAATAAGTGAGTGTATTTTAACCCTAAAGGAAAAAATTCTGTATTACTCATATTCTCATTTACAGCACTGTCACTAACCTATGGGAATAACATTTGCTAGTAATAGGAGTCTTATTTTACAATAATCATAGACCGGTAGAGTCCTCCATTTTTTCATTTTTTTTTTCCCCATCGTCACGTATATCAATTACTACCACTTAAACAGAGTGGGAAAATGGGGATGTAGTAATAGCAATAAAAGTCAGAATTTGGACACTACATAATGTTTCTAACGGGTAACATACCACCCACACACACACACACTCTCTCTCTCTCTCTCTCTCTCTCTCTAAGGGAAGAGTGACTTAGGTTATCCCATGCTCTAAGTGCTACATGATGGAACCAATTTTACTGAGTGTTTGGTTTGGTCTCAACATCTGATTAGATCTTACCTTGTCTGAAACAGATACAGGAGAAGAAAAGGTTTATGTTTTAATGCAATAGAATTCAAAGAAAAAAAAAATGTACAATTGGTATGAGATAACAACATTTTCACGCCAATGAAAGCTATCTGGATTAAGATGCAGTCTTTGTGTCATAAATAACATTTAATTTTCGTGAGGTTTGATAATCATCTGATCGTAACTTCAACGTCTTAAGTTAAAGTTTTTTTATTTTCTCTCTTTTGACAATCAAGCTTTTTGTTCCAAATTGATAGTCAATAAAACAACACCCACTTTTTTTGGTTCAATGAAGTATATTAACTTAAAAATAATGTGCCTGTATGTGTGTGTGTGTGGTTTATTAGCATTATCATATATGCTCCACCATTATATCAAGGTTAACTTTGCAGAATAATTTCAGAGACCTAATTCTCTAATTGCTTATGTTTGATTCATGGCACAAAAACAGGACCTAGCCGAACTTAAAAACACGAATTATTTAATTGAGATGAAAATTCGTAGTAGAAGGATCAAGAAAAGCCCAAAAAATCACACAAAGAAACTACATAAAAGAACCAATTCAAGATCTAAATAGGAGTATCTGTTTGAGTCGACTAAACACAGAAGGCGCACGATTATTTAACTTCTTAGTCAAATACTTCAGGTTTTGTTTCATATTAAGATCATGATTAAATGATAAAATGGTGTTAAAAAGTTCAAAATAATACAAACTCACCACAGAATTGATTAATGATGTGGATACGAATCAATCAAAATTCGACCAACTTTCCAAATAACTCAACAACTTGCATTCTTATATGTTGGAATAAATATGGTGTTAGAAAATTCGAACATTGTAATTAATGCAGTTTTCCAAAATAAGATCATAATCGTCGTTCCGTTCACGTAATTAAGTAGTGGTGGTTAAACAAAGATTAAGAAAAAGGGAAAACTATTAAAAGAAAGAATCGAATCTTGTTTCCGAATTTCCACTCTAAAATTTCCTCAATCCAAAGAGTATTAATCATTTCTGAAACTGTAACATTTGAAAATCAACCACATACATTAACTAGCAATCAATGGGATATTGAAAACAATAAATTATATTGGGCCGATCCAAGAAGTAATTCTTAGCTGCTAACATCATAACTTCGGCGGCGAGAAATGTATTCATCAAACCAACGAAGAAAGAAGGTCAACAATATTACGCAACCTACAAGGCTAGCAATTAAATCTTAATTTTGCCAAATTTTCAAGAACTGGAAAACTATTAGCCAAAAAGAGAAAAGAGTGAGTAAAAATGAATAGATACGTATTGGAAATTTATGACAGTTTGGTTGGATTTGTTACGAATTAAGTATATGGTTTATTAAAAGTTGTTGAGCTTTCCTTGGCGTTGTAATGAATATTGAACATTGAGTGTCACTCTTCTCTTTGCTACACATAATAAACACACACACCGACTCAATAAGCAATGAATGAGACGCCTTCCTGCACTTAATTTAATTGCAATATTTACGACAAATTTCCTTTTTCTGCAGCCATCTTGGGATTTTTTCCCACAATTAATACGTTTCCTGCCCCTCAATTTACGCTCTCTCGTCTTCTACCACCATCCCCCTCCAATTCTCTCTCAATTCATTTCTCCTTTCCACCTCTTCCCATAATTTAATTAAGCTTTAAAGCAATCTTCTCTCTCCCCTCTTGCCTCCTCTTATATATAATGGCCTTACAATGTTCATTACCAACAACTACAACCACTCCTTTTCCTACCATCCTATTATTATTCACAGTGGTGGTGCGGCAGCCAACAATGGCCCTGGCCATGGCCTAGCCTCCATCTGCAACTTAGGAGAAAAAATTCCATCAACCCCTCCTTCCTCCCCTCTCGACAGAATTCTTTTCCCAAATTCTGTAACACCACCCTTTTCCTCCTCCTTCCTCCTCTGCCCTATATACGTTGACGAAAAGTTAATCAATCTAAAGGTACACACACATAAACAGGTATATATTCACATGTTGATGAGATGGAAACAAATTGCAGAAGTTCAATTTGTTTCAAATTTTGATCAACATGTTTTTAGTACTTGACATGACGCGATCAGGCTTATACAATTCAATTTGAAATTTTCTTTTTTATGTTGGTTAACAATAAATGAATTTGACAATTTCTTTTATGTTGTTTGATACAGACAGGCACAAAGAATTAACAGGAGACAGATCCCGGAAAGAAAGAAAGAAAGAAACAGGCATCCATCATCATGAGTCGCAGGAATGGAAATGCTCCGAAACTTGATCTGAAGCTGAATTTGTCGCCACCAAGGGGTAACCTCCGGGTTCAGTCCCCGAGCCGATCATCGACAGTGTCACCGACATCTCCGCCAAGCTCATGCGTGTCGTCGGAGCTCAACCAGGACCAAGACACCTATATCTTCTCCAACAGCCCTGACTCAACAGCAATGATAGTGGCAGGCTGCCCCCGCTGCCTGATGTACGTCATGCTTCCGGAGAAGGATCCCAGATGCCCCAAATGCAAGAGCACTGTTCTGCTAGAGGTGTTCAATGAGGCCAGCAAAACCGGTGGTGGCCACACCACCCCTACAACCAGATCACAGAGGAAGTAGTAGGCTTGTGAGCTACACTACTATTACCTTCTCTAGTCCGGCTCGGTTCTACCTTTTGTTTTTTTGGTTTTAAAAGTGACTCTATTTAGGCTCCACTTTTTTATCCATTACAGTTTAGACAACAAAAAGAAAACATGTTCAATATATATATATATCATGCATGGAATAGTGGAATTTGAATAGTGTCTACTTTTATTCAATCTTTTTTTCTTTTTCCTCCATAGGATGCAGGCTTTCTTTCAGGTGAAGCAGCAGATGTTTTGGTGGTCTTCAGACATTATGTAAACGGGCTATATAACTACTACTATAAAACAGCCCAGCTTTTGTAATCAATTAGGTAATTTCTGCCTTGTTTTGCCAATGTCGTTTTTTCAACAGACCAATGTCATCTTGTAGCTTACGAATTCCAAATACTGAAGCCATTTTAGCAGTCACAGGATTAAACAGATCAGTGAATCAGTTGGTTTGGTATACTGTCTAAGAAGAAATACGAAATTTACTATACCCGAAAATTCAGAACTGGCAACAAAAGCATTCGTATTTGAGCGCTGCAGCAGCAACCAGCAAAGAGGAAAAATATTTTTGTTTGTATGGTCCCACTAAATTATAACATAAACAGGGCCACAAATTTCAACCTTTTGTTTCCGAACTCATAGGTCAAATTTGCCGGATAATTCTCCATCTGTACCACATCACATCACACGTCATACTAAAAAAGTCCAAAAATGTAGCCCATGTTTGTTAAAAATCAATCTAACATTATCCCCTGCTTATTTCCCCCGTAACATTAAAAAAAAAAAAAACAAATGCGGTAAAAAGGAAAAGAAATGGGTTTCAACAATATACATATATATATATATATATATATATGAAAAAATAGTGAATAATTAAGGGTGGGTAGCATACATAAATTAACAAGCTGGCGCGGACAGAAATTGAATTTACTCCAAGAAGACCAGGCAGGCATGAAAACATTAATGTTATCCCAAGTTGTTCAACGTCAACATTATTATTATAAACCAAATAATCAATTCAACTGATAAACACAATATAACCCACACCCATGTGACGTAATTATTAGGTCAAAAGAAGATACTTATATATTTTTTTTGGGGGGGGGGGGGGGAGAGAGAGAGAGAAGGGCGAAGGGTAATTAAGTAAATGTGAAGGCCGGGTAGTTCGGCCATTAAAAAAAAGGGGACTAGTTTAGATTGAAAGACCATTAAAAACAAATAAATGCAAGAGTAATTGAGACAGTTGAGAATAATGATACTATTGCGTCATATGATAAATACAAATTTAATTCACGTCCTTGCTTCAGTCTTTTGGCCCTCTCTTCCATCTTTATATTTATGTACCAGACGGTATATGCATTTGAATTTGTAGTATTTGCACAATTCACCAGCCTTTAATAGAATAAGATTTCCCAAAAAAAAAAACTCTTAATGTCACTAAATGAATGCCATCTTTGGCTGCACTCACCATTTGGGCACCCCCCCCCCCCCCTCTCATGTCCTCTTTTTCTATTCCATGCTCTCCAATTCAATTCGCTTCTCTTTCTCTTCCCTTTTTCCAATCCCTCCATTTTAATTACCCAACAATGGCAGATGCACCTCTACTCTTATGTATTAACATTTAAGTGTATGCATCACCGCCAACCATACACTAGCGTGCATCACTCATTTGAACTTTGTTAGATTCAAGAAGAAGCAAATAAATGCAGATAAAACAATACCATCCCAATTTAGTTGAAGGCCAAAATGTCTGACATTAACATACAGATGTGGTATTTAAGTAACATAATGAGGAAAGTAACACGTCCAACCGCCCAACGAAAATCTACGTTCTACATAACCATACTTTATCTACGTAGTCCTGCTGAAACACAGGCATAATATTTTATGTCACAATGGTATAATAGAAAAGTGTCCATGTATTTGCAAAGAGGGTCAGACTTGTCAGACTTTCCGGGGCCTCTTGTTTAACGTAGGATACAAATGCTATTGTCTGTTGGTGAAACCAACTCACCCGGAATGAAATCCGTGAACAGTAACCCGAGATGGGGCCACATCTTAAAGCAGAACTCAGATCAAGATTTTGATTTGGGTAAACTGGACTTTATTCGGCTTGGAAGGACACAACCTACCATCTACACGACAATCCAGTGTCACTGCAGAGAGTATTATAGGCCCAATATAAATTCTAATGTTCATAAAAGAATTCGAATTAATATGTTTGTTACATTAAGGTATGATCTTATTTGCAAAAATCGAAAAAATCAATGTATTATGGACCTTTCTCATGAACCGGAAGGGCAATCCTATGATACTTGATCAGATGATTGTACACGAAAGCAGTTGACAGGGAAAAAAATATTTTTTCTCCAAAAAAAAAATTATTTAAATTAGCATCCAGATTACACCACATAAGCCGTGACCCTGTCTAGCCTACTAATTGTTGTCTGCAGTTCCACCAACGACTACACCCAATCTCGTGCCGATCTTACACCAGTCACCCAGAAAGAAGAAACATTTGGTAGTACAATTATCCTAACAAGGTACAATCACTTGTAGTGTTTAAAGGATAGGAATCTGTTCACTCTTTTTTAAGGAAAGAAACCATCAAATTCTGACAGAAACTCCAAAGAACTCTATTCCTATCCCAAAACAAGACCAGAAGAGAAAATATATCTATTTAATACAGTTCATGTTTTAACCCGAGTCAGTCAGTCACAATTATCATTCTGTAAACCAGAGTATGGTACATTTTTATAATCCTTGGGATCATACCATAACTATAAGCATATTGCATTCTATCCAACTATGCAGGGAACAATGATGTTATATTTGAGTCCATGCTACCTGTCCTTACCATCTGTAACTGGTACAGTTATTTTTCAGGTGCATAACAAGCATTCTCGACATCATATTTGTTAATTCTCCTCCATATTTGTTCAGGAAGCACGTCCTTTTTCGTTGATGCCCATACAAGTGTACCATGTAAAATTGGTCACCAGATTAGAAAAAGTCTCAAATGATTTAAAGCTTACGTAAGATCTAATAACCAGTGTACTCAAGCCTTTTACATGACGATATCAGCAAAGGCATAGGAAATCTCAGGTTAGATGACCTACAAATAACAAAAAGGAATATTTAGAAATGGAGGACTGAAATCTTACTCAAACACAAAAATTTAGCGATAAAGAATGAAATTATTCCATCTTAACATACAGCAAACTACAATGAGATAGTCGTCACCATCCGGCACACCCTCATTTTCTTTCAATTGAACAAAAACAAAATAAAACCAGGAATCAGTTGCCCCATTATTATGCATGTGAGAGACAACTACTTAGCCAATGTGAAACTATGTAAACACATCCATTAAATTACACAGCTTAAACTGCACTTATCTGTAATCACATGATGACATCAGTGTACGACCAAGTCTACCTGGACAAAAGCCTCAGATGATTACTAGAGGGAAAAGAGTACATCTTCAAACAACCTATTTGAGGAAATAATCGAAAAAGCTTCCACAGAAGGAATCCAGTACTCTCCACATTCCCAGAATTTTTAATTTTTTACCATATTGGTCGAAATTAGAACACTATATTCCTAAGTTACAGTTCTAAGAAGGAAAAATATAGATCACCTAAGCTGCAAAATGACAACCAAGTTTAACTCACTTCAGCCGGCCAACCACCAAACTTTAAAACCTAAAAAGTCAGATTCGAAACTCATAGACCCCACCTTTCCCAGTTTTTCATTTATGTACACTAGTCAACAGGATAAATTCACAACAAATAATGCACAAGCCAAAATTTCCAATTAGTATTTATCAATCAAATTATCAGTTGGAAGGGATACTTATCTAATAAAACTCAACATGCAAGCCTAAGAAAGATTAGAAACTTCATGTTTCCAATTTGTTAAATGCGTAAATACTCTGTAATTGGGGACCTCAAATCAGTTGTTTTGCATCAACCGAGACGGCTTATCTCAAAATTAATATGATGTTTCAAAACTACCAACTACCAATGCTGCTTGAGGCATAAGCTGGTAGGGAGGAAAATAGCTTAATTTGTTTATACACCTAGAAGTCTCAACTGTCTTTATTCTCAGGCTGAAATGGAGGAAAACCAAAAATGCAGAAAATTTTAGAATTTCCCTGACAACTATGTAATAAACTCAGTCCAAAATGGGCAGCATTCTCTACGGACATACACAAACATAATCGCCGTAAAAAAATTAATAATAATAATAAAACAGAAGGCAGTAGAAAACTGCAGCTTGCAACCCAATTACTATCCTACAAAATAAAATATTTTTCAGTGCAAATTAAGCTTAGAGATGAATAAACAAGAGAAAAAAACCAATGTGAATCAAGAACAATGCAAGTCATTCTAAGACGCATCCTTTTCAATTCAATACTCAATGCGGCTGCAAGCTGATCAAATAACCAGCTTCATGTCACATACTCACATTTTTAACCACTTAGTACCAAATTAAATATCATTTGCCAATCTGGCAGAATCATTAGTGTGTTGAAATATGAAATGCCCAAAAATCTAACCAAACATGAGGAAGACGAAGCCATCAAAACATTGATTTTATCAATTCTAAATAAGTACATTATGTGGGTCCAACTAACTCCTTAATGGTACAAATTTTAACATCTCAAGACATAAGACAGATACAATCTCGAGATGACCATCATGCCAAAAAATGGTGGGAGAAAATGCTTACTGATGTTCAGCAATCAAAGAAATTACCAATAAGTCAATTTTAATCCTTTAAATAAGAAATCTACTTCAAGAAAAGCTGCAACATCTCATCCTTCAAACCAGGTTTCTGACAAATCATCAATGGTGCATCGAAGCATCAAATGGACCATAGAGTTCAAAAGACAACACTATCTTATTGTAGATTTCAGAAGAGAACACAAAATACTAACCACCCTCCCAATTTAACTTAATTTCACTCGGAGCTAATCTGCTAAACAGCAGTCTTACAACATTGAAGAATGAGAATATTAAGCATGATCTCATTAACGCCACTATTAGTTTTTATTTCAGATCCTGGTTTCAATATGTTTACTTAAACACTACGAAATCATACATATGTGTAACAGACGAATTTGTATGAAGTACTTGTATTTTGGAACGAGACACGTGCCCTGGACTGAACCTTTAGCATATATGGCAAAATCCTATGACCTGACATGGATCAATTGATTACCCCTTCCAGTGGTCAAAAGAGTCTCCTAAGAGGAGTATGAACAATTTTAAAGTGACCTTAGTTCATGACTGGCCCTTTTGATGGTAGAACAAAATCATCAGAGTCCTGATTTGAAGTCGTGCCTTATGAAACTGCAACTCGAAGCAGTGATCAAAGGGCAAGTGAACCAAGGAATCAAGTATCGGTCTTGCCTAATGAAACTGCAGCTCGAAGAAGTGGTCAACTGGTAAGAGAACATTGGAAACAAGGATGAGGAAAAAGTCGAATCATGACACATGGAGACAAGAATATCAACTTCTTCCATTAAGAAGGACAAGCTTCCCCGTATTACCATAAAAGAAGTACATATTCACAAATATGCAACACATCCATCAAAATAAGTTGCTCAAAGGCATACACCAGAATGATGAATAAGCTGACTACTAAGCTCAAAACTTAAAAGTTTCACAAAACCACACAGCATGAAATATTCCAACGAGCAAACACAACTGTTTACTTATACGTTTGACAAGAGGAATTTATTTCCCCTAAAGAAAGAAGCCCCCCCCCCCCCCCCCCCCCCCCCAAAAAAAAAAAAAAAAAAAAAAAAAAGAAAAACCAAAAAGAAGGTAGCTGCCACCAGTGGAATTATTAAATTAGTTTCACTGATTCCTACAGAATGAAGTGCAAGGTAGCCGCCACCAGGCTTCACTGATTCCTACAGAATGAAGTGCCTTTTGAACCTAGGTTCAGAAGCAAAAGTTAGCCAACTTTATATCCTGGATGCTGCACATTTTTCAAACAAATTACATGTTCTTAAGAATTTGACAGAAAATTGCAAGAACAGATTTCAATAACTATATATAACACTGACATAATGCATACTTATTGCAAGTACCTGGTTCAGGCTCCATAGAGATAAGTTGTCCATCATTTCAGAATGCAAAACAAGCTGCACCAATACTACAGCCATAAGAGCTTGGAAATACGTGCTAATAAGGAATAGCAACGCACTCAATTATCAAGAAACAGATCAACAATTTTCATTAGTCAATTCTCCCCATCCACTGCTGCTTCTGATGTACTTATCCACAATACCAAACTCTTCATTCTGGGAGAGCCTACGAGCATAGTTTTCCTTTGAGATTGGCCCTTTCTTAAGTCTCCTATAGTAAATAATCTCCCAGGGCCACAAGCGAGCAGAACCGAAGTAGCTTTCAGGAGGTAAATCCTCTTCAATTTCACCAGCTTGTCCCAGGCCAGAGTTTTTTAGAACCATGCCCATTTCCTTCGAAGATATGTTCATTAAACTCGTAACATGAGGCCTTCCAGAGGCCTCTATAGCTGAATTATTCATTGGAATAAACTTGTCTTCTCTGAGAAAATCAACAGAGTTGAATTTGTTGACCTCTGGAACTGTCTCTGAAGCAAAATTCCCGGCATTCTGATCACTGTTCTCTGACTGGGGAAGACAAAATTTCTTTGTTTCACATAGATCTCCCATGGTAGAATGGTTGTGTGCATCACCATGCCATAGAGAATCACAATTATTTACATCGTGTTCAGGTTTTAGGGGTGCTTGCGACCTTTCAGTTTCTACAAAATCCTTAGCTATTAAACCAGAAGAGTCAACCAAATAGTCCCTGTGATGCATTTGCACCCTATTTGGAGAGGAAGGTGGAGGTCCACCAAGTGATGGAGATAAAGACAAAGATGTAGGAGAACTTGACCTCGAATTTGTCTGTGAGTTGATTTTTTTTGTTCTAGGATGACTTGATGTTGAACCAGACCTCGACCTAGAAGACAGAGAATTTTTCCTCGAGGAGAGAGATTTTGATCTAGAACGTGTACAAGGACCAGACACAGATCTTCTGGACCTTGATCGTGCCCGAGATCCAGAAGCAGTATAATCAGAATGAATGGAAGATGACACTGGGACTCTAGCTTTTTCTGGAGTTCCATACTTCTTTGTACTTGATTTTTTCCCCTTATAGTCCTTTTCCATCTCCCTACGGATTGACCTTGCCTTCGAAGAACCCTTATAACCCATTAGCCTCCCACGATTTCTGTAAGTGGATGACTCTACATGATTTTTGTGCAACTTTGTCGATGCAACAACTCTATCCAGGCGATACCGTTCCCTGGACCTGGTATCAACCATCTTCAGCTGCTGCGGACATTTTCCCATTCTATGCCCCACTTCTCCACATACATAGCAAGACTTCCAAGATGTTGACTTTTTAGGACAGTCCAAAATCAGTTGATCAACATGTTCTGGTTTGTCTTGAGATTTCCTTACAGGGGGTGAACAACCCAAATGTGGAGAAATATGAGCGTCCTCTTGCACCTTTTTGTCATCATCATGGTAAGGTTCATACCTCTCAAAGTCCATTCCTTCACTTTCATCTTCCCACCTATCATTTTCTAAAATAATTTTTCTGTCACCACCACCTTCATTGGGCAGATCCTGAACAAAATCATGAGGTAGCTCTCCTGCATCACATTCAATATTTTGACGGTGACTTTTTGCTCCATCAATCAGTTCAGGAGAACCAAGTTTCCCACCAACATCTGCATCCCAAAAAGCCCTTGTTTGACCTTCTCGAACATCCGAACCTAATTTTCTTCTAGCATAATCTTCTCTTGCAAAGTGCCTTCCTTGTGGTGGCTCGTGTGTTCTACCACTTCTAGAGTACCTCTGAAATGGCCGAGGCTGCCTGTTTGACCATGAAACAGTAATTCTTTCTCCACAGATCTTCTTGCCTCGAAGTGTTCTCAAAGCTTTTTCTGCATTTGCAGGGTATCCATAGATAACGAACCCAAATTTGTCTTTAAGCTGTACAGTACAACGTCCAAACCTCCCAAAAACACGTTCAAGCTCATCTCTTCGTATCCGAGATGATAGATTTCCTAGATGCAGAGACATCCGCAAAAAAAAAACATCAATGCAACCTGGTGCAAGAACCCAAAAACAACAATTCAGGTGACTGCCAGAAACGCCAAAAGCATACATTTCCTCGACATATAAATCAAGGGTACACATTCAGATGCAACATCCCTAAAATTCAGAAGTACAAATTCAGGAATCAAGGAAGACGACCAATTACCTAATAATGCATTTCACTAATGACACTACTGGAAGCCGACGTTGAAATTATGCAACTCTCTTCCCTTTATTTAATAGCCCAAAATTGAGCTCATTAAAAAACTAAAACAAAATTCATCGCCTTCGACCATTCATCACTATCTATTAGCTTCCGTTCTCTGACAAGTTGAACGAAGTTGTACTTAGTTCCATTTCCAAACGTCCTTAATCCAAGACTGAAGCAATTAATGACCCAATTCGTCTACTTCCTTAGATTATGCATATCAGCTATTATTTCGATCAATATAGAACAATTACACAATGAAATTCAGAACCCTTAAATTCAAACATGCAAATATACCCAAAATTATTACTACAAACAAGAAAACAGAAAGGTTAGCATCACCACCCACCCCCACAACAAAAGAGAAAGTTTTTATTAAAAAAACAAAAAGTGGATGTTTTGGGAAAGAGAATCACCTGATGGATTCTTCGAGATAGCCCTTCTTTCCCCGCTTTCCGTCGTTCTGAACCTGGAAAATCACTCTTCTGCTGCCTTTACTACTGGCCTAATAGCACTCGTGTGAAGCCATTTTCCAATTTCCTTTTTATTTTTTTCCTTCCCAACTTTTTACTTTTACTCTCCTTTTATTTAGCCAAGAAAAGAGGGTACATAAGTCGGCAGATGGATGCTGTTCTGGCTAAGCTGCCAGTGCTAACGTACGACATTATGTTACTACCTAATCCTAATTCTTTAGCCAAAAATGAAAATGCAAATTAAAATATAAGAATCATAAAAATGATAAATTTAGCCCACATTTGCTTTAAATTAAAAAAAGGTTTTGTCAACTGCTAACATTTTTTTTTTTAAAAAGTCAATGGCCAAATTAAAAAGTAGAAAAAAAAAATGCATAAATAGAAAGAAGGTTCTCAATTTAGATGTCCAATGGGCTTTTTTTGTGTATTCTTGCCAAGCCTGATGTAGTCTTTAAATTAACAAACTATCATCTGGACACAATTTTGTACAATCAAATCTTACCAAACACCATTGTATGTCATATATTGGGCTTCGGCCCAAGTTGGAGCTGGATCGAGAACCAAATTTTTAGTATTTAATCTATACCTTAGCCTACCCAACCCAAGTGGACCGGGGTGTTAGAAATGTTTTTTTTTTAAGTAATCACATTTGCGTAATTTTAACGCTTTCAGCAGGGACCAAAAGAAAGGCTCTGAAAAAACGCAAAATGCCGAAACTTTTTAATAATATAAAGAAGTAAATAAGGAGATGTTTGGTAAGAGGGGTTTGGGTTTGAAAATCAGAATCAACCCCGTAGTTGTTGTTTGGTAAGAAGAGTTTGAGTTTAGGAATTAGAATTAAACACTCAATTGATGGGTTTTAGTCAAAACCCACGAATGATTTCTACATCCAAACATCCACATAGATAATCTGGACGTTCGGAACCTTATTCAAATATCGCTTGCATCAATTATGCGAACGTCTGGATGACTTGTAGATATGATTTTAATTCCTAGCAAATCAAACAGTAATTATAATAACAATACCCATTCTAGATATTGAATCAAGCACATATATTGAAATCGGCAATTTCATTTCAAACCCAGCAGTAATAATTTCAATTCCAATTCTGATTCCCGAGTGCGAACCAAACACTTCCTTAAGTATTCCTAAGAACACTAGTCAGCCAACCGTTAGTTGACTCAACGAGTAATTAACTATTTTTTTTTTCCAGTGGCCCATTATAAATACATCATGATCTTGGTATTAATATTTTGTTTTAGTGAAATTTCATTTTTTCAATGCCTATGCCAAAAAATTCGAGTTTCGTTTGGAATTACCTTCTTCATTATCATTGCGTTGTCTTGTCACATCATTTTATTATATTGTCAACTATTTATTGCGATTTAGTGGTTTAGTATTTTATGTGTTCATTCATTTTGCTTAAAAAAATATCGGGTTTGAGTTTCACTACTAGTAGTTTCTCACTATGTGCTAAAAACCATGATAAATCGTTAAAAATAAGCCAGTGACTTATCTCCTGGGTTGTCCTATTATTCACAATAATATTTTGAATTATTATTAATACATTTTTCAATAAACTTTTTATAGTTTTACAATATTTTTATTTCACGTGCATTATATTTTAAAAAGTAATAAGTATTACAACATTATTACTTCAACAATATTAAAAAAAATACAATCCACACTAAATAAATTTTTTACTCCTAAACTATTATTTACCGAAAAAAAAAAGAAAGTTACAATAAGGTTGACCCTGTATTGTTCTCTCTCCTTCTTTCTTATCCTAAGACTAAGAATCCTGATTGAACCCAAAGAAACATAAATCAATTTTCATCTTAATTAACCAAATTTTGTTTTTTTTATAAAAAGGGGTTAATAACACTTTGCCCCTAAAGGTATAGGGAAGTTACACTTTGCCTCCAAACATTTAAATATATACATTTTGCCCCCCAATCAATTAGTTAAGAGAAAAATTGGTTAAAATAAATAGTTAAATGGTACAAATACCCTTGACTCGGCATAGAGGAAAATTTTAGAAAAAAAAACTCAGCTGTTACAATGTTTTTTTAAAGATATTTCTACAAAATTTCAAATAAATTAAACTATTGATTTTTTTATGAATTAAATATAAAAAATAGCTAACAAAAAATGTGACAATGATATCATAAAAAATTATATTTTTTGTACTATTAGAGAAGATCTCTACTAATTTCTTACTAAATAAAAATTGCCTTGTTATGAATGCAAACCTAATATTGAAACTTTTGATTTTTTTTCTTACTTCAAGAAAAATTCTTAATTTACAACATCAAAAATCTCAATTTTAACTTTACATTCATAACAGTGCAATTTTTATTTGGTAAGAAATTAGTAAAGGTCCTATCCAATAGTAAAATAAGTATTTTATAATATCATAGTCACATTTCTTGTTAACTATTTTTCATATTCAAGTCATTAAAATTTAGTAATTTACTTTATTTGAAAGTTTTTCAGAAATATTTTTATAAAATATTGTAACTCCTGAGTTTTTTTCAAAAAAATTTTCTTCTCTGACAAGTTAAGGGTATTTGTGTCATTCAACTATTTTTTTAACTAAATTTTCACTCACTTAATTGATTGAGGGGGCAAAATGTATATATTTAAAAGTCAAGGGAACAAATTGTGACTTCCGTATACTTTTAAGTGGGACAAATTGTTATTAATCCTAAAAAAAAAATTCACCGACGCCGTTTAGAAAAAGTGCGGTGGTTTAACTAATTCTCCATTTTTTTTTTTTTTTTTTTTTTTGAAGAACTAATTCTCCATTTTGTTTGAGTTTGGGTCATGCGTTTAGAAGTCGTGACTTAGGAAAAAATATAAAAAACAAAAGGAAAAGAAAAATACAGTGTAAATACTAGAGTACGTATTTTTTGTTTAGGCATCTATGCTTTTTCTTCTGCCCTGCTGCTGAGTTTCATCAAACATCTATCGCCTCTGTCCCTTCTCTACTCGTCCTCCTCCGCCGTCGTTGATCAAATCGATCCTCTTCACAAAATCCATAAGCTGCCGGATAAGCTTTCTAAGCCACCTTCACTCATGACGCTTGGCTCAGGAGGATCCAGTGTCGTCGGTCAGTTTTTTTTTTTTGACCTGGGGTTATCTAATCATCTTCGGTATTTCTTTTCGGGGATTTATTATTGTTTGTATTTTCTAGTCGAATCTGATAGTTGTCTGATTGGATTGCTTGGTTGATTGATTTTTGGATATTATTATGTAGCTCCTGATGTGGGCTGTTTCCAATACGATTGAAATGTATTTTTTGATGTTTTGTTTTTCTTGGTTTGTTTTTTTGGGTCATTTTTGATAGATTAGAGCTATTGTTTGTTCGTTCCTTACTTAGGTCCTTTTCTGGTTTATAATTTTAGCATCTCAATTTGATTGCTGCAATGGGTGGAGTGGATTGTGAGGGGTTTTTTTGTGAGTTTTTCAATTGGCTTTGGTTTTTGGATGTTCATGGGTGAATGGGGTTTTATGTCATGGAATTCTTTTGTACTTGGTCTTTGTTGAACTCATTAGTTTCCGTTAGGGATTCAATTGCTGAATTTTCAACTCATACGAGTTCAAGTCTTTATAAAAAAAGAGTACTACTTGAACGATTACCTTTGGTCCATATTGGTTCTTCTGGTCACCAATTGTTGGTCCATTTTCATTTAACTGTCATTTTCAAAATGAAATTGGAACTCGAAAAACTTCATTCTGAGATTCAAGGAGTTGTTTTTTCACCCACTGTTACTCCAAAACTGAATTCCATGCCGTTCTTCTCTGGAATTTTTCTGGTTGTGTTTGCTTGTTTATTGAGATCGGTTGACAATACTCTTACTAGTTTGGTATGTTTGATGCCATTGTCAATTCCAAACGGTCCAGGGTGAATTTCATGATAAATTCTGAATGAAGCTGCAGAATGATAGAGGGCTTAAAACTATATGTATCTCTGCCTCCTAATGCTTCCAGTGGTTTAAATATCCCCGACATTTTCAACTGTTGGTGGGCACTTCACCATGTGGTGATATATAGATATTTTGGTTGATTTTGATGGTCTCTAGCTAGACTCTATGCCTGATAGTGTTTTTTACATTTTAGACTGATTGATTGATCGGCATTTGTTATGCATCAAGAAGGGAAGTGTGGAGTCAAATAATTTTATCTCTATTGACTTATCTTGATGTTCTAGAAGTCTGTGTAATTGGTTAATTGGTTTGTTCTATTATCTCGTATATTCAGCCCTTCGTTGGTATGCTGGTCTAGTCTCAAATGTGCCAAGAAAAAGTTTAAGCCTAGGAAGGGGAATAATATTTTGTGATCTTGGTTGTGGAACTTCTTTTCTTTTCTTAACGTGCATTCGCAACCACTGGAAAGTTTTATAATGTTCAAAAGCTGGATGCTGCATTCTGGAGTATTTTAGCTTCTCAGGTCTTGAAGTTGCCTTGCAGTCCCTCGAAATTTTAGATTGCTAGAGGAACTTGAACGTGGAGAAAAAGGTATTGGAGATGGAACTGTGAGCTATGGAATGGACGATGGTGATGATATCTACATGCGTTCTTGGACTGGCACCATTATTGGTCCTCACAATGTAAGCAGCTTTCTCTGTCTTTGGCTGATCTGATTTTTGCCCTGGCTTGGCCTTGTTCAAAGGCCGCTTAAAGAGGTGGTATGAATGATTGCACATATTACCGAAGTTTAACTTGTTATTTTGTTAGATGAGAAATTTAGTAGTTGGAGACAAAATTCAATTGATGAGAGTGATCAGGTGCTCAGTTGATGGTGTATCATAGGATGATATGTTGCATAGTTTTAGAGTTACGGATCACATTTTGTCCCTTTAAACTTCCGTTCTTAATTTTCTGTACTCCCAAGTAGTGTGTCTATTGTTTGATATGAAGAACTTTTCTTTTCTTTTGAATCTTTTGCTATCATGTTGAATCAAAGGCAAACTTGGATTTTGACCATCCATTATTTGCGGAATTGAATTACCCAAAAGATTTCATAACACAATATTTGTTGGCTGGCTATATACAGAAATGCATGTTCTTCCAGTTAGGATGTTTTATGAGCTGCTTACTGTTTTAAGAATAAATAGGCACTGTTTCTTCATTTTATTCATTCTTATTAACTTTTTGTACAACTGGATTGATTTCTCAATGATATTTCATCTGGTTATCATTTCCTTCTTAGTCTGTTCATGAAGGTCGCATTTATCAGTTGAAGCTATTTTGCGACAAGGATTACCCTGAGAAGCCACCAAGTGTTCGTTTTCATTCTCGGATCAACATGACCTGTGTTAACCATGAAAGTGGAGTGGTAAAAAGTTAAACTTTCATCTTATAGTCATCAATAATGTACTTTAATATGAACTGGAATTTTTGCAATTTACTAGTGCAGTCGTGCTGACCGCTTTATTGATTTAATGTTTTCCGTTTTTATTTTTATTTTTTTTCTCTCTATGATGAAATAGGTCTACCACTTGACATGATCATCCCCTGTTGAATTTGAATAGCATTCCATGTGACTACTACCCTAAAATTATTGACAAAGTTTGCATAGCTATTGCAAATTCAGTGTATCTTCCACCCAGAGATGATTGTTCATTTTTGTAAAAGTTTGCCAGTTACTTTCAAGTCAATTCAACTTGTCCATGTGCCTTATTTTTTGAGGTATTATCCATTATTTTGCTTAATCTGACAATTACGAGTTACAATACAAACTAATGGGACTCAGAGATATACTTGCTGTTGTTACCTTTATCTGTTGAATGTTTATGCAAATGCATTATTTGATGATAACATGTCCATGTTTGGTGTAGGTGGAACCAAAAAAGTTTGGACTTCTGGCGAATTGGCAACGGGAATACACCATGGAAGACATACTGACTCAGCTGAAAAAAGAGATGGCAGCACCACACAACCGTAAGCTTGTCCAGCCTCCAGAAGGAACCTACTTTTAGTATAAGAACTTTATAGGTCTTCTTGGCCATTTGCAGATCTTATAGTTGGTAATGTTGTGGTGAGCCTAAATGGAAGGACAGGAATGTCTCAAGAAACTTCTGTGTTGACCCCTCCAGTCCTATTCATCCCGTTATTTGGCTGTCCTATTCTATGAACTGCATTGCTGGATGTTGTCTGTTTAATGGGATCATAACTGTGTGCCAAATATAAATACTTCGTTGAATTAGTAATCTGCTTCTTGTGTTGCCCCAAATTTGTTTATTCTCTGTGCACAATCCTTCTTTGGGTCATTTTGCAAAGGGAGGAAAAAACAGAGAGCCCTGAGGTTGTGTTGTGCTTATGTTAGTTTTCGACTTGGATGAACTTTGTCACCAACATCAAATATCTATGTAGGGATTTTAGGTGCCAATCCTCAGCATCTCATTTTGAAGCAGGTATGTAGAGCCAATCCCTGGCTTCTCATGTCAATTATGGTGTGCCAATCCTCATCGGCAGAATGTCATCCTATTTGGTAGTGGCATCTCCAGCTGTGAATGACTGGCAGATTGGTAACAAGATCATTGTGTTTAAGTGCAAGTACGTTCTTTAAGCTCATGCAAAACAAGATCTGATTACAACTAGGATACCTGATAGTGTAATGAAAGCTGGATTGCTGGGTAAGCAAAAAAGATACTGTTAGCGAATTGCAACGAGGGGAGCTTGCTAAAATTCCATAAATCCTGTAGTTTTATAGCAGCTTCTTTTAGGTTTTGCTGTTGGTTGTGCATTCAAAAAGGAATAGCTCTGTTACTTTTAAAGGTTAGATGTACTTTCTACAGCCAGCTAGAAAATTGGTATTATCATGCATGCAATTGCAGGGATTGATTCATTAGCAGTTTAAGGCTGTTTCCAGGACAAGGACTCGCAAGCGTAGAATGAATTTTTCTCTTGGTGGTGGCTACCTGGATGTTATGATTTGGCCTTTGATCCGTTGCTAATTGTTCTTGCCTTGTCAGTAAGCTGAGGCACCTGGCAAGGTTTGATTACTTACAAGGTATCTAGTTTTCTGGATTTTTCCTTACTTACAAGACAAAAGTTGATATTTGCTCTCTCAAGATTGCAACCAAGTAAAATATCTAACATTTGCTTGAACATGTATCTTTATTTATCTGTATGTCCCCTTATTTCTTGTCTTGGGATACTTCTTAGCTTAGCATCTTACATGGTAATAGACAACTTTTGAAGTTGTGGGCCTTTTTGTGGAAGAAACTAAATAAAGACCTCTTTTAAAAGATGATGCTCAGATTTCATTGGGCATATGGTTCTAAACATTTTTGCTGACTGAAGTAGTACCTAGATTATCGTTTTCAACTTCCTCAATATATATATATATATATATATATATATATATATATATATATATATATATATATATATCTATATCGTTTTCAATAATTCGACTCTGCATTGTGTTTGAATGTTCTTACATCATATATGATCAATTAAATTCTACTTCCACTTCTACTCTCCCTTTCGTTCCTCCTCTCTGTGTATAGGTGGGGTGTTTCATGATTTTTGCTTCATACTTGTTCAATTTATCCTCGACAAATTTTGGGTTTCTTCAATCAGATCGCTGTGTTCAATATCGATTTATTTCTCTTATCCGAATTTCAGATAAAGTCCACTTAAAGAGTTGGCATGTCAATTGGCAAATAACTGTATTTTGGCATTGTTCTAATTTCCCTTTGCGTATGTGATTATCGAAGCTGTCCCTGTTGCTGTATGCCATGTTAAACGGCTTATTACTACAAAATGGAGCTTTTCTTTTTATGGCAAGGGGAAAACTCGATCCTTCCTGTTGGCAAGGTAAGTTCTTTATGAGAAAAGAAAAGACAAAACGGGAATTTGCTACGTTGGTAAGGGTATCATCCTAACTTGTATTCGTCGTGGATGTTCAAAGATTTCACAAGTTGTTTGTCATGGAAAATTGCAGTGGTCTCATTGAGCCAGTGGTCTTGTGTAGGTTCCCAGGCCACATATGCACGTATTGATCGCTCACGAGTGTCATTCTGGAGTCGGTGAACACGCACGCGCATACACATTAATCGCTGATTAACTGATTTTTTTGAGTGGATAGTGATACACAAGTCGATAAATTTGTTTTGACAATATTAATGTAGTTGGTAATCTATGATTAAATTAAAATCATGTAAATGAGTCGATACATAGATTTACGATCAAGACAAACGTTACTTGTTTTACTTAATCAAAACTTGGTAATCTTTTTCCCAGTGGCAAAACTCACTTGACAACTGATCAGCATTGTCCTTTTGGAAATCAGGCTTACACCTCATTCTCGTGTAAAGGATTTTCTAGTGGTAGTCAGAAGGCAACGATTTTCATGTGGGGGCTTCTTTCCAATTTTCAAGCAAAACTTTTAGACGTGAAACGCTGTCAAGTAGAAGTCTGATACATCATTATCATATCATTAAGTCATTAACGTCATCGTAAATGGGATTTTATTTGTCTTTCATTTAAGCCCGCAAAAACTGATGATCGTAGTTAATTCTAAAGCCCGCAAAATAAAAGGCAGTGCATATTTATTTATTGGCCAATAGTTAATAGTATTATTCCATCTTATTACTGACTTACCCTGTAGGAGAGGTTTAACTGGGTCCAGGAGAATTGATAGAGATTGAACCACCATCGGAGCAAATAGATGCATTATGCACCCATTTAGATTTTTTATGAGAAATAGGATTTAAACTTCTAACCTCCCATCCCATTTAGCATTTAAAGGATTTGTGGTGGCGAACTCAACTAAGTTAGGTTAGTTAGTACATATTTTTCTGGAACTGAGTTAACAAGACCTAACTGTCTCTCTTAGGACTTTAATAATCAAATCTACAATTGCTTCGCTTATGTTATTAGCACCGAAAAATATCTCCGTATATTGCAGAAACCTAAAAGGTAGAAGCTTCAGTCTACACTGCGACGAGAGGCGCATAATTAAGGGCCTTAATTTAGGGTAGTACTAGTTGCCGTGATGCTTAGAAACTGCTGCTCTTATCAGAAGAAACTTGCAATAAATCGACAAGGCATTATTTAGACCCCTGCTTAAAAGGGCCAGCTCGTTTTTGTTTCTTGAAAATGTTGAATTAAGAATGAAACATAATGAAAGGAAACTAACAAATTAATGAATAACATGTACTGTATTCCACCTACCTCCTGTTATTTCTGTGTAAGAGAAAATAAATAAAGAGGATTAACAAGATACTTGACAAGAAAAAAGAAAAAACAAATTGAGAGAGATTTAGAAAAGCTAACTTGTAGAAATCCTGGTAATATCTATATAAAGCAAAAATGAAAGACAATAAAAAGGAAAAAATGGAGATTGTTGTTATTATTATTATTATTATTATTATTCAAGTATAAATAAATACATTTTTTAGGTTATTAGAATTATGAGCATAATGCTTGTATATTTTTTATTTTGCTTTCCGGTATGATCCCTTCTTTAGTCCTTAGGTTGGAGCCTGGGAGCACTAATCATCAACACTGAATTGGTCTAGCATGCCTTTTGGATATTTTGAGGAGAAATTTATGAGAAAATAAATTCAGTGCTATCTAAGTCAGAGCAAGAAAATTGAAAATATTCACAGAATCTCATTTAATGTGCCCCTTGGATGTTCATTGGATTTTGTTTTAGACGTTAGAATTTGAAATGAACCAAATGGCGGTTGACATGTACAAAACTTCAACTTAAAAGAAAAGACAAATACTACATTTGAAAGGTACATTACGATAACCCTGACTACGGACTTTTTTTTTTCCCCTTCCTTTTCTTTTGACTGTTAATACAATGCCAAAATGAGAAATCCAATCTGTTTTTTATACTTTTTGTATGCTTAAATTTTGTGCTTCTGAAATTGGGGAACAAGTGTGATTTCCAAATGCACATTCTCTGAACTGAAAAAGCATTTTTTTTTTTTTTTTTGTCAAAGAAGGCCTAGTTAGTTGAAGATCTAATAAGAAGTACAATGGATGCAAGACTTTATGAAACACTTAAATTAATCACAAAATTTAAACACTTAAATTAGTCACAAACTTTAACCTCAAAATTTGCTGGATTGAAAATATTTACACAAAATTGTAATTAAAAAACAAGCATACATGCTCTAGATAAAAAAAATAAAAGGCCTACATGCTCGACGTTGTAATGGACGTAGGACCTATAAATATAGCATTTACATTTGAAATGAAATTGAGGTAGAGTGTATATTTGTTAAAGAATACTTTCATTCCTCGAAATTATAACAATATGAAAATCTAGGCCAAGGGATCCGAACACCATCGAAAGAGGCGGGCAAAATAAATAATGTTTGGATTGGGAGAATTAAGGGCTCAAGGGAAGGGAATTTACGTAAGTTTGAAAAACAACTATCACTGTCCATAAATATGAATAAAAATAATTAAGTAAGGTCTCTATGATTGTCCTAAAATATTATTTTGTCAAACTCATTAACTTTTTTGAGAAAAATGATACCCATTTATTGTTAAACTAACTATGTTGAAGGGAATTTTCAAAACTCATAATCATAATAAGATTAATGATATTCATAGTGATGATAATTGAGAATTTGAAGCAAACAACTCTTTATTATGTTATTTGAAGTATTTGAAAATGCAAGCTGAATATTTTTATAATCCAAGCACCTAAATAACATCTTAATAAAAAATATAGTTGACTAAACCCAAAAGCTCTAACTAAAGAGAAGCTTCAAAATCCTAATAACAATCTTTATTAAAATTATAGTCGATTGGCTCCAAAAACTTTAATTAAAGATGAAGTTCCAAAGTTAAAAATTTAATTTTACATGTAAAGATTATTTCTTTTCCCCCTTTTTGTTTATACCTATACTATTTGATTTGCACATTGTATATTTTGTAATCCGGACACACGTAACTAATAGTTGTAGTACTTAATTTGCACGTTGTATATTTCTACAATCCAGATACCTAATTAACATTTTAATTAAAATATAGTTGATTCAATTAAAGAGACTCTCCAATGTCCAAATTCAATTTACAGTTGCTTTTTTTTTTTTAATTATAATTGTCGCACTTAATATGCACGTTGTATATTTTTGAAGCCTGAGCACCTAAATAACACCTTAATCAAAATTATAGTTTGACTAACCCAAACACTCTAATTAAGAATACCTCAATAATCCACAATTCACTTTTGCATTTAATGGTTCTTTTTTTTTTTTTTTTTTTGGCCCCCTTATTCATTTATACATGCAGTGCTTGATTTAAAATTTGTATCAATCTGAACCATAATATTGTAAGTATTTATTTCAATGGCCTGTAAATGCAAATATATACGTTTGACCCACCGGACCGGACCAACATCTCTCGGTCGCCACATCTTTAAAATCTCAAAATTGAACCTAAGCAAGCAACTTCCCCCCATTCTCGAATTTCCCAATTTTCATATAAAGAATCAGAAGAAAAAAAAGGAATCTATTTTTGAGATGGGCAAGAAGAAAATGAAACTTTCTTTCCCCTTCAAATCCAAAGAAACAGTTGTTTCTACTTCATGGCCATGGCCAACTTGTGGAAATCCTAAAACCCTTTCTTTTCGAGCCAGCCAGGAAGATAATGGCGGTATTAATTTTTTCAAGACCATGAACACTGCTTACGTTGATGCCAACAACTTGGAATTGGTGGAAGTTCCTGATTTGTACTTTAGCAGCAATGTCTGTTACGAATGTGGAAGCTTCTCATCAGTCTTTTGCGAAGAGGAGTCGGTAGAGACAGTGATACGAGGTTTAAGGAGGTCGGAGAGGCTGTTCTTTGAGCCGGGGGAGACCAGCTCAATACTAGAGAAGGCTAAAATGGATGGGTTTCCATTTAAAGAAAGTGTGGCGATGGCGGTGGACTCGAGGGACCCTTTTGCAGATTTCAGGAGATCAATGGAGGAAATGGTGGAAGCTCACGGGCTGCAGGATTGGGAGAGTCTTGAAGAACTTTTGACTTGCTATCTCAGGGTGAATGAGAAAAGCAATCATGGGTATATAGTTGGAGCATTTGTGGACTTTTTGGTTGGTCTCGCTTTTGCTTCTGCCGCCGCTGCTGATGAGGACGATGATCCTGTTGTTTCAACTGCTTCGGATCAGTACCATTGTTCTTCTTCCATGACTCCTTCTTTTACCTCTCCTTTCTCTCTTTCGACTACCACCACGTCGACTAGCCCTTCTTTGTCTTTAGCAGAAGTAGAAGATGAGATTGAAAAGACTATAGACAATGCTTCATCTTCAGATGTATGAAAAATTATAGATTTAGACAATGCTTCAAAATATACATGTATACCAATATTAGTTCTAGAAATGAAAATGAAAATGAAAACTTTACTTTTTTTTTTTTTTTCGGTGTATGGTTGTGCGTTTGAATAGTTGCCGGAGCGACATTGGAGAAACGAATTGCGGTCTCATGTTTTTATGAAAGGGAGATAAATTAATTTGCTTTTCTTAAACTATTTGTTTCAGGAAATTCATTAGCTTTATTCCCTTTGTACAGGGATTACATCTTTTCGGCATTTGATGTAATATAAAATTTTTTGGATATATCAACTTGATTACAGTAATGTAGTCATAGCAGTGCAAGTCAGTAACAAATTGCTGAAATTTTCGAGTAGCGGATTTACTTTGACAGACTATTTTCACGTTTATTTTCTTTTTTTGGTAAGTAATTTTCTTTTTTTAACCTATGGATTTGTCTTTCTATATTTATAATTTATTTTTATATGCGGTATGTTTAAGTTCATTTTATTCAGCAATAACGTGCAGAGCACGTGCACCAAGAAAACAAAGAGAAATCTCAATAACACTGAAATATTTGAATGAGATTAAAATTTTCAGCGACAAACTAATTTTATGGCGATTGACCGATAGTGTAGCAAAAACCATTGAATGTATAATATAACGCACAAGAATGAAAATGGCCATTGATTTCAAAATGCGCTCACAATCACCCGATACTTGATTGCTACCATATATTATTACTATCTTGGTGTAGTGTGGTCCTGGAATCCTGCTTTCCCTCCTCAGTCCTCAGTACTACTCTAATCCGCAGGCAGGGGCAGTGGCTGCAACATTATCGTAAATCCAGAAATGGAGAAAGACATTCATATGTTTACGTCTCAAAATGTTTACTGCAACTCGGAAGCTCAGACAACTGAGATGTATGCACTGCATATATAAATTGCTATACATCATTAGGCATGCATGGAACACTAGAATAGAACCCAACAATGGCTTTCATATAACTATTTTGATGGCCAAAATAAAAAAGTTGTTTGTCTTTTCAGATGCAAAAAGACTACAAGTTTAAATGGAGAGATATTCGTAGGACATTATGCATCTTTATCTCCACATTCTGCACTGGCTAGAAGGATATCAAGTCTTTGTCTGTCTCTTAGCAGCTAAAAGATGAAAGAAAAACCAAGAGACAAAAATATTCTCTTGTATGTTGGTGGTCCTAACTCTAAGGTGCAGTTGCATAAAAAAAAAGAGAGAGACAAATTCACCACGCATGGATGAAAAATTGTAAATCTTCGTGATAATAGTTCTCCAGTTATTCCGTGAGAGGTTAAAACTTATGAATGAATGACATATACAATTTTGTGAAGGATGTGATTCGCCATTTTTTGCATAGACAAGAGGTGTAAAACTGATGCAGAAGGTTCGCATCTTTTTTTTTTTTTTTTTTTTTTTGAGCATGTGATATATTGGATATCACATCCAATATTCCGTCGATGAAAGATAAATTAATTTTTTTTGAAGGCATTAAGCAGTTATACCATATTAACACACAGTTTTGCTGAACTTTCAAACGGAAACGTTTATATCCGAGTTCCGCCAGAGAATTTGAAATTTGGTTCACCAAATTGTACTGCAATTGAATTTAATGTAGCTAGCATTAAAGATGGAGAGTGCTCAACAGACAGAACTTTCTTTGCCTCTCCCAAGCAGTTCATAGTATTTGAAATACTGCTCTTCTGAATTTTTTACTGTTTCTTGTTGCCATACAATATAAAAGTTCACCAAAAGTTTTCTCCTTTAGAACTCCATCCAGTCTCTTCTCGTGGGATAAATTATGCGTTTGAGACACGAAAAAGACGTACAAATTCAAGAAAAGGAACGGTGGATAGATGGAAAAAAATTTTTCTTTAAGAACAACAATAAATACAACTCGAGTGTACGTAATCAGTTCAATTTTATGTAACATTCTTCGAATACGAAAGCTTATTAAAGTTTAATTAAAAATTTACGAAAAATATTTCCTTGAGGAGGAGAAAAAAGAGTTTGAGATTTGGCCCCGTGATTAAAATCACTTGGTCACTTTCATCCTGCAAGGAAATCCTTGGCTGTATATAAAACATTTAAGATACTGTGCCGTCTAATTGCTTGTTGGGATCTCGAGACTGGGTTGCGATCAGCGGTTCCGATTACTCACAGTTGGATCCGAGCCAACGCTGAAGTAGTGAACAAAATATACTACTAAAATTGGACCACAAAATGCAGCAATTTCATGGAGACATACTACCACAAAATGCTCCACCCTTCATGCTGTCTCGTCCTAAGTTCAAGTACGTGGATTAAACGTGCATCAGACTTCAAATCGTTCACTATTATAAGCATTAGGCTTCAAAATTTTTGGCTTAATTTATACTTTATGATAAATAAAAAATATCATCTGTTTTGCTTCAATCTCAGAGCCAAGAATCTTTTCTCTGGCGCCGAAGCTTCTAAAACCTGTGCTCCGCTAATTTTTATTCTAATTGTGTGAAGCGAATCTTACTTCTGGCAATAAACTATATGGGATTAAGATAATGACACTTGGACAAATAATTAACTAAGCTACATGTATGTATTGTCTGTTTTGTCTCTGAATTAGCTTACCATGTTAAAGTGAGGTTAATCCAGTTTTTATAATTGTTCTCTCCTTACCGTATCTCAAGGCATATGGGTTATGGGTTCTACAAGGATCAGGGCTCCAAGCCTCCAAACCAGCTACCCCCTCAATAAAAAATTACGTGTTCTATTCCAAAACAATTGATCAACTCTTTTTTCAGAATCCTTCCTTGTTATTACTAAGAAAAAGGGAAAAAAAAATGAAGTTAGATAAAAAAAAAAAAACTAAAAGAATAATTTTTTTTTTTTGGCTTAATCCCTGATGCTGTTGGATTATCTGTAGTGATTCCGCCGATTGCGCTTGCTTCAGAAAAGATCAGCTAATGAGGCTTTTGTTCTGAAAGTCTGTGTTCTCCAATTAAACTTTAAATGGCAAGAAGCTTAGGCCACATGTACCGTGGAGATTCGGGCTTGGACCTTATATAGAAGTAAGCCTTTCTGCCTAAAATTGGTCAAGTACTTTTTTTTTTTTTTTTTTGGGTGGGGGGGGTGGGGGAGTGGTGGGGAGTTAAAGGCTCAAGGAATTTTTAGGTGCCTAGATATTGGGATGGGTCAGCACCTGTCTCTTATTATTATTGTTATTTTTTTGTATATCTCTTCGCTTTACGGATCAACATCAATATCCATCCATCCAAATCCACACGCACACAAAAAAAAAAAAAAAAAAAAAAAGAACAAAAAATCAAGCAGACACAAGTAACATCTCTGGCTCCACTTAGCTGGATGGTTTGAATTAGGACTTGGTCACAACAACTAAACCGGGTCTTTTGTAAAGATAATTGCAAATCAAATATTCACACTGCATAGAAACTTCGAAGATGGGGGACTGCCCATTTGCCTTTTTACCATTATTTTAGTTCTCTACTTTTAATTTAATACTAATCCTAATTGAACTTTTGGATGCGTGGAATTTAAAGCATGGTTAGTAAAGGGTCAAAATCACACTGGGCACAACTGTTAATGCATGTCAGTGACGAAAACATTTACTCCATAAAAACGTGTGGTAAATATATCATAAATATACTGTATCTGCACGGTGAAAGTGAAGGGGAGTTAAAAACCAAGTTGTGTAGGAGTGCTACTTAATTAATGATATCAGATCAGACAAACAAACCAACGGGTATTAGCCCTTTTATCTCCAGGTTTAACTTGTCATTACCCCGATATTTTGTAGTAAAACGATACAAATTTCTTGGTTAATAAACCAATTTGGGTCGGGTCATTTTCTCATTAATGACTTGTCATTAAATGAAATCTTCATTTCCAAGAAAATTATCTTCAAAATCATGACTGCATAGAAGTTGATGTTTGTCAACTTTTTACAAGTTAGCATTGATTGCTTATCAACGGGCCGAGGCCCATTACATAAAAAGAGAGGTTTCCACTTCCCGTTATTCCGGGTTGACTCATTCTAATCGGGATAAATTTACTTTTAATTTTATCTTATATTTCGGGTAGATAAAAACCAGTGTTGTTGAAAACAGATAAACTACAATGCAAGTAAAGGGCGGGTGATACGATATTTTAAGTTGAGAAATTTTAAGTACAGAAAGTTCAATATCACGGGGAAATCATATTTAAGAGCTGTTTAACATTATATATTATTATTTCAGCCTTAAAAGAGGCATTACCAAAAGTCGAAAGTAATGATTTAATACCGAGAGGAAAAAATTTCAATTTTTTTTTTTGAAAAAAAAAAAAGAAACCAAGAGAAAAAAAAAAATTCAAATAGAGATGCGCATTAATCGTGGGTCTTTTGAGCTATTTGCGTAAAAAAATTTTGAGCAATGGTATGTGTAGGGAGGTGATTTGTTCTCAATAAGCACCTGGTAAACCATGCCTTAACAAAATTTGCTCATCTATGGCATATCTTAAAAAATGTTACGGTATCAAGTGTTACTAGTCAATGTTTCTCTAATACGATATCATATCATAGGCGAAACCATAAAATCATTATACTTTGTATGTATATATAGTTTTTAGGAGGTTGGGGCAACACAGTAAAACTCCCTTGCAAGAATTTTCCCACGCATAGGAAGGACTAAGGAGTGAATAGATAATTAAGAAGACATGACTATTTGCTCTGATCCCCCAGCTGACAATTTATTTCTACTGTTTAATGCCCATTTGCCGTAGATAGCGTAGCACGCAATCGAGTGATTAAAAGAGAGCAGGGCAAGGTGGCAAGGATGCCCAATTAAAGTTGACATTCATTTCACTTTAGCTGCCACAACTTTTATAGTAGAAATTCTTCTCGAAGTAATGCTAATGGATCATGATGCTATGAATCTTTATTTGGCAAGAAGGTTTGAGCAGCAAGCAAGAGAGTTACAACCTTGTAAGCAATTCAGGGTCATGTCAATTCCTTTCGTTTCCAAATCTTGAAGAGCAAAATGCAATAGTAAATTAAATTAAGTTGGGCAAATGACAGAAACTTCTTCGTTTGAAAGCAGTAATATCATCCTAGCAGGCCTCGTGATCCACAAAGATATGATGGACGCCTATTCCATCCACTTTATAATTCATACACCCAATTAAGTTCAGCACAATTACTACTGCTTTTGATATCAAAATTCAGAGAGACATAGAGGGAGAGTGTGTGTGGGTGTGTGTGTGCGTTATGAAATTAAGCTAATCCTCTCCTGGTTTTGTACGTAATGTTATGCTATTGTCTTCAGTTTTCACTAAAAAAAAATTGACATCATTACAAACTTGTATTCGAGAGAGTTTTGTGAAGATGCATTCAGAAAGTGAAAAGTTATGAACAACTATTGAGATTAACATGATTTGAAAATCGAATGTAGTTCAATGGAGAAAGTCTCCTGTTCCTTGTCATTGTAACAAGAGTTGAAAGCTCATTGTCCCCATTCTGCTTTGCGATTCTCCCTTCGCCCCTCCTTTCTAAGTAAATCCATCAAAAGAAATAAAATAAAATATAAAAAATTAGTTTTTAGTAGTGTCTATAATAACAAAACATGGTTGCAGGTCTTTGTTATATTACACCTAGATTTACTCATAACATATTTAGTCTATGAATTTTTCAGAATTACCAAAATTAGTACTAGTATGGATCGGCAACCAATTAAAACTTTTTTCCCACTATAGAAAGTAAAGTTAGAAAAAGAAAAGAGATGAGGGCAACTAAGGAAACTTTTTTCACAACTTGGGATTGAACAACAGGGTTGGACTTTCTTTGGTTTCCCTCTTCTAGCCAAAGGCTCCTATTTGGAAGCTCTTTTGCCCGTCTAAGTCCATGTTCTCTGAAGTGGTAGGGGTGTCAATCGGGTCCTATGAGTTGGGTTTTAACAAACTCAAGCTCAGCTCATATATTTAATCGGGTTATGAGTTTCGAGCTATGAGTTTCGAGTTTATAAATTTGAATCTCATACTCGGCTCACAAAATATTCATGTTGTGAGTCTAAGCTCATGAGCCTAAAATTATTGAAATATTCTTAAAATTCAATAATCTCACAAAAATAATGAATGGAAACAAACTAATTCGCAAATTAATATTACTGTGTATAAGTACAATCCTTTAGTGTAATATTATTTTTGAAAAGTCTAGCAAAATTTTTTGCAATGATTAAGTGAAAAATGACTATCTCAAAATATGTACTAACAGGTATTTAAGTAAACAATTCACAAAATTCATTTGCAAGATATTACTACTAAGCATAAATAACTCATTTACATATTGATGTACATATTTAACTAAAAAAGCAAACAAAAATTTTATGGTACAAAAAAGTATTATCTTCTACATTACTTTATCAAATAGGTTAAGTGCATTACATCTATAACACAAAAGCTTCATTCACGCTAATTCATTAGGTTTATAAACACCAAAAAATACTATGATATACAATATCTATAATATAGTATAATATATAATATTATGTGTGTGTGTATATGGGTATATATATAATATTATATGTGTACATATACATATGTACATACATATATATATGTATGTATGTATGTATGTATGTATGTATAGTGTGTGTGTACATATATGTGTATGTATATATGTATATATGTATGTGTGTGTGTGTTTATAACTATACATATATATATATATATATATATTATGAGTCGAGTTTATAACGGGTCTGAGCCTTGTGAGGCCCAAGTTCGTCTCAGAAATATTTCAGGTTTAATATTTCGGCCCAAACTCGGCTCGGCTCAATATATAATCAAGTTTATAAATTTTTTTTTTGGTCAAATGGACCAAGCTCGGGCCGACTCGACTGTATTGACAGTCTTGAGTGGCATTGGACCCCAAGTGTTATTGAAATTGAAACTCTATTAACATAATCCTTTTTTAATCGTACAAGAAAAATACAGAGACTACCCCCTCAATAATCATGTGGGGCAGTCAGCTGTTTCCTTTGTGGAGTGACAGAAAGGATCTTATTTACACCTCATCTCCTCTTTAGACAAGCTAATGGTTGAAAACAAGAAGGTCCACACTACTTCAAAGTCCCACATTTTGATGCTTCCTATCAAAATATTGCCTTTCATTGGCAGAAAAGATAGCTTGTTGTCGGCATATTTGGTATCTCCATTTGAAATTGAATGAAGTTTACTAGGTCTATATAATTCCTTTTTTCTTTACGCTAAGTCATTTCATGTCTAATCTTTTCTTTTGTTTTTTCTTTTGCTAAGTCATTTCATGTATAATCTTTATCGAGCAAGATGATCCTTTGATAGCTAAGGCGAGATGATAAAGAAGTAAAGAGCATTCTTCTTTAGTTCAGGGGTGGGGAGATAGCTGGCATGGACTCTATTAACCATTCCTTTTTGTCATGTTATTTATAGAGATTTGCAAAAAAGCTTAAGGTTTAGTGGATAAAACTGTCCTTCCATGTATGCGGTGAACCACAGATTTGAAGGGACAAAGTCTGGCCAGTTTAAGGGGATCAACCACCTATAAAGCTTAACTAGGTCGTTCATAAATTATATCGCCATAAGGCATGAGTTAGTCGAGCTTCAATGACCAATGGTATTTTTTTTAGGACTTTTATCACGTTTTATAAAATGAAAGATATATTGTTCGTCAAAAATATATCAAACTAGAAAAAAAAAAAAAATACTACTCCAATAGGTTGCATAAATATGGTGTGAGAATTAGAAGGGTAGTAATACGTAGGGGTATTAATACATTTGTTCTTGATTTTTTGGAAACTCTGATGCCCACCATTTGCATTCTCAATCCTTTCTCTGTTCATGCTGTCTCTGACTCAACTTCTTCCATGGTTGAGTAGAGGCAGAAAGACCAGGATCTCTTTTTAGCCAACAAAAGATGTCTCCCAATAAGAGAGAAACTTACAAGTACATACCACAAATCTGTAAAAGATGTTTTCTATTTATCTAAATCTGTACATACACAATCACCCATCTATAGTTCTAGTACATACTAATACTAAATTATCTGTGACAAGATATCCACCTCAAAGGGAACTGAAAAAGCAAATACAACAACAAAGAAACGCACAGTCTCCTCTGCCAAAAATCAGATTAACACCCATACAATCAATTACCTCAAAAAAAAAAAAAAAACCCATATAATCATTTGCTGGATTGCAAGAGGACAAAATCTGCACGGTAGTAAGCATTCCGTCACACGAGCATTATTTCAGAGCTGGTGAAAACTTGCCCTTCTTTTTGTAATTTCTCTTGGAATTGGGGATGAATATTGGACTAGTTACAAAAAAAAAAAAAAAAATCCTCAGTCTGTCAACTGAATTAAAGTTTTTTTGACAGCGTTACTGCGTTGGCATGCAGTGGTAATCTAACCCTTCACAAGAAAATGCCCATTTCTCTTCTTGATTTAATGATGGTCAACTTCACTGACTTTCTCAGCTTCAATCACTCCTGCAAGAGCCACCGGCATAAATATCCCTGATGAATAGTCAGCACAATTTAGTGAAACTTGATGCTGAGGTGTAGTAAATACACGCGTTTATACTCCTTAAAAATGATTTGACGCCACATCCATGATGAAAAGGCAGAAATGCGGGACAAAATAATACCAGTTCATTCTACATCTCAAACACTTGGCTTGCATTATTAAGTACTTCAGCTTTAATCAGGCGTTATCACTTGGCTAATTACTGCACCTGTTTAAAAAAAAAAAAAAAAGCTTTGATATTCCATATAGAAAGATATGCACATTTCTTTATAATTATCTAGCAAGTGCTGGTACTTTGAAAATTCCAGTTTTTGTTTCGCAAAAATTTAATCGAATGGATGCAATATATTACTGATATACTAGATGATGATCAAGATTGCGCTGCACAAGTTACAACCACTAGCCCACTGTAGATCTGCGGCACAGTTAGTACGCTGGATCACAGCTCGCAACTAATGTTCATCGCTTAAAATGCAGGGGAGCAACCGTATAACAATAGCCAAAATCTATTGACTCAGCTAGAGCAGTCGCAATTAAGAAAGCGGCCCAACAATGATGACATTGTTGGAAAATGAACCACAAGAAGAGTCAAGAAAATTTTAATGACACCCATTAAAGTGCATTGAAACAACTGTCCCTTCCAACTTAATTAGGAGTACATTTTTTTTTTTGTCCATTTTCAAATCCCAACGTCTATCTTTTCCCACGATCATTATACCTTACATACTACAGTTTCAAGATTTTGAACAACATCATCCCTGCTTCTTTGACATATCCATGGTTGCACCAACTTCCCCACACTCATTTTCCTTCCTAACATACGATTTTGGCAACCAAATACGTACTTAAAAGGACTAGTATTATAGCAAATCAGCATCATCTATTGGGGTACAAGGAAAACATAACCAAAAGACATTAACATTACTTTCTTCACACCTTAAACGAATTAGTACTACATTACAACAACAATAAAATTACCACATTCAGTACTAATACACATTGCAAATATTACTAGATTACAATTTTCACAGCATTTTTGACCACCCTTGTAACATCTACATTTTCTAATATGCGATCATACAATGAGATAACTAAGTTGTACTACAACATAATCAAAAAGGCTGTGAAAATAGAACCCACGTTAACTTAATCCAAAAATCTACCTATTATCATAGTACTAATTAGCAACCCACGCAAAATTCTCTCAGAGGGCGCTATTTTTACACAAGTTGGCTAAGACAACAACAGTTTATTGAGGATCCGTTGGGACTCAAGACTGATAGACACCTAATATCACGTGCGTCGGTTAGAAGTCACGTGACTTCCACAGGCCATGCAAATTTGGGGAGGCAGCAGTCGACCTCACTGAGAAAACACCATTCCAGATCTCCGTGAAGGCTCTAACAATAATGCCATGATAATAAGGCGAATTCAGCTGCAAGAAACAGTTGAGAAGCTCCTTAAGGTCATCCTTCGAGTAAATCTGATTCTCCAAAATCATTTGAAGCATTGACTGTCGGAAGTCAAGATAAGGGTCGTCAGACTCTTTCTCCACAGCCACACTCTCCCCACCAATCCTTCCAAATCCCTGAACGGCCCTTAAACTCTTAATATCCGACTCAGTATCAGATGAATAGTAGGCATTGGTGTCATTCATGTCCGGGGAAAACGTGGTGGTGTTTGTTTCCAAGGAGCCCGAAGAAGAGTAATAATGCTTTGGTTTGTGGTAAGAGTGGGCTGCTTTCCGCCTTGATTTTGGGTGGAATATGTGGGATAGGAGTCTTGGCCTTCTGCAGCTGCTGCAGCCAAGATTCACTGCCACAGAGCTGAGAATTAGCTTCTTCTTGCCGGTTGACATTGGAGAATTGGATGGATTTCTCTAGTAGCCAAGGGATTGAACTGGGATGTACCAAGTGTTAGTATTTTGTTATTTTGTTACTCGAGGAAGCGAGCGAGTGCATAGAACTGAAAAAAAATGGGCGCAGAATCTGATATAAATTCAGCATGTGAGGGTGGAGGGGCCCCCTTCTTGTTGTTTTGGGATTTCTTTAGGCTAACCTGACAGCTATTTCAGACACTAACTTTGGGACAGCCTAATCTGGTTTTCACGAAACAAACTCAGCAAAAAGGAAAATCAAGATCTCTATCTTGTTCCCCTATGTTGGTTTTTTGGGAGGAAAAAAGGAAATTAATTATTGGGCCTTGTGAATGAGGATGAGAAATGTTGGTGTAAGTTTAGACATACCATGGAAAATATATACACGATGCAACTAAAATGAGATCAAAATGGAGTAGCATATAAAAAATGGTAGCGCATGTGTAGGCTTAGAATAACAGTAAGGTATAGAATGAGAAATGTATGGAAGCTGATAAAAGGCAAAAAAAAATTGTATGGAAGCTGACATGACAGTTATTAGGAGGTACGATGATCTAGAGATCCATTAAAAAATAATCATCCCATTTGATTCAGAACCAACTAGTTCCCTTTGGTCAGATTCATTTAACTAGTAGTCTACATTTTTTAGCCGGGGTGATATTTTTTATTTTCATTATTTGATTTGTAAAACGATATTGGATAAGAAGATTAAAGTTGCTATCTCACTTTGGGTTCTGATTGACTATTAATAATTGTTTAACATTTGGTATTTTATTTGGGAGTCTCTATTTGGTATCCTATCACACTCTTCTTGGATCTTGATGTGCTTTTTCATCAAACAATCACATGGATGAGCAAATTGTCTCGTTATATTGGACCAATGCTTTCAATCCTTTGTTGATCTTGTATTCTAGATATTCAAGTGCTATTGAAATAATTGGGGAGATCCTATATACCCATTTTATGGTATAATACTGTTCAGAGAAGTTTTAATTAATAATGTTAGAGTGACTAAAAAATAGGAGACAAATATTTGCTCAATTTAAGACTTTATTATTATTATTATTATTATTATTATTATTATATGGTAATATGATTGTAGGAATTTTTTTAATAATTAATAAAATATATACTAACTCGTTAATTCCATCAGCTACAAAATTTTCAGCTTTACTGCTAAAATTTCTCCTTAACAATGGCCAATTGTTTTATTGTGGAACTATAGAAGGTTGAAATCTCAGGACGCACTAACATATATCCTAATAGCTTTTTTACCCGAACAGAAAAAAGATTACTCAGACTTTAGTATTAATTGGTTTACTGAATCAAAATTCATAATATGCACAAAGTGCAAAATGAATTCTTCTGTCTATTGCATACAACAACATATTCTGGTTTTAATTTAACAGTCAAAAAACTAAAACTATATTATTTTGATTCTTTGATATAGGAAAGCAAAATCAGAAAAGGGAAAAAAAATAAAGCACTGACTTCACGAACGTCTCTGGCTTTTCTCGTTGCAGAATAAGAGGCGAGCAAGACATGATTGTTCATGGTTCAGTACATAAAAAGGAGACAAAGTAAAGCACAAAAGAAACAAGAAAAGAAAAAATGGTGCCCAGCAAGGACGCTTCAATCACAGGTAAGACGAAAGTTTAGAATGGAAAACTATCGCCATGATGTTATTTCAGCCTTGTTTTACAGGCGGTTGCATGCATACTTTTTATTGTTATGCTATCCAGATAATCCAACTCTTGTACTGCATACACAGCTTTAAGTCTCTACCTGTAAAAGTCAGACTAAAATGGTAAGTCACCGGTCAGCGTGAATATGTAATGATCATATGATGCAGAGCTCATCTACAGTCCACAGTCTGATGCAAAGACATCATCTTTTACAATAATTGACTGCTATGCGTCCGTTCATAGCTTCAACAATAAACCAAGACAAGAAATAACTAGCAAGGTACTCATCTTTTGTGCCAACTGGTGTTGCTCATTATGCTTTGCTATCGGGTTCTTGTCCACATTCGTGGATGAAAGACCAAAAAGCACATAAACCAGATTCTTGATTCTTGATTCGTGGATCAAAAGACGAAATAGGTGAGTGTGCTGGAAAAATGGTATCATCCGGGCCTTCTGAAAAACTTGAACCAGACTTACTTTCTTCTCTGTCCAACTTCGCCTACCAAAGTTTTCCATTACTTGCCCACTCCTGTCGGGCTTTGGGCTGAGCTGGGAACTAAACTATGTTCATAATTTTCAACTTGGGTTAAGTGTATTAAGGGGCTGCGCACTTGTCATGTTGACAAGACTCGCACATAAATATTGGGTTAGCCCAGTGAGGCGCCAGTGAAATATTGAAGATCTCTGTAAGGCTCTGGTACTGTGAGAATTCCAAACCTCCTAGTTCTATTTCTCTACCCTCTTGTTTAGAAAAGAAAAAATTATAATTTTGTTATCAAATATGGTGTATCGATATTTTTAGTTTTAAGGTTTAAACAAAATCAAATTTGGTATCAAGGGTGTGTTTGTTTGGACTGAAAAGTTTTTTGGAAAATATTTTCTACAACTTCTGGTGTTTGGCTATATTAGAGAAAGGGAAAATTTTTTACTGTGGAAGTTTTTTTTCCTCAATTTAACGGAAAACAACTTCAGTAAAAGAGTTACTGAAGTTGTTTTCTTCAAATGTAGCTTGCTCACCTTCGGAAGAAAACCCAGCAGTGACGGTTTAGGAACACGGATGCTGTTGCATATGGTGGGCCAGTGGGTGCGGAAGTTTGTGGGGATAAATATTTTCAAAAGTTTAACCGAACATTGGAAATTTGATGGGAAAATCTATATTTTCTTGGAAACTATTTTCTCAGGAAAAAAATTTTCATTGAAAATCTTTTACATTGAATCAAACGGACCCCAAATGTCTTAAATTTTTAACACATTTAGTCCTATTGGGGTAGTTTTAGTCCCTAAAGTTTGAATGAAAATAAATCTAATATCAAATATTTTAATTTTTTAGTACATCTAGTCCAATTCACTGATTTTGTCATCAAATATTACAATTTTTTAGCATTTCTAGTCCAATTCACTGGTTCTGTCATACTCTTACCATAATCCAGTCAAGTGATACTACCAATTACCAAATTTAAAAAAATTAAAAAATAAAAACTTAATCCATAATTTGTAATTAAATTCGATAATTTGATTAATTAGCCTTTACTCAAAAAGAAATTAAAAAATATAAAAAGCTAATAAACTTAGAAAAAGCTTAGATCTTCATACATGAAATCAGCTATTTACCCATTCTCTCTTATTCTTCACTCCCACACACTCTCTCTCTTTGCTTTTAAAAGAAAACCCTAAAACCGTACTTTGAAGACAAATTTTGCTCTTCAATATCTCTAGAAAATTCATTTAGAAAATGTTTGACTGTTTATAATTATTATTCGAGACACAGGAGATGAAATAAGTAGCAAATTGAAGAGTATACTTTTTTAAAAATTTGGTAACCAGAACACGAGTATCATGTGACCGAATTTCAGTAAAATTTTGGCAAAATCAGTCAATAGGATTGGATGTGCTAAAAAATTAAAATACTTGATATTAATTTGTTTTCATTCAAACTTTAGGGACTAAAACTGCCTCAAGAGAACTAAATGTGTTAAAAAATTAAAACATTTGATACTCGATTTATTTTTATCCAAACTTTAGAGACTAAAACTGTCGATGCCCCAAACATTAGGTACTAAACTATAATTTTCTCTTTAAAAAATTCTTATATTGATTTTAGTTCACGCCTTTACTTGTAACACTATGGTTCGAGGACATAGATTGGTTTATCTAAGAATTTCCCTCATTTGTCCTCCTCTTACACCAAAAACAAAAGGCACATGCATAGAGGAGTTCAAATCATCCGTATCTCCTTCATTCCGTTTCTCTGCTCTTAAGTATGTGTAACTGTGATCCGTTTGCCTATTTAATTGTAACAACTTTTCCAGTCAAGTTCTTATCGACTTGTATTGATGTTAATTTTCTACTTTTTTGGTAGCTAAACACTAACCGAAACCTCAGAAATTGAGTGAAAGCTACCTATACAAAAGGGGGCTGGTCTAATTTATATACCAAATTCATAAATTAAGGATATTAGGATTTCCTTAATTCCTTAGCTAAGCCAGTGCAATTATTGGGTATTGATTGTAATATTTGTATGTATACGCATCCCACACGAGCACAATCTCTTGAATGATGCGATGAATCAAGGCTAAGGAAACAAAGAGTCCCACCATTGATGTTCGAGAAACGAAACTTCCATATTTCCTAACTGCCACCATAATAAAACAAGGTCATCGATGCTGACTTTATACTATTCTACGACTTCTAATGCATTCCACTATCTTGACCAAAGCAAACTTTATTATCGAACTAGAATATGTAAATAAGCTGATTCCATGATTTGGTTAATAGTTGAACTAACATAACTACTCTTGGTCTTGCATAAATGGATTAGCACCATTACAGTTAATTTTCATTTTTCTGATAATTTTTAGAAAGGGAGGACATATCCAAGTTTACAAACTAATAGTCGATATATCTATTCATCTCACATAATCAACTAAAGTCCTTTGTTCGTAATTATAGTAGGTCATAACATTTTATCTAATTGGACAAGGACCCCTCAAGACTTGAGTGTTTTAATGGGAAAAATATTGGCTGCTGATCAGTCCATTATTGTTTGTTATGTGGAAGCTTTACTGGTAATTTGTCCAAGACGTTGAACGCATTCAACTGTGGCCTCAATTAATTATTGTTATGAAAGTACTTTTTAGGCTTTAGCAATGAGTTCGTTGTTTCCCACTTTCCTGTCAAAAACAATTTGCTCGTGGACTGATGTATATGTTGGTTTTAATTAGTACTAACATTTGGTCTTTAGGAATTATTTTTATATGCTTCGAATTGCATTATTCGTACTCACATGTCACCGTCTATAACAATAAATTGTAATTGTAGGATGGACTAAATGGACCTGATAATACAAAAAGGACTGGCAAGAATGGATTTTGAGGTTTGCGTGAGTTGTTCTAACTTTAGCAGCCTTAGTATGAATTTCATTTCGAAAGGACCATTAGTTTTTAGGAAAGAGGCAAACAAAAAGCCCAGAAAGAGCGATGGTGTATGAACTAGTATTTTCCCCATATAGCACTGGCGATAATCACAAATCAAAAAAGTGGCACTTGATTGCAGAAAATGGGAGAACTTTCCTAACAAGTTTTCCTTGTAGATTATTCAAAAAAACATACAGTTTAAGAAGATTTAAAAAAGGGCACGGTTGCTTTCAAATTCTTCAACTGCCATCCCTTCACAATGAAAAAGAAAAAGGGTCAAATTCGTATATTGCATAGTGCATTTTGCAATCGCACACAACCTAGGTTTGATCGGTAAACTATCTTCAAACATAGCTAGAAAAGAAATTTGCCCAATCCACAAGCAATAGGGAAACATCAAGGTGAAAAGCACCAAAAGGCAAACAATTGCAATTGGCATGGCCGCATTAGATCCCGAATCATGGCCTACTTTTTGTTTGTTGTTAAAAAGAAAAGGCACTTCTTGTTTCATGATAACTACTATCCTTGCAACAGAAGCATTTGTTTCAATCTCAATCCTCACAGTAAAACAAAATAAGAACTCCTTCACTGATCGGAAGAAATTAAATGCTTATACGCTATTCAAGATTTTCAATAGAATCCAAAATGTTTGTTTGTTACTACCTTCTCACTTTGTTATTTTGCCCTGGAAAATTTTGACACAATATTTTGGCTGAAACAAATTACTGAAATCACAGTTGCATAATAGAATTTGATACAAAAGGCTATTATTAGTCTAGGCGCTTAGCCAAGTATGGTATTCAGCCTTAACCTGAAATATTGCGTGAAAAAAGTTTTAAAAGTTGGACAAACTACAAAGTTGAAAGAAAAAATTACTCGGTATCTTTCTTGTCCCATACAATTCAAATGTTCTGTAGTCAAAAAAGACTTGCAGATCAAGCAGATGAAGTAGACAATTTGCATTTAAATCCTATGCAGCATCAAATTTGAGGTCTTAGAACTATTCTAATGTCTTAGAACACAAAACAATTTCGCGTCCAAATATTTTTGACCCCTTCTCCATCAAAAATTTTGAGGTCAGAGTTGAATGATTCTCCTTTTCACTACAGGTTCAATACATACCAAATTTTAATAGTATGCCACACCTTTTGCTTCTCCGAAAATTCCCAGATTGAACCCAGTTCGGCGTTCGTGAATTGACAAATATGTCCTTACCAAAACATAGTTATATATATAATAAATCCGTTCCAAGAATCCCAAGGAATCTACTTTTACTCAAATCATTTTGTTCTTTTCTTTTTTGCAGCACATTCACTGAAATTATTGCGTGTAAAACATTGAGAAGGCGTCCATGGCAAGAAATCCCCTTAAAGAAAGCTTCCTCACCCAATCAATAATGCCTCTTTCTTCTAAGTTTCACTAATTAAAACATCCAACTCGCTCATATATATATAAACTCAAGCACGTCCATCATCCAATTAGTCGTTTTTAGTTTTATAGTAAAGCTTATTTTTATCTAGAGTATCCAAATTAAGCATCTCCTTTTAAAATATATATATCTGAATCAAGTCCTATATAGCAAACTTCTACTTCCTCCCTTCTTACGTTTCTGTCAGTTTGTTTTCAATCTTCAAACACCCGGAAAACACAGAGGCTCTTCCTTTGCATCAGGGTAAAATTAACAACCCCATTTTTTTGTCAAGAATCTCCTATCTTTATCATTTTCTCTTCATTTTTTTCAGTTTCTTGAATTGCTATTAATGGGATGATGTCTTGCGGTTTTCTTTCTATCTTTCTTCTTCTTCTTCTTCTTTTCCCGTGTTTCTGATCTTGTTTCTTTTCTTCTTTTTTTTTTTTTTGTTTTTTTTGGATGGGTATTTGTAAGTGCAGTTGCTGATTCCGTCAACCATTTGATCTTTCCTGGTGTCGGATCACAATCTTGGTGGGGTGCAATTGCTTTTTGGCTGTAGCTTCTACGCCTACAGTTCATTGAAGGTTTATCTTTTACATTTCTTATTCTTCTTCTCAACCTGAATGCTGGTTTTCATGTTGAATTCTTGTTATTGTTGTTTCATGGTTATTGAACCATTTGATTGGGATTATGTGGGTGTTGCAGGAAATTGGAAGGCTTTGATTTAAGTAAAGATGTTGGGAGAAGTCATCACCGGAATTTTAGTGTATGTTGTCTGAGATCCAATTCTTTTCTTTTTTTTTCTGGCACTATTTCATTGATTCTCTCTGTTTTTGCCTTTTGTTCTTTTGTTTTAATTTTTTTTATTCTTTTACTTTTTGGAACTTGTTTGAACTGGTATCCCTGAGTAGTTGCCTTAAAAATAATGATTAAATAAAATTTGCTGACAAATAATGGCAGGTTGGTTCTAGGATATGCTTACCCTGCCTTTGAATGTTTCAAAACCGTGGAAAAGAACAGAGTAGAGATTGAAGAACTCCGGTATTGGTGTCAATATTGGTAAGATGTTCAATCCCAAATTTTACTTTCTTTTTTTTTCACCCCTAATTACTACTATGATTTTTGACCGTCTAGTAAATGTATATAGCCTAGCAGTCCCCACAATTGTTACTGAGTCGTACCCATTTGGTTTAGTACTGTATGAATGTAGAGTAAAAATAAAAATAACAAGAACGTAGAGTTGTTCTAGCCTCTTTCTAATCACATATCTTATTTAAGAAGTCAAGTTTCCTTCATTAGTGGAGTCGAAAGGTATCCAATGATTAGTAGTTCTTATGAGCAGGCGGCAAAGTGAAGAGCACATGCTCATTATTGGGAATAGTTGCACTTAAAACTGTTTGAAAAAGACATTAACATTATACCCATTAGCCCAGTTATATTGAGAAAGTGGCCATCTTATGAACAAATAAGCATGCTCTATTCATTTAACTAAACGACATCATTTGTTTTCGAATGTTCCAATCTTGAGAACTAGTTTCAATTGGATTTCGGCCTAAACCACAGGCTATATAATTGGTAGCAAGGAAAAGTAGATGCGCTGTTATTTTTAATCCTCATTTTTGCCCGGGTAATGAGTTGTCAGAAATTTTTTAAAGGTCTGATCTGTTAATAGAATTTTTTTAGTATAATTAAATGCTCGTATAATCTATATTGCAACTATGGATGTAAACTTCAGTTAATCATGCGCTGATCTACTGGTACATGATTGCAGGATACTCGTGGCAGTGGTCACGATTTTGGAGAGAATTTGTGATATATTTGTATCATGGTATGTAAGCCTGCCTCCAATTTTTCATTCAAATATATCACAATCTTGCTTTTGATGTTTGTGCCTGTCTTCGGAAGTTTTTAACTATTTTAATCTTTTCCAGGTTACCCATGTACTGGGAGATGAAGTTGGCTCTGTTTATCTACTTGTGGTATCCAAAAACGAAGGTAGATTGGAGTACAACTGAGTTGATTTAGTCTTTCAAAAAACTGTCAGAACAAGGTTCTCTAATATGAAGGAATTTTTTTCACAGGGATCTGGCTATGTCTATGATACCATATTGAAGCCTTACATGAGTAAGCATGAGACGGACATCGATAGAAATCTACTAGAATTCAGGGCCAAAGCTTGGGACCTGCTGGTTTATTACTGGGAAAATTGCACGCAGTTGGGACAGACAACAGTCTTCCAGGTTTTTGATTACTTGGCTACTAATATTGGAAAGCTTCGACAGCCCAGCTTACGGGTAACAACAGTACTAGCCTTCAATCAAATAACATGCTTGATGCATAACCTATAAATTTTATCTATCTCGATCCTTTGACATGCCTTAGTTGCTTCATCCTCTGATTTTCAGTTTTCTCCTCGTTTTTGCCTTTTTGGCATTTTAACTTCAACGCATATTACAATTAGTTTAAGTCATACACTTCCTAGTCACGATAACTTGTTGGCACATTTTAAGAATTCAATTATAACCGCTAATTAACTTTAACGGAAAACCTTGTACTTAAAAAAAAAAAAAAAAAAAAAGAAAACCCTTGTACTTACTTTTTTTTTTTTGAGGAAAAAAAAAAATCTTGTACTTACTTTTATTTTTGTCACACCTATTGCACATCCCGTGTACGATTTCTGACCCACAAATTTCACTGTGTTTACCACTGTAGAGATCTCAAAATCAAGAAACTCCCCCAGCTCCTCCAAGCACGCTACCGGCTGCCCATCCAAATTCTAGCACGACCCAGTCAGCAGGTGGAATATTCAGGAGGCACAAGCAGCCGCCATCCGACAAGAGGCGGTCGCCACTACCCCCATTTACCGCTCACCGCTCCGTTACCCAGCCCACCTTATCAGAGTCGGTACAAGTCCATCTCCGCGACCAAACACACTTTGTCCGAACTGAGGAGCCGTCCGAGATCGATATGGATGTGGATATGGATATGGACCTTGATAATGGGTCAAGCCCAACACAGTATTCAGAACAAAATCAACCCAATTCGAACCACCGCTTTATGGCCCCCCTCAAATTTAGGCGACCCAAAGGCTCTCATTAGTCATGAAAATTGTCTAAACAAAAGTCCTAGATAAGAAAAAGACAAGAAATGAAACGAGAAATTCTTGTATAAAAATGTCCTTTTTTTTTTTGGGTTTTGATTATTTAATTTGTTTTGTGTTATTTTTCCATCAATGATCAAACCTTTGGATTTCTATTTTTTTTTTTTTGACAATTGCGAAAAAGAGGAAAGAAAACTCACCTACTCAACTCCAATTGAAAGGAAAAATAGAGATTAAGCATAAATTTAACCTCACAAATCCATTTTAAAAGCCATGGTAATTTTTAGAAGAGCCGATTGGATTTGCATTTTTTTCCCCAAATTTTGCTATTACATCATAACTATAAAATTAAAAAAAAAAAAAAGAGAGGCAAATTAGGTGTGAACATAGTACTAAAATCCTCAATTGTCACATGACCCACAACCAATAAAAGCTCGGACCAAATTTTTGCCGGGTCGTTATCTGAAGCTCCGAGTCCGAATGGCCCGGAGCAGCCAATCAACGGCGTGATTAAGTCTCCGAAAAATGTGGAGACGGAAGAAGTCTCGAAAAGCAGCGAATAATGGGTTCTTGAGGAGTTGTAATTTATTCCAGAGGCGGTGGAGGAAGCTGCGGGTGGAGGAATCCGGGGAGGTGGACATGGGTTGGAGGTAGGCGCAGGCGGCCTGTTTGACCAGGCGATTTTTTATGGAAATTTCGGAGCCTGTCTGGGAAGGAGGGTTGGACTTGGGTGAGTTGACTGACGTGGACGGGAGGAGGTCCTTCAAAGAAGTATATGAGATGGGCTTAACTGAGATGACGTCAAAATCACCCGGGAATGATGATGAAAAAGGAGACGACGTCGTAGCAGCGACGGCGGACGAGCAAGAGTCTGAGGATTGATGGTGAAGGCTAGTGGGGAGGCCGAGAGGAATCACTACTGGTGTAGAAATGGAGTTGCGGAGGCGGAGGAGGTAGCTTTTCTGAGATGTTGGTGGTGGAGCTGACGCGACGTCGTCCATGGCCAAGACCTGAGCTTTCTGTTTTCCCTTTTTTTCCAAAGAGAACAAAGAGCAAGTGGCAGAAACTAGTCACTAGAGAAAGAAAAGGAGTTCTGAGTGGAATTTTGATGTGGATTTATTGCGGAAAGAGTGGCGGCTGCTGTAGCTTTGTTTTCGGGGTAATATTACGCTGTTCAGCTACTATTGGTGTTCCTTTTTTTTTTTTTTTTTTTGTGGAGCAGCTACTATTGGTTAATGGTACAAGTGATACAATTATTGGCCTATACATTATGTACAATAGAAATTGACACTTTCTTCTTAGCTTTTTCATTGCAAAGCCAATGCAAATAGGATGTTGAAAACATTTTATGCCATTTATCATTAATCGATCAGTTTGTTCAAGTGTAAATTCAGTAGCAAGAATAAGCAAATATTTTTTGCGAGGTAATGTTCGGGATTAGAGCCGCTAGCTTTTGGCCAACCGTGTGTGTTGTAGAATTTAGAACTAGCAAGCAAATATTCAAATGTATTACAACCATCAAAATCGCAACATTAAGCAACAAAAATGCTGATACATCAGATTGGATGTGCACGCAAATCTTACAAGAGAGACATGGAGACATGGAATCAACGAAGTTCTAGTATTATGCTTTCTCCCAATCATCCTTCCAAATTTCAAATGGGGTTTCTTTTACAACTGTAAAATTCAACGAAAGAAGCGGGTGAAGCTTAATAAAATTGAAGTAAATCATCTAACTTTAAATGTGTAGTCTAGCACATGACCATCGCATGAAGTCATTCCACTTTGAGCATTTAGATTTCTGAAGCGAACTTCAGACACTTTTATTGGTCCTCTATACCAGAGAAGCACGCAGATGAATCAGCTGTACAAAATCAAATGTTGCCTGGATTTTACTACTGCTATCCTCTTTTTAAGTTCCTTGCCACACAGGTTCATCCTGCAAACCGTCTGCATCTCTTTAAGCAACTCGAGCAACAAATCCCCTGGTGAGGTGGACACGAGTTTCCAAATCCAACTCACTACATAAAATTAGATCACCTAGGTGGTGCATTTGCAGCCGGAAATGATATGTCAACAACACCAGATGGAGGTGTCTGTGGCTGCTCACTGGTATCACTCATTCCAAAATCCTCGTTAAGCACATTTATCCCATCCCATTCAACCCCAGCTGTCGTTGAAGTCAGAGAATTGAGCATGAATTGAGCATTTAGACACAGAAGTATAATATTTACCATGCAAAACTACACAACCATTTAAAAGAAGTGATACCATCTGACTTCCACATGTCTGTGATGCTAACAGCAGCATCTGATAGAAGCCAGTAATCTGCATCGTCCTGAGAAAGCAAAAGCATCAGTCGTATATTCTGGCACAAAAAGCACAATTACTGGGACAAAAGAAAATTCAACACCACAATTACTAGGACGAAAGAAAATTCAACACACTAAGTTCAAGAGAAATTTAAGTTATTTTGTTAATTCATTCTAGCTTATACCAAAAGCAAACCAACAGAAACTATATTGAGTACAGATTAAGGCTAAAACATCTGGAGCAGCTAGCATAGATGAACCATCTAGAAATAGCTGAAAATGAAGTAGAAGTAGGAGGTGGCCCAGGAGGGAAAGGGGGCAGAGGGTGGGGGGAGCAGGTATTAAGAATCACTGAATGTAAAATCTAATGGAAATATGATAAATGCCAAGTGAACTTGTTACAAAATTTTTAGGAGATCTGCTCATGTTTGTGATTAATGAGTCTGCTGTTGAATCAAAGCTGCAAAATTTCTCAAGCTCTTAGGCAAGAAAGAAGTTGGTAACATAATTATTTTAAATAAAGGCAAAGAAGAGATGCAAAATCAAGTCCCTGGAAATACTAACAGTTGCTTATTTTAGTTATTTAACCCCATTGCAGACAACCTTACCGAAAAAAATAGAAGTTAGTTCTTACAATAAACTAGCGTGAGAAATGAATGAGTAGCCTAACTCACATCAACCTCTGAGGGGATAATTTTCATCATTCCTCCAGCATAGTCGTGTGAAGCATCAAGTTCTGCAGTCATTCTTGTATCCTTCTGTGCTTGTGCTCTTACCACCAGCCCAGTCTTTTCAAGAACATGTGTCTCTGCTGCTGGATTGTCATTTGAACCTGAACTTGAAGCTGGTGGATACCTCATTGATACCTCACCACCATTTACATCCTCAAATTTCTCCTCAAATTGGCTGAAAGTGGTAAAAATTGCAAGATCAAAATCTTAACCAAAACTGAGAAGAACATTCATCTTAAGAATTTGGGAAAGTCAAAAAAATTACCCAACAAGATGGACATCAATGGGCCCCATTGTGCTTCTGAGGATTATACTGTACCTCCTTTGTGGATAATCAACAACCTGTATACACACAATGAAGTTACTTGAAGTATAAAACATGTACATTAGAGCCTAACATGAAGTTCTCTTCCAGGTTTTACCTCATCAGGATCTGAGACTTCTAAAGTGGTACCATGTGGAGCTTTAATGGCTATAAGAGTTTCATTCTGCCATACAAATGATGAATTATTACTTCCATGGAGAAACTTAAGCATATTAATTTGCAGCATAAAAGTAGGAAAGTATTTCTGTTTTATTTTTCTTACAAATGCATTGATGGGACGTTGCCACACAACGGAAGAGAAAAAAAAAAAAAAAAAAAAGAGTACCTGAAAGCAAGGTAAGCTCTTGATATCCTCTTCAGTCACAAAAAGCCATCTATAACAGTTAAAGAGTTGAAAACAGGTGTTAGTCATGAAAGAAATTTTGCAAACTAGGTTCAAGAAATGTAATCAAGAGTAGGAGGACAAATTACTTCTGATTATTTTCATCTTCACTCAAATTCCTCAATCTTTCTTGCATCTCTCTGTAACAATCCTAAGCGTCAGCATGATATGACAGCCTTCAGAAGCACAGTTTGCTTAAAAAGATAACAAACTACACAACCTGATGCGATCATCTAATCTTTTTTCTTCCATGGAAAGATTCTCAACTTCTGCCTGCAGACAAGGATTATGAACTGCAATCTGATTAAAGATCAATGTCCAGGTAAATTTGTTTCTGACGATATCGACAATAAATACTGATACTTAAGGCAAGAGGCAACTCAAGGCAAATGATGTCTTCCATAAACTTATCAAAAGAAGGAAAATGCAAAATGTGTTGTAGTTTAGTAGGTTGTAATACCTGTAACATAGAAGCATTATTTTCCACTTCATCTGGAGTTGATGCATCAAGGCCCCTAACGAGTCAATTTAGGAATTCCCATGTCAGTTGTGAAAGCTTCGTATTGCTTGCTAAACTTCAATCTGATGAGGCAGAAAAAAGAGAATGCCAAAATGTCCCATGTCTGAGTAAAAGGGGAAAAACATTACTTCCAGCAGATTCTGTTTTTCAGCTTCTTTTCTATTAGACCAATTCCTTCAAGAACATTTGTTATGTCATATATCCGTCTTTTTTGCACCTGTAACACCAGGATCTTAGTTAGAATCAGACTACATATAAGACATATAATGATCACAGAGATAATTCACCTCCAATGTTTCAGCTGCCTTATTCAGATCAAGAATGCCATCCTCTGCCTGCTTTGTCAAGTTGATGAATTTTTTTGTTAGAAGACCTGAAAGTCAACCACAATGTCAAATGTCTCATGCTACTGGCTTTTGTACTATGCCGTTTCATTTGACACAAAGAGAAACGTACCCAAAGAGCTGTCATAGCGGCAGGTGCCTGAGGGAGTAAGAGGAACAGGAGCACCTACAATTATACAGAGTTATCCTGTCACTAATCATATGCATTTTTCAACAGATTTGAGTTGGTACAAAACTAACAGACATGCTTACTAACTACTTTCAGTTGATCCCAACGTTGCATAAAAGTGAAATACTTCAGTATAAACCATGTTAAAGCAATCAAACTTAAGAATCAAACTCTTTTCCCAGTGGAATCAATAACGCATTTCTGGGAAACAAATCTCACCGGCATTGGACAAAGGGATTGGCAGCCCATACATGTCCCCTTTTCTGACCTTTGATCTACTATACATACTTACTTCCTTGGCAGAAACAGGAGCACAGACGGGGCTACTAACCATGCAGGCATTCCCAGGACTAGCAGCCCAGTCTGCAGATGAAACTTCATGATAAGCTGTTCCGGTCTTCCGTTTTATTGGCTGAGGAAACATTAGCAATTACATGAGATGGATAACAGAATCTTCAATCAAGATTAAAGAAAAATAAAAAAGAAATATTAATGAAAACTCAGTATAAAACCTCAACTAAAATGACATTCGTGATCAAGGTTATTGTAATAATCAAAAAGACTAGTGACAGTATATGCTTTAGTGTAAACAATTGCGTGACAAAGAAGACTATTAAATGACAACAATTAGGAAGCTACCTATTTTCTTATCCAATTCAATAGCTGGAAACCTTGAGCTGTATTCAAGAAGATTTTATCCAACAACTTTACAACTTCAGCAGTATAATTTCTCATTTCGCTACAGGAATGATGGTTTCTCAACTCTTGATTTTTTTTAATTTCTCATCCCTAGTGCTGATACAGATTGTAAAATAGACAGGGCTGCTTGATTAAACAAGTCTACACAGTCAAAATCTTCAACCTACAATCGCATTGTACAGAAAATTATCTAGAAAAATACAGCAATTCATACTCATTATAATCCTAGATAGTATTCAATCTCCTTTTTTTTTTTTTTTTTGTGGGACGGTGGAAATACATACGGGGAGCAAGAATGTGAGGTTTTAGCATCCAACCAGAAAGTATCAATGAAAACCCAAATACCGGTTTTATTAAACAACTAAATCTACTACATGTGCTTAGAACGGAACTCACGGGAGATTTGACAGCGATAGCTTCGGCGTCGTGAATCCGTACTACATCGGCCGCGGCGGAGGGAGAGCCAGCTGGGTTGGAGAAGAGGTGGTAACCCTCGGGAGGAACGAAAGGCAGCTTCATAGATGAGAAAGGTAGATGTCGCTTGATCGGCAGTGGAATCTGGCGTCCGCCGTTTGCCACCCCTCTTGACGGAGCTTGACTCGTAGACATATTACAGTTATTATTTACTTTTTTTTCTTTTGTCCAATTAATAAATAGCAAAAATTGAAGACATTTCCAGGTGGTATAATTGATTAGATGCGCGTCTGGAAACTTGGTCTGGGAAGGTGGCGGGTAGTTTTAGTGCGTGTAGTGTGTGAGAATGAGGAGGAAAGTGTGAGTCGTGGGGGATGGGGGTATACATATTTAGGTAATATCATGAGAAAATAGAAGAAAGGAGGGAAGGGAGGGAAGTTTGGGTTCGGATAGATGTGGAGGGAAGTAGAGAAAAAGGAGTCCTCAACGTGAATGTTGTGGATATGGTCCTCGTACTTTTTGTTATTATGATTGTACCCAGGAACGTTTTACTCTCTCTTTTTTTTTTTTTTTTTTTTTTTTGTGGAGGGAAACCAAGTAGGGAGCTTCAATCCACATCACACTAAGGGCATCCACAACGGATTATACTCTGCAGAGTGTAATCCATATGTCACATCATAAATCTACTAAAACCGCTTCCATTATACCATCAGTTATTAATGAATTATACCATATACAGTATAATAAAATTGACCCACAATTACATATTTAATTTAATAATTCGCAATATATATCTCGTAAATAAATAAAATTTTGTTAAAAATAATTTCATTATTTGTGAAAAATAATTTATGGGCTTTAATTGAAGTACACGCTTTCTAATTTTTTTATTTTTTTAAAAATATTATTATTAATTTTTTGCTTTCAATAGTATATTTTTTCCCTAAACCTCAAAAATAATTTGGGTAATTTTGGTGGTTTTGATTTTGTGTAGAGGATGAATTTTCTATAAATTTTTTTAGAACTATTAAAATCCTCATCTATAAAGAAAAAATATTGGGACTTTACAAGATTAGATAAGAGATTGAAGAAAATAAGGTAGAGCTAGAGAAACGATGCAGTAAAATAGAAGAAGTGATGGAGTAGGAGATTGAAGAAAATAAATACAGTAAGAGAAATAAATGGAATTGGATAAATGATTGAGTGGGAAGACCCACTTTCCACCTCTTCTACTTTCATTACGCGTGTAGTGGATGTGATACGTATAATATGGATGAAACTCTCACAATGGTAGTGGGTTTAATATATATGTGTAATAGAGGGTATTACACCCTTCATTATACTCCATTTTGGATGCTCTAAGCGAGTACCAACAAAATTTCTTAATTTAGTTTGATGTTTATTTTATAAATGTCTTTTTCTAGTTTTGGGTGTAATTATTATAGAAAATTAATATAAATATATTAAATTTTATGGTTTTTATTGATAAATCTGTAAGAAATAATGTTTACATAAATACTAATTACTTTTAACGATTTTATGATTGTACCTAGGAAATTTGAAAAATTTTCTCTTTTTGTTTTTCTTTTAAGGAGAAAATTCAAATGCTTCGACCCATTAAACACTAAGCAAATACCAACAAGGATGCCTAATTTTGTTTAATGCGTATCTTTTGTGCATGCTTCTTCTATCTCTGTGCATAATTACTGTTAGAAGGATAGCATAATCGTCATAATAAATAGTTTTATTTACCAATCTCTTATATGGTGAACATAAAGTTTTTATAATCATCGTAATAATTAGTTCAAATATGTTCAACGTATAATTTGTTCAATACTACATAAATTTTGTGATGATTGTGTGATTTGAAAATGTTGACTAAGTGATCAATACAAATAACAAATTAGGCAAACAAAATATGAAAGTCGGACTTTCTTGGTGTTGCTAGAGCTCAAAATTTGAAGCTATTGGGTTTCAAAGCTGACGAACCTGTAGCAATTGGCTTTCTAACTTGTGGGGGGCTGTTTTCTTATAAAGCATATAAAGGGGCATTTTCATCATGAATTTTTTTTTTTTTGAGGAATTCATCATGAAATTTTAACCGTTGCAACAAGGCTGCATTTTTATCAAATCAAAATGTTTCAAATGTTACACGAATGGAGTATACTGAAATTGAGGATAAAATGAGTAGAATAAAATGTTAGGGGGTAAACTATAATTTTGACTAAATGCTAAGAAGAGTTCCAAGAGCTAACCCTAAGGCTTATCATGCTTGTTTGTAAGTGTCTTACTCCTGGTTCCGGAAAACTACAATTAACTTTGTTTCAACTCATGTTAAGTAGTGACATTCTTCAATATAACCATTAAATTTACTATTAGTTTGGTTCAAAAGTCTCAATTACTATCATTATGAATATCATTAATCCTACCATGGGTATGAATTTTGAAAATTTCTCTCAACATATTTTGTTTAGTAATGGAATGGATGTCATTATAAAACTAATTGTTTGGTCTGCAATGACAAGGAATGATTTTTCAAATAAATTTTAAAAATTTTAAATCATTTTTTTAGTATGTGTATATGCACACACACACATATAGTTAAGATTTCTTATTTTGTATTTTTTTAAAGAAAACCTCTTAAGGGGCTTCTTCAATTTTATACAAATTTATGCTTTAATTTGAGTTTTATGCAAATGATAACCTAAAAAAAAAGTCATTTTTTTAATTTCAGGTTTCCACCCTTAATCGAAAAAAGTTAATGAATTTGTTATAATAGTATTTTTGAAAAAATCATAGAGATCTCAATTAATCACTTTTATTCCGATTGAAGAATAGTAATAGTTAATTTTTAAATATTAATAATAGGCATCAGTCATCTAATCTATGATTCTCCTAAACAAAACACCCCTGTCTAGTTTCAAAAGCCAAACACAAAGTATTGATTCATGATTTCTCAAAAAACAAAAAAGCATTGATTCATGAAAAAGTGGCATAATAATGAAACATATAATAATTACTCATGTATTGGAATGCTCTATTAAAACCAAATTAGAAAAGATTAAAAACCAGTAAAAAAAGGGAGTTGAAAAAAAGGAGGAAAAAAAAGGCTTACAGTTTCCTGGCATGTCCTAAACGGAAAAAACGACAGATGGCCCACCATCTATTTATCCGCAGCTCAGTCAGCCACATCCGCTCCTCATCAGTCATCCCTCCTCAGTCCCTAGTCCCCTTCCCGCACTGCTCCAAAATCCAGTACTCCACAACCTTCTATCAGTACTTGAGAGGGAGCCATCTCAAAAAGCTTCCTTCCTGATTCTTTTATCATTTTCCATACATTTCAATGGCCTGCTCAGCAGCTTCAACTGCCCTGCTTTCATCATCATCGACATCCCCAAACCCCACAAGGCGGCCTGCCATTTCCATTTCCCCCAAATCTTCTTTATCCTCTCAAACCGTATCCATTCCTTCCTCTCTCAGCAAGTCATTCTCCTCCTTATCCCATTTCACCCGTTCCTTCTCCTCCCGCTCTTCTGCCACCAAAGGGCGTAGCTTCGTTGTCCGAGCAGTAAGTTTTAGATGGTTCAGCTTCAGTTTTTGCTATATTGTCTCGGTTGGGCTCGTCAAAAAATGCAATTTTTGTTTGTGGGTTGAAGGGTTTTTTAGTTTTTCTTTTTTTTTTTGGTCATTCCTTCTGCTGAAAAGTAATTTACTTTGGGGTGTATATATTCAGTACCATTTAGGTACTATCAGTTTTGGTTGTTTATATTTTTTATTGCACATTTTATTTGCATCAGATGCTTGTTATCTTCTCATAGCTCTTTATTTTTTATTTTTTGGTAAAATGAATTCCTTGCGGTGAATGCAGAATCACATTTGTTTGGAGAAAATAATAAGAACAAAAAATATGGAGTGTCTTTGTGACGGTTTCATATGTGGATTTGTTGCTCTCAACTGCTTTAGCGTAGTTTCTTGATGCGCTACTGGGTGAATTTGTCACCAAGACATTTTGCTCTGTTGGTCAACAATTCTATGTCCATCTATTGTCTATTTTGAAGAGCAGAAACTGAAGCAGCAAGCACTACCCTATAAAATAGAAAAGCTCCAAAGTAGATTTTTTTCCTGTCCAATATACTTCTTTTGATATGATAAGGAAACAGTCCTTCCAAATTTAGCTTCTTACACGGGGAAAAAAGAACATCCCGTCGATGGTTACAGAATATCATGATAATTTTTGTTGTCAATTTTTCTTCCTAGGGAAAACAGAATTGGCCGATGTTTCACATTCTTATCTTCTTTTCAATCATTTTCTGTTCATTGATCTGTGTACCCGAATACTGATACTTGCAACAGCACCTTAACTTATTACCGAAATTTAGAGCCCGTCAATATTGTTTTGATGTGTAACTTTTTTGTCGCAGAGTGAGCTTCCACTGGTTGGAAATCAAGCACCAGATTTTGAGGCAGAGGCTGTTTTTGATCAGGAATTTATTAAGGTGAAATACATGATAGAACAGCCTTCAAAATAGGTTCTTCTTTGTGTGGCCAGGAATTCTTCAAATCACTTGTACTTCCTTATCTGAATAATTTTTACTTGCACTCATAGCCTTTTACTGCAAATACATCACAGTTTGATTTGAAAATAATAGTAAAGGCAGTGCAGTTTATGTTACCATACAATTGACAGTTGCTCATTCCGCATGTGCAAATAATGACATGGTTTTGACCTTTGCACTTGTAGTTAATCAATCTTTGATAAATTACTCTTGCAGGTTAAACTTTCCGAATATATTGGGAAGAAATATGTAATCCTTTTTTTCTATCCACTGGACTTCACATTTGTTTGCCCAACTGGTGAGTCTAACAATAGGCGGGAGATATATGCTATTTTTAGCATTTGCTGATCATAAATACAACATGCTAAATATGTATTAGCTATGATTTCAATTCAAGCTGTTGACTGTATTGGCTATATGCTCTTTTCGTTTCTTTTTGGTTTTGTAGAAATCACTGCTTTCAGTGACCGTTACCAAGAATTTCAGAAGTTGAACACAGAAGTTCTTGGTGTTTCAGTGGACAGTGTGGTAAGTGTTCCTTCCACCATCTGCATGAAGATTTTTATGTCTAGAAGCCCTGAATAAGAAGCACATTCTGTAAGTACAATCATGTAATTTATGTGTGATAATATGAACTTTGCTTCCATTCTGCTTTATTGAAACTTTGCCATGTGTGTGTTTGTACTTCTAAAATTGGATTGTAAGACTTTTGTTAGTGCTTCTAGTCTTGTATATCTGATTGAATTATTACGAGTCTGAGAAGTGTGCAAGTCGATGCATATCCACATCAGATGCATGATGAGAGAGTGTCAATCCTTGGTGACAATTTACAAGTTTTGCCTAGTTTTCTCTGTGTCTGTGATTCAGTACTCGTGTCAACTCGTTCTGTACTGGCACTATGTTGTGGTGTTTTCAGATTTTTGTTTCTTACATGATTTGGTTCTGCTTGAAGGCTGAATGGCATGATCATCTGACCTTTTGGTTCTAGCAGCGCAGATGTTATATTCTTGAATACCGTGACGAGTTTATTGGATTTTTCCTGTAGTTCTCGCATCTTGCATGGGTCCAGACGGACAGAAAATCTGGTGGTTTAGGTGATCTGAATTATCCATTAATTTCTGATATCACCAAGTCAATCTCGAAGGCATATAATGTATTGATCCCAGATCAGGTGCGTATATCAAGTTTTTTGGCTGATTCTTCATCCAGATTACCATAACAGGCACTCCTAAGAATTAAGTGGGCACTGGATGCAAGCCTTACCTATCTTGCAGAAGTTTGATATTTTTGAATTACTAAAACACAGGCCTAAATATAATTGAGGCCAGAGACAAACAAATGACGCCTCTAAGCTTGACTGCATGATTATGTCCTTAAACCATGTTAGCTTCAGGGGGTCAGCTTGTTTCTTTGATGCCATCATTTGTATGAGCTGGCAGTCAGTGGTAGATGCCATCATTTTTTGTTTTAGTGATAGCGTGGATAATATCTTAATATATCTATGAACACATCTTGAGCAGGATACAAAGAGGCTTCGGTAGAAAGAACATTCTTGTGTTCTACACTTATCATTATGTGTTGGCATATGAAGTTTTCCAGATTTTGGAATGAAGGAACATCTCATACTGAATTAGAGAAAGAGATTTGCCTATTCAACTTCCTATTGAACTATTTTTATATTTATAGCTTGCCTTTTGACTCATTACATTATGCTAGTAATTTACATTGTGGCAACTAGCAACATGTTATTTAGCCTCATGGTAACATTCTTGTTGCTCGTGCAATTTCAGGGAATTGCATTGAGAGGGCTTTTTATTATTGATAAGGAAGGAGTTATTCAACACTCCACCATTAACAATCTTGCAATTGGCAGAAGCGTTGATGAAACATTGAGAACACTGCAGGTAATCTTTTACACTATGTATCGACATTAATGCTTCTGTCTCCCTCATGACATTTAGCAGAATTTAGTTAGCTTGGGGTTTATATATTGTAGTTGTACTGTATGTTAAACAAAACATACCTTGCTTGGTTGGGGGTTATGCATTCACTTATCAACCTTTAAAAGACTCAGAATTTTGTACTAAACATTTTCTTGATTGTTCTTTTTAGGCATTGCAATATGTTCAGGAGAACCCGGATGAAGTATGCCCAGCTGGATGGAAGCCTGGGGAGAAGTCCATGAAGCCAGATCCCAAGCTCAGCAAAGAGTACTTCGCAGCAATTTAAGGCCAGCTTGATCCCCTATAAGACTCCGTTGGGATATTGGTCATTCACAGAGATTGTAGACAGTTTTGTGTAGTTACATCCCAATCGTTGACTTTTGAACATTTTCTTGGAAGAAGCGGGCTACAATTGTTGTGATCAGAATGACTTAGAAGAGAATGTCTTTTGATGACTAAATTTTTTTTATCACTTAATTAGATTATGTTCAAGTTTTTCAAGAGTGTAATGCATCCCATCTTTTTATTTTTGGCAAAGATTTTTGCGTATTAGTTCAGGGCTTCTTGCCGCATGTTTTGCTCCTCTTTATTTCGGGGCGGGGTGGGTTTTTGTTTATTTATTTATTTTTGGCTGCCAGCCCCCGCGTGGGCCGGGGGGTTGGGGGTGGGGGAAGTGGTGGTTTTGTTTTAGGTCTATGCTTGCAATTCCTTTAAATGGGACACGAAAATGGGACACGAAGTAGTCAATAATAATGGGGTTTTTTGGCTTAAAAAAAAAAAGCGTTACGATTACCGGCGGTAACGACTTTATGTCTAGAGTACAGTACCCTTGCAGATTAGTACATAACATAGACGGGCTGAAGCCCAAAAGGATTTGATCCAATCTCAATCAAACACAACCCGGGCTATCACCGTCCAAAAACACACTCTCCCGGCCCTGCATAGCATCCCACGGTGCCTCAACGGACAACGGGTGTCCAATTCCGTCGTTTTGTTAAAAAAAAAAAAAAAAATTATAATTTGAAGTAAAAATTGTCTATGTGAAAATCATGTGAACAAATTTACGATAAGCATGCAACAATAATGTCAAAAGTTAAGGAAGTAACCTTCAAGTTTCAACGGAATAAAGTTAAAGACGTGTTTCATCAACTTGCCTCTTCCACAAAATAGCGAAATAAAGTCTAATGCTTAGACTTGGGAGTAAAAGGCTTTGAGTACCTAAGAAAATGGATTAAAAAAAGTGGGGGATGGTAATGATTATTGAGAATTAATTCCAAGCTTTAACTAATTTATTGTGTAATATTGCTTAGCAAATATTAATACACTATTATGTATGCATATAATACGTTATGGATATCAATGCAAGCCGTCATTACCATCCCTAATTAAACAAACTATCAAATTGAAGAAATGGGTAATTTTGACAAAATCTCGAACTAATCATTTCATTTTGGATTAACTTTTATCTGAGCAATTTTAAACACTAAAATGCACAAACTTTTTCTATTGTCTAGCTTCAAAATTTTCCACGGTAGAAGCGGGATCTGAATTGGTCATCGGTCTAAGACGAAAAATAAAGCCCCGTACCAATTCACAAAGAGCTTTGATTTTTAGTATGGATTGATAAAATTGTGGCTCCGTTTGGATAATATTATTTGGAGTGTTTTTGAAAAATTATTTGAAAAATTTGTTTAGATTATTTTTTGTTGACTTTTTGAAAAAATGTGAAAAAGTGTTTAGATGTAAAATTTTTTTTTATGTGACATAATAGTGGTTTGAAAAAAGCAGACGTCCGTTTCGTCGTCCGCTTTCAAAACCTATCGAAAATGGATCTCATTTTGTTACTCGCAATTTTTTCAGTTTTTCTAAACAAATTTTGAACATAAACATGCTTGTTTTTGTGAATAATTACAAAAAATCTCTAAAGTTCATTTGAAATTTCAAAAGAAAAAATTTGGTAGGAAAATTTGTTGAAAAAAGTTAGACCAAAAAATTTTTTAATTTTTTTGACCAAAAAATTTTCTATGCCAAACACAATTGTACAAAATTTTTCCCAAAAATGTCCAATAAGAGAAAAAAACAAAGTCATCAGAATCAATGGAGCAATCGTAGATGTCTTTTCTTTTTCAACCTGAGATGCAGAATCTCATAACACGTTTTTTATCCTCACAAGCTACAAGCTTTGTCCACACTAGGCTTTTTCTTGATCTAACTCTGTACAACAGAGCATATTTTATATTAACTTTTCGTATTAACAATGACTCGATTATGATCCTTGGATTAGTTGACCAAATTTTGATTTGCACCTAAAGGATGGATTTCCTGAATCTCTTGGTAAATCACAAAAAATCTAAAAGATACCAATACAGATAGGGAGGGAGAGCATGCGGCTCACAAGTCAGATTTAAAACTTGCCCCCAGTGTTGAAGCTGGATAATACTTCGTAATCATAATAAGATTAGTGTATTATTAGTTATTAGAACTTGAACTTTTGGGTTGTTTCCTATTCCCTATTGCAATATTTTAATTTCAAGAAGGATTGACGAAGAAAAAAAACATAAACTGTTCCATCACGAAGCATGAAGCATCATGGTCAATTATTCTACAATAGCTTATATGAGTTGTATGCTTTCAACTTAATGATTTGATAAGGTATATTCGGGTAGATGCCATCCCATGTATGGTTAGAGTTTTAAAAATTCTATTTTTCTCTTTAATGTTGTCGTTTTTGTCAATGTTAATAGCCATTTGTTCATCCATTGAAGACTTCCAGTTTAATAGAGCATCCAATACTTGCTAAAAACACCTGATCTCACCTCTGATACCGATAACGATCATTGTCCCCTAAAACTACCGAGGGTTCGGACACCCAAAACAAATTAGGAACTTTATCCTGTCCTAAAGCCCACTTTCAATTTCTTATATGGAAGTAATTAGTGAAATGTTGAAGAAACTGTCTGCGCATTACTCACCATTAGGCATTTCAAGAACATATATAAAAAGATACATACATCATGATGATTTAAGGCCTAGAAATCTTGGACAATGGATTCCTTAATGGATCCACAAAAATAGACAAGGTACGGTGTATCAAACATTTGATCCTTGTAAGTAAAGGCATATCAGGCCCCAAAAAACAGAATGTTCACTGTACCCCGTCTGAAATCTACGGCATTAACCACCATACACGTACTACTACTATATTTTCGTCATCTTTTGATATATACCCAAAATGCTAAACCATAAACGATTAAATCTTCCATGGCTCCTACTTGCTCTATATAGGAACTCCAGAGTCCGGTACGTAATTATTAAGTCTATCCACCTCTTCCCAGGTCAGTTTTGATGTGATTTCATCATACTCTGGAACATATTCCTGAGGATCAAAGGTAATCAAGAATTAGTACAGCTTATATAGAATAAAAAGTATTCTTGCTCGGTCAATCTTATCTTTATAATTACTACATACAATGGCAACTTAATACTAATATTCTAAAAGCCAGCCGACATCAAAGTGAACAAAATAAAGGGAACTTTCACTTTATAAGACCCCACTGTCTGAAGTTACCAAGTCACACTGGCGGTCATGGATGACATTTAGGAACAAATTCATTCAATTTTTCATGTGGATCATAATCGTGAATCATGAACCAAAAGCCAAAAGGGACTGCTGTTTAGACAATTACATGTATCTGGCCCTCCAAGTCAAGACTTGAGAAAATCTGCATCTCAAAAACTAGACTGAGATGTGTACTTTCGGATGGTTTGTTGTTAGTTCTTTTACAGCTATTTTATACTACTGACAATATCCATACATCCATAAAATTTAACTTAAGTAATATAATAATGCTACCTCGAGTTCTCTGACCAACTCTTTGGCTGTTGGAGCAGACACGATTATGCGACGTGCTGTAGGAGAGATAAAGCCTTCATCAACGGCCTTATCAATAAAAGACAACAAGGAATTATAGTAACCATCAACATTCAGGAGCCCCACCTGCATTTTATTTATCAAATGGAAATTAGGTTAGCAGTTCACGAATATATTAATACTTTGCTAGCCCATGAAAGCATAGTAGAAAACCCAATGTTGACTAGCATTTCCACTGTTAATTATTCTATAATTTTCCTCCCATTCAAAAGGAAATCCTCCAATGAAATCTGAATCATCTTCTACGTGACCATAATTTAAAATGAAAAATCTATATATCTTTCCATGTGAACCGGAAACAAGTACCACATGCATTGATACCTTTCTTGTTGCATTTCATTTGATAAGGATCATTGACCAGAATCCCACAAACATGCCTTTTGAGTATACAGAACTCAAAAAGGATTGAATCACAAAAAAAGACTATGAGAATGACGTGTGGAGAAACATTAAAACATGCCATGTCAGGCTGTGGAATTTTTCAAACCTCTCTTTCGGTACATTGATTTTGAGTTTCAATGCCAATGTAAAAAGTGTAAAACATTACTAGTTAAGATGGCCAGATATTTTAATGCTGATTACAGAAAGTTAAATAAATGTCAACATTTTCTTTTGAAACATTGAGCTTCTTTTATGCTTAAGAATGATTTGTCAAAAGAATTTGCTTTCAACATTATGATTATAGCAATATTTTCCAAAAGAAGTCAATTATTTCACATTGCATGAATATTGGTCATAAAATCTCAAGATTTCATTGCAAAGCTACCGTGTTCAGACCCGTTATATGCCGTTAAGCATGCACACAAAAGAACCTTTAATACTAAAGATGTTTGCCTCAAATCAATATTTACGATACAATGACTTAGCCTGACCTAATAAATAGAAAAAAAGGGAAGTTGCTTACAGGTTTACGGTGGATGCCAAGCTGAGCCCATGTGATGACTTCAAGCAGTTCCTCAAGTGTACCATAGCCACCTATTATTGACAAATTTCAAATGTCAATCCACTTAAAAGTTCTACCATCTTCTGTCATAATACATGTTCCAACTTCCGATAGTGTCAACTAGACAAAAGAAATTACAGCAGATGTACCAGGGAGGGCAATGAAAGCATCAGCCTGCCGGGCCATCTCAGCCTTCCTCTGATGCATATCGGATACGGCTCTCACTTCTCCAATTGTTTCACCAGTTATCTGTTGTACATTTCATGCCAAGTACCAAAAATTAGAACAATTACACACATCATAATTGAAAGAATAATTGGATGCAATACTTGCAAAGATTTCTACTTGTAACGAAAACAATACATGGTTGGCAATATCATAGGAAATAAATCTTAAGCCAAGCTTGCCAAGAAATTTTTATTTAAAATTTCAAGTACCAAAAATTAGAACAATTACACACATCATAATTGAAAGAATAATTGGAGGCAATACTTGCAAAGATTTCTACTTGTAACGAAAACAATACATGGTTGGCAATATCATAGGACATAAATCTTAAGCCAAGCTTGCCAAGAAATTTTTATTTAAAATCTCTCATCATACCTCTCTTGGCATGAGGGTCCTTGGGATGACTCTGCAATAGAAAGCAACATTACGTTCATTAGACAACCTTTTTACAGAAGTGTTATTTGGACAATGCTTCGATAAATCATGAAGAAGTCCATAGGTAAATTTTAGAACTATTTGCATCAATCAGCCAGTGAACATGACTCATTTATTGGCTATATGTATAGCCTATAGGCAGCAGAAACCTTTTGTGAAGTCCTAACTCCGACTGTTCATGTGAAGTTGTCCCCTTTTTTGTAGTGAGTAGTAATCAAATTGGGAAACGCTTGAATCAGTGCCTAAAAGGTTTCACAAATTGAACAAGGTCTTTTTCCATACTTTGTCTTCTTACTGGAAATTCTATTGGCAGCGGACTGGCATTGTACAGACCAAAAGATGGGATCACTTCACTTTACTGATTGTAACTGCCCAAAAGCGCTAATAAATTTCTCCACTAGGTAAAGTTGCTTCAAGAAACTGTTAAACAGATTAGATTGGAGTACCTTTTACTGTATGTTAGTACTAATAGTACTGACCTCATTCTTTGGCAAACAAAAGACTGACTCAAAAACAAGTGAACTTTTTGTTATTACAAGAGAGCTGAAAGGAAATGCAGAGGTACAAAATTATCTGATAGCAGCATTTGATCCCATGAGGTCCGCCTTTGGGTAGCAACATTATTATTAATTTCCTAGAGAACTGGGATTTTTGCATGGTTTTAAAAGGGAAAAACATAAAAACCGAGCCTAAAAAGAACCCATTACACGGAACCAAAGAAAGATGAGAATTATGACGGGAAAATGATGACTGTCTTTTGGAAAACTTCATCTTTACTTGACATTCAAACAAGAAAGCTTTTACTATCTTTTAGAGGAAGAGAGAGATAGAGATAATAGGGAGCGAGGCGAAGGGGGGACGGGGAAGGCGTACCCTAGGACATGGCGCCCGCCATCATGAACTGCCTGAGAAACAAGACCCATCAGGCCCACGCTTCCACCTCCATAGACCAAATCAATCCTTCTGTCCACCTTCAATTAAAACCACATTGAAAAACACAAACTAGTTAAAACGTGTCACAAACACACATTATCACATTTTGCACATTCGTGATCATGTGCTTGTGAAAAAATTGTTTTTCTTACAAGAGTAACTTTAAATCATGGCAACAAGATGATAAAAGACAAAAAAAAAAAAAAAAAAGAATCAAGGCAACAAGATGGAGGCCTAAAATAGTTCAAGATCCCCACCCTACTAAGCTACTCAAATGATGTGCATGCATAATTTTTTTTCCTCAAATACACGTATGTAAAAAGTATAGTACTTAACATACTTGTGGTAGTATATTTTACTATGCAGTCCATGAACTAAAATCATGGAGGGTGTAGGTAAGGGAGAGCAGTGGTGGAGTTGCCCAAGAACAGAACCACGCTTAAAGGAGTCATGATACCAGGATGGCACGTTTGGCTCCATAATGAAAGGCAGGAATTTTTTTTAGCTCAATAATCAATATCACTACTTCACAAAACTCAGATCATGCAAGATGGCTGCTCAACTGACAGAAAGGTTACAGCTAGCAATCTGTCCACCGCTTCTCTCTCTCTCTCTCTCTCTCATGCCAAAAAGAAAACATAAACCCTAAACCTTCCCACCGTGCATTTTTTCATGAATCATTTGCCCACTTTCGGAGTGCGTTTGTTGAAGATGAAAAAAGAGTGAAAACGCAAAAAGAATAAAGGAAAAGAACAAGAACCCAAAAAAACAAAAAAGTCGTGACATTTTGGTAGAAAAATGAACCAAGGTGATAAGTAATCAACCAATTTGCTCTAAAAACAAAGATGATAAATATTAGAACCCTGAATCAAGAATTTGAAACTGATAATTGGGTTTTTCATGGTTGTGTGTGATATGCGTTTGCTGACCCAAAATGAAACCAAAAGGAAGGAAAAAAAAAAAAAAAACTTAGATGAACCTAAAAAGGATTTGTATAAACCCAGAGTCTCAGATAAGAACATATTGGAGGATGGGGTGCAGTGTATGTGCTAATATGCAACATTACTTACCAGTTCTTTTCCCAACTCAACAGCAGCCTCTTGATAGCTAGCTTTCTTGCCTGAACTACTCCCGCAGTAGACACAAATTCTCTTGAACCTTGATCCTTTCTCTTCTTCCATACCTGCTTCTTGATATCTCTCTCTCAAGAATGATTTTGCCGAATGAGTGTGGGGGAGTGGAGTCCGAGAATGAGAAAGGAGGTGGATCGTAGTTGATTGACGGTGTTATGCCACTTTTATACTCTGACAGGCTCACGCACTGTAGAGAATTGGGACGAAAATCCCTGTTGTTGAGTGAGGGGCTTTATTTTAAATTGTACAAACTCTGGCCCATTTGGAACCAACTACCAAGTGTTGTTATTGGAAGTTGGAACTCCGATTTCCATACATTCCATTTAATAATTTCCAATTATTTTATTCTTCGTGTTTGAGAGTACTTACCTGTCGTTGTCAAGGACATGTACTTAGAAAGTTAAAAAAAAAAAATTACATTGAGATATATTATTGGCCATTAGACATGAGGAACGTATCCTTTCCAAAAAAAAAAAAAAAAGAAACATTTGGGATGTAAAAATTTTGTAATTCTCAAGGTAAAAATTAAATCCTAGAAATCTTTACGTTGTTTATAATTCGGTCTGGTTGCAATGTGAAACTTTTAGATAATTATTGGGCATCATGTTTTTTAACAAGACGTCATAACTAAGTAGGTGGTTTTTACTGTAATATATTGAAACGCCTTGTACAAATTAAGGAGAAAAGGAAGAATATTTCTTTGAACTGATCCTCCACACGGGAAAATATGGTACCAATGTCCTTAACATAAACTCCATGTTTACCACTGAAAATAATTAGGACAAATTAGGGCTGCAATCGAGTTAGTCGAGTAACGGGTTGGCAGGTCAAGTTAAGTCCCAGATATAATAGAAAATTTATTAACTCGAACTCAACCCATCAATTCAAAACAGGTTAATATATCTAACTCAAACACAACTCGTCAGCGAGTTGACCCGTTTAATCCGAACAATCTTTTTTTTAAATTCATTTGACCCATTTTTAGTCAAATCGATCAACTCAATTCTAATCCCAAACTAACTTTTTTTTTTCAAGTCAAATGAGTCAATCAGGTTTTGACTCGAACTCGGGTTTTTTTTTTTTTTTTTGGCGGTGTCAGCCAAGTTTGACTTCATTCTGGTACAAACTTTAATCTAATCCCATTATTTTCATGTTAAGTTTGTGAGTGTTTTTCGGTCATATCATAAATTGTCATCTTAAAGACAATCTCTATACTACAAACGGTTAAAATTCTCTTTATTTTCTTTTATTTTTTCAACCACTTTAAATTTTAAAATTCCTTGTATGATACAAGTTTTTCAAAAATAATAATTCAGGTGATTCACATGCAAAAGTTCAAAACAAAGAAATTAGTTTAAAAGCATTAAATGATTTATTAAGATAAAGAGTACATAACGAGACGCAACCACCGCTGATATCCTCAATTAGCACTGTAGAACGAATTACCACCGTAGGGATGACTTCATATGTTTTGGAGGTGAGGAAAAGAAACTAATTTTAGTACAAAAAAATAAAAGGGGATAAATCACTTTTAAACTAAAACTTATTAAAAGTTAACGTTAATAAACTTGTCTTTGTTTATGGTGGTTAGGAAGCAAAACAGAATTTGCCTTGTAATCGACTTCCTTGGATCCGTAATGCAATTTATACATGGAAATGATATAAATCCGGTGTCCAATAATCTATGTATAGTTGATTACAGGACATGGTTACTGTTAAGCTATAAGTCTCAGTCAACGAAAGATGATTCTGTCTTCTTAATTATACACCTTGTATCTCACGTGTGAATCATTCATTTTGGCGCCTTCCACTCTATTATTTTGATGGTGTTTTGTGGAGATAATAAACATTAGTATGTGTGACTTGCAAGTTGTAACAACTGCAATTTGATACACCATACTACTACTTGCTACTACTTTAAGTTTAACACCACTTTTGTGGAGCTCTGGACTCCAATCTTTTTATTCAGCGATTGAAGAAGAAATGTACAATCATTCAGAATATTAACAACATCATATCAATACAGCAACGTTCTTTCTTGCATGTCCGTCCATGTTCTTTCGGCAAGTTGCCACCGCTACTTGCCCGTTAATTGAATTCGTATTCGGCAACTTGGTCAGTAGGTCTTTGACCAAAAAAGAAACGCTCTGCGACGATGGAAGGCCAAAAGGTATGGTTTTGTGAGGCTGGAAACGTAACTTGATGGGGGCTATGATTCGATGTTTATGCTGACAAAGTTATCATTGCAATTTTGCATGATGTATGGAGTCTGATTGATTGATGTGTTCAAAATTTTGAGAATTGAAGGGGAAAAAAGCAAGTCACTTTATTAGTAGTGGAGTAATATTTTTTTTTTTGGGTCAAAATTAGTAGTGGAGTAATATAGTAAGTAGAAAAAGTATAAAATGCACCACGTATATTGTTACGTGATATATTAAAATTAATAATTTATTATTATATAGTGATAGTTGATCATATCTTATATTATTTAGTAATATGTGATTAATTTTAATATATCACGTGATAGGTCACATGACAATCGCAGTGTACGAAATACTCACTCATAATGAGTAAACTTGAGAAAGATGATAGTGTATTACTGGCTGTTAATGCTGAGCCGGAACATGGCTCCTTCAGTTTGGATTTTGACATTTGATGTTAATTGCATTAATGAAGGTAATGTTCAGCTGGTGCTGCTGTCTCAATGTCAAGGGGGTCGCACGTGATAGACAACCCCCAGTTTACTCCCAAAATAAATAAATAAATGAAAACTAGTGAAGCAAATGACATGGAGGTTTAGAATTTAAAGGAAAATAAATCAGATAACCAATATTTGTATTGATATTTATTCATAAAGCTATCAAAATTAATTGGATTGGAGTTTTCTGTTATACCTTTTGATATTACATTTATATTACATCACTTTGTGCCATGTGTATTCATCTGATCATACCTGATCATATCTGATAAGCGAGAAATATGTATAACCCTATTAAATAGTATAAACATCACAGAGTATTATAGAGTACCAGTGCCAAATTAATGGCACTTTAAATTCAATTCTAATTGAACTAATCATTTGATGAGACTTGAGCACGAATCAAGGTGCTTTATTATGGGTATTTTTTGTTTCAATTGCACTGATGCGCAGACATCACACAAGGCTTTACATTTAGTAAAATCTGATGCCATAAATGAATTCTCTCTCTTTTCTATTTTCTCCTTGTAATGGAGTGGAGTAGTTGTAGTTTATTATTTGGAGGATTGGTTTGATTTTGGAAACCTTGGGCCGCGAAGGAATGAAAGTCGGAGCAATTCTGTTTCATGGGCCTACGAAAGAAGGAGCTCCTAAGATGTATCGGGCTTGAAAGTATATCTGATCCAGGAATTAGAAAAAGAGGCCTCAGACATGCCTACTAATTTTTGGTTGGTACCTGGCAACATAATACTAGCGATGCTTTTCTTGGCTATTTATTTATTATTTGGTCAAACAGATAACAGTACCTGCGCGGTAAAAGTAATAGAGTAAATTCCCTTTTGGCCATTTATTTTCCACAAGAAACAAACCTATCACTAGGGAGTCCTATTAAAAATCATGGCTGCGTTTGTTTGTTTGTATTTTTTAAAAATATATTTTTTAAAAATTTTGAGCACGTTTTTTAAGTAATTTTTTATTTCATAAACACATTTATCGAGAAAAATTTTTAAAGTTACTACAGTAATACTTCTTAAAAAATACTTCAAAAAACAATCATCCAGATGGAGCTCATATTGTTTATCAGGCAAATGCAGTTCCCTTTCGAAAATTAGGTTGCGATGATCAACGAAATAGCCAAATGGGAACTTTTAGATTTTTAATCACGACTGGGTAAGAAATGCTTGACTACAAAAGATTTTAGGATGATACTAAAATCTTGGAATTTTAGAACTACCAAATTTTACAAAATTAAAGGAGGTACAGTTTCGTTTCATTCATGGAACAAGACCAACAGTTACATGTTCGTCATTGCCGCCATCACACCCTTTTTATTTCCCCGATCTCTGCTTAGTCCAAACTCCAAAATTTCCTAATCCCGAATGACCAAATTAAAACACATGGATTTACCTCGAAGCCGTACGAAAAATTAACGTTGCGGAATATCAGATACATGATAATTCCCTCCTTTGCAGCCTCATTTTCACGACTTTCTTTGACACAACAAGCTCATGGAAGACCAAAGACTCGATCAGCATTCCAGCAAAATCACCTATAAGAATGAAGTACGTACTGGTTCCTCAATCAGGAATCAGGATTCCCACCTGATCAATGGCGCAGATGGTTATACCATTTCTCTTCTCTTTCTTTCTTTTCTTGATTATGCTTCTTAGTTTTCCTTCCTCCTCACTGTCCAAGATCATCAGCACCATTACTCTTCTCCCGCCTTTCACCTCAAACTCTCAGAAATTAGAACCATGGCAAAGAGTCAACCACCTTGCCGCCGCATCACGCATTCGAGCCCAGTATCTCAAACGTTGCAGAAGGAACAACACTTCCCCCACCGAAGCAGATGTTTTGGCTAGTAGTGCTGGAGAATACCATATGTCTCTCAGCTTTGGTACACCCCCACAGACACTAACCTTCATCCTTGACACTGGCAGCAGCGAAACATGGTTCCCATGCACAAACAACTACAAATGCAGCGACTGCCACTCCCAAGGCATTGACCCTCGAAAATTATCGACTTTCAAACCAAGATTATCCACTTCTGCAAAGAATATACGCTGCGGTGGCCCAACGTGCGGTCGAATTCTGGGATCTGATATTGAACCCTTCTGCAAATATTGCAACGAGTCCCAAACTTGTACCGATAATTGCGCTTATTCTATTGCATACGGGAGTGGATCAACTTCAGGTGTATTATTATCAGAAACCCTTCACTTCTCTAAAAAAAATGTCAAGAATTTCATGGTTGGCTGCTCCACTCAATCAACCGGGATAGCCACTGGGATGGCAGGCTTTGGGCGTGAACCAGCGTCCCTCCCGCTTCAGATGGGACTCAAGAAGTTTTCTTATTGCCTTGTGTCTCACAAGTTTGAAAACACGCAAAAAACTAGTGAACTTATTATGGTTGCGGCTGGGGAAAATGATGGCAGCATTGGACAATCCAAACTCAGCTACACCCCATTTAGAAAGGCACCGGATGGATATAAATCCTTTTATTACTTAACTGTCAAGAGAATCAGTGTTGGCAGGGTAGATGTTAAAGTTCCAACTAGATTTCTGGTGCCAGGACCTTCTGGTGTAGGTGGGACGATTGTCGACTCCGGCACCACTTTCACAAACATGGACAGTGAGATATATGAATTAGTGGCGAAAGAGTTCGAAAAGCAAATGCAGCACTACCGTCGGGCTCCTGAAGTAGAGAGCCAGGTTGGTTTAGGACTATGCTACAACGTGTCAGGAGTAAAATCAGTTAATTTTCCTGAATTAAACTTTTATCTCTTGGGTGGAGCAAAAATGGCTTTTCCAATGTCGGATAATCTTGAAGCGAGGCCGGGAGTGTTTTGTTTGGCGCTTTTGCCTAGTGAAACATTCGGATTATTTGGACCGTCCATCATATTGGGCAATTATCATCAACAAAATTTTTACATGGAGTTCGATTTGGAAAATGAGAGGCTTGGTTTTAGAAGTCAAATTTGCTAATGACATAAACATTCCTACTTAAGGAAGGCCTGCGCGACAGTGAAATGAGATGAAATTGATTGTAATGCACCCACGGAAAGATGGATTACAAGTCGCACAAACAAATTAAACGATAGTAATGTTTATATACTGAAGTGTAACCTGAAGTAATATTTCTGAACTGACTCCTTATTTTCAGTTGCAGTATTATATTTAAAGTTATGGTTGTACAAGTCAGGTACTTCTTCTTCCCCCCACCAAAACTAGGATTTTGCCTTGACAGTGACTTTTATCACCTAGAGAAAGGTAGAAGTAAACGTCTTTCTGCTGCATATCAGCTGATCCCCCTGGCTTCAAGACATTTGAGACTAATGCCATTAAGTAAGCTATTCATTTCTTTGTTTTTGAAGATATTGAATTCGATCTTGATCATATTTACACCAATATATGTAGGGAATTAATTACTTGTACAAGTCATTCTTAAAATGAGACACTTGGATCAACAAAATGAGATACGTAGTATGGGTTGTAAAATCACAAAATAGATCACCTACCCAACTCTCTACAATACCATACAGGAGAAATTCGAAATTATCATGGACATGAACATGATTGGCATCTTTTCTGCTGTTCACTCATTAGATATCTCTGCCGCTCAACACAGATTCAGGGTCAAAATGGCACTATTTACACTCTCATGGTATCATGTGTTAAGTTTGGCGTTACACACACTTAAGACCAACACATCCCTCTCTTTTTCGGCCTATCTTGTTTTGGGCTCGAACATTCAGCTCATCTCTTTCAGATTAAAAACCTGTACAGTTACTCCATTTGCTTCCTTTCTTCTACATTTGTTGTAGTAATATAAGTACTGGGTTTCGGTTGATTGGTTGAACAGAATGAGCGAACATGTGAACAAATTGTTCATCCAATATTTTTAAAAGGCAACAAATTTGTACATTCAATTCCTCAACGTGTAATTCACAAAATTCTATTTTTTGAGGTGCAAAATACTGAATTAGTCCCGTCCACCATATGATCATGGACCGAAACACCTTGATGGGTATTTTGCTGGGCTAGGTTCCCAAAATGCTACAACCAACGAGATCAACAGAAACCTAAACCACGCCCAGGTCCACTCACACCAAACGGCCTAAACCCGCTATCCTCTAGCGGTTTGGAGCCCAATATTATTTCTGTCTAGGATGAGGCGGTCTCTTGGGGCCGTTTATTCACTACTTCGGCCCTTTACGTTAAGTTTCTACATTAAATTTCACGAAATGCAAGAACTCTGAGCTAATATTCAGATTCTTTAAAAAAATTATTTACATGGGAGTTATTATTTCATTATCAATGGATTATGGAATGGAAGTGAAATTATATTTGTAATTAAAAATGGAAAGATTATTATAATTTAAAGCAGCAAGGGTGAAGTAGTTGCTTAATGAGGAAACTAAATTGAATCATAGTACAAAATTATATTAAAACACAGGATGGACCGTGGACAATTAATTTGAGCGTTCGATTTATCAAATTTTGTTTAGTCTGATTTCTTCGTGATCATGTAGCTTACTCATTTCTTTACATCCTTGCTTTTATCCTCTCTCTACTTCTCGAGCTCGAGGAAGTAGTCGTAGATTTGCTTCAATCAATTGTGGAGACAGTTACCTATGGTCAACATCGGCATGATCCATCGAAAATTTCGACCAAGGGAAAAATGTATCGCACTGCCTTACTTTACGATTCTGGATTCTCTATATTGTAAATAGTTTTATGACACACGCAATTTGATTTTTGCTTGTTTGTAGATGTTTCATGGAATCTCAAGCTTTAGCAAAGTTTGTCCGCCTGCTGAAGATTGGTGGAAATTAAGAATTGAGAACAAAATATGCAAAAACAGAGTTTTTTTTTTTTTTTTTTCTAAGGGTAGTGTTCGTTTTTAAATGTAGTATGGAATCAAATACTTAAGCTTTAGCATTACTTCAAAATAGATTGTGGTGTTGTTAAACAACTTGAGGTGTTTAGCAGTTATAGGTGATCAAAAGAGTGTCATATTAACAGTGTGAGAAAGAATAATCTTCTGTTTCTTTCAAACACTCACTTTTCCAATGCTGGAGAATAGTTTTGGCGTCAGTCTTTGTATGTCTTTTTAGGCCATTAAAGATAGAAGCAGCTTTTTGACTGCAACTGATCAGAATTCAGAATACCGATTCTTTGATAAAATGGATGTCTTTGTAGTTTGGTCACGTACTAGTATTGCAGGAAGAATAGCTTGACAGATGCATGAAGAATATTTTTGACTTTATTAGTTATCAATTGGTTTTCAGTCTTTTTGATCTTTGGTGGGGAAGGCAAGAATGCTGGCTTCTGATGGAAGGCGGAAGAAGAAACCTAATATGTATGTAATCATATACAGATTGTTCGCAGAAATTAATAGGGAGTTGGGGGGATTGGGACTTTCAGTACGTTCCCAACAATGATGATGGCAGGAGGCCCTGGTCATGTGATGCCTGTCATGTGATGTTATGGTCATCAGCTTCTAGGGTCCCGTTAAAGAAACATTCCTAGGGATTTCTTTTTTGCGTCTACATTGTTCTTTTCATAGGGATAGTGCCAACATATGTAAAGATCAAACAAAAATAAAATGGAAATGTCTTTTTAATGTTTTCCGTTCTTTAACTTGATTGGCAGATCTCTATCTTTGGGTTAATTTAAGTTCATGTTAGTGTTTTTTTTCCCCGAATCACTTTTAGTTCAAAGAGACAAAGAGAGCTAAAGTTGTTGAATAAATATCAGAAGTTTGTCAGGAAAATTGTGCAGATAAAAGCCAAAGATGATTGAGGAATGAAAGGGAGATCTCTCGTTTGTTGTGTACAAGAATATTGTTTGCTTTGTCTACAGGGGTTTTGATTTGGGATATATGACCATTAAGATAAGGGGGTGGTGGGCATTGGTTTGTGAGTGCTGTTGCTCAATTGCTCTCCTTTCTATGCCAACATAAGCACGCTGATAAGTACCGAGGCCACTAACATCTTGCATGTCATGGGAGAGAACAGAAAAAGCAAGATCGCCCCACAAATTCTTCTAAGAATCTGAGCCAAAAAAAATTTGAAGAAGGGGGAAAAGCTTTGTTACAGATGTTCAATTTTCAAGGCATCACACTTCAATTTTCTTGGTTTCTTCCACAGGTCTAGGAAATTCTCTGTGGCGCTTAAAATTTACATTTAATCAAGGAACTTAATCTTGTGAGAATATCCATCTAAATCATTATGCAACGAGCATCGCAACTATATTTATCAGTTTTACTCAGTTTAATTTCTAGTTTGGTAATTCGAGTTCTAAGTGCATGGATGCTTACCAAGGGTAAATAGAAGCCTTTTACTTTAATAGAATCCTTACCGACTTAGATATTCAGGGCCAATTTTGTACACATAACTGGCATAGTCCTTCAATAACTTGAATAAATCAAGGAATGTTAAAAAGTTTCAACTTTGTGGTACAATATTCTGCCTGCCTTTGGGTTGTCTGTAAGAGAGAAGTAGGGGAATGTATTGAGAATTTCAAAATCCCCATGCATAAAGTGCCTCTATACTTGCACATTTGGACGTATGCTAGTATTTTTTTAATACATGTACATTGATGTAGACTGAAAAATGTTCTATTAGCTGCAAGTAGTATATAGGAGAAGAACCATATCTTCCTTGGATTCTAAGGTTGGAAAAAGGTCAAATAGTCACCCACCCCACCTTCACACGGATCCGGGCTGAAATAAGTTTAGGAGATAACTTAAATGGCTATAAAGCCGCTAATAGATGCATATCTTAAGAAGCAGACGTACACAAATAAATAACAAATATTCAAATAAAAAAAAAAAGTACTTGGCTTCATCCTTGTTCGATACAAGATGACTTTTTTTTTTCTGCCCAGGACACTCCGCATTCTGTCCCTTGTTGCAACTTGCAATTCTCTTTTTTGGTCCGCGCATATACATAGGGGTTCCTCTCGTCTAACTCCTGTTTTCCTTCATATTTGGATGTAATACGCGTCTATACTATTTTCTAGGAACAGAAAAGTCGGTCAAAAGCTCCACTTTGCCATTCCTTGACTGAAATGTGCACATATAACATCTACCAAAAAAATAAAAACAGAGCATGTAGAGAAAGGTTAGGCTGAATCTTTTAAACTGAAGCTACATCAGGTAGCCTGTGCCACTTTTGTTCTTATGCCTTTTCCTTTTTCCTCTTCTTTTTATTGAATTAGCTTGGCTGGGGTGGGAGGGGGGGGGGGGGCTGTGGTTCTTGATTTGTTGCATATGTGATGGTGGTATTTCTGTGGTTGCCTTTGTGAATTAAATACGAGTAATTGCATGAAAGGCAGAGTCCCACTTCCACACCCCAAATCCAGATATCTCTGCGGTAGTATATATTGGGAGAGCCCCCAGAAAAAAAAAGAGAGAGAGAAAGACTAAAGCTGAGTTGCCTTTGGTGTATTCATCATCCTCGTCAGCACATGCTTTCCACTTTCTACTACTCAAATCGACTTTGGACCCCAAATTTAACCTCACATCCAAGAAAAGAACAGCCCACCTGATCTCCTCTCCACCGGTCCTCTCTATATTTCAATCACTCCTCTTTCCACACGTTCCAAGCATAATCTAACCTAGATTTACAGGTTCAATAATACTCTTCTGTACCACACAGTACATGTCGATATGTGTGGGATTTAACAAAAGATTTAGAGACATCCCAAAGCATATATGCATCTCATAATAGCATATATAGCTTACTTCTTGTCTATCTCAAGTGGAAAGGCACCCTACTTAGGTTTTTGTTTCCTGATTGTTCCAATTCTATCCATAAAACTCCCCAGCTCCTTTTTGCCATTTGATCATTCAGAAACTATAACTAGAGATCCTTTTTCTTCTTTCTTTCAGTTAAAGTGATCTCCGTGAAACGATCATTTCCGCTAGAACTTTGAAAACTTTTTACAAGGTTTTTTTGGTTTTGCTGTAGCACTCATCAGTTTGTTCAAAAAATATGAGAGCAGGAGGGTGCACAGTACAGCAAGCTCTAACAGTAGAGGCAGCAACCGTTGTAAAACAAGCTCTATTCCTTGCTAGAAGACGCGGTCATGCCCAAGTAACACCTCTTCATGTTGCAAACACCATGCTTTCAGCTACCAATGGCCTATTCCGAACTGCTTGTCTCCAATCTCATTCTCATCCCCTCCAATGCAAAGCTCTGGAGCTTTGCTTCAACGTTGCACTTAATCGTCTCCCTGCTTCTTCATCGGGGGCCATGTTAGGTGCTCAATCTCAACATCCCACAATCTCCAATGCGCTCGTTGCTGCCTTCAAGCGAGCTCAAGCCCATCAAAGGCGTGGCTGTATAGAGAATCAGCAGCAACCCCTCCTAGCTGTGAAAATAGAGCTACAGCAGCTTATAATATCCATCTTGGATGACCCTAGTGTAAGTAGAGTCATGAGAGAAGCTGGTTTTTCGAGTACTCAAGTAAAAAGCAATGTAGAACAAGCTATTTCCTTGGAACTATGTTCTTCTCAATCTCAAGCCCTGCCATCGAGGATTAAGTCCCAAGAAAACAATATACTTGTCTCATCCCAGCCGACTCCAAATGCAGAAAGTGTAGTGAAAATAAGCAAACTTGGTGCATCTGGAACTCCTGTTAAGGATGAAGATGTGGACTGTGTGTTAGAGAGCTTGATGAACAAAAGAAGGAAAAATATTGTAATGGTAGGAGAGTGTCCTGCCAGCTTAGAGGGTGTAGTTAGAGGAATGATGGATAAGATCGATAAAGGCGAGGTTGTAGAGGTATTGAGGGAGTTGAAATTTGTAAGTGTTACGCTAAATAGTTTTGGTAATCTCCGCAGGGAAGAGGTTGAACAGAAGATAGGGGAATTGACTTGCTTGTTGAGGAGTCTTATGGAAAAAGGTGTTGTATTATACTTGGGGGATCTAAAATGGATCACTGATTACAGGACTAGTTGTGGTGAGCAAGGAAGAAGTAAATACTATTGTCCCGTGGAGCACATGATTATGGAATTTGGGAGATTGGTTTGTGGGGTTGGAGAAAATGGAAGGTGTTGGCTCATGGGGATCGCTACCTTTCACACATACATGAGGTGCAGAATTGGTCACCAGTCACTCGAAACTCTTTGGGGGCTGCATCCAATTACACTGCCTACTGGCAGTCTTGGTCTTAGTCTCAATACCAAGAGGTAAGAAAAAGATTGTCCCGGTTACTCATTAACTTATATTACTTAGGTCATGATCCGTTTAATTGCTAGTTTTAGTGAGCAAGAAATGGTAGCTTTGAATTTCCAGTTTATATTACTAGGAAAGTAGAGTTACGTCTTTCTAGGTCCTTGCTTTCGATGGTAGTAGTTCGGTTTGGAGATTCTCCAGACTTCCTTTACTCCCATCCAACTTTCCTTTAATTCCTATTGCTTTTACGATTATCCCTTGTGTGATTACACAAGTTTCGAGTTTTATTGATTTCATTTTGAATGCTAAACAAAGATAGCGAATAGTGACTTTAAGATAATTACTGTAGTTCTAATCTAGCTCTTGCATGGATAATCTTTGTTGTAATCTTAACAGCACTTGCTTAGAAAGTGAGTCAATACTCAAGAAAGCCCAAAATGACTCATGTCAGCTACTACTTGGGAACACGGAGGACAAGCAGCTAACTTGCGTTGCTGATGCCGAAGTTCGAAGTGTACGAAACAGAATCTCTAACAGCGAGGCTTCAATGTCCAGCCTGCCTTCATGGCTCAAGGATCAAAGCAAAAGACTCAAAAACAATTATCAGGTTATAATACTAATTTGCTTTTCAACAATCTAAAGCAACTTCAACAGTATCTCCACCCCTAATTTATGCACGTAGAAAGCTAATAACTTTTTTATTTCCATGATGTCTTTTAATTCAGAACTGTACTGCTCCCGTGAAATGGAACACAATTTGCAGTTCAGTCCACAATCAGACGAAGTCGCTTGAGAGAACGCTAACCTTCCCTCCATCATCCTCGCCTTCTTCATCCGCTTCTTTCTTTTCATATAATCAACAGCATGTCGATTTACACGACAGCCATTCAACACTCTTTGGGCTTAGGCCGTCATTCAGGGTCGACCCTGAGCAAGCTATTCCATTTTCACCTATTACTACTTCTGCTCCAAATTCTGCTTCTTCAAGCGATCTCATGGAGACGGAGTACATCCCGAGGTTTAAGGAGTTCAATGCTGAGAACCTGAATATCTTATGCAATGCATTGGAGCAAAAAGTTCCATGGCAAAAAGATGTCGTTCCTGATATTGCTGGCACTATTTTGCAATGCAGGTCTGGAATGCTAAAAAGAAAAGAAAACATTAGAAGTACTAGTGTTCATGAGGTCAAAGAAGAAACGTGGCTTTTTTTCCAAGGTCTTGATGTGCAAGCTAAAGAAAAGATTGCAAGGGAATTAGCTAAAGTTGTTTTTGGTTCTTATTCAAGCTTTATATCTTTTTCTCTAAGCAGTTTTTCGTCAACAAGAGTCGATTCAACTGAAGATTTGAGAAATAGTAAAAGGTCGAGAGATGAACAAAGCTGTGGTTACATTGGAAGACTTTCACAAGCCATTTCTTTGAATCCTCATCGTGTTTTCCTGGTGGAAGATGTGGAGGAAGCTGATTTTAGCTCTCAAGTGGGCATCAAAAGAGCTATTCAAAGAGGAAGAATAACAAACTCAAGTGGTGAAGAAGTGTGTCTTTGCGATGCCATTATTATTTTGTCATGTGAGAGTTTTAGTTCTAGATCAAGAGCATGTTCTCCTCCTATTAAGCACAAAATAGACGAAGAAAAAGGAGGCATCATGGACAAAACCAGCAGCCCTTGTGTTTCATTGGACTTGAATCTTTCGTTTGATAACGACAGAGATGAAGAAAATCAGTCCATTGATGATATAGGGATTCTTGAGAATGTGGATAAATGCATCGTCTTCAAAGTCCAGGAACTGTAGGGAGAACTTTGTGTAATTAACTGTAATCTAATCCTCAGATTTTCGGGTAATCAAGAGTTTTTTCCCCCCCTCGGATTCTAAATAGGTCAATAGATTTATGTAGACCTTTCGGTTCAATTTAGTTTCTGTAAATAGGACAACCAACTGAAACATCTTACTCTGTGACTTTCATTTTTATTTTTATTTTTTAATTTTAGAATTTTTATTTGTCATCTGTTCCCATTTTAGCGTAAAAATGTTGATTATTCATTTTCTTTCCTGATGCTTAGACAATCTGAATATTGGACTCTTTGCTGGTAGTGCAAAAAACAAAAATTGAAAGTACGTCAATATTGATTTGTTCATTTCTTTTTTCCTTTTTAGGCAGTATGAATGAGGAAGTTGTCAATATTTCCGTACAAAACTCTATATACAAGTCTCTTGGTTAATTCATTATGTGAAACTTATAAGCAATCAAAATGCACACGAGATCATCTATGTTATTTTTTTCCGGTATCAATTGAGTTGTCATTCACAAAGAATTGCCATCTTGCATTCACACTTTAATAATTATCTAACTTATCTAGGTGTAAACACGAGGTGGCAATTCTTTGTGAATGGCCTTCAACTCAACTGGTACTGGAGAAAAAGTGATTCCGAGGATCCCAAACTGATCAAAATGGGGCTTGACGATTAACTGGATTGTTGCAATTGCAAATGATTTCTGATCTTCTAATTAGAAGGCACGAATGATAAGCTTAGTTTGTGTTCTTTAAAACTTTTACATATATGGAAGAAAGAGTAATCTAAAATTATTCTTACCTCATAAACCTAGATAAAAGCATATATAGTTAGTTCACTACTCTTTTACATTTCACTTCTGGTTCCATTCCTTGCCCTCCATTAGTCTAAGTGTAAAAATTCGAAAATAGTAACATACATATTTTTTATGACCAAAACAGTCTTAATCCATAGTGCAGTATTGTATACATAAATATATTGACAACACATTAATCGTCAGACAACAATATAAACACTCGTAATACTTAAACTTGAATGCTAATATTAGTCTCGGATTCGCCTTTATTAGTATTTTCTTGCATTAGAACACGTCTTTACATACAATTAGTCTAAGCTTTTGAACGGCCTTTTGCCTTTACTTCATGCGGAAGTAAACTTTATATATCTTGTCATGACGGACACTGTCCATTTCATCACACTGGCAAACTGAGAAAGCAAAATCTTTTTACCGAGTCAAATACTACGTAGGATTTCTTTTTTCTAATGCAACAGCAAAGTGATTAAATTGGCTTCATACTGACAATAAGCCAATGGTTGTTTAATTGTGTAAAATTAATTTTCAGACAGTCATTCAGTTACTGAATGCTTAATGAGCAAAAAATTCATACAAGAGACCTTCACCACATAAAATGATTTAACCTATAAAAAAATTGGATATCAAAATCAAGTAGAGCTATATACAAAATTTAATAGTAATATTTTTGCGGAATGTGCCGCCCCACTTTTTTATTTCTTTATGAAAGAACAAGTTGATCCCTGATTATGACAAGCTAGATTGATGATCATGTAATTTACAAGAGAAACGAATATTGGAAATGGAATGATTATGGTGCTCAAGTGGATTAATGTGTAGGAGCCAATGGAGATCACAAAGAATAATTGTTGCATTATGAAACCAAAAAAATTTGTGTTAAGTAAAAGATTGTTGCATTATGAAACCAAAAAAATTTGTGTTAAGTAAAAGGGATGTCGGGAAGGCATAAAGTAGGGTTATTATAATTAAGGGATGATCCATAACGTAAGAATTGTGCAAAGGAGAGGCAACTTTTCTGCTTTAGAAGAAGGGAAAAAGCAAATCTTCCCTAAGAAATATCAAAAGAGCTCCAGCACTACTTTTAATGCTTTATGATGCGTTTTTGTAAAAGAATAACTTTTTCTCCTCTGATTTTCGAAACCCAACGTTCTTATCTCTAGAAAGCATGATAAAGTTGCAGAATAAGGGTTCAAAACACTTAACTTGGTACACAAAGAAAAGTAAGACTAAAATATTACAATTGTATAAAAAACCATAGATTAGTATCTCTCTTTAATCCTTAAAGATGTTTTTTACTTTAGAATCGCCAAAAGATCATTAACTTCATCACTTTAAATTAAACCTTCAAGCATAAGTAGGGTATTTGTCGTTTGTGTCTTTTGAAAAAGATGAGGAGTTTCGGGAAGTACTGCTGCAACTTTGAAAAGGAGAAAGAACGGGGTCTTCCATGAAACAGGGTTCTTTTTTTTTTTTTTTTTTTTTTCCTTTGAGACCCTTATCCCTATTCTTTTTACGTAGTCTCCAGTGCGCATCAATGTGTATACCTAGTTAATAAAGCTAAAATTAATTATTTATGAATTTTATTAAAATGTCCCTAGGGTACCCGTTAAATAAACTATAGTTTTAAATAGATAATTTTTGTTCACCATAAATATATGTGAATTTAATGATAGTAGATAATACCTTTTCTAATTCTTTTCACAGGGCTAGCTAGATGTGAATTTTTTGGGAAGTTGTTAAAATTGTCTTAGGTGGGGAGGACTACTACATACCATGTATAAACACGACAAAGAATTTATGTTTGACAGGCCGTCATTGTAGTCATACATATTCTTTTTACAGTTTGAAGATTCCTTCTTTATTTTAGGATTTCACTTCTCCAACAAAATGTGTATTTTCTTTTCCTTTATTCAAATGATATTAGGTCGTGCAGTAAGAGTACATAGCATAGCATAGAACTTCTCAGTTTTAATACCTCTTCTATTTGCCTGGCTATAAATGTACCTATGCACTCACTTTCTTCCGATTGCTAAAAAGACTCCATTCAAGATTACCTTTACTTCATTTTTTTGTGTATCTTTTCCATTTTTTTTTCCCACTACAATTTAACCTGCTTTGGCTCATCTTTCACTTAGCCACTTGCTCCGGTTGAAAGTGAAAATCACAGGTATAGTTACTTAGTTGAGAAGCTCATAGACAAGCAGTATTATAGATCATGACCTCAACCATAGTAACTAGTGAAGGAGATTTATTGGTTTTTATATGAATTTCTTTATACAGTATACAAGCATCTATAATAGGATGATAAATTCAAAGCAATAAAGTATCGGGTGGTCATAATTGTTTTATACGTCAGGAGACAATTTTGCTTTTCTTAATTGGGATGGAAGTGTGTTATGTTTTGGTTGTGTGAGAAGTTTGACGCTAATTCGCCTAATGTCACTGAAAATATTCGTACGTACGCATGGGAGGCATCAAATTCATTACTCTTGGTTAAAGAAACTACTACTATAATATTTTCCAAATATTCTCATTAGTATAATTATGATTCTGATACAAATAAAAATAATCCAGCGAATTAAGAACGATGTCTTATTTAATTGACATGTGAAGGCCTCGATGGAATCCGATTTTCTTCTCAAAAGCAGGAAGGAAAATAACTCATCCATGCATGCTGAGTAATTTTAATATAATGCAGAAAGTGGACGGCCCTTTTAACACAAAAGTCGTTCGCTTTTTTCACTCCTCGTGGCTGATCACACAATTCATTTTACCTTTCTCTTTCTGAGAGTACTTTTATCTATGCACCTTTTCTAGTACCTTTGGAACTTCACCTTTTCCTTCCATTATTGATCTTATCAATAGTAGTATCATTCCCGGAAGCACTTTCTTGCTGTCTATATAGCAAAATGCGTTCTGTATATCAAATATGGAACATGACTTAATTTCCACCTAATTCCCAAACCATGTATCACCATCGGTCTTCCCAGTTGCTAATACCTGACCAATGATAGACCATTTTTCTGAAGTAATTGAAGATAATAGTGGACAGTTGTCTATCATTATTGCTATATATAAAGACTATGCAAACAGAATATTAATTTCCAACCTATACTTGCTGCCATGATCAAGGATTCAAGGGTTAATGAATGCTTAATTAGCTCAAACACTGTCGAAAAAGTATAAAATGATATCATCTGTGCTTTGTGTATATGTTAAGAGGTTTTCCTGATGACTACAGATTATCAATAATAACCAGAATCCTACAACTAATTTTTTTCACGTATTGTTAACAAAGTGATAAAGTAAAAATGGGCAAGTCTTTTCGCTTATAAGTTAGTCCACAAAACGCATTAACATTTCCTCAAGAACTCAGTTAATTTTTCACGCTCAAAAGAAGCAGATTAGTTTTTTCTTCCCTCTCCGCGTATCAAAATAATATCAATGAGAGATAATTTTTTTAAAAAAATAAATAAAAACTTATTTAACTTTTCACAAAACCTTTAACAAATGGTTTTCAACCAAGACCTATGATGATCCATGGAAATTAAAACCCAACAAAATTTCTCTCTATCTCTGGGGCCCAACTTGTATTCTGGCTTCCAAGCTTTATTAAAATCGAACTGGCCCAAATACTTATTTGCGAAATGTTGAAATTAGTATCAAGATTGTCATGTCATGTGGGGTCGAGAGGCATCGATAGGCCCACTCTACGAAATTAAACACAGCGGTTCCAACGATCCCAGTGAGCTTAACGATGTCGTTTCACCACTTCACCCAGACGAACACCATCAAATCCGTCGTCCAGTCCTGCGAGGGTTTTGATATGGGAGAATTTGATGTGTAATTGAGAAGGAAAAAGAAAACGAAAATGCTGAGAAGAAATGTAAGATTGAGGAGAGGGTATCTGTTGCAGGAAGAATTTGGGGTGCGAAGAGCGTTTGCTTTACGAAAAGAAGAGTAAAATCAAACAAGCTTTAGAAAGTTTTTTTCTTTTAATTTGATTTGATTTTCATGTGCTCCACCATCAGCAATTGATATTATTAATAATGACAATATGAATCTTAACTAAAATTGATAACGACGACCCCGTATTCAAAGTCTTCTGACTCAGCTTTGCATTTTACGCGGAGCCACCAACTCGGGCCGGTGGTAGAATCGATGGTGAAGTGAACAAAATTTTTGTAGCAACTTTTACAGCTTGTTAGCTTCTAACAATTGATTTAAAAAAAATTTAAAATCAGTTATTCTTGATTTTAACTTAAAAATTTTAAAAATATAATAAAAAATAATTAAGAATATCATAAAATAAATTTTTAAAAATTAAAAGTTAAAATCAAATAGAAACAAAAACTATTAAGAACAGACACTTAGAAGTTTTCTTGAGCTGTATATGGGCCTAATAAAGTGGAATAGAGCCCATTCATCTATGCACCGCAACTGGGTGGGTCGGAATTTTCAGTCTTAATATAGCCCAAAACAACTACAGAACATCCAAGTCGGGACAACCAGATCCTTTGGTAGTTACAGTCCTCTGTCCCAAACGGACTTCTATTTCTATCCCGCATTTATACAAACTGTTATTTGTATTAATTGATGGTGACTAGGTTATTTTGACAAATATATATACAAATTAATATACGTAACAGCTAGCTGCTTGTTAATGTATTGCTGAGAGTCGGATACTTGGTCTCGTTGTTTCTGGTTCTCATTATGATCAACCCACACTCCCCATGAAAGAAGGGGGTTGTAGAGCAGTTACGCTCGCTTCGCCAAATAATGCCCACTTGGTGAATTGTAGTTGTTTGGGAGTACAACCGTTTGATGAATGAAAGTAAATCAGAGCCAACTACTATGTTTCTCTTACACGAATTTAGTGAACTTTTTTAGTAATTAATAGATCAGAGAGTCATCCATCTCATATTGCGTAACCTTTGCCAAATACGCAAACATGATGATAGTTCTTGCACAACAACAACAGTAATAATAATAATAATAATATGATGGCTAGGCTCCTAAATTTTTTTTATAATTATATGATAATAACATCCTTCTGCAGATGATAATTTCAACTTCCAAATCCCCACGATACTTAGCAGAACAAGTCAAAATTGCAATTAGGACGGTGTCGTATTCTATTAATAACACCCTTTCAGGTTACAGGCTACAGTCAGTCAGTAGGTTCTTCTAATGTAGGGAGTGTAGTACAAGTATCAGCCGGCCGTTTGTCTATGACCATGAGTACTACAGCACCCACTTTGACTTTGAATTTGAATTTGAATTTGAATTTGAATTTGAATTTGAATTTGAATGGAAGACAGCATCATCCGGAATATAAAGATTCAACGGTTCACCAATTTGCTTTGCCTTCAATAATGCCTAACGGCTAATGTACTTCTAGTGGGAATTGGGATTGGTGGCAGCATCTTTTGTCCTGTACTATTTTTTTTTTTTGGACTATTTTTTTGTCCTATACTATTTTATCGTACTAATTAAACAAATAAAGGTCAACCTAATCGTTAGATAATCAAGCAAAACAACTTAAAAAAAGAACGAACGAACGAACGAACGAACCAGAGAGAGACGAGAAAAAGGAAATGACAAAAAAACAAAAAATCTCATTATTTATTTACAGAAACAGGAATATGAAATAGTGACTGGCTGACTGCCAACCATATAATCCAAAAATAATATGAAGTAGAAAACAAGTACTCGACTGGAAAATTCATCAATGGAATAATAAAAAAAGAATATGACCGGCCATGAATCAATCAATCAAAGATTGAAGAAGTACTCTACCAATCAAGGCCACAGCGTTTAGACTCAAAAGAACCAGTTGATTTGCCATTGGAATCCAAAGGAATCTGCAAATCGCACTCAATCTTAGGCTTAAATTTTGGAGATTTAACCCAACCGAACTTCAACCTTATCCTCATATAAAGCTTCACATCAATGTTATACAGCCCAGATTTCTTATCATCATTGTAGTTTGAAATCTCGTTGCTTCCCAGCAAAACCAGTTGCCGCCCTTTGAACACGGCCTGCAATGAGCTCGTATTCTTGTGACCCTGATAGAAAGGATCCAATTCGTCGGTCGAAAATCTTTGCCCTTGGTAAAATGCATTGGCCTCGATCTTATCGTAGTAAATTCCGATTCTTTTGTTCGGGTTTCGGATGGTCATGTTGAGGGCCAAGTTGTAGTAGAGGGTGTTGTTGGTGGTGGAGAAGTCGAACTGAGTCAGCGAAGCGTCGGTGGCGTAGAACTTGACTTTGTTGGGGCGGAAGATTAGCCACAAGGCTACGATGATTATCCCAAGGATGATGGCGATGGTGAAGATGATTTGGAAGATACAACTGAGGATGCAGTTGCAGAGGCACCCACAACACACTACAAAAAAAATCATCATTAGTGACAACAAGAAGTTGTCACTGAAAAATGAAACTCGTCACTAATAACCTTTATCGACAAGAAATAAGTCGTCGCTGAGTCGTCAGTAAAAGCCCGTCACTAAATGTAAATAGCGTCAAGAATAAAGTCGTCACTGAATATACGACCTTTTATGACAACAATTGTTGTCACTAATGATAAGAGAATTTGTGACAACTTTGTATGTTGTCAGAGAAATTGAATGAGTAGTTTGTCACTATTTATCTAGCTATTAGTGACGACATGAGTTATCACTGATAAATTAGCTATTCTTTGACAAAAGCATGTCGTCACTAATACTAATGGAATTAGTAACAACTTTCTATGTTGTCAAATAAATTACATATGTAAGTTGTCACTATTTATCCAATTATTAGTGACGACCTGGGTCATCACTAATAAATTACATATTTTTGACAAAGGCGCGTTGTCACTAACAAGTTGTCTGTCACAAAGTTTTGTCGTCACTAATGCAAAACTAGTCGTCACAATTAACTTACCATTCAATGACAATATGAAGTTGTCACTAATGCTTCTAGATATTTTATGACAAATATTTCTTGTCACTAAACTTACTTTTAATGACAATATTAAGTCATCACTAACACTTTAGTTTGTCTTAAATATTCTATGACAAACACTTCTTGTCACTGATACTTTATTCAGTGACGACTTCTGCTGTCACTAATATCTTGCCTATTCAATGATAAAACTTTGTTGTCACTAATGCTTTTCATATTCAATGAAAAACAATCATCATCATTGATATATTTTTGAATAACACTGTTTGTTGGCACTGATAATTTACCTAACAATTCATTGTCATCACTAATATAACAAGTCATCACTGATGATCACCCATTAGTGATAAGAATATGCCAATATCGCAAATCAATCATAATATCATCTATACAATATTTATAAAAACGCCATCTCTTCAATTGCCAAATAGAATATTAAAAATCGTTCATAAGTCATTTAATACAATATTTTTACAATACATTCGTTCGATGCACAAAACAAAATATAAAGAAACTAAAAAAGTCATAGCTATAAGGCAATGAAGTCATACTCTGCCTAAATGCTCCGTAACATTACAAAATACCATTAAATCAATCTAAACATTTCAATAACTAAGTTGTGACAATAACAACTGAAATAAGAAAGATACATAGCAACTTTAAACATCCCTTTTTGTGAACTAGCATATGAGCAATCTTCCCTTCAATTGAAACTAGCACCTCCACCAACTTGCTTTCCACCTTCTGATTGGACATTGATGCTACTGGCCAGAGCTAAGAAGCATTGATATCACTGCTTAACAGTACAAATAAATCTAAAATTCAACAAATTCAACAAATAAAGAATTAAAAATATTTAAAAACAATATAAGCATTTAATATTTTAGAAGTTTATTCCTCAAACTGTGTTCTAGCCATGCTGGCTCCTAATATATCAGTTTGTATCCATATGGTCTATTTGTATCCCAAAACACATAGTATCATATGCAAATGAAGCAGAGTATCATATGAAAATACAAGTAGAGATTTCAAATGTAAGCTAAACAATGCAGTGGCACTAGTTCTTTAACAAACCAAGTCTTTCTCTTACTCCCTCTCTCTCACTATCTCTCTGTGACACACACACCCCCGCCGCCCCTCCCACTTTTTTACACACACATTCAGTTATGCATAGACATGAACACGCACATGCATGTAAGATTAAAATGTACTAAATATAAGATTAAAGTGTACTAAATATTGAATGGGATATGAAATGTTCCAATGCAGCTTGAGGAAGCACAATTGATGAACTAAACATCAAACCAAAAAGATGTTGAAAATTTCAATTTTTAGGTGTCCATCCATGTCTAATATAAGTATCCAATTGTTCTAAAACTTAAAAGACAGAATCGGATACCACCTAATCCATTCAAAATCATTCCATTGTTAAAAGCATTACAAGTGAGCAAATAGAGAAACCTAAAATCATTACAAATGAGCAACGGGCAACCATTGGCTGCCCTTTTTCATCTTCTTAAAAATAGTAATAATAATAATTACTTGTTCCAGGCTTGAGTACATTATTCGCACTCACATTTGGCAGATCACAATTACAAGCCCACAAATTTGGAAAAGCCACATTTACAAGCAGAAAAGATATAATCTTTATCACGAGTCTCTTTTATCAAACACAATGTGACCACTCAACAAGAGATAATCTTGAGAAGACATGACCCAAAATTCCAACTCCAAAAGCAGTTAAATGAATGTGGGAGGAAAAATAAGTTCTTTCTTTGAGAATTTTCATGAGTTCCCATTGACTAAAAATGATTCAAAAGAAGTACCTAAGTTCTTTCCTTCTGTGAATATGGTGAAATTGTCTCCAAATCTTATAGTTTGATGTCCTATCATGATCTAGACATTCAAGATTTCAGTTCTTAACATTTTGGTGTGATTTGGTGTTGATTTGGTAACCTTTTTAAGGCTGGAAAAACAAAATTTTTCGTAGCTACAGTGCTCTTTAAACAGCACTGTGCAGTCTTGAAAATTGGTCATAACTTGGGGTAGAAAACTTGAAATTTGGATCCGTTTATTGCGTTAGAAACTAGATTCATAGATCTTTTTATAAGTATAAGGTTTATTGTCTAATTCATTGTCAATTAGTACCAGAAATTCTGTGAATTGACTGAATTTCTGAACCAGTTCATAACAGGTTTAACTAGCTTCCAAATTGTGGACTATTTTTGAATGGCTTATGATTTATTTATAGAGTGGTGATCTTCGCAACGATTTTAGTGTTCTTTCTTTGAGATTTTTCTTAAGTTTCCATTGACTAAAAATGATTCAAAAGAAGGGTTTTAATTTTTTCCTTCTGTAAATATGGTGAAATGGTCACCAAATCTTGTAGTTTGATGTCCTATCATGATCTAGACATTCTAAATTTCAGTTCTGGACATTTTGGTCTAATTTCATGTTGATTTGGTAACCTTTTTAAGGCTGAAAAAATAGAGTTTCCCGTAGCTACAGTGCTCTACAAACAGCACTGTGCAGTCTTGAGAAATTGGTCATAACTTGGGGTAGAAAACTTAAAATTCAGATCCGTTTATTGCATTAGAAACTAGATTCATATATCTTTCCAAAAGTATAAGGTTTATTGTCTGATGCATTGTCAATTAGTACCAGAAATTCTGTGAAGTTGACTGAATTTCCGAACCTGTTCATAACAGATTTAACTAACTTCCAACTTGTTGACTATTTTTTAATGGCTTATGATTTATTTATGAAGTGGGGATCTTCATAATGATTTTAGCACTTAGATTGTGGTTCCATTGTTATAAATATGGTGCTTATATAAGTTATATATTAAAAGTAATATATAACTTGCTTTAAAGCAGTCTAACAAGTGGGGTAATAGCTTGCTTTAAAGCAGTCTAAAGTCCCCATCTCCACTACTCATATTTTAACCTTTCTAGGCTTTAATAGTACATTAACTTCAGCATTTTGACTGAAACACACCAAAATATCGAAAACAAGCATCAATTATTCACTACATGTATCATACTCTTGTTATTACCAAGACACAAAGCACTTGATGTGAAAAAAAGTAATTAGGAATATATAAAGATGGTTGGAAAACATAGTTAAAGAAAATTTAAATATAATTTTCTAAAAATTGGAGGTGGCCAACCGGAGCCATTTCTGCTTTTAACTTAAAATCATGCTAATTTCAATTGTGTCTTTCTTTTGGACAGTGCTATAGTGATACGGTGTTATAGTAACGCAATAAAATTACTTGATAAAATTCACCACTTCATAAAGAAGCTTACTACTAATTTTGACGACCAAATGTAATTACAAGATTTTCTCGTTCTTTAATTATACTTGTTTGATCTTTCTTCTGTACTTTTTGTTTTGGATATAATGTTATCTAATTAGGTATTGTTCTAGAATAACTGTTCAATAGTTTGTTAATATTTTATGCGGAGAAAGTTAAATACATAATTTGAAATTTGAATAGAAATCGCTTTGATTTTAAAAATCAAAGGAGAACTCCGTGTAATTATGTCAAACTGACTTTTAACTCTCTCTCTCTACCCGCAACCCCTCCCCTCCCCCCTCCTCTCTTTCTCGTGGGGGCGAATCAGAATGTGTCTCTTAAATTAATCTCAGCAAGTTATTGGGTCAACGTTTACACCAAAAGGAAAACTTATGCTCTTTTTTTAATTTTCTAATTAATGTTGCATCCATTTTCAAGTTAAAATCAATATTACATGTGCATAACTTATATTTTTCCAGTGTAAGTCTTCCTTGAGATGTCAAAGTACGTTTTAGATGTCTCTATATATTCTGGGGGGTTTTAATTGGAAAAGTAAACGCAAGAACTGCAATGACTTTTCAACAGCAATAATTTCATTGATTTTGAGAAATGAACTGCAATTTACGCAGTCTCATTCATCAATGTGAAAAGGTCTTCAGCTAATTAATGTAAAACCCAATTCATAATCACTCCATGCTGTGGTGCAAACAAGAATTCACATGGAAAAAGTCAAAGAGGACTTGAAGAAAATTTAAAAATACAAATTTATTGTGAAACCTCAAGAGAGATTTCTGAAATTATCCCTTTATGGCAAAATCTACGTGAAAATAATATACTTATTAGTTCAAGAAATGATATTTATGTTAACCTATTATATGGAGCTAGTTTAGCCTTTTGCTAAAGGTCCTGATTAGTCATTTATCCTTTTTCTTTGTCGGTAACACATTCTTATCTCTATTAAGTGCAAAGTTATATTTTATTTGACAAATTAAGGTTCTCCAATTCTATTCTTCTTAAATGCAATAAGGAAATAATCCATCATCTAAATGCTATTGGACAAAAAAAAGCATCAATTCAACCGTCATTTATGACTTTCCATTACCACTCAATGAACTATTTTTCTCTATAATCAAATTTGTGAACCAATCTTGAACCAATCTTGAAAGCATCAATTCAGCATTATTTTTATGTATTTCATTCATTGATATACATTCTATTATTGAACAGAAAACTAATTTACTTCTCTTTTGTCCATAAAATAGCATTCTAAAAGTCCTTTCACAAATCCTAGAATAATTAAGGCTGAAATCACACTCAAAACTTAATAATAATAATAATAATAATAATAATAATAATAATAATAATAATAAAGAATCTAGGTAGAATACTCTAAGATACGGCAGCTTTTATGTTTTTAGCTTATTTAATCAATACACTTGAATTTAACATATATGAAATCAGACAATCATTTAGTATTACCGTGTATAATATTATCAAACAAGAGCATACCAGCACAGTTGATTAGGACTAAATCACTGAAATAAAGTGTCTGGTGTTGACGGTTTGAGGCATCATGTGATTGGAAATCATAACAATATTGAAAAGTCTCCCCAAAAAAACTATATAGAAAAACATTGAAGTACTAATAATTGTAGCTCTCATGCAAGGGTATAAAAAAAATATCCTTTCCCAATTTCTGCAATGCCTTCCAGGAGCAATTCAAACTTTGAATCTTGCACATTAAATTGCAAATGAGTCCAACTCAAGTGCCTCCAAAAATCTAACCTTTAATTAAATGGTATGTCTATAAACGAATATGACAACCCAATTATACAAGTCTCCACCAAACAATGACAATTGACTGGCAACTTCACTCGTTGATTGTTGAATGCCTACTGATATACTAGGATTCTTACCAATATAGCCTCAATTTCAGGGATCCAATGGTTGAAAACGTAGTTACAAGATACTCACTATTTTTAAATTTGTTAGTCATCACAATAATGCATTCCTCCGTCAAGTTGGACCTCCTAAATTAAATATAAAGATGTGAATTATTGTATTTCACATATCTCTCATGAATTTGTATTTTTAAATTTGTATTTAAAAATTTTCCTCCTAGTCATCACAATAATATGTTTTCCAACCATCTTTATATATTCCTAATTACTTATGCACATTTGTTTTGAAATTGATACTTAGACTATCAAAATACAAACATGCCTAAGGACCAACCATCGGCGGCCAACTAAACTAAAAACCTCCTTGAAATTAATCTTTGTCCTTGGTATCAAAACACAAAGGAATTGATGTAAAAACAAAATCAACAAGTAGCAAATTTAGTAAATGCAGAATACTTAACATATATAAGCTCACTTCTTTCAACATCCAACAATCATCCCCTCCCCTCTTCTCTTTTCATGTAAACAAAACAGAAAAAAATTGAGGTTTTTTGGGAAAAAAATTCCCATTGAAAGAAAGAGATGAACCTAAAGTACCAAGGTTTGGAGTTGGCAATGGAGCTTAGGTAGAGAGGAATAGAGAGTTGCGGTGGAGCTTGATGAGTCCGGTGGAGCTTTATGAGTTGCGATATGGTGCGATCATGCACATATAAGCCTAGAACCCAATCAAGTTAGTAAAATCAACAAACTACCAAGTGCTTTTCTCAAAGAACATCAAAAAAGAAGAAGAGGGAGCATATGAAAATGAAAGGCAAAGATGCATCATAGCACGAAATAAAGCCTAATGGAAGTATCCTATTGGATATCAAATTGAAGTATTAAAGTAATCATCAATTACCAAATCTATACATGACTAGTTTTGTCAAAAAGCAATCTAGACTATAGATGTTCTACGTTTCGTCGGCAAATTGCACGTTCCAAGAACTGAAATTTAGGCTTTATTTACAAATAAATGTTTGATACTTACTATATCTACTCTCTTTCTCTTCTTCATTCCGACATTCTATTAAGCCTGTGTAAGCAAACAAATTGGACTTACCAACCAATTTGGCATATGCAATTTTTATAGATTTTGTTTAGTTGTCAAAATTTGCACAATTTTCCAGTTTTAAGGATCAAATGGGACAAACTTTATACCCTAACACCAGGTTTGTCCCCAGTTTCTTGCATGCTTTTGCAATCTAGCCTCACTGGAACAGTAGAAAATTCATTTCTTTCTTCATCACACCTATTATCTTCTCCAAAAGATGATCTTTTTGTAGGAAAGAAAGGATATACTTGCATTAAAATAATTAATTTACTTTCACAAAAAATATTAAGGAAATTGATTTCAATAAAGTTGCAAAGCTTCAAAGTGAAAGATTCAGTTCTCAAAAACATTTCTGCATTTCTACAAAGCAACAAAAACAACATTAATTCTAGTTCTCAAAGAGTGCATTTCTGCATTCGATGGAGGCATTGGTCAATTGAGGATTATATTTCAAGAATTGATAGATGATCCTGCAACGGCAAGTTATGATGCTCTTATCGCTCATGACGAATTAATCAGTCGTGAGAATTCTTTGAACAACAGTAAAATTGTTGATGGTCCAGTTTTATATACATATAAAATTGCTAAAGGTTATTTGCAGCTTTGTGTGGACATGGCAATGATAATGAAATCCTTTTTCTGGTCTGGTACTACACCGTCTAAGTACCAAATCCTTTCCTTTCCTCAAAACAAAACAATAAAAAAGGAAACAAAAAAAATTCTTTTTATTTTTTTGGGTTTCTCAGTAGCTAACACTTGAGACTCACTCACTAAATTTCCTTACCAACCTCTAACTTCCATGCCTTAGTTGCAAGATCAAATCTTTCAACAAGAAGAACAAGGAGCAAATCAAAAGGAAACTACAGTACCAGAATATAAATGTGAAGCAAATTAACTTACATCTTCAGTTTAGGGCATCATTCCTCCTTCTCCTCCTCAGCTCTATAATCCAAATTAACCTTAATTGGGCCTTATTCCAGCTGGAGTTTCTGCAGAAACAAAGACATCAATAAGTGCAATTAAGTAGCAGTAGAAAATTTGGTTCATAGTTGTTTTTTTTTTCAGTTTCCTAGTGTTTAGGTTCATTTGGTTGTATTTGGAAATCTTATATGTTACATGAAAAATGTCTTTTTGCTAACAACTTTTTAGTGTTTGCATGGAAAATTGGAAAATATTCTCTAACAATAGTATTTGTGTGCATTTCATCTCTGAGACTATTGGTACGGGATCTTCTTGATTAAAAAATATCAATCCTATTTGGAAAATGACCAGAAATAACAGGAAAGAGTGTAACTGTGCTGAGAACATACAATCAGTTTGCTACAGTATTGATGATACTTTTGAATGGAAACATTAATTGGTTGTTTAAAGCATAATTTAGTTCGCCTAGCCCTTGTTTTCCCTCCCTAATTCTTCCTAATATCAATCTGAACACAAAAGCTGAATAAATTCCTAATCCTTTCCTTTGCCTTCCTTTCAAAATTTTCAATCCAAATCGTGCCTATTGCCAGCTATCTGTAGTTGCATATTCACAATATTTAATGAGGATCAAATTTTTGCTGGATCAGTGCATGATTAATGACAATAATTTGAGTCTACTAATCAATAATATATTGTAATTGTTTATCTATTTTGAGTAACGAGAGGCATATACTTAGCTACTATTACTTCAAGTGGTAGTATTCTTCTTTGTTGTTTATAGTGTATTTTCCCCAATATTCCCAATCTATACTAGTAATATGTACTTTTGTATCAGAGGCTGAGTCATAGGTTTCAAAAATTCTAATATACATATATATATATATATATATATATATATATATATATAACCCACCTCTTCTTCAACCTTCACAAACTTCCGAGCTGTTATTACTCATCCCCAAAGACCACGAAATTCAACAAAGTATGGCATCGGTAATGGAGCAAATGGTTCACCCAGCTACAAGTGATCTCTGCCAAAGCTTTGTTGAAGATAATATCATAGAAATAGTCAGTGAAACAAGAGGAGAAAAACAGCACAAAAGTGTCAGCATCAAGCAAGAAAACCACCGGCATCAATCAAAATGGGCTGGCAATTTCAAAACGACGGAGGTGAACAATGTTCAGTTACAAATATAAATGTGAATAAAATTAACTTACATTTTAAGTTTAGGGCTTCATTCTTCCTTCTCCTTCTCAGCTCTATAATCCAGATTAACCTTAATTGGGTCTTATTCCAGCTGGAGTTTCTGCAGAAACAAAGATTCACCACCTCTTCTTCAACCTTCACGAACTTCTGCAGCTGTTGTTGCTCATCCCTGATGCCCACGAAATTCAACAGAGGAGTATGGCATTGGTAATGGGGCAAATGGTTCACCTAGCTAAAACTGATCTCTGCCAAAGCTTTGTTGAAGAGAATATCATAAACAAAATTAGCGAAACAAGAGGAGACAACCAGCACAAAAGTGGCAGCGTCAAGCAAGAAGACCACCAGCGTCAATCAAAGTGGGCCGCTGATTTCAAAAGAAGGGAGGTGAAAAATTTAGGGGTCCTGTTTGCTTATTTGTATTTTCGTGTAAATTAACTGATGGGGGTGAACAATTTGGAATAGATATGAAGATTAGGGAGGGAAATCTGGTAGAGAGAAAGAAATTGGGCATAGAACTTGGGATGGGAAATTTGGTAGGGACCGATTGGCTTGAAGAGGGAATTTTGATTTTTGGTGAAAAATGGTGGGGGGAAATTTTAGTAAAAATTTTTGGAAAGTCTTAACTTGCTACCCGAAAACTATTTGGCTTTTTTCAAAGGTCTTTTTTTTTCTTTTTTAGCAGTAAACATTAATGATTTTATAGGGGTGTTAAAGGGGGTGGTCAGGTCCGAATTTAAAATTTTAATTCTGATTTAATACGAGTTCAAATTTTAAAAGTGTGAAATATTTATGTATTCTATAATTATTATTATTTTTGAAGTATTGATTTAATCAAAGTGTAAAATACGTGTGTGTGTGTGTGTGTATGTATCAGGTCCGATTTTATCAAGGGAAAACGGCTTCAGATTGGACCGAGTCTAAATTTGGACCATTGACCGGCCTACGTATATGTTGTCAGTGTACAATCTTTTAATGGGTACGGATCGAGTCCGATCGGATCTATACCTTTAATTGTTATAGGTGATCAAAGATTTTTTTCAAAACTATAAAGGGAAATATAACAAGAACTATTAATCGTGTCCTAATTTTTGGAAAATTTTGGGTTGAAATTCATCTTTAATCCTAGCATGCTTAGGGATGCATGACTCAATTGCTAAAAGTCCAAAGAATAAACAATCAACTAAAGTATATTTGGACTACTGGATAAAATAAATGGTCGGTCTTGTCTTATGATTGTCCTTATATTTTCATTCGAATTTAAATAATTTTAAGGAATTTTATTTTACTTCGCATCCAAATTTAACGATGTTTGTTTTCAGTCAACATATAGCCTATGGAGTTTTCATTTTTATTTTCCTTACAGATTGCTTTATTTATTTTTATAGAAATTTATTGGGTTCAATAATAATATCTTAAAGACTTTGAATTTGTGAAAATGCTAGCATATGAGATCGAGAATATGAGGATGGAGACTGTGAAATAGGCATGTATACACACAAGCACACACGTGTGTATATACACAAAGTATATATATACGCATTGATTTGTATTATATATATTCATGTGTGCACTTTTATGTGTGTGTGTATGTGTGTGTGTTTGTGTGTATTATAACTTCACTTACATAGTATCTGTGACAATATTTCTTGTCACTAATGTAATCTAAAAATATAGTTTAGTGACAACTTGTCAAAGTTGTCAAAGAAAATACATTTTAGTGACAACCTCTTCTTGTCAGAAAATGCTAACTATTCAGTGACAACATATGTTGTCACTAGTGCCTCACATATATTATATTCAAAACACAAGAAAGTTGGGAGAAAAGGGCCAAGCATCTGTGACAACACATGTTGTCACTAAGTTATACATTTTAGTAACAACTTCAATATGTTGTCAGAGAAAGTGCTTTTTGTGACAACATGTTTCGGTTGTCATAAATGTTACATGTTCAGTGACAACTTATGTTGTCACTAACACATTAGGTGTAATTTGTTTTTAAAATGTCAATATTTCGTGACAACTTCTTTTTTTTTGTCAGAAAATAGTAGCTATTCAGTGACAACATTTGTTGTCACTCCTACCCATACATATTTTAGTGACAGTAAAAGAGAGTTGTCAGAAAAGGATAGAATATTTATGACAATAAATGTTGTCACTAAAGTTATCGATATAGTTTAGTGACAACTGCCATTTATTGTCAAAGAAAGTGTTATTTTTAGTGACAACATATTGTTGTTGTCATAAAATATTATACGTTAGTGACGACTTGTGTCGTCACTAATACATTGGACATAACTTTTATATTTTTTGTTTAAAAATGTGCATATTTAGTGACAACTTGTTTTTGTTGTCAAAATTGTTAACTATTCAGTGACAACATTTGTTGTCACTAATCCCTTTTGTAATAACTTATTTAAAAATATCCATATTTAGTGACAAGTTGTTAATGTTGTCAGAAATTGTTAGCTATTTAGTGACAACACGTGTTGTCACTAATACCTTTGCAACAAATTTATTAAAAATGTCCATATTCAGTGACAAGATGTTGATGTTGTCAAAAAATGTTAAATATTGAGTGACAACATATGTTGTCACTAATACCCTTGTGATAATTTATATTAAAATGTCCATATTTAGTGACAAGTTATTGACGTTGTTGGAAATTGTTAAAAGTCAGTGACAATAAATGTTGTCACTAATACCATAGAAATATTTCAGCGACAACATTCAAAAGTTGTCAAAAAAAATTTGAGTTTTAGTGAGAACCTATTTTAATTGTAGCAAATAGGCAGAGTTTCAGTGACGAGAAGTGTTGTCACTAATGTATTATTATATTCAGTGACAGCACCTGTTGTCACTAATCTCTTACACACATTATCAGTGACAACTTAAAGAATGTTGTCACTATAAGATATGTATTTAGTGACGACTTTTGAAACTTGTCAATAATACAAATTGGCGCCAGATGGCGGGATGCCATCAGCAACAACATTTTGATGTTGTCACTGATGCCACTAAACAATTGTGACAAGATTTTTGTTGTCACTGAAATTGTTCTGTAGTGACAAGATTAAGTTGTCACTGAAAATAGTTGTCACTAATGCCCTTTTTTCTTGTAGTGACAACAGCTGAATGGGTTGCAACTGCTTCCGCCGCCGCGTCCCGGGCGGTGGTAATGCTTTGACGGTGGTGGGATTGAGGGCCCATAGTAGGCTCCGTTCAAGTGTGGCTCAGGCATGCTTAATTTTTTGAAGATGTAAAATAAGTGATAAAGAAAAGGGTATTTTACGTATGAAGATGTAGAAGAAGTGTTGGGGAGAGGAATATATATAAGTTCGTGCGTAGAGTGGGAATGGTGGAATTGGTAAGCGGCAGGCCGTGGGTTACTGATGTAGGTGAAACTTGGACGCGGTTGGCGTTGAGGGGTGGGGGCTAAAAACAACGTGAAATTTAAGGAGTTGTTTGGTGAATCACAATGAGAATAATTAATTATACCATCGATATAAATTTATGTCATTCCCTCTCATGTGTTTGGATTAAATCAGAATGAATTTCATCACATTAATAAGTTAATGAATTTCAAACTCAAGTTACAAATGGCATATGCATGAATTCTAACCACACGAGATACTATGTGCCACTTTTTCCGGTGTTAATTGAGTGACATTCACAAAGAATTATCACCCTGCATTTACACTCTTATAATTATTTGACTTATTTAGATGTGAATGAAGGATGTCAATTTCTTTTAAATGACACTCAATTGGTATTAAAAAAAGTAGCATTAAGGATCCCAACTGTAATTCTAACACTTCCATTGATATAGGATGCTCCCCTCAGTGATCAACCAAATACCACACATAATATCATTAATTTTGATTCCTATTCTTTACCGCATACTCAAATACCAAACATCCCCTTAGTGATGAATTTTTAAGGTTAATTCACGCGGTTGCTTGTGCGTTCGAGAGAGTGCCTTGTGTAAAGAAGTTTGATGTGTTGAAAAAGAGAAACTGATGGTGATGGTGCTTGGCAGTTTCCAAATACATATTGAAGCCATTGACTTATGGCCTGTTCTCAAATTTCTTTCTTTAGTAGTAAGGTATTCTTATCTCAAATTTCTTTGTTAGTGAAATTGGAGATATTGTTCGTTACTAAATTGGATGGACATTTTGATACAGCCCTTTTGCGAAGAGGTAAGAAACGGTTACACGTACCTTTTTGGGGTTCGGTTACAACAAGCGAAATGAGTGGCACTTTGGGATGTTGGCTTGAAGTCATGACCCATACATTAATTTCCACACTGGCTTGTGGAGGAAATGGATGAGAAAACCCGGGAAATAAAATTAAGAGGTCCAATTAGGTCCAATTTTTTCTTTTTTTTTTGGAACTTAAAATCCAAAGGACATAAAATAAAAATTTGAACTAGTTTTCTTCTGTTAATGCTCTAGTTTTTGAACTAGTGTGTGTTAACTCCACAATCTTCGGATGACAACAATTTTCATAATAATAATAATAATAATTATTATTATTATTATTATTATTTGTAATCAATAACTAGTTCTATTTCACAAGTATTTAGAGATTTCCCAAGGGATTCGGTCAGAAGTTGATTCTTGAAAACAAAGTATTTTGAAGGCCAGAAACGGCCTTGTTGGTCAGAATGAGCCCAACCCAAATTCGTTCCCTTGAGTCCCTTCAACTTGGATTTGAGAAACCTCATTTGACCAAAATAAAACAGAGTCTGCATGACATCCTCTGATTAGTTTGGATCTGGCCCACTCTGCTATAATAGCCCCTCAAGTCCAGCCCAGTTCAGATACGCCGTGTGAGTTTTATAAATTCATGTGCCAGAGATTCGGTCAGTATTCGGTAATTCGGGAGGATCGAAATCGGTAAGTTCAGTATTTTTTTTTTTAAATTTTTCGACCAAATTCGATTTTGATTTCAATAAATACGGATCCGAATTCGATTTCGAATTCAAATCGGTAAATCGGTAAATGAATTCGGTATCCTAAAAAAAAAAAAAAAAACGGTAGCAAAGTGTAGCTGCAACGGCTACTGGAGTCCTACTGTCAACTGACCATCCAAGCATTTTATTTATCACCTTTTTGTTCTAAATCAGATTCCAGAATCAGATGAACAATTGAAAAAGTAATATTTCAAATCAATTATTGAGCATTAGATAGTCACCCACATCTAAAATCAAGAAAACATCACACAAGCAAAAATCCCAAATCCATCATCAATTAATAAGCTATCAACCATACAGATACTTATCACGGTAGTTAGAATTCTTAGCAAATTGACTAGAAAACAAAAAAGTAGTAAGATTGGATAGCTGGTTGGTTGTAAGCAACTTAAGCAAAATCACAAATTTCGGATTATCAACTAGAAAATCTTTTCCCTTGCCAAATATGTAGTCATCGACAGAAAAATACTTTCACCGCAGGTAATCGTTGGCACAGCCATGTTACCTTGATGCGTTGGAGTAAACATGGGCGGGGACCATTAGATGTAGTCCTGCAGAGGTGATTTGGAGAAGGAGCAGCCGAGGGGGTTTGAGAGCTTGGAGAGGTGATTTAGATTTAGGGATTGGGATTCTTTGTTTTTGTTTTGTGGTTGGAGTGAAGGCCGGTGGATGGAGTTTTAGAGAATTGTTAATTGGGCCGTAAGACCCCAACCATACAAGGCTTAATTCATAGCCTAACTAATAAACCCAATAAAACAGCCTAAAAAGTGGATATCCAATTCTAACATGGAAATATTACTAAAATCGGTAATTCGAATTCGGTATTTGATACCGAATTCAATTACCGAATTTAATTCGGTATATTCGGTATTACCGAATTAAAATTTTATTTTAGAATATCGACCGAATTCGATTTTATTTTTTTCGGATTTTTCGAATTACCGACCGAATTACCGAATTCGATTTACCGAATTCAATTTGAATTCGGTCGGTAATTCGGTATTTACCGAATTTGCTCACCCCTATGTGCTACATCCTGGCGGAGCAAATTTTTTTTCTGTTTCTTGTGCTGGTGAAGAAAAGATTAACCACGCACAAAGTATATACATTAATTGATGGCCCAAATTAAACAATTATGCTGCAAATGAGTCTTTATTTCAAATATATTTTAACTAGTAAAATCAAGTCCATGCAGGTAAAACTCTTGAATTCTACTAAAGTCAATTGTGGAGCGAATTAAAAACGACTTTTTTTTTTTATAAAAAAAATAAAAGTAGTGTTACTCTATGGGGTATCCAAATGGCGGATCAGTTCTTCTACGAGTCCCTTACACTCGTTTTGAGCATCCGTTCAATTTTATCTCTGGTTAAACGAAAATTTCCGCACTAAATAGTATTGTGGTAGCTGTGCATCTGTTTGGTTCAAATTCATAAATCTAAATCGCAATGAGAATCATTAACCCACTATTCATATAAGTTATGTGATTCCTTTCTATATGCTTGATTTTAAAACCGAAATGCTTCTCGCACTTTCACTATATTAATAAGTTAATCGATTTGATACTCAAGTCTGAAAAATGATAGAGGACAAATTCTAACACTTTTATTCTCATAGAATTATTCACATAGTGATTAACAAAATAACTGGTATAATATCGTTAGCTTTGATACACATTCCTTGTCTCATCCCCTAAACCAAACGCTTCCTTAATTTACTTTGGCAACATTATAGCACAAACTGAGAAAGCAATATTATTAAACGTGTTGGGTGAACTGAGTTGTGAATAGATTATGTGGCAGATGAAAGGAATACTGTAGTCTAAGGCAACCTTAAAAGGTCTCTTTCAATCACAAAATTATTATAGCGTAGAGACCGTGGAAGGGTTGAAAAGGACCGCTACGAAATTCCATGTGAGATAAGAACCCATCTCCATCTCCATCTTCCCCAAAACAAAAAAGCACATCCACATCCACTATTACATGGGAGAGTCTTCACAAGTGTTATTTTTGATAATTTGATAATGGATGGTACATATTGAATCAATAACGAAAAAGTTAAGTTGTCCACCTACTCACTTTTGATCTTAATAGTTAAATTGTCCCAACTTAAAAGTTTTCAAATTATAAGGACTCAATCCCTATTCCAACCCCACCTCAGCGGGAGGTCTTCCTCAAGTCATGCTATGCTATGCTACTTTATGTAAGCCACTAATTACTTAGCGAAAATTTGTGGTGGATGTGGATGATATTAGGATGATTATTGATGATAGTTTCTTCTCTTCAAATTTGTTCACTCCATGACAACTAAAATGGGCCACCCTTATGTAGACTATTGATTCCCTCTCTTTATGATAAATTAATGATCTTTTCTAGGGTTAGGTCACCAGCTCTAAATATAGATATCTTTTGAATCTTGCGTGAAATGGAGTACAATGATTCTCTCAGCAAAAACAGTATAACATAGTAAATTTTAATAAAAATTTACAAATTTTCTTCAAAAATTAATTATTATTATTTTTTAATAACTGAAAAAGATCTGTCTTTCAAAATAAACATTGCTCCAAAAAGAAAATTACATTTTGTATTGCTGAAATTAGTGTTTATGATAAAATTTTCAAATTAACTTTTGCCAAAGTGTATTCAAATCGATATTTTCAGAATTAACTATAATACGGTCAACATAAATAAATGAAAAACAGAATTGGCTTAAAAAGTGAGCTTAACATCTGGTTTTATACACTAGACACTTGGCAAGAAAAGTCGGTAGGATGTTGAGATGAACCCTTCACACCACGCTACACGATAGTGGAATGGCATGCGTTTAGGTCCAGCTAGCCCAATAATAAACCTTACAAAAATGGTTCTTTTTAGAAATTTCAAGAACAGTTAATTTTATTCCTTGGTCCTGTTTAATTTGGCAATTAGCTGCTGCCATTCGCTAACCTTTCACTTTCCCTTTTCTTTTCTTTTTTTTTTTTTTAAATTAATGTGTCATCAAAGGCCTAACTAGATTTCTCGTTCCAATAATTCATTGTTAAAATATTTCCTATTCCAACGGAAAAGGTTTCCTACAAAAACTTCTATTCCTAAGGGCTCCAATTTCCATATCCCCTATTTCCTTGTACTAACATTCAGCACGATATATTGAAGAATGGGCATGATAATTTATTATCGGTCCACCCTATATGTTTCATAACCAACTTATGGACCAGGTAAGTCCCACCACAGTACTAATCAACCTCTACTTGTTTACACAAACAAGCCATCAAACAGGTAAACACACCTTCCACTGTACTAATACTATTCCCTGCTTTTAATACTCAACTAAAGGGTATCCCCACTTCAATCAAAGAAAAAGCAAAAGAGAAAAGAGAACCAATTCGTTGAACTTTCTCAAACAGATCAGTTTGGAATAACTCAACTTCTGTCCTCTCCTATAATTGTATTAAGAAAAGGCATCGATATCTATTCAATGACGTTATATTAATGAAAGGATTTGAAAGATAAAAGTACTTAATACTACTTTGTTATTTTCTTTTGCTAGTTAATATCTAAATTCTGGCACATGGCATGCCCCAATTTACTCCTAGACTAAGCAGACAGAACAGCTCAGAAGCATTCATGGAGCAAAAACAATCAAGAAACTGAAAAAATTCAGAGGCATATCTTAACGTCCAAGATCAATCTAGAATTTAGCAATAACAATAGTAATTAAACATTACATTTAAAGAAAGGAATTAAACATCAAACGGGATGGAAACAAATACTATTACGGCAACTGAACTTCTACTATAAACATCATTTGACTTTATTAATCCCCAAACAATTACGGAACATTCTCTGTAACCGTGATTAAATTTGTAAATAATCACACATACAACCTGTAAAAGGTTTGTAACTTTGCACTTTTATTCTTTAGCAAAATCAACAATTCATTGACCTATAATAGATATATCCTTCATGAAAATAAAAATCGATCAACAAATTTTTTTTTTTTTTTAAATTGCTTATAGTAATTAGATAAAGTGAAAAACACTAGCAGTAGTGCTGCACTGGTGGCCCGGAACTTAATTTGTTCTGGTGTCAGATGCTAACATGGCAACTCTGTGACAGCTGATACTTAATACCGGTGCCGACGACAATCCCGGTGGCCCGGTTGCCAAAAGGTATATAAGCCAGACAGGTGACGTGAATATGGTAACGGCCGGTGGTGAAGGTTCCAACTTTCCATTTAACACGACCATCCATCTTGATGGCCAGTTGGACTACCCCGTTGGATTGATCCTGGGAAAGTGAAACGCCGTTATAGGGTGCAATTGGGACGTTATTTCCATAAATGAAAGGTGACCAAACATTAACATCTTTATGGCCTTGGTACACCGGGTTTATGGCTGTGTATAAGGTAATTTGTTGATTATGGTAGGTGGCGTAGACGTCGAATTTATCATAGTAAATGCCCATTTTATCATTCGGGTTGCGGGAAAAGATGGTGACTTGTATGCTAGAGGAGAGGAAGTTGGGAGCTGAGACGTTGAAGCTGAAAATTGTGGCGTCTTGGAGGATGAAACGTGGTTTCTTGGGTTGTATGATGGCCCAGAGTAAGAGGATGATTACAAGGAGGATGAAGTTGAATATAAGAAGTCCGGCACACAGACGCTTGATGATCTTCTTTTTCTTTCCCTCGTGGTGACTGCACTTCCCCGACATGGTTCCTCCGGGTTCCGGCGGGGTGTATGACTGGGCAAAGGTGAAATGTTTTGGTTCTCTGGGTGGCACTGGCAGAGGTTTCTACTTTCTACGAGTAAGTGAGTGAGAGCCCAGGCGAGGGCTGCGGATGAATGGTTTGTCTCTCTATATAGGCCGGAGAAAACTTTAAGCCTTGCTTTTACTTTTTGTGTGATTTTTGTTTTTTGTTTTTTTTTAAAACTACTTTTTTATGTGATTAGAAGCGTGGCGTGTCACAAACGCTTAATTCATTTTCTATAGTGAATGTGACTTTGTAGTATTGTGCACAAGTAGAAAAACATGTAACCTTTAGCTATGGTCATCAAATGAACAATTTCAGCCGTTTGTAAGGCTAAAGCCACTCCAATTTAAATAAAGGGTAGTTACCTAATTGTTCAGACTTTTTTTGTATTTTCGTTTGTATAATATATATACAAGTTGCCGTTTTGACGAAAAAAATAATAATAATAACGTTAAAGTTTTGTTGTTGGAGGGTCGCTGTATAGTTTGGATTTATTTTGCATGAGTGAGTGCGTTATGTTCCTAGTGTCTTCCTACTTATGCACAAATAAAAAGAGTTATACATTACTACACATTTTAAGGAAATGTAAGAAATGTTGTATTGTTGAGTAAGAGAAATATCGTAATTTGGCAATACAGAAGGAAAAAGAAAATGAGAGAGAGAGAGAGAGAGAGAGGACATTCCACTGCAGAACTAATAAATAATGGCATAGATTGTGCAGTACTCCATATTGATTTAGAAAATAGAAGTTTATTTATTCCAACCTGCATTTAGCGAATTTAGAAATACACATTTGAGGACTCAATTTCATAGATTGAGATATTGTTGACTGGAGAAGGAGAAGCACTGTTATATTAAAAGCAAATAAATGTCCGTCGTGAGAAATAGGGATATAGATCGCAAGAGACTAAATTAAAATGAAAAACCATACTGCCTCATTAGACTCAAATACTCAAGCCCACCAATATAAATTAAACTACAAGAAATGATGCCATATCCAATTAATGTATAATGTGTTTAGCTTAAAAACTAAGCCGACATCTTAATTAGACCAATGGACGATTTAATCTTTTCTTATTCGGCGACGACAAAGAATCTACACTTATATTTGCTAATGAAGCAAAATACTATAAAAAGTTAGAAAAAAAAAATCTTCACTTCACAAATATTAAATAGCTGTTAGGTTTCTACTTTCTACTACTTCCATCATGATATATAATTACGCAATTCATCTGTTAATTAATCAGCTAATTAATTAGTGAGCAATAATTAAAGCACGATACAGACTTCATAATCAAAACCAAAAAAAGAGATGGAGTCTTTTTCAATGTACCCTGTCCAACGACCGACAGCCCATGCAATACTTTTCTTTTCTACTTTTTTTTTTCCCTTTTTTAAGAAATTTTCTTTTCTGCGTAGCTCGAATGGTAGACTTTAATTTTTCTCTTAGAGGATTGAGTTCATCAACATTTTCATCAACCTGTACTGCTACTGTCCACCTCTTCTGGGCGCCTGGAGCAAGAAAAGAAAAGCGTGCGTTGCTAAATGCAACCATTAAATGATAGTTTTACCTGTTTAAGGTTAAAAAGAGAAAAATTATAACAAAGTACTAAATATTATGAGTAAAAAAGTTTTCGTAGAAGGCCCACCAAATGCGTGCCAAGTCAAGTCAAGAAAGGGGAGCTTACGTTTCATCGACGGAACCCTTCGAAAAGTATCTAAGTTTGTTTTTTTTTTTTTTTTTCACAATTCCTTAAGTAAGTTTACTAAAAAAAAAAAAAGTGATGGATCATGGATGAACTTTAAAGGAAACAAAAAGTGATTAGAAAGGAAAAAGTTTAGGGACTTTCTATAAACTTTGTTTTTGGGATGAATTATCGTACCAATTTGAACAATGCTTAATAAGTAAGTTTATAGATTTAGTTGCAACTTTATAGCTATTCAAAAGTCACACGAGTCATATAATATATGATGGTAAAAGACGATAAAAAAAAAAAAAAGTTGTAATATTGAGATTCACAGACTGAAGCTTCCTAAGTATTTCTTTGTTTGTTAATTGAGAGTTTCATACTCCTCTGGCAGCCCAGAAAAAAAGAAAAAAAAATGCAGTACATTCATACCCGTGGGATATTAGATTAGATTAGATGGGACGAGTAGGCTGATGTAATGAACGTTTTCATCCAGTCCTTGTGCAATGGCGTGGGTCCAATTATCACAACTGGTGGGGGGGGGGGGGGGGGGACTCCTCCTAATACTACTTAAGAGGATATAAGCTGGTAAGAAGAGTCTGGAGAGTGAAAAGCCTGAGCAAGGAAGGAAAGAATCATACAAATATGCAATTGATATACTACACGGTACAGGGTATAGGCTCGCATCTAAATTAATGTAACTAACACCAAAAAGTACAAAAGCAAGAAGTGTTATGATTTTTGCCCCAAAAGATAAGGGACAAAAACAGACAAAGATAGCTGAATAAAAAACTTAGGAGGCGTTTGGTTCAAATTCCTCAATCACTATCACTATGGGTATCATTAACCCTACTATGAGTATGGGTTTTGATGATTCCCCCCAACATGTTTGGTTTAATAATGGAATGGGTATCATTATCAGAATATTTGTTTGGTATATTGAAGGGGTATCATTATAAGAATATTTGTTTGGTATATTGAAGGGGTATCATTATAAGAATATTTGTTTGGTATACTGAAATGACTTTCAAGTAAATTTTAAAATTTTTATTTATGATATACATATTTTTTAGATTTCTTATTTTGTATATTTGAAAAAAATTTAAAAAGATTTCTTCAATTTTAAATATAATCATGCTCTAATTTGAGTTTTACGGAAATGATAATCTTAAAAAAAAGTCATTTTTATTATATTAACAGAGAGTATTATATATCTTTGATTTTCAATACAATTTTTTATAAAATTATTGAATGTAAAAAAAATTATTAAAAAGAATTTTTGTAAAAAAATTTATAAAGTACTAATAAAAAATATTCAAAATCAAAAGACGAGAGAGAGAGAGAGAGAGAGAGAGAGAGAGAGAGAGAGAGAGAGAGAGAGAGAGAGAGAGAGAGAGAGAATATTGAGAGTGGGTAACTCAAAAAATAGTATATTTTTTAATGGGCTGTATTTTTGTCCCTTAATAATAAGGGTTAATGGGTTTGATAGACTAGTATTTTGGGGGGAATCATTAACACCTCAATTAATCACTATCATTCCCATTGAATGATAGTGATAGTTATTTAACAAATATCAACAATGGGTATCATTACTTGTGATACCCATTGCCCTCCTTGATTCCCCTAAACCAAACACCCCCTTAATAAAGTTTTATAATTAGAATATCAATCATGCACTAATAATTCATCTGACCGCAATAAAGTGTAATTTTGATATATGTGATATAGTAATTAGTCATGCCCTTCACTGAACACCATTAAGCATTTTGCATAAATATTCACAAAAAAAAAAAAAAATCAAATATACACAAGTTGAACATCACCCAAAATAACCATAGCTGGCTACGTGATTTATATTTGTAATTTTGGAGGTCAAGTCCACTAGAGACATGATGTGGTATGGGGTGAAGTCGCTTTCTCTTTTTCCTTGAAATCAGTTGGGCCTGTTCTCCTTCCACATTAGAAAACGAGGGTTGACAAGTCTTCTCTTTTTTGAAATTAAGCTGTTGCATTTAGATGTCATGAAAGCAGGTACATCAGACATCTAACTGCGGTGGTGGTGACTGGGGACCTCCGTATAGGTGAAGGGAAAGAAAGAGACGGTTATCAGAAGCCTATTATGGTTCCATAATGGGGAAAATAATATTGTGTTAATTATATGGATAAAGAGTTTGTCAATTGTGATTTGTTATAATGAAAATGATGGAAAAGAAGCATCCGAGGATTTGTTGTTAATCATTATGGGAAATTGAAAAGAATAATGGCTTTCTAACCACTTCTTAAGTGGTTTTCAATTGTTTTGTTTTACCTTACTAGGTTTTGATTTTGATTTGTTGATGGTCTGTCTTACCTACCTACCATTGTTTTCTAGGACAATCGAGTTGCCCCCGTCTCTCTCTCTCTCTCTCTCTCTGAACCACTCAAGTCCCACCAGGGTAGCAAAGGGTTGTTCATAATGTAGCAATAGCTGTCTAGACTCCAGAAGTCCAGAGTCTACCAAAGACTTTTTAAATCCAGATTGTAAGTCTTCGACTGATGCTTGGAAATTCTTCACGCTCTCGCATGTGGAACACTAGCTCTTTTGTCCAGACTACTTTATTTGTTTCTGTCGGTACCCACGTTTTGGTCAATGCGATCATCCTAGTATATGAAATATGGAAACGAGAAAGCACAAATTATAGAACATGAAGCGTTTCAAATGAAGATAAGTTTTCAGTTCGGAATCATTAATGAAAATGCCAGAGAAATTGGAAAAGTTATTAAAGACATCCGTATCTTTAATGCATCATTCTCACTATTTTAAGAGAGTCGAACGTTATCAGAATTGTGACATATTAAAATGGAGAAAATTTACTAATTTAGTTAGCCTTTATTTTGATATTTTTAAATCAGCATCCCTGTGTAAATCATAAGCAAATATCTAGATGTACTATAAAGAAAACTTTGATCAACGAGTGCATATTTATATTTGATTAGACATTGTTCCAGTGACATCTGGTTTTGCAAGCTTCCATTTATTTTCCTTCTTTACAGAATTAAAGAAAAAATAACACTTCATTTATATAAGCATATGAGATCCCCTTCCTAACAAGTGTGTATTTGTATTAGTTTTAGGGAAAATGCTCTTCAATTCCCAATATATACATATACATACATACATATATATATATATATATATATATATATAGGGTGACATTATCTGCGATTGCAAGTACAGTTACAAACAACAATTAGGACTCAAATTATATTAGCACCGACGTTGTTCAATTTGAACTGTCTAAATTAAATTTAAAAACAATAAACAATAGATTTAAATATTTTAGATCGAGTTTACAGCTGAAATCGATGTAGCCCAATGAATTAGCCCATGCAGTTGCACCTACACCAGCCCGAATCCGGAAGGAGCCAAGACGTGACCATAGGGATGTGCTGGCCTTTTACCACCAAATTCCTGTACAGAGATCCCAAAAAGGTTTCATCTTTCTGCACTGAAAACAATGCTGATTCTTAGCCATCCACCCCATGCCACTTCAGTTCCCCGCCGGCGGTTCCCGGTTCTGACAGAGTTCGTGGTCCCAACAATATCATTCTTGAAATTCGCATCACATTATACCCCCTCGAGCTAGTGTAGAATGTAAACGAATTTCTTTCTTTTGTTTGTAATGCAACCAAGTACAGCTTTTTTCAACCCCTGCTGCCCTGTGCAGTGCTGGCCATGCTCTTTTAATTTTTCCGTAAATAGTGTTGGCCATGCTTTGTCCTTTGGTTATGTGTACTTCTGGAATTTTGGGGCGGCCTTGAAATGAAATGCATCCCCATCCTTTCAGTTTTCGTTTTTATTGAGAAACTTCTAGGTAGGTGTCTTGAGAATTGAGGTTATCTTCTCCTTTTCCTTATTTGTTTTAGCTTCTCTCTTTGGGCATGTGGCTGGCTAGAGCTTCATGTTTGTGCTCATACAAGAGACAAAACGGATAAGTGAAACCATAAAGCGTGCTGTTTAAGTTGGACCGTGGGGCAAAAAGACATGAAATCGAGACAAGGAGTCCAATCGGAATCGAAAATTACAAGGCACTTGACACCCACACATATACCCACCTAACTACTACTTTTGAAAAACGTTTTGGGCCTACTCCAAATTTTCTGAGCCACTGACATTTCTAACCTCTCCTTCGGTACAGTACAGTCAAAGGTCTAATGTAGTTATCCATTTTGTTGCTCATAGGTGCTCCTGTGTTTATGTTCATCAAAACGTACACTCACACAAATCCCTTTAAAGGTTTAATCACTTTCAGAATGACAACTTTATACAACTTAACAATATAGGCATTTTAGCATGGTCGTCATGTAAAGAAGTCTGCAGGCTAAACCCATCTTTCCTTCAAAGCAAAGAAGAAATATTTAGGAAAGTGAAGAACGATACATTATTAGCTAACTTTGTTTCATTGATGGATATACATGACGAGATAAGTGCTCGTAAACTTAGTGCAAGAAAGCAAAGTGAACAGAAAGGAAGCGAACTAAATTTAATTCGAAAGCATTCTCTTCCCTTCATAATTAGGCACCTTACTAGTAATAGCTTTGCAGCTTCGGTGTTAAACATCCCGAGGTCCTCTTGCGTTCAACAAGCTTACATAACACACAGTGTACCTGTCAGCAAGAGATAAAAGCAACTATAGCGAGGACCGAGAGCATTGTGATTTGTGTCGTTAGTTAAGCTTCATAGTTCAGATGCACATGTATATAAGGAAATCAGTTAGCTAGCTTTTTCCAAAGCTATGAAATTTCATCTTGATTTCTAAATAATGAAAGATTGATGAAGTTTTCTTTAACACTTACCAAATGCAAATCAATCACCACTAGGATTTTAGTTCAACAAGACAAATTGTTGAAATGTCTGATTAGGACCATTGATCTCTACTGATCTCTATCTGTCTCTGCTGCAAGAAGGCAATTGGATCAAAACCGACCTTGTAACTATTTTTTTCCCCCCTCTAATGTTGCCAACCAACATGTGGAGAGAATTTACCCAGACTGATTATCGCTCGCCTGTTAAATATGTTGTTGTGACAGGCAACTCAGTTATTCTGCCAATTGCCCTTTGATGCTACCTCCTTTCCTGCATACACAGTGCTGTTCTTCTGAGACACAATAAAGTTGTCAAACGATGCGCTAACTCCTGTCAACATATGCAGATCTATAAAGAGCTCTAGATTCAGTTTCCATCAAATGCTGCATCTTCTTTCTTGCAACCAGCAAAAAACTATTAAAATGGGAAAAAAACAACCAGCACAGCTGTGATCCTGAGTGTGGAAATAATATATGAACACATACAACTGCAGAAAAAATAGTAAGTCTGGAAGGAGAAGCGCAAAATAGAAAGCAACAGAATATGGGCTACATCAGACCCCTAAAGACCAAAGCACTTTTTTTCCAGAGGCAAGTACATCTTGTACAGTTTATTTTCAGAGGGTTGCCAGGTAACTCCGAAATGAAAAGTAAAACCTTCTGAAAAATTTATTTCACAATCAACTGAAGCGTTTAAGATCTGTCAGCAAAACTCCAGCTCAAGGAACAGAACACTAATAACTAGTACAGGATGATGTTTTCGTCAGTGATGTGCTCCACAATTGAGTTGCCACAAAGATTTAACATGAAAATTACTTAATCGGTTTCTGCACAGTTCACTTTGTGGTTTGCATTGCATCTTCGGCATCTATTTGAAGAGATTAATCCTGTTCATGGATCAGAAGAGTTTATTCTTCATTAGTAGAATGCATCACTACTGTCTTCTTTTCACTTGAAAGGTCTTGAATTCATCAATGTCAAGAAACATAAATACATCAATGGGACAGGTCAAAGCACTTGATGTCACAGATATGAGGGTTTTTGAACTGCAGTCATCTCGCCAAAATTTGCAATAATTGTGCTCCCACACAGATTTCTTACCTAATACTCACGACGACATGATACTAATTCCAGTATTACATACAGGAACTTTTAAAATGATTTACTAATTCTCTGGACACAAGTCAATAATCCTGAAGAGTTAATAACAAGAGTGATCTAGAGATTAGCAGCAAGTCATTTCTCAATGCAACAGTTAATTGATTATTCATACATAACTGAACCTCAGCACAGTATCTAAGCAAACACGTAACTGTGGAGACTTGTATGTAAAACTGAAGTTTTCTTTTTAAATCCTCAAAATCATGATGTGGATATAAACCACCCTGAAATAGTTGAATTAAAAAAGAAGGTATACCTAAAAAAACGGATTAAGGATTAGTAAGGAACAAGCACTCGAAATCTTAATGACGCAAGAGATTACTGAAAAGATGCTTAAGTCCTTACAAATGTACTGAAATTTGAAAATAAAAGGTGTAAGTTTGAACCTAAAAGACCATAGCAGGTTTAAGAACTTCAGTATCACAAAAATCAGCAAGCAGACAAAGACAGGATAATCAAGCTTGAGTTAACACTTATAACGTACTTTTCTGGTGAATCTTATTAACTGTAACCTAGGATCATGGATTGTTGCAGCACATACAATGACCAAGTTTGTAACAGCTGCCAAAGAGAACAACCAAAACCTCCACCTTGTCTTTTAAACTATTAGCACTGAAATGGCCCATCAAAACTACAGCAATATCCAATGATAGTTAATGTAAACAACCATGGAAAAGTAAAACAAAGAAGGAAAATAACTATTGTACTAATTAGCTACTTTAATCTTTCCTGGGTAAAGATATATATAGAAAATTAGTATGCCAGAGATGGATACCATGCAGACATGAAATTGTGATGACCTAACAATGAAGTTTTGATAGGAAAACATTGCCAGCAAATAGATATATCATGCAGACATGAATGTGTGATGACCTAAAAATGAAGTTCTGAAAGAAAAAAAATTGCCTGGCAAAACACCTACAAAGAACTTGTTCATATATAATGTGAAATCAAGCATCAAATCTGGCTACTATACCAACTTTAAGACTTTTATTGACCCAATAAACACAATTCCACAAATCCATGGAAGATATTTACCATGAAAGCAGAATATAAGGTCTTCAATCAAACTAGCATTGTTGAAACTTCCTTTTCATGCTCCAGAAGAATCCGTGTGCCTACTGGATGCATTATTTCGAAATGTATACAATCAGGGGGCAACACACTTTCCATCTTAAACCTGTTCAATGACTGGATTATCCTCACAATGAAAACATATTAAATAAAAAATGTAATAACAAAATCTACCAAATGGACAAATAATAACACAAATCTATCATATTTAAACCACAAAAGCAGGAAATCTCAAACCTTGAAATATAAGGAGAGTTATCAAGTAAACCCTAACACAATTCGCTCGACAATGATTAAGAATGCTGCATTAATTTCAGCATAGTCAGTGGCAAACAGTGAAACAGCTTTTTGGTCTAATTTCCCATCAGATGGTTTTTTGAAAACTAAATTTTTAAATAAATCGAATGACCATTGAAATTTGACAACTAAAGCCAAAAGGATGCCAAAGGGCAAAACTGGTTTAGCAACATGGAAGCCAGACCAACACCCTGTTCACTTGTTTCTGCTGATCAAGTAATCATACTATGCTTACAAATGATATACGACAATGGAAATGGCATACAGATTAGCTAAGTAATTAATCTGTGATAGATTATAAATGTCAGGTGACCAAGAGATCATATTAGAAATTACAGATATGATCAAATAGTTGATGAAACAATCAAATGTTTTCAGTATTTTTCTTTAACAAGAAAAGAAGTTGACATGTTCTTCACATCATAATTCTTTTCATGCTGATCTTATGAAACCAAATTAATAAGATCTTAGATTTTACCAATGCTGCTCTGAACTGTAATTATCATAGACTCCCTGATGACAAGGTAAACTGAGTATATCCTGTAAGTTAGTAAAAGTAGAAGCAATTTGAATCTGTCATCTATAACAAAGTGTGATAGGAAGCAAGGCACATGAAATTTACCTCAATATTCTCATGCATTATCCATTGAAAATTTACTTCTGTCCAGTGAAGTTTAAAACCACTTCTTAAAACATGTATCTGACACCGCTAGAGAGATACCTCATCGCTATTTCACATTATGTTTGCATAACCTGCTATTGGTAATTTTAAGGAAAAGCTGAAAATCTAAGACTTCAGTTAGGGGAAAATTCAAAACCATGATTAAGAGTATATGACTGTAGAAATCTGAGGACAAGAGCAAGAAGAACTTTATCCTCTTATGTTACAGATATCTCAGCGAGAAAGGTCTGTAATACCATGCATCATGATGATATTCTGTTTTCCAAATGCTCACAAGATATTTAAATGAAGTATTCTGTAAAAGAAATCAAATACTATGGTCCAGAAAGAGATTGAAAATGCCATTCTTTCCTGTATAACACAATACAATAACACAATCAACACAACAAGCATGATGTGACTGCAAATGAATAACAAATAATCTACAACTTAATATTCAAGCTCTGCATTAAGTAGTTTAGATTGTAATATGAACAAATTGCCAATTCTAAGACACCACAACGTTCCAATGCCAAAATTGATTGTGGTCAGATTATTGTAGCTTTGTGTTAAAACAAAAGTTGTACTTCTAATATATGTTTATTCAAATCTTCAGCATCTTTTTGTCATCAATCCTATAGAAAGATCACTTCATTTCTTACAAACACAAAATCCCATATAATATTTAACCTCCTTTGCAATTGCAACAAAAATCTAACCTAGCTGTTATGATGTTTGATTGTTCCCAAACGCATACGCATACAGTTAATAAAAGCTCTCAGCTGTCAGCCCTACAGAGAACATAATGCATATACACACGACAAAAATCTCCATTGAGTACCTTGGAAAACCTTCTACATACCAACTTAGGACAAGCACAAAAAATGTACAGCCACACCGTGTCTTTAACTCAAGAGCATCACCAAGACAGAAAGACACAATGTAATAAATCAATAACTAAGTTCCACACAACACCTTACAGCTATCGCTTTATGAAAATTCCTCTGATCATTTGAAGTAAAAGAAGAAATAAAAAACATAATACCACCATCTAAAACATTTCTAATTCAACCAAAAACCTAGATTTATGTGTGCAACCAAAATCTCCTCCTGTATCTGGAAAATCCTGTACATATCAATTTAGGATAATCAGAAAACACAAACAACCAACTTGTATCGCTAACTGGGATAATTACCAAGAGAGACACTGCCCCACTACACTGATCAAGCACTATTCTTCTAACAAAGCAAGTTACAGCCACTGATTTTTGAGAATCCCTCCAATCATTTGAACAAGAAGAAACAATTAACACGAATCCAACCATTTAGAACAATTCAGGTTGCAACAGAAACCTAGATTTCTGTATGCCAAGCAAAATCTTATGCAATGATATAAACCAACACATATTACATGCTCAGTCTGTTCTACGCACATTTGCAAATCCAAAAAAATGTAACAACGACATACATCAAACACATTATATCAATCAAACAGGACGTAATTGTGAAGCTAACAATCAAACTAAAAAGAGAATTGAAATTGCAGTTCATTATATGTTGCCATATATCTATAATATACATAGCACAACTGCCTTATAAGTTTGTTCTGAGCTTTTATTCATTTATTATTTATTAATTTTTGCATTTTTACAGATCAAAACGGCATTCTTTATAAGGATCTATCATATATCCCTGCCCATTTACTAAAGAAAATCCCAAAATTACATCATCACAATAAATCCTGATCAAATAAGACCGGGTTTTCCAATCATTACTCTCGAGCCTCATCAAGACAAAGGCTTTAACTCCAACACTAATTGATCCACGAACTAAATCCCCCTTTAAAGCCTCCACGACGTCTTTCCCCATATTTGCATTGGAGATTTCCATCTGGGCGTGCAGAATGGTATCGTTTTCCCTGGGCTGAACAAACGGTGGGACTTGGGCATTGAAGAGAGGGAGCCTTGTGGGGTTGATAGACAACAATGAGCTCCAAGCTGTCGTAGAAAATGGTGGCTTTGCTGTTGGCGTTGCTGAGGAGGAAGGACACGTTGCATGTAACAGAGATGTTGTTGGCGGTGGTGGCGAAGGGGGGAGAGGGTAGCGGAGGCCAGGTAGACTTGGGGGAGGCGGGGGCGGAGAAAAAGCCAAAGGATGAAAAGCAGACAGCCCGTGAAGAAAAAGAAGGACAACACTGCAGCGGCGAGGCGATAGAGGGAGGGCTGTTCTTTCCGCTGGTTGAAAATTCGGTGGACATAAATGGCTGGCTGTGGGGGAGTCCTGACCCGATGATAACCAGTGACGAGTACACGAGGTCCTCCGGGACGCGCCACGACGGGGTAGCCAGTCACCACCCCGCTTTTGGTTGGGCCGTTAGCAGAGGTGGCAGCGGCGGAGGAGAAGGTGGAGGGGCTGGTAGTGGAGGAGGTTGCCATTTGGATTTTGGTGGTGAGGAAACTGAAAGTAAGACTGAAGGGTGTGTACTGTGTGAATTTTTATAGGGGAGTCCCATGTTTGGGCATGAAACTTGGCTGACATGTGTCAATGGAGACAAAAAGCAGGGCTGGCTGGAGAACTGGGAACTGGAAAGCTGCTCAAATTGAATTTCTTTTTCATTTTCTTCGTCTCTATACTGGCCAAAGACATCGAATTCAATGGAGACAACAAATTGGTTATAGATATACGTAATACTTGACTGGGAACTGGTTTCAATTAAACTCCCAACTTGAAATGAAAAGCGGTTTCCGCTATATGATTAAGCAAGGCGTGTACTCCTATAGTGTTATGTTTTTTGCTTGAGATTTTATGAATCAATCATCATATGGCGAGACAAGGAAGAGGCTTGCGGTGGATTAGGGGGTGCAAGAGTCGAGTGTGGTGGAGTTTTGTGAATTTGTGGGGGTCTAATTCTTGAAAGTAGTAACGCATAAGGTGACTGACCATGTGGGCCCTTTTTTTTTTTTTTTTACCCGAGACGAAATTTTGAATTGCATTTCTCATATTTTATTATGTCTGATCCAAAAACAAACCAACTTAAGTGCAGGTTATATATGTATTAGAAGGGGGACTGTGTGTGGCTTCGGGGAGAAGTATACAATACATCACGTGCATTGCCACGTGATGTACTAGAACCAATAATTTATCGTCATGTGGCAATGATGGGTCATACCTTGTATTATTTGGCGATGTGTGATTGGTTCTAAGTACATCACGTGGCACGCCACGTGGCGCGCGTGGTGCACGTAATACTCACTCGTGGCCTCGGCACTAGGACCCAGAAGACTGTGAGCCCAAGTATCCCGGGTATTGTCCGAAAAATACTTAGATGAACCCGATCCACGAAATAGTTTCGTGAACCTTTTGATCCAGAAGCAGCCACATCACTCATGGCTCACCGTATGGATAATGTGGTTGCTTCTGGACCAAAGGGTCTACAGAACTATTCCGTGGATCGGATCCATCTAAATATTTTCTGATATTGTCCCCAATGAGCACTGGGCTATCGATACGCACAATGGGCTTCTGCATTCATAGTTTTGATTGTTGTTTATAATGTATAGTCGAGATTGATTGCATATTCACTGTTCAGATAATGACAGTGATTCGGTTATTCGGATTTGCTTTACATGAAGTTAGGTTGCAGGTTTTGACGATTTTTCTGAATCAAAAGCAACCAAAGCAAATTCACAAAGGCAAACATTTTAGGGTCCGTTTGTTTCACTGTAAAATGTTTTCCGGAAAATAATTTCCAAATTTTCTGGTGTTTGGCTGCATTTAAATTTAGGAAAATCTTTTTCCATGGAAAATGTTTTGCATTACCTGTGGTAAAACAACTTCCGTCATAAAATTACGGAAGTTATTTTCCGCGTGTTCTCGTCTCTGCCCATTGCTGCTTATGTTCCACAAATATAAATTAGGTTCCTTTTATAAATAAGATCGGTGCAAACTTCTAAGAAGGAAAAGAAAGTGAACCACCATAACTTGCAGACAGCTTCGTATTTTCCAAAATTGTAACAAACGTCAGAAAAATGTTGAGAAAAACTCATATTTTTCAAGAAGATGTTTTTCATGGAAAATATTTTCTAGAGAAAATATTTTACATTCAACCAAACAGACTCTTAATTAGTAAAATTTTCAATGGCATCAAGCAACCAAAAGTTTGAAAAATACTTAGGTGGACTTGCAGAGCCTGTGGACCTAAAGTCTGCGATTAAGGCACAAGGGTTCAGTGGCCCTGAACCCTTGTAGCTAAATCGCAGGTCCCTAAGTATTCTCTCCAAAAGTTGCAGATGGATGAGATTCTGTGCGTATATATTTATAATTTATAAAATATAGCAAAACTTGATAATTATAATAGAACAATTTAACATTAGTCAAACAAAAGCGAGATGAGTAGCCAGAATTTTAGCAGACGAAGATAGTAGAAAGAACATCAAAATGAGGCGTGGCTTTCATAAGATAAAAGAAATATGAGCTATCTCCTAAAAATAGACAGACATAAAGGGCAGATAATAAGTATGGGAAAATTTTTTTTTTGAATTAAACTGCATAATAAACAGCGTACAATAAAGGCGCGGTGCTGAAACCAAAGCAGACACGCACTTGGTCCAAAGAATGACTGAAGAAAATGTCAAACTGAAGGAGAATACACCACGCCTTTGTTATGAAACCTTGTGGAGTATATATCAACAAAAGAAGAATAGCTCATACGGTCAATTGATCTCCCATACACTCGCATCTACAATTTCCTGCACTTGGAACAGTTAGAGTTCTATAAAAAACCAGCAAGATTCGGTTTTCGGTTTGGACCAAAACATTAGGACTTCCTGAACGAGCTACTTGTACCACTTACTTGAGGATAATGTACTTGATCAAGTCATCGTTTCTTTAAATTAATCAAGATAAGAACATGGATCGATGCAATCTGATTATTATTTTGGATTCTAATCCAGGTGTACTGCCAAATATTCTAATCCAGATGTACTCAACTCATCAATGGTCTCATGATTAAAGTGGAAAATATGCAGGATAAGGAGGCTGCACGGGAGACTTCATAACCTGTTTAACAAAATCTAAAGATTTGGGGGATGTTATGGTCTCGTCGATTCAGGCACCTAAACGATTGATGTTATCCTAGACATTTCTGTGTTTGCAAGAACCAGATTTAGCCTGACGAGTACACGTTAATGAAGATGAAAATATAACAAATTTGACAGCTACCTCAGAAATTGCAATCTCCAGGAACAGAAAAAAATGAGTCAGCTGGGAGAAAAATTCAAACAGGCCTTGTCTTACTGATCATAATCAATAATAAGTTAAACATTCCCCCCTTCTACCATTCCATGTTCCACCATCACCAGTGGGAGTCCGGAAAATTCACCCTCAAATCCTCACAAAGGACTCTGAGTACTACTTTTTTACTCCAAAACGAGCCAGAAGTGAATGTAGCTCCCATAAATAATCTCAGATCAAATTCCATAATCCCAATTTTTCGATCTTCACCCATTTCATTCACCAGCGAATTAGCATCTGTGACAATTCCCTCAGGATCCGGTAGAGAAAAATTAGCTTTCATTGTACCTTCATCGTTCCTCTCCAGGTGTAACGGATCAATCATGGTCACATCCACGAGTTTATCCCTGTATAACAGGCTTCCTTCAATATACGTAAAGGAGATCTTCAATTTCTTGTTTGTATTTTTAACGGCCAATATTGGACTCCCAGCTGGCCTTCAATGTTGAATTAGTGATGTTGAAATAAGGAACGTTCAATGACTCTACCTTAAACTCAGGAACGCCAGAGCCAAAAATGAGCCACGTGAAAATGCTGAACGCTAATGTGCAAACCATTAATACAATCATGATGATAAGCGCAATGCGAGCATATGCAAAACCTTTGCGTGGCTCCGGAGATACGTTGGGCAGTTGTGCCGATGAGTAATAGGCCGTGCCTGGTGGTGGAACCGCGGCATTGTAATGATGAGGATAGGGGTTGTAAGGGTAGCCATAACAGCCTTGTTGAGGAGGAGGAGGAGGAGGAAAGGGCTGGGGGTAGCCTATGGGAGCATATCCCGTTACATGTTTCGTTTCATCGTTCGACATCCCTCTTCCTGCCTCTTCCTCCAGGAAGAGAGAGGAACCAACCTGAAAGCAATGTGAATAAGAGAGAAAAAAGGGAGACAGACAGAGGATATAGAGATCAAATTAAGGGAGAGTGTTCCATGGTTTGGAATTTTCAGTAAATAAGAGGGATACCAAAAGAAAAAAGACAACGCAATACATGTCATTTGACCATTATATGGGCTAGAAAGCAAGTTTATATGTTTTCGATAAAATTAAGTCTTGATAAAATAGTCGGTGCATGTTTGATTTGTGGATGGCTGGAAGAGAAGTATATATTTAAGATTTGGATATGCACTAATTTCGTGATGCCCTCAATCTTCCCTCAGGTCCTTTGATCATAACCGTAGAGTTTCTTTCTTCTACACTGCTATTAGCTTCATTAGAACTACTTCTTCTTTAATGCTAACTAACTTTACATTGTTAGATGGTACGAGGTGTACGTTTAAAAATTTTGAGGTTTCCAATTTACCTTCCTGACCGAATTTTGTGGTAGCTTTTATCTCATTTCTTAGTTGCTTGGTCCCTGTTGATAAAGTTTTTTTGACGAAGATAATGTTTTTTCTCCAGTTTCACTAAATTTGGTAGACTATGCTTTCACAAACGACATAATTCTCTGTGATGAGACGCCTTAATTGTGATTTTTTGGTAAAAATTCGCAGGATAAGCATATCTAAAATGACATCAGGTCTTTCATTTCCTTTAGTCCATGGAAGGCACTCCCTTAGGCCTCAACCACATGGAAGATTGGCAGATTTTGCACGGTAAATGGGCATGTTCCCGTAAGCATTGAACCAGAAGTACATGCAAAACTTCCCATTTTATTCGGAAAATCGAGACATAAGTGGCGGATCTTGAGTGAGACTCATGCTCATCACCAAGTAAATATAAGATGATTTTAACAAGAGTGACAATAGGAATAGGGGACTATGAAAATCATTTGATAAAGTGGTATGTTAATTGACCGAGAATCTTAACTGAATAACAAAGTAGTTTATAGAAATGAACTATACAAGCCATTGATAAAACCTTGTACATGGGGTTAAACCTGGAAAAACCTTCATCTATGTTTCGATTGGAGAAAAAGTATATCAAACCTGGTTTTTACAGGACCATAAGACTTAGGCCATTTCCAAAAATCTTTAAAAAATTCCACTCCACTATATTAATTTGCACTATGTTGTTAACCACTGGGAAACATATGCATCTTCCGCCTCCCCAATTCACATCCGGAGAGATTGCCAGCAGCAAGCTAAGGCAAGAAAACAAGGAGCAGCACCATTCCAAAAAAGAAAAAAAAATGAATTCACGCCTCAAAAGTACAAAAAGAAGTATGCGATTTGTACATAAATTGATGTAACTACAATAAAACAACTTTGGAGTACTGGAAAACGGCTTAAACTTGCACACAAGTTGATGGGATGTGCATAAAATTTTCTCAAACTAAAGAATCATGATCAATCAATCAATGAATCGCAGAAAATTTCCAGATCAGAAAGTGGTTAATTCTTAAACAGGTAGTCACTCAATTAATCTCATTGAACTCACCAAAAATCAAGTATATACTAGACAATCCCTGACTGAATCTTCTGTTAATGTCCCATTTCCTCCAGTGGGTGCAAAATTAACCTTCAGATTTTCACAAAACACTCTTAAGGTTTCCTTCCTCCAAACCGAGTTGGACTGAAATTTAGCCCCCAAACTCATCCTCGCGCTAAGATACAACATTCCACCACTTTTAAACTTGTTAATTTCTTCAGCAAGAGGAGGCTTACCAGTGGCCTTTTCATTATCAAATCTAATTTGAAAAGTATGAAGACGAGCCCCCTGCAAATAAAAAGGCTCAATGGCAGAGATTGCCAAGGGATAATTCTTGTAGAATATCGAAGCCATAACGTTACTGAAATTAACTTTGAGATCGGTGTTGGGATTGAAGACATTAACCTTAACGTCCCAATTGGCCGTAATCATCGAATCAGTTGCGTTAAGATCGGATACAGTGAGCGATGCAACATCAAACCCTGGGATTTCTGTACCAAAAAGGAACCAAATCACTAAGCTTACCATGCACATGCTAATAATCAAACTCACCATTGTCACCAACATTACTCGACCAAATTTTCTGCTACCCTCATCTGCAGCAGGGGCCAAATCCATGGACCCATAATTTCTCGAGTTGTACCACACGCTAAAAGATTGAGATCCGTTATTATTCTTACATTCGAACGTGCCCCCCGGATAGCTATGAGGCTGTGGAGGAGCGTAAGCTCCAGGCTGCTGCAACTGCTGGCCATACCCCGTCAGCGGTAATGATGCTTGTGAATGCCTATTATTATTGTCATTCATGGAGGGGTACCCCATTACCAATTGGCTATCAGATGATGAAGAAGTCATATGATAATAGATCTCCCTCCGCCCCCACTCCTTGCATGAGGGGGAGAAACATGAACTACAAGCAAGGCCAAAGAGGAATGGACACAGGAGAACCAAAGGTTAAAGATTCTGAAGTGCATTATTATTAGTGCCTATATGATTAGCTGGAAAGCCTGAAGTCAAAGAAGCTGCAGAGTAGATAAGATGAGAGGTTATTGTTAATATGGAATTATTAGTATTAACAAGTGGCGGAATTTTGCTAAAAGAAGCTTAGAGAAGACAAGACTTTGGGTTTGAAAATCACTTGTCCACCATTTCTATATGAAATGGCCGTGTCTTTAGGGATTACCTGAGGTAAGCAGGACTGAAAAGCTTGGTGAAGAGAGAGAAACGGAAGCTGCTGCCTTCCATGATATTTATTTCTTACTGGGATCATTTGGAATTCTAAAATGGCTAGCAAATTTCCTATATTATTCATTAATAATAGTATCGAATGCTTATATCATACCACCATAGGATATCTAAAAAATTTAATATTCATCATATAAATACTTAAAACTAGGATCTATAGAGGCTGAGACTATCAATAAGTTTCCAACATTCATGGGTGAAACTAGATTATCGTCTTTTTCCTCGGCCTAAAAGAGCGAGTCAGCTGGTCTTGATATGACGATAAGAACCAAAACTATACAAGTTTATATTGTTGAAGACAATGTTCCTTCATTATATATGTGAGAGTTGAGACTAAAATGAGATTCTGAGAATGACGTGAAAACTATCTGCTACTAGTATTTATCTTGCATACAAACTTGACCTTGATTATGTGTAATATATGTTACACAAACTAATATTTTAAGAAAGATCAGCAAATAAGCATTATGAAAATTATGCCTTTATTCCTTACATTGGAAACTAATATTTTGACTTTTTTGAAAACGGCATAAATTTATCCAATAATTATAAGAAACTGAAAATTACATTCTACTTTTTAGAATACGGAAAGAACCTGAATGATGGAGGTAATTGTCCAATTGATGGAAAAACTCCTACTAAGAAGGAGGTTAGGTTAAATAACAGATTGTCAATTTGTCTCTGGATATTTGCAATCAGTGCTTACAAGACACCATACAAAGTTGATGAGGTAAACAATTCATTAGGCCTCCACCCCTCTCTGTTTCTCTCTCTTTATCTTTTATTCTTGTTGGCTTGCAATGGACAAAATCTAGAGGGAGAAGCTACTTTCCTGTTCAATTAATCTATCGCCTTTGGTCATTCCACGTTTTCCCTTCAAAAAACTCAGCTAGCATTCTTTCAAGATCCTCAGGTTTGTATCTGATGTACTTCTGGGGATTTTTACCATTTTCAATCATGGGCCTGAGCGTCCATCATATTCACAATATCAGCATAACAAAACAGAATAAGGCAAAAAAATACCTAGGAAATAAAGAGGAAGAGAAAACAAGGAAAAGAAGCAGAGAGAAGGAGGGACTGAAGTTTTATAGATTTCTGAGACAGCATTACCCAAAACGTTTGACGAAAGATCTATAGGCAGGCAGAAGTACTTCTGCAACTGCCAGCCTCAAGGATTCACGCAGCTCACTGTCTGGCACCGTCCATTGAGATTGCCTTTGATGAAGTTCCTCAAATAGGAGATTGAAAGTCTTAAATCTGTCTTTTACGTTTGCCCTTGACACTCCACTGTTGCTATTGCCACCTTCAACTCCAAATGAACCAGCCCCACCTGATGAAGCTCCTGGAATGGAGAGGCATTGGAGAATCTGGGGACAATAACTGTCCATTTAGTGCATTTTCATAAAAATTTGGGTAAAAATATTCAAATTGACTTCAGAGACAGTAGTCGCAATTGCATTCATAAGCTCAAATCTCAATAAAAAAGCACAACCAAAAATAAAAATCAACAGGGCATTTAATCAGTTCATTATAGGCTGTATTCAAGTATCTAGCCAATGAGTTTGAGTACATAAACAAAAACTTAAATTGATAGGTTCAGACTGGGACGCGAAAAAAATCATCTGAAATGCCATAATAGAAAACAAGATTCCAGAAAAGTTTTGGAATATTTGAGATGAGTATTAAACCTTGGACCAAGAAATCCGTTTGTATTGATTGGCATGCTGCTGGACAACCCTTCTCTGTATCTGTACCCAGTCATCCCCTAACATATCCTTTGCTTCTGACCTATAAATAACTTAACCATGTATCAGTGACTGTAAACTTGAACAGCATACACCCTTACAGATGAAGTTAAAACATAGCATACCTTCGCACAGATCTCACTATGTAGTGCATGTTATTCATCAAAAATAATTGAGTCAAAGACGGATCCTTGTACTGCTTAGATTTCCCATCCAGGTTACTCTGAAGAGCCTGCATTATTCGAGTTGTTAAATATGCCAACTTCTCCTCTGCATCTTCATCACTAAACTCTTGGAAAAGTTGCTTAAGTGTCGACTGATAGCTGCAAATGATTAATTATCACATCTTAGTATTTGTTTTTCTCTATTCCATCAGATTAACACAATGAACAAACTGATAGTCTACAAGATCCAAGTGACTAGTATTCAACCGATTAAAATAAATTAATAATTAAGCAAAAGGAAGAGCAGACATTAGATAGAAGTAATAGATGATCCTTAAATTGAAGAAACCAAAAGAAAGGGGAAAAGGAACCAGTCTGAAGACTTACTCAAACAAAAATTTCACATAGTTAATCACATAGCTAGTTAATGGATGCACAGTTCCATCAAGAACAGTAGTTTTTGTTGCATCTTTTTCAACAGCTTCTTCAAAATCTGCAAAGGTCTCTTGAGCAGTCTGAGCTAGACGCTTGGTTAAGACTGCAGCAGATTCTCGCACTTCACCACAATATTTACTTCCGAATATTATATCAATCTACCATCAAAAAAAGAAGCTGGGATCAGATTAAATTTTTGTTCATGTCTAGGGGGATTTGTGCACGGTTTTGCCTATTTAGGTAACAGTTATAACTAAAACTATTTTAATTTCAGTAGAGATTATTACAATAGTATTGGTAAAAGTAAGAGTAGTGCTGCTACACTAGATAATTACTCAAGTTCCATCAGTAAAAGAAAAGAAAAGGGATAAGGTTGATTTTTGATGGACAGACACTAAAATTTATGGACATATAACAGGTAATACATCATTACCTCTGGCTTAAGCTCTCTCATTATCTCATACATATCAAGAAGAACAAATAGCTTTTCAGGAGATCTTTTACTTTTGGCAATAGCCTCTCCAAAACTTAGTAGCATGCCTACACTATTTGTGGTAGTCTCTGCAAAACACTGATCCCTGAGGGAATCATGACCCTCATAAATCTGATCACAGACTTTCTTTTCCGCATGAAATAAAAGTTTGACCTGAGACAAATTGAATAACTGGATCAGTTAAACAGGGATTAAAATATTGCAACAAAAAATTAAGGAATTTGAAATCATATGCATAGCCATACTGCAATTCGCATAAAATGAATCCAATTTCCAATTTTTGCCTCCAGAACTTCCCATTGCATCTTTTGTACATCGTCCTTCGTTAGTCTCTCCACTCCTAGTTTTCTGAGGCTCTGTTCCATGACTGAGGATCGGGCTTCACTGTATAACGGACATTGGAGGCAAAATAAAAAAAATGTAACAAAGGGAAGTCAACTTAAAAAGAGATCGAAAATGTGCTTCAATATATGTAATAAAGAAAACAGTAAGCATATAAAGAACAAAAGGAACAAGATTTACTATAATTCATTTGGCAGATTACTTACTGTCATTGCACTTAAGCTCTGGTTAAACTTAATTAGGATAGACAGTCATTTTCTTACTACATCTGATGCATTTTCAGCCCCAGAGACCAAATCTCTAATCATGTAACAAACTAAACTTGCAGGCCATGGTGCGAATACGCAGCATGATTAAGTAAAGGCAAATGTTCAAGCTACTGCATTATTGAGCTACTCTTTTATTCCTTGTAGAAAAGGAGGTTAAACGAGCTCAATTGGAATAAGAACTCAAGATGAAATCACTATCTCACTGAGCATCAGACTATGCAGAACATCTGACTTAATCATTTATATTACCTCTCTGGTTCTCTAGTATATTCTTTCCAAGCTCGTTTTTAATGCTACAAAATCCAAACAGCATTACTGCCACAGTAACGTAAAGCAGGGTTGGGGAAATAAGACTAGCACCTTGTGCAAAGAAGTTTTTTGATGTACAAACCAAAAGTTAGAAGCGCACTCTCTCTCTCTCTCTCTCTAGGATAAGAGTTTACAACTACAACTGGTTTGCATTTTAGCTTACTTTTTGGAGTTTTAGCTAGCATAAATCCCACAATTTGCAGCCTCAATTTTGGTGTTTCGAATCCATCTCCTCATTCTCAATAAAGTAGATAAAGAGACATATATCAATTTCGTGATGCATCTGATGAAGAAGTTTGGAATTCAAATGGCTGGAGAAATGAAGAAACATTGCTTATGCACCTTCAGACAAGAAAAGACTTCTTGTTCTTTCTTTTTGGCCAAGTAGTTCTGCCAGAGGCTTTGTAATGGCTGTAGATGTAAATAAGAATCAGGTGGGTCACTACTGTTAGGACGGTTGATCTGGTTCTAGACTACTAATACAACTTCCATTCTTTTCCACTTGGTGAGAGTATTTAGAAAGTTACTCATAAACATCACTACATCAGTACCATGTCATATTTGTATTTTAATCCTCTGGGCTTTGTAAAAAGATATTACCAGGAACACCATGCTTTACCATTCATTACTTTTAGTTGGTAAAAAATGATCATCAATAATAACTAGAGACGAGGGAAGTTACATAAAGTTACCAACCACAATGTCATTATAAAAGACAGATCTAAAGTTTTTACCTGTAAATATTGAACAATTGCTGATGATGGCCCGTTTCAACTATTTGATGGGCTAAGTCATGTAGCAGAGGTAGTAGTCTTGGTGGAATGAGATTTGGAGGATGGTAAACAACAGGTTCTAGACTTTTTTTGTGGTGCTCTGACGATTTTAAGCCATTACTATCCCCCTGAGCAGGCGATCCAATTGATGGTCGCAAAGTATCAGGTAGGCAGTCAAACAGAAGATCAGGTTCCACAGGCTTGCTGAAATCCAAATAAACATAACTTACAAGGGATAGCTACGTGCAAGACTTTTAAGCAATGCCTTTATACAAATAAAATTGCATTACCAAACATTGCATAGTAACAGTAACAGATACATACATGATGCCTTCCAAAATGCAGCTAAAATAAAGATCAAAGCTGCAACTACAGAACATAATACAATTGTAAAAAAAAAAAACACACTGAAGACTTTCATCTCTAAGATAAAATTTGAGTATACTCGAAAAAGCGTGTGCTTTAGTGCCACACTTCAACTTAATTTGACCACAAGAGTTTGCAAAGCTAAATTCCTAATTCAAATGCCAGAGAACTCCAGAAAACAAAGAAATTAAGCAATTCCAAAAGCCAAAAACCAACCTGTATGAGTTTAAAAGCTGACGGTATTCTTCTTCTAGCTTCAAGATAGCCTTTCCAAGTAAGTTATTGGCATGGTTCACCACCCCAACACTACTCTGAAGGTTCTTATTACCACTAAAAAACTTAATGATACTCCTCAACTGATCAACTGCTTCTAAGTAACTTTCCAGATCCTCATGCGGCCCCCTCAATATCTTAGCCTCGGCCTGAGAAGTTTAAAACTAAATTTTTTATGGGCTCCAAGATTTTTAAAAATAATAATAATAATAAAAGAAACAAACCAAGAAAAGAAGAAAGAACCTGGCGCGAGAGATCGAATTGGCCCAAGATAACCTCTGCAGCCTTGAGGGTCTTGTCGATGTTCTGGTGCGCCCTCCTCATCGAATGCGTTTTCAACTATTATGGCATCATTACATTACATAACCAACCAAGATATCACAATACAAACGATTGACTAGCTGATTGATTGAAATTGGAAATTCGTAATAAAGAAAGAATTGTATGTATGATAATGAGGAGCCTAATATGAATACTAACTAGTACATATAAAAATGACTCGCCTGAGTGGGGCGCATGGCGGTTTCGAGGGCGGAGAGACGGCGATCAAAGGAACCCAGAATGGAAATCATGGAATCGGTCACGGCCTGCGTCTTCTGCATAGACTCTCTTATCAATGCGGCTCTCTCGCTTAGTGTTTCCATGGCCGTTGCGTATCCCATTTTCTTCAGGTTTTCTTGAAATGGAGAGACGATTTTGCTGCTGCTAAATAAATTTGGTTAAAGAAAATTGTTGTTTGGGTGTGGCGGCCGTTATTAACGTTGTACGTTTAGGCTGGCTGTGGCTGGTTCTGGCATTGCATTTGCATGCTGGACCTGGTATGGTGGCAATTAATTAGTAAGGTTGCACCAATTAATTATGATTAATGTGATTAATTAGTTAGGAAGGAATATAGGAAAGGAAGGTAGTCTGCTTTCTTTTTGTGAAATTTTGGTAATCTCACCAAAATTCATGTTACTGTTATTAGGTTGGCAAAAATAATAGGTTATCATTAGCTGTACTTGATTGGAAATTTTTTAGGAAAGAAATATTTTAAATGATTTAAAGATCCATTCATCAATTCTCTCTTTTTTTCCTTTTTTTTTTTTTTTTTTTTTGGTTACTGTCAAAATTTGGCAATCAGCAAATATTGTCCTGTTTTTATAGTTTCTTGTTTAGAAGACAAATTTATTTCCTTTTTTTTTTTCTTTGTGAAGTTATGTCGTGTTAGTAGAGAATTTTGCAAGAGCTTAAAGTAATAAACAATACTTGCTTTTTTTTTTTTTTTCAAGTTGTGGGAAGTAAACATGAGAAAAAGATGTAGTCCAAATTAAGAACCATTTAATTACGCCCTTAATTAGCTGCTTACGTCCCATAATGGATGCTTAAGGGCTGGACTTATCCAAAAGTTGAGACAAATTAAATGACAAAAATTGTTATGTACATAAATATGACATTAATCGTTATATATTTGTATAACTCATATGTACCACTATGATCTGCGCCAGAATAAAATAAGGAAATGGGTTTGTGATCGAATTTAAATAATTAGGCATGTTTCTCCACCATAACTATTGAAAACGTGGCCGAAAATTGCTTGAATTTTCTCGATTTTGCTGTTAAGTCTAAAATTCAATATGTTGCGATACAAGCTTGTTGGAATAAAAGTTACGGAAATTTCAATCTACGAAGGAACTCTCGTTCAGTTGATCCTGAATTAGTGCAAACATGCAGGTTTCAATCATTTAATTCTCAATAGTAAACACCATTTATTACTCAAGTTGATGCTTCATTATCAGTCCCAATCTTCCTCACCATGTTGGTAGGAGCGACGAAGCAATCTTTGGTGAAAGAAGAGTATTATTTCTTTCTCATTTATTACTTGTAAATGACCTCCAACCAAATCTGCACTTTGTAGCCTTATGCTCCTAATCTCATTATCATTTTTTATAAAATCAGCATTCCAATCAAAGTTGATACAAATGAATGAAAATTAGGAGCTGCATCAATTAAGAGTGACCCCCTGCGTGCGGTAACCCAAAGTTAGGTGGTTTCAGTTGAGATCTAAGGAGTGAATTCTATCAAACCTGAAAAAGGAAAACTTTAAAAACTAAGATAGGTCCAATCCACCCCATCAGTTAAATTTTTCCCCACTCAAAATTACCTTCTTGAATAAGTAAACATGATTTTGGAATTTTGATGAATCAGGGATCACAATTAACCTAAACCCATTGCTTTCAGAGGCTATCAAATCCCCTTTTTCCCCTCAAAAGTGTCTTTCTGAAAGTTACATTTCTGTTTCCCAGTGTTAAGCTTTCCAATTCCGGGCAACAAAACATTGGAGAGAGGAACTGAGGGAAAGGCACCTGAAATCTCCACATACATTGGACATGGGAACCACTGACTTGTCAACATCCAAATTCCTAGTCCTTACAATATCACAAACATCTAACCACATATCTATTGTTACAACCAATAATTCAGACTATGTTCCTAACTGTAGTACACAAAACTAGCTCTTTATTTAATTATTTTTATTATTTGCCTATATATGAAGCTTGGTGAAGACCAACCAATAAAAGGACAACTTCAGTTTAGGCGCACAAGAGACAAAAGTTGGAAGAGCTTGACCATCCTTGAGCGGTTATTTTTTGTTTCCAACTTTACTCAAGAAAGGCGCAAAGCCATCCATTCTTCGACAATGTATTCTGGGATGCATGATATGATAGCTGAGTAAAAAGCGAGATACTCAGTAGGTCCAGTCTTCAGGTAAACCCATTTCAGGAGAAACCTGGCTAAGGTAATCCTCTTGCTTTTTCATATGAACCATGTTCATGAAAGTGTTCCTCGGAGAGAGGAACTGAGCCTCCTTATCATGTCTGTTCCTGGCATCTGCTAAGATTGCAGATCATTCTTTCACTTTTCTCTGGTTAATGTGGCATTTCAAATTGAAACGAGCATTGAATCAAAGAACAAGTACTAGTACTCAAGGTCAAGGAGTAATAACTGATAAGGACAATGTAATGCTTGATTCCAGGTATCATTTACCTTTACATTCTCAATTGATGAGTTATCCACCAGAAAATTTCAGAAGGGTTAAATTGTGAATAATGAGGATACAGCTACAGAACCATATTCTTTGGCTCTACATAAATATGTATCATAAACTCCAAATATACATCTATACAGACAACAATGGAATAGACAAGGTATGCAGATTCCATCAGATCTAGTATATATAAGAATAGTCTAATCCAATAAACGTGCAGTTTTTCTCCATTATTAAAGTAGACATAACTGTTCCCTCTATTTATTATGTATGACAGAATCACCCATGTATCAGCTTCCACTTTGGCGTTACAGACCAGCTACATATACGGATTTCTAGATGATAAAGAATTGTTGAATTCCTAGGTAACCCAGGCCAACCATTAGTGGTTCACCTAAGACTAAACTGTTCTATATACTAGAATCCTCTTATTTAACAGTGTAGAAGCAATTCTTCACTTGGTGATTTTCCCCTTTTCCTCTCTTGCACTTATTCCTAACCAGAAATGGAGTCATTTAAATTCAAATTTCGCCTATCATTACCAAAAATTAGTTCCTGTAAACGAGTTATACTAGGCAATGCTGATCCTTGTCTAGAAATTGAACAAAACCGATTAACTGAGAAATTGTTGCATAAGCACAGTATTTTTAAGCTGTTACTTGGCAATTGCTTTTGTCAAATCAATATTGTTCTTTTATTTTGATTTGCTTCATTTGAAGTAGTTAATTTCTTACTACAAAATCCAAAAGGTTTTTCAGAATAAGCAAAAGGTAATATATAGTTTCAAGAAATGAATACCATCTCATTTCCACAAGACGTACACCAAACTTTGACCGCAACTTAAGAACAATATGACAGTAAAAGTAGGGAGAAAAGGATATTACATACCACACTGCATGTAAAAGAATTTGCTAGATTTTACTTGAATGATTTCTTCAGGCAAGTCTATCTAGAAGCTTTCATTCTACTTTCAAATGCCACCAATCCAGATAGAAAAGGAAAACTTACACTCAAGTTTTAGGTATAGACTACAAAGAGGCCAAATACATCAAAAGGAGGAACCAAGACCTGTTATCTCACCTTTTTTAATTAATATTATTTCTTTCTGTTCCTTTTTCTATCTTGAAACTTACTAATGTATCATTGTATCCCAAGGTAAGTGCTTTGCATGTCTCTGTGTATGTTTTATTTTGAGTGTAAAGTAAAAAAGAAAGCGAGAGCATTTTCAACCAAAAACACAAGGAAGAAAAAAATACAAAACCATCACAAATAAGAACTGTAAATTAGTTAAACGTGTTAATTATTTCCTCACCCTGTCCTTTCCTAGGAATAGGATGATCATCCATAGGGTCAGCTGATGAAGCGGAGCTGATGTTGGCAGGTATAGTAGGTAGAAAAACTCCAGTACCCCTATAATCTCTCACATAACCAACCCCATTACCCCCACCAACATTACCCGAAAATGGAAAAAACCGGTCCTGCGATACCCGGTTCGCCATAGTCCGTCTTTGCCGATCCAGCAAAGCCCTGACTTTTTCTTCAATAAAGCATTCTGCCTGCAGAACCATCATCACCCAAAAGCTGAAAAAGCAAAACCCATAAAAGAGGACAACACAGCAAATGAAGGTACAAAATAAACCGGTTCAACATACCTGCGCAAGAACCAGGTTCGGGTTCATAAAGTGATATGGATAAAGTGGCACATTATTCGTCCAAAAAGCTTCATTTTCGTACCCAAGGACAAGATTAGTACCGCACACACATCCATTGCATGCAAAGCACCGGACAGGCAATGAACAGGAACAACAAACGCACTGAACCGGCGGTCTAAACTGCTGCAGTCCAAAAGACAAACCATGAAGAAAAAGAAAGCATGCAGTTAAAAAAAAATTACATGCGAGAAGAAAAATCTACCCCTAAGTTTGGAGGAGGTATGAGGAAGCTATGTGGTGGTGGGCTTAGTCTAGGAAAAGAGAGAGCAGAGAAGCTTTGAGAAAGGCGGTCTTCCGTGCCCATGCAAGAGAGCTGCTGCTGCTGCTGATTAACAGAGTAACTGTTGTTGTTGTTGTAGTAGTAGTTATGGTAGGTGCAGTTTGGCTGGTTAAAGTTGGAAGGAGTGATTTGTTGATCAAGAGGGAAGATATCAGAGGGGAGAAATTTCAAGAGCTCTCCATCATCGTCATCCAAGTCTTGCGGGTTTTGGAAATATTCGGCCATTCTCAAGATTTCAATTTTATTCTGGAGAAACCAAGAAAATGGCCGGAATAGCAAGAGTCAGAGAGAGAAACGGGTTTTCAGGGACTGGGGGAGGGAGGGAAGAGACTATTTGATTGAGTAGAGAGTAAAGAAGAAGAGTTGTGGTTTTTTATTTTTACTTTAAAAACTGACGTTACAAAATTCTTTCGGCTTTCGGCAGAAAGCAGACCTGATGGGAGAGATAGACGCTACATTTGAGAGAAGAAAAGGGAGAGAAAAAAAAAGAAAACGAAATGGAAAACAATATATTTAAATAAACAATAATAACGTCAAAGACGCTGTGATATTTAATGTTAGAGACATTTAATGTAAACTGTTATCACTGGTTAATATTAACTTAATATAATTTTAAAAGAGTTCTATATTATTTCAACTTACTATAAAAATATTCTTTTAAATTAATACTAATCTAACTTAATTTTTAAAGAGTCTCACATCATCCTAAACTTACTAAAAATAAAAATCTAAAATAGGTATTAAGATATAAAAACTTAATCGTAATTTTTTTTAACAAATAAAAACTATAGTTACTATTATTTTCTTAATTTAATTAAAATCCTAAATTCTAAAATCATAAACCCTACCCCTGAATCTTGAACCCTAAATCCTAACTCTTGAACCCCAATTCAAAAGTAAATAAAAAATCTAATAATGAAAATGTTAGCAAAATTTTTTTTCCCTAGGATGTAACCGAAAAAAAACTAAATTATACTTACGTAATAATAAACCAGTAATACAGGTTACAACAATGATAAGAGTTTGTAATTGACAATGACTCTTATACGGTGAAGATGTGTCTGGAACTAATAATCTAGTTACAGTTTTTGACAATGATATTTTCTTAAAATTGCCAATATTTAGGATTATTTTATATATATACATTGAACCCTTTATTTTACGTGAATTATATCATTTATGTTATAGTATTATCTTTATAAATTATTTCAAAATAACGAGATTCAACCTAGATTCCGCACAAGAGTCAACTGACCTTTTATATTTGGTTTGGTGGCTCTTTTTTAATCAATCTATGTTGCTAATAAAATAAGTTCTAATGATGCGGAATCATGATAAAATAAAAGTAAAATTTTATTGTTAATTCTTTATTGTGTTTCTGATGAAATATGTTAGGATAATGCGAAATAAAACGACCAAAAAAGTGAATTTAATTAATAAAGTGAAAAAGTATAAACAAAATTTATCAATTTAATGAGAAAAGTTAATCCTTCGTTACTATTACCGTATGGGGTCAAATTTTATTTTACCTTTCTATTTGGCCTGAGGATTTCTTTTCTTTCTTTCAGTTAATTAAGAATCTTTTACTACCCAAAAAAAAACAAAAATGGAGGTACAGGTGTCAGAGGTTTACCATGGGTAGGTGCCACAACAGCAGAAAATACTTTGTTGAACCGGGTACTGCTCCGGGAAGTCTATTGACCCTCTGCCGGGGCCCCCAAAAAGGAAAATAATGGAGCCGGACTTCAATAACCGGTCAATACGAATGGTCTCGTGCCACAAATTGTATATAGATATTGATGCACAAAATGGAAATTTGAAACTTCATTTATCAAATTATGGACGCCGCTCCGTAGCACAATTTTGAAAATCCAAATCATGGCCTAAACTGTCTAGCTTCAGTGTTGACCTCTATAATCACTAATGCAAATTGTTTCCTATAATGTGTAAACTAATATGCAGTTATGCAATATGAAAAGAAGTTGTAGAAATTAATGTACACTTGGTAAAAACAATGGATGATCGTATACTTAGAATAATAATTGATCCGAACCTCTCTTGTTGCCTTTTCTATATCACTATACTTAGTATAGTAACAGTAAGAATCAGTCCATGAACAATTACTTGTTTCAATGGGACAAGATAATGTAAACAGCTCCCTCCCACACTGTACACTTCAGAGACATTTTACAACTTTGATTCATTCAGTCGAGCCTTACAACTGGTTTAAGACATGTAGACATTGAATTTGAACCACTGATGATTTTCAGCTTTTGAACACTGGTTAATGGTACAATTTCTCTTTCACAAGGAGATGACGAGGATTCAATTCCTGTTATCCCAAAAATTAAAGTACTTGCTTACATGACGGTAAGGGTTTTCCAAATAAGTCTTATCTCCCTCTGGTCTTACCTCCGTCTGATTGGTCTTACTAATAAAAGTCGCACGTTTTTTTCCTCTCCAGAAGAAGATAATACAAACATACGCCTGTAATTTCCCTATTTTTCCTACCATCCCTTGGATTGTTCTTTCTGATAAAAGCTGACGTTTTTGTATGTCCCTCCAGAAGAGAGGATAGAAACAAAATTTTGAAGTGACCAATCAAGTTATCTTGACAACCATAACTGGATCAAACCCAACATTTGAAGAAAACCAACAAAAAGGAGGAGTGAAATGAACGTTCCATTCCAATAAAGAGAAGCTCACAGAAGATACACAATTTGTCCAACTTAGGGACCCATAAATATGTCCACTTCAAATTCAAAAGCTAGACCCTCCCTCCTTCCTTCCCTATCTAAAAGGGCATCTTAGTTAATACCGAGTCACCAACTACTATTTCTAAAATTTACTGCCAACAACTACAGTAAATTCTAAAACTCCCATGCCCCCTCCTCTTAACTTTTCCCTGGGGGCAACCCGTGGTACACGTGTGTTACTGTATACCACCACACATCTAATAAAACCTTCTCGTTTCAGGGTCAATTCTATACACAAAAACCAGTCAATTACAAAATCCAGTCCTTGCCTGAAGCTTCCCCAACAACATTGGTACTACTACTTTTTAGGCATTTATTTAATTTAAAAACAGGGCCTTCACCCGGAAGATTTCACAGGCCTAGCAATTGGGCCGGCTCGAGTCAAGAACCGCGCAATAAGCGGGTCGTTTACGCAAGGATGAAACGGTGCAGTACAGCCAGCCTTCTTGGCGTTCACGCATTCCTCGCAGGTACTTTCTTTCACGTTTTTTGTCATCGTCTCTTGGATTCTCGGAAACGAACCCGGGTCCAAGCTCCGGTTAAGGTTCGGATCCATCGCTCTCGGAGCCAAACTCGGGTTGATGAAATTCAGGGGTTTCGGGACAGCTATCCCATAGTTGTCTCTCTGGGCCTTCAAATTTTGCAGCCGATTATTTAAACCCGTCAGCTCAATTTGCGTAATTTGATTGTAAAAGGGCTTGCTGAAACCGTCAAATTGCGGGCCCTTCATATGCATCTCCGGCTGGTTTCGCCGGAGAAGAATTACATTCTCCGGCGGAGGCGATGGCAGGAATTCATTTTCGGATAAATAATCACCGAAATCAGCGCCGTTTGGCATCGATTTCCGATTCCTGGACTTTCTCGACCTCTTCAAGATGACAAGAAAGAAGCAGTCCTTCTGACGAATAATCAAGGAAAAATTCACTTTGCCGGTGATGGGAGTTTTCCGGCGTTCCTCAGGCGAGGAACTGTGGTGAACGAGATAGATGGAGATCTGGTTCGGAGAGATTCCAATCTTTTGGCTGATCATCAGCTGAAACGTCTTGTATTCCAACATAGGTTGGACACGAATATCTCCGATGTTGATTTCCCGCTCACCGTCGTAGAATATCACCGGAAACGCCGCTCCCCCACCACCATCCACCATCTTTCCCTCCAAAATAGCAACAGATTGCAGGTGGGCCAACGTAGAAACTCCGATGATATTAAAATATGGTAGCTCTGGGCTGACAAGGGCTGGTGGAGGGGTTTTATATAGAAATCGCGAGTACGGGGTTTTAGGGGTATTATAGGAAACAGAATTTAACCGGGTGGGGGTAATCTGGTATAAAAATTATCGTACTTGATAGAGAGAGGTCTGTTTGTGTGAGGGTGGGGCGCGTGAGGTTAATGATTGGATTTGGAAGGTTAGCATGGATAGCAAAGAGTCCAGTGAACGAGAGAGAGAAGTGAGAGATTGAAGGTGTCTTAGGTGGTTGCTTGGGCGCCAAGTAAAAATTATGGGTTACCGTCTGACGCGTAACAAAAGCTTTTTGTGTGTGTGTGTGTGTGTTTTTTCTGCTTCATAAATAAGATGCCCTTTTTCACCTTCACGCTCTAGTATTATCTTTAGACCGCAGTTACTGCACTTTTTATTCCCTAATCCTTAATTCTACATCGTTTTTAATTAGACAATTGCAACTATATAGGAGTATAAAAATATAATAATTATTACTACAGTTTGTTTTCAGGAAAATCTTTAAATACTACAGTTTCTGACATATTTGATAATTTTGAATCCTAATTAAAATATAGGCTAAACAATACATGAGTCCCTAGAAACACTCTTTATACGAGGATGAAAACATAGTTTTTTATATTGATTGGGTCCAGATGGGTTCAAATGATTGATTGTTAATGGATAAGATTGCTGATGAAACGGCTTAAAATAAAGAGGAGAACGGCAAAATACTTTCCCCTATTTTACACGACGAGAGATTGTAACAAATAATGATGACTTGGTCAAAGGATAGGAGACTCATTGAAATGCTATGCAACTAATGAAGATAATGTGATCTTCTAGAGTCGGTTAGGAGGGCAGTTTATGGATGAAATACCAGTGAATGGCTCGTTTTCTATGAAGCAAGCTTTGAATTTCGGCCCCTAAAACACTCAAGCACAAAATTTTCAAATTTGTCCCTCATACGGAAAAAAAATGAGTGCTCCTCTACTAGACCAAATATCATGATGACTTGGGTCAAGAGATCGTTGTAATATTCTTGCTTTTTCCAACCATAAGAGTTTTCTCAGAGAATTTTTTCTCTTTAACAAAAGAAAAAGATGTTCAGTATTCAGCGAAGTCACTGAATACGCTATCTACACAATGCATACATGGTAGCATAACATTACTCAGAAAAAAATAGGTAGCCTAATACATTTTGCTCAAATTAAATCTTTATCATCTATAGTAATAAAGTAGAGTAGGATATATTAGTATATTGCGTGGTAACTTAAGACACTCTGAGTGTATCTTATTATAAAACTACTTACATGAGGTTAAGAACGTAATGTTAAGAAAATCCTGAGTTCACAACAAAACTTTTTTTTAGTAACCCGAACCACTGGATTAATTTGTCGTTTTCTTGTCTCAGGAGGTGCTTGGCTGCGTTGGGTGCGCCCTTGAGTACTAGTCAAATGGAAAACTGGAATACCAAAAATCTTGGGAGTATTCTACCAGTCTTTGTGCCAATTCTATGCATTTTAGTATGGTGACAGTAAGTTCAACGAATTTGAATTCTGCAGCAGCTAGTTAAGAGATATTCCAAAATCCAAAATTATACGTGGCCGATGGGCAACGTGATCTTGACTGTCACAAATTTTATGTTCCATCTCTTGTCCGAGTGAGTATTGCGTGCACCACACGCGTCACGTGGCGTGCCACGTGGTGCACTAGAACCAATCACACATCGCCAAATAATACAAGATATGACCCACCATTGCCACATGGCAATAAATTATTAGTTCTAGTACACCACGTGGCAATGCACGTGATGTATTGTATACTTTTCCCTCTTGTCCTTGCCCACCATGTACTGTGTGGCACGTAATTTCTACTACACACAAGCTGGTAAAATTTAGAATTTTGTGCCTTTTTCTTATTTTCGTTTTCGATGTTTCACATATGGTTTGGTTTCCTTTTCTGTTTTCCCAAAATTTTGACACTCAAATACAACTTTAGGGTTCAACGAGGTTTAAAAAGAAAAAAGATGCCTAATGTTGTAGCATGTAACAAAAAATCCTTATAGTAGTACCCCAAACACTGACATACATTGTAAATATATCATAGAAAATTGCCCTTATCAGATGGAATTGCAATTATTTCTCACTCAAAATCAGGCAGTTGTGTAGACCAAGAATGAATTCCCGGCAATGTAATTGGATATCAAAGCCTTGCCAGCTGAGGTTGGTTGGGAAAATGCCAAATCGGAACAACTTAGAATTGGGCCATTGCAGAAACTGCCCCTGCATTTGGGGAAAAAATTACGAAGCTGGAGTTTGTTTAAGTGGGCAGATAAGCAAGCAGGTAAACTCAATAAATTGATACCAAGTGAATTCGTTTAAAATTAACATTGCAGAAGTACAAGTGCTCTAAACTTGCAATGTTAATTTGTGTCAACAATTGAGGCGACCAGGACCAGGAGCCTCTTCTTGTGCAGCAAATATACAAATTGACTTTAAATGCAAGCAAAATGTGTACCCTGATTTGTTCTCCTACCCAATTCAGCTATATGTAACTCTATGTTTTGTTGCACGGAACTTCGGAAGATATATAGGAAATTGCCTTCACCTAGTCCCATATGGAAGACTTCATTTTCCAGACAACCTTTTTCCATTTGTTTATATATCTCCTACGACATGAACAACTACCACTGACATTCCCAATAAAAGGAACAATGTAAAGAGTAATGAATGATTAGGAAAACCCATGTTGTTACCTCACAGCATCCAGTAAATAACTGGCAACGTGTTTCCTTCTGTTGGAAGGAGTAACCCAAATGGCTCTTATGCCACAACTAGCAGGTACAGCTTCCTTCTCACATATGATCACTCCAGGGACTGAATTACACATGTTCTTGCCTTTAGCAGAGGGATTCTTTCTCACTATTTCTCTCTGGAAGCTCACTTCACCGAACTGGAGAACGGCTGAATACTCTGTTCCTAGTTTTCCATTTTGATTCTGAGTTTTTTCGCCTGGTGAGTTGGAAATAACCCAATAGGCCTTCTCTATTGGTTCTGCAATTACACAGCCAGTAATCCTTCCAGAAGATACAAACAGATACACCTGTTATCAGTAGGAAATGCAGTCAAAAGCAAGACCTACCACATAAAAGAGATTAAAACTCAGGGTGTGAAACCAATGTGTGATCTACCATTCCATCTCTACAAAAAGAGTTTTATGAGTAATATGAGCAATATCAATTAATATCAAAGCAAAATTCCGATATATAGAGTTGTATTTCGAACTGGAAATGAAAATTTCATGATTATCATCAATAAGAAGGCGCAATTGATTGATATACAGGCATCTCTTATTCGTCCAGAATGAATTCCAATAAACATATATTGTCTCGAACAAAGAGGCAATCTGTAAGAAAAATGGAAAGCTAGAAGAAAGCAAACACGTAATGAATGACAAAATGCACTGAAGTAATCTGATAGTATTAAATGAAAAACAGTTCTGGACACCTTGCAATGTTGATGAGATATCCACCCATCCCCGAGTTCCATCTCCATCATCTCAACAACATGCTGAACCTGTAACCCACAAAGTCATTTCATTTAAAGCCATTAACTAGCGAATGAGCTTATTACTTTCTACGAAAACCAACAGAAGCCCAAATATTGATGTTAACCTTGCTTCTTTGTGCAGGAGGGTCATCACTTAACACTAGGATAACACGCCCAATTTCCAGCGAAGGAACATCAATAACTCTTTCATTTCGCCAGCCCTGAAAATCCAAGAAATTGATATTGGTCAATACTAATGCCAGCCACCTTCTACCATCCTAAGTTGTAACTCCGAATTTACCTTGAATGGAATGCCGTGAGTGTAATTCTTGTGAAATGTCTTGTGAACTTTTTCATCCCCTTCATCACCTTTGGCATACTTAAATCCACAAATTGTGCAAGTGTGCAGTAGAAAATCAGACTGGCCTAATTCCAAATAAAACTGCGCGTATTTTCTCTTTTTGTTAAGAACTTTTCCACACTTGGGCTCCTCCAATTTTGCCTTCTCGTCCTCCTTGTCAAATTTGTTTGTGACTCCAGCTGAATTGGCATCAGTCTCACTGTAGTTTAGACTCAAAATTAATCCAAAAACCTTCAATATCTGTACATACTAATAAACAATGAATAAATCTGGATGGTTTTTTTTTTTTTTTAATTCAATGATCACGAACTTCAGGTAAATGGCTAAAGTCAAAAGCACCTAAACAACAATATATCAAAACTTAACGAATCAAATAGCCTCTTACATTGTAATAATTTCTCATCCATCAATATCAAAATTTTACAAAGAAGAGTGGAATTGACCCAGAAAAATTAACGATAAAAGACAAAAACTAACAACCCAGAGGTGGAAGCACAGAAATTGAAATAGTCACCAGAATATTCTCGAATTTCCGGGGAAAAAAAAAAGAAAAGTGAAAAATATGATATCTACAACAAAATAATTGATCAGAAATTAAAGCTTAAAAGCACTAAAATAACAAATGCAATACCTCACTGGGTTTTTAGCTCGGCGCTTGTAGGTAATAGATATTTCTGGGGCTTCTAAGACGTCGGCTTCGTCGTCGGCGAATATATTTTCGGAAACCAGAGATGGGTCTGTAATTTTGGGCGTAGTTGAAGAGCGCTTGAAAAATGAACTGATCTTTGATTGCATTCTCTGTTCAATTTTTCCCTCTTTTTCTTCTAGGTGTTTTTCCCAATAGCTTTTCTCCTTTAGCTATAGAATTGCTCCGTGTACGAGTAGAACGATTTGGGATTTGGAAATTGGGAATTTCAAATCCTGATTTATTTTAGCGGCGAAATTCTCCCGCCACTTCAAAATGAAAAATGATGCTTGGGTAGGTTAGCCTCCCAGGCCCAATCGTAGAATCCATTGACTGTTCTCGTGGCCAAACCCAACTTTGAGGCCCGATCTCAGCACTACAGGTTCTTTTCATTAAGGAATAATTACACGAATCACCCCCCGAGTCTTATGACAATTGCAGGCAACTCGCTCCAAGTTTGAAAAATTACACATAATTCCCTTGGTCACTCAAAAGGACTATTATATCCTTAGTATAGTACCTAACTCAAAAGCTTAAAGAAAAAAAATACCCAGCTTGTGTAATTTAACCATTTATTTTCCCATTCTAACAAAATCGGCTATTCCTTCGCTAACATGTTCCTGACCTAATTTTGCAACCACTGTCGCCACCACTTTGACCTTTGCATCGCTACCGCTACCGTTGTCAATGCTACCTCCGTATTTATTGTCCACGTAAGAAGCGAAAACTAACAAATTTCTACGTGAATTAAGAAAATACTACTAAATTTGATTGTTGGTTGGGAATGACTGAACTAAAATAGTGACCTGGGATTGAAGATTAAAATTTGAGATAAAAGGCAAAGTAAAAGAGCCTAAACAATTTTTTTATTTTTATGCTTTAAATTTTTTTAATTTGTTTGAGAAAAAAACTTAGAAGGGTGTTATTGGATATTCATCCAAATTCTTTGGCTTATGTCAACAAATTGGGCCATTTTGTTACCAAATATATTAAAAGAGGGGAGGCAAGTGTAATTTATGAAATGCGGGGGAACCATCTACAATTGTCATAAATCTCAGGGGAGATTTGTGTAATTATCCTTTTCATTATGCATCCTCTATACATTTTTCCTTGACTTATTGCTTTGTAGAAATTCCTATGATGATCTTATAGTTGTGTTCTGTATACTTGAAACGCATTCTTAATAGAGTCCATTTGTACCAAAATTTTGCATTAGTAATGACTACGACGATCGGTATTGTTGGCTTAATGAAGATAAATCACAAAGTAATTTCAATATTAGCCTACTCTCTTTAGAGGGATATTTCCCACCCGTTTTCAATACTCAAGGCGTGTTTGGTTTAAAAAAATCAGGGAAGGGAACGTGTGTCGTTAATGGCACCTATTATTGATATTTTAAAAATAACTATCATTATCCTTTAATCATAATAAAAGTGATTAATTGGGGATTTTATAATTGTTCCCAAAGTATTATTCTATCAAACTCAATAACCTTTGTAATCGATGGGCAAAAATCCAAATATATATATATATATATATATATTAAGTTACAATTTGCATAAAATTTAAATCAGATCGTGGTTTATATAAAATTAACAAACTCTTTTAGAAATCTTTTTTTTAAAGTATAAAATAAGAAATCTAAAAAATATGTGTATTATTAAATAAAAAATTTATAAAATTTAAAATTTACTCGAAAGCCATTTATTATTATAAACAAGTAGCTTTATAGCGATACTCGTTCATTTATTAAATCAAACATGTTGCTAGAATTGTCAAAATCCATAATAATGTTAGAGTTAATGATATTCTCCTTAACTACCATTCAACGCATCACAAATTACCTTTTTTTTATGCATTTTATTTGTAAAGACAAAGCAAAAAAAAGGTTCGATGTTGTCGCGGATACAAATAATCAAATTATCGCTACATTTATTTATTTATTTATTCCAACCTCTTCTTCCAAGTGCAGGATAACTCAAAGTGGTTGTGTTTTTTTTCCTTTTCTTTTTTTTTAATGAATTGGGGATGGTCTATAAAGTTCATAGCCGCTCCTGTTACCATTTGACGATTGTTGCCTAGTAAATGTTATTGCCATACGTTTTTTACCCATGTCCCTCAACAATGGTGAACTATGCTACATAAAATTTTTTATTTTATACCTTCTCTATTAAATTACCATAAGTGATATAACACTTCCAATCATGACATCATCGATTTATAGACGATTAACACAATAGTAGTAATTTTGATTGCTGAGCAACGTTTAATAGTTTTTGCGCCAAAACAATAGGCCCAGCCCAAAAATTAAAAAAAATTAGGTTGAACTACTGCTTAAATCTTATTTAAAATATTTTTTTATTAATCAAGTCATATTAATATAGATATTAGTAATAAGGAAAAAATTTTTAAATTAATTTATACACTCTACTATTTAATGAACATACTGTCATTTCTTAACCTGTTATTGTATAAAACACGCTAAAATACATCCGAATGATAAGTTTTTACACCTAAAATACTCATAAATCATGTGATATTAGATTTATATTATATAAAGAAAGATCTTTCTTAAAGTCTTTTTGTGTAAAGTATATATCAAACAATTAATGTACAAATAATTTCTCTTATTTAATTAGAGAATTGCGTTTGATTATTATTTTATTATAAAAACTATTTTCGAAACATGGGTCATAATATTAACTGCCTACCTTACAAACATATTTTTCTAAAAGTTGCTATAATTACCGGTGTGCTTAGTTAACATTTTTTTCCTCTAAAATTTATATTTTAAACACATAGTTCAATTATTTTTATATCACATAAACACACTTATTAAAAATACATAATCTAATAATATTTTTCCCTAAAAAATCTTTGAAAAATTTTCGTCTAAACACACGGTACATTTTTTGAAAACCTTGTGAAAAAAAAATTATCCATCCGAAGCCTATATTGCTTCTTGATTACTCCGTTTGCGTAATTTTTTAACACGGACGAGTAGAAAATAGTAAACGCTGAACCCGGTGGGTAACAAACTCGGAGGAGTGACATGTACTATTAGTGAGGAGCAGTAAGACTACAAAAACTCAACGCAGCGCCTGCGGATCGCCAGATCTGACGAGACCGCCTAATTCCCAAGGCCTTTTCCCATCTTCCACCAATCTAATTCGAAAAATATTTCACCCGATCCAACAGTGGCCGCGGCATATTCAATCCGGTGAGTTTAATTTCGATCCACAAGATCCGTGTTCTCAAATGCAATTCGTACTTTTTGTTTTTAGGTTTTATTTTATTTTGATTGGACTAGGCTTTGTTGTCAATGTGGAATTTATCCACAGGGTTGTTATTGAATTTAGGTTAATTTGAAGGTTTCTTACGTATTAGTGTTATTGAATTTAGGTTAATTTGAAGATTTCTTACGTATTAGCAGCTTCTACAAGAATTTTAGCTTTGAATTTGTTGCTTTCGTCCTTTCGACGAATTTATTTGGTTCGCTTTCTCGATCTAGGACCATGTCGGTTTCGAGGTCATTAGATATTAATTAGATGCATACAATTTTAGGGTTCTTATGCCAATCACATTGATCTACATCACATGATTATTAGTTTTAGCAGAAATCATATTAAATACTGACTAAAACAATGAAATAAAGAAATCATAGAGAGTTTAGTTTTGTAATCAATTGGTCCAAGTTTGTTTTATTTTTTAAACTTACCTATCTGGAAATCGTGAATTTGTGATTCCAGATGAGTGGATCTTTAACTTTGAAGGAAATTTCAAAATATGGCTTGTTTTCAGGTATAATTTGAGCAAGAAATGGAGAAATCATGTTCTTTGTTGGTACACTTCGATAAGGGTACACCAGCTCTTGCCAATGAGATTAAGGAAGCCCTCGAAGGGAATGACGTTCCCGCAAAGGTTGATGCCATGAAGAAAGCCGTAATGCTTTTATTGAACGGGGAGACACTTCCCCAGCTATTCATTACGATTATTAGATATGTGTTGCCTTCAGAAGATCACACTATTCAAAAATTGCTGCTTCTATATTTGGAAATCATTGACAAGACTGATGCCAAGGGGCGACTTCTGCCTGAGATGATCTTGATCTGTCAGAACCTTGAGAAACAATCTCCAACATCCCAATGAGTACATTCGAGGCGTCACCTTGAGATTCCTTTGCCGCTTGAATGAGGTGGAAATCATTGAGCCTCTGATCCCTTCTGTTCTGTCAAATCTGGAGCACCGACATCCGTTTATCAGAAGGAATGCAATTCTTGCTGTGATGTCAATTTACAAGCTCCCCCAAGGTGAGCAGCTCTTGGCAGATGCTCCTGAGATGATTGAGAAGGTTCTTTACAACTGAGCAGGACCAATCAGCCAAGAGAAATGCATTTCTGATGCTATTCAATTGTGCCCAGGATCGTGCAATTAATTACCTTTTGACTCATGTTGACAGAGTACCGGACTGGGGAGAGTTGCTTCAGATGGTTGTCCTGGATTTGATCAGGAAAGTTTGTAGAACAAACAAGGCAGAGAAGGGGAAAGTACATAAAGATTATTATCTCTTTGCTTCAATGCCCCTTCTGCATGCTGTTATTTATGAATGTGCTGGAACCCTCGTGTCTTTGTCTTCTGCTCCTACAGGCTATCAGAGCTGCAGCTAATACCTACTTGCCAGCTTCTTCTGTCTACAGAGTGACAACAACTGTCAAGCTTATTGTGCTTGATCGTCTGAATGAACTCAAATCATCTCACAGAGGACATCATTGATTGATATGATAATGGATGTTCTCAGGGCACTCTCAAGCCCTAACCTTGACATTCGGAGGAAGACACTTGATATAGTTCTTGATTTGATCACGCCCCGAAATGTCAATGAGGTTGTTCTTACTCTTAAGAAGGAAGTTGTGAAAACTCAAAGTGGGGAAATGGAGAAGAATGGAGAGTATCGCCAAATGCTCATTCAAGCAATTCATTCCTGTGCTAATAAAATTCCCAGAAGTTGCAAGCACTGTGGTCCATCTATTAATGGATTTCTTGGGTGACAGCAATGTTGCTTCTGCAATGGATGTGGTTGTTTTTGTGCGAGAAATCATTGAAACAAACCCAAAATTAAGGGTTTCAATAGTTACCAGGCTCCTTGACACTTTCTACCAGATTCGAGCTGCACGGGTTTGTTCCTTGTGCTCTTTGGATTATTGGGAGAATACTGCTTGTCTCTTTCTGAAGTTGAGAGTGGTATTGCAACCATTAAGCAGTGTCTTGGAGACTTGCCCTTTTACTCTGTTTCTGAAGAAGGGGAAGCTGCTGATCCTTCAAAGAAGTCTCAGCAGGTAACTTCCATCACTGTTTCATCTAGAAGGCCAGCTATCCTTGCTGATGGAACCTATGCTACTCAAAGTGCTGCTTCTGAAACTGCTTTCTCTCCTCCAACTGTTGTCCAAGGATCATTGACTACTGGAAATCTGAGATCTCTCCTTCTTACTGGTGATTTTTTCCTTGGGGCTGTGATTGCCTGCACGCTGACAAAGCTCATTCTGAGACTGGAAGAGGTTCAGCCATCCAGGGTTGAAGTCAATAAAGCATCTACAAATGTGCTGTTGATCATGGTTTCAATGCTACAGCTAGGGCAGTCTTCAGTTCTTCCTCATCCAATTGATAATGATTCTTATGATAGGATAGTTCTTTGTATAAGACTGCTGTGTAACACTGGGGATGAGATCAGGAAGATATGGTTGAAGTCTTGCCGTGAGAGTTTTGTTAAGATGCTTTCTGATAAACAGCTGCGTGAAACAGAGGAAATTAAAGCTAAAGCTCAGATTTCTCATTCACAGCCAGATGATCTTATCGACTTCTACCACTTGAAGAGCAGAAGGGTAAGAAACTTGCATTTGATTCTAATATGCTTTTGAAGAATGCAAGTTGCTCAACTGTTTTTTAATCGTATTTTAAATATTCTCCAAATTATGATCACATTATAGTCATATACAGGGGTTAAATGATTTTGTTGTGCCTTTGAAAGATAGTTGATAAAAAAAGATTGTGTCTTTGTTGAGCCATGCTTACTTTAATGGTGAATATTTCTGGCATTAAGTTGCCTTTGGGATTGGAGCTTGTCTGTTCATGTTATGGACGAGATTGCAGGTTTAATTGATTGGTCCAACTAAGCATGATCTTGGGTTTGGAACTATCCTGTCTAAATCATTGGGTCATATATATTACATTTTTATTCCTTCAACATCAACAATGAAATTGAATTTATTACTTGCTGAAATCTGGCGTGGCTTTATGAACAACTTGAGCAATTATCTTTTTTAAATAAAGAGTTTTTCTAATTTACTGAAGTACGGTTTGGATCTATCTTAGGAAAAAGTATGAAATGACATGTTTGGCTTTCTTGGGTTGTGAATTTGGGAGACTTTCATCATTAGGGGGGTTGGTTACAATAACTTTCATGGGAAATATTTGAGATTTTTGTTCTTAATTCTTTGATTTCGGTCTGAAAGATTCCTTAGTGTTTGCTCCAATTGGTTCTTTCTTTACCAATATGTTATGATGACACTTTAGAGCTCCCTGAGTAGGAATTTCAGTGTATCTTGACATATGGTTCAATTTACTATGTTTGTTTGCCATATTTCAGGGTATGAGCCAACTGGAGTTAGAAGATGAGGTACAAGATGATCTAAAACGCGCCACAGGGGAATTCGTTAAGGATGGAGATGATGCAAATAAGCTTAACCGTATTCTTCAACTTACAGGTTTTAGTGATCCTGTGTATGCTGAAGCATATGTGACCGTTCACCACTATGATATTGTCCTGGATGTTACGGTCATTAATAGAACTAAGGAGACTCTCCAGAATTTGTGTTTGGAGTTGGCAACAATGGGTGATCTTAAACTAGTTGAGCGACCTCAGAACTACACACTGGCTCCTGAATCAAGCAAGCAGATTAAAGCAAATATTAAGGTGTCCTCCACGGAGACAGGGGTCATATTTGGGAACATAGTCTATGAGACTTCAAATGTGCTTGAACGAACCGTTGTTGTTCTCAATGACATTCACATTGACATCATGGACTACATCTCTCCTGCAGTGTGCAGTGATGCTGCATTTAGAACTATGTGGGCTGAATTTGAATGGGAAAACAAGGTATCTTGATGTTTTCTTTTGTTATCAATTGGCAGCTTTGATGTTTAATTGTATTTCTTATATCTCCTAGTTCTTCAGAATGTTGCATTACTGAAAGCGTCTCAAGGTGATTAGCTCAGGGGAGCAAGGGGTGACTAAGTGACAATAATTGAAAATTGGTTGACTTATCTTGGGCATTTTTTTGTGTGTGATCTAGTTGTCTCGTCATATGGAACAGAAGTATTGATTGTACGTGTTAAGATATTTGGTACTTTTGGGTAATGCGAATTGGTTCTTTTCTCCAAAAATTTAAGGAAATTTCTTGCACTTTAACCTGGGGTAGGGATGAGTAAGGAACTCTACTAGCAACTGGTCAATCACTTTGACATTTTCAAATCATAAAGAAGAAAATATTCATTTTTATCCCAATCACGATGCCCTCTGCCAGCCATTTGTTTTAGTTCCTGTCAAAAACTGGATCACTTCCATCAGGAATTGGTTGATTAATCTTGCACTTTTTGTTTACGTTCTTTTTATTAACTGTTTACATGATTATTTCTGACTAAATGTTGCCTGTGCAGGTTGCTGTAAATACTGTTATTGAAGATGAGAAGGAATTCCTTGACCATATCATTAAGTCAACCAACATGAAGTGCCTGACAGCACAGTGAGTTTCTATTGCTGCTGCCTGGTTTGGACTTGTTATGGGTCTTTTGATATAACTATTGTGGGTTGAGATGTAGGATGCACGAGGATGATTGCTAAATCACCATGATGTGCCCACTGTTTCTGCACTTGGAGTTGGTTCTTTTGTCATTCTTGAAATCATGATGTACTTTGCATTGTTAAATCGACATGCATGGAATGAATAGCTGCCAGCCCCCATTCTGCATGCCCCCCCACCCCCAAAAAAAAAAAAAAAAACCAAAAACCAAAAACCAAAACAACCAAAACACTTCTGCAAGTAAATGAAAGAAGCTAGCAAGTAACTTTAATGTGATATCTCACTGATGTAAACAATAGTTCAACTTAAGACAGCTTTTTGAATTGATGGAGCTAGTTCCATCATATGATGTGATTACCATATTATGATTCTTGGATAAAATTTTTTTTTTTTTTCAGGTCAGCTTTGGAAGGTGAGTGTGGATTCCTTGCTGCTAACCTCTATGCAAAGAGTGTGTTTGGAGAAGACGCTTTGGTGAATGTGAGCATTGAGAAACAGGCAGATGGTAAGTTGAGTGGTTATATCAGAATAAGAAGCAAGACTCAAGGAATTGCTCTCAGCCTGGGGGACAAGATCACTCTCAAGCAGAAGGGTGGTAGCTAAATTCTGGATACACTGTTAGTCTTAGTGCCATATTAGTGGTATGTAAACTTCTACTGGCTTGCCAACATTGTTTATTGGTTCTTCTTCTTCTTCTTCTTCTTCTTTTGGGCTTTGGTTTTGGTTTTGTGTGGGGTTCATATTTCATGATGACTAGGAAAGCCTTTAAACCTTTTAAGAAGGTCAAATAGATTTTTAATTTGTTGCTGTATGATCTTTAGGTTCACAAGTTTTGATGGAGTTGATCGAGGCTCTTTCAACAGTTTTTATGGCTGCTGTAAAAGAGTAGTTGAACCCTTGAGAGTAAATGCAGATTCTCTGTTTCAGTGTTCTTGTGGGAGTCCTTCAAAAGCCCGACAGTGTACTCTTTTGCATCTATTTTTGTAGAGAGTATATTGGAGAGGAGAGAATGGTCGACTTTGCTTTCTTTACTTGTTTAGAGAATTTCTTGTCAATTTCGTTTCGATGTTAAATTTATGTTTTGAGACTGGATTGGCTTCAGGAAATGTTACCTCTTCCCCACCTCTTTTACTTAAATTGTATTCTTTATTGGGGAAATGAACCTGCTATTTTGTTGTCAATATTTAGTAGAATAAACCACATCTCTATTGGCATCTAACTCTGCAAGGCTGAGTTTCTTAAGTTTTTTAGCGCTCAGAGAAATGGACAACTTCCTGTGTTTTGTCACAGTATTCCAGAAAATTTTTGGTGGAGGACAAATTTGTCAGAAATAGAATTATTATGGTACAACTTTGTCAGAAACAAAAAGTATTAAAGTTGTTTGTTGCCTTATAGCGGTCTGTTTGTGTGGTCTACTTGTCCACAGTAAAAGACCTAATTGTCACCGACTTGTTTGTTGCCCTGTATGGGATTGTTCTTGGGTGGACTGCCGGTGGATCCAACGGTAGATGAGAAAACTACCGAAGCTCGGTGGAGTCAACCGAGCATTGGAGGCCTCTTTATCCACCATTGGGTTGTGGTTCCGGTTCACTGTGGAGCCGGTGGATCCGGTCCATGCAAGAATTTCCTCCGGCTATGTGAGTTTCTGTAAAATGGAAGATATATTTGGCCTTTTTCTTTGGGTTGGCGAAATTGTTTGATAGTTATTGTCACACCCCGTGTCCGGGTGTAACACGTCGTGTATTAGACTCACCCAATACGCAAGGTTCTAAAATAATCAAAGCAATTCTAAAACATAAACAATCATAAATATTAAAATACTTCAATTAATATAAAAATCCTCTAATAATAATATTTTCACATCCACAAAGTCACCAACTTCCTTAGTTGAAATAAATAACACTAAAAATGAAATAAACTAATGTTATTGGCTCACCAACTAAATAATCTTTAAATAAATATAAGTAATCCTCTATTGCGAAGTTAAGTACCCTGCTTGCCTAATCCGAACTAAAATCACCTGCAAAATGAATAACATAAGTGGGGTGAGCAACCAACACGCTCAGTAAGTAATTCCATCCCTTTCTCACCAATTTGGGCAGTTACATATATACATATATATAATTATAATACATGCATTCATTCCATCACACACACATTCATAATCACAAGTAATACTAATAATACGTAATACATAATAAATTCATGGCATATTAAACAAATCTTAGTTCATAATATACATGCTTGTTCATACATACATAGGCTCAAAATTTTCAACGTAGGAACCAGTCGTACTAGATATTTAGCCTAACTTTTTCCCAGTTAGGAGGGTCATAAACATGCGTGCATGGCCTGACTACTCACCGTCAGGTAGGTATATCGAGAACTAGTTCTCTCTGGTGTACAAAGAATAATCAGAGCCAAATCGTAATATGTCATACATTCACACATCACACGTACACATACACACACATATAAATAATCAAAGTGCCACGATATATGAAGAAATTTTCGCACATATTACATACTCATTCTAAGTTTCATATTATGAAAATATTCACGAAATGAATAAATATATATACGCAAAGAATTTTTTTTTTCAAAACATGAGAAAGGGTAGGAACCACTTACCTCGAAGTCCAAATCCAATCGTTCTAATTCAGATAATCTTGGTCCCAAGAATAATCACCACCTAATTACCATCAAAGGAAAATAAAAAATTCACCTTAATAATTATATCTATAAAATAATAAAACTTATAGACATATTTTGCGAATAGTTCTAAAATCCCAAAATACTACTAGAACGTATTTAGTTTTATTTAACTACTTAATAAGAAAAATAATATATATTAATTAACCCATAACCTATGATTGACTTAAGAAAGTATATAATAAATAGACAATTAGCTAAATTAAACTAACCCAAAGAATTCAATTCAATTAGACAATGGCCACCAATTGTTACCCATACTCCCTGCCAGATTACAAAGAAACAAAGCCTTCCATTTTCCTTTCATCGGAGCCCACAATTAGTTGATTGCTTAACCACCCATACGGACGACAATGATCTTCCTGTTCCAAAATTCTAATATGCATAAGATTGTTACTTTTCTTTCTTTTGGCCAACCTTGGTCCACGACTTTTCAATGGATTCAGGAAGTCAAGACTTCCTGTTTCTTTGTAAGGCCGTGACCAGGCCACGGCTTTGATATCCAGGTTTTCCTTTTTTTTTTTTGTCTATGGCCTTCCCTGCACGGAAAATCCCTTCTTTCACCAAAATTCAAGGGCCAGCAAATTCGTTCCATTGACATAATCTTCCATTGAAATACCAGACTATATCCAACTAACGAGGCCATGGCAATTGCCTTTTCTTTTATTTTTTTTTTTATTCTTTAGTAGAAACAACGAAATGGCAAAAATATATATTTTTCCAGCAAACACCAACATCGGAATACATAACTTCATCAACCTTCAATATTCTCTAATTAAAATTCTAAATAGTATATAAAGATTAATCCCTCTAAAATTGTAATTGTAAGAAAACCTCAATCCCAAACACTTTACAAACTAAACATTCCAACTAAACCAATTATTGAAATTTGAAATGAAATTTGAAATCAAGAACTAAACTCACCTTGATTGTTATAGGGATCGTGAGAATATTCTAAGGCCTCTGGATCTATAAAATCTTGGCTTCCCTCTTGATCTTGACCTTAAAGAATGTAGAGAGTCAATTTGTGAAAAATAAGTAAATAAACGTCGTTTTCTTCTACTGACTAGAAATAACTTCTTTATATTTATTTATTTTATTAGAGTCCCTTTATATTTCTCCAAAACTCTAAAAAGGCCCAAAATTATATTTTTCATATTTTGCACCTCAACCCACGACATTGGGCACGGGTATTTCAGTTATAGATTAGTTCCCCAACTAAGAGGAAGTGACGATTCTCTGTTAACTAGGCCGAATCAAGCTTTTCTGTGGACAGCTTATAGGCCCCCAAAATCGTGGAAGATCCATAGTAAACGTAAATCAAGCGACATCGCGAATAGTCCTTCATTGTTACAACGCTCATGCCTAAACGCTGTTACCAACGGGTACATGACCAAATACAAAGTGCATTTTCTCATGTAATCTTTCATGTTGTATCACATCGTCTACCTTATCGGGATGAAGCACGAGGATTGTTTTTGTTCTCGTTACATAGACAGGAAAAGCTTCAAAAAGAGAAATGATCGACATTGCATGCATATTTCATTCACTCGCATCATTGGCTTTCCTTCCCCTGACCACAAGGGTATTCATTAATGGCTTTGAAAGGTAGGGGATGCGGTATTAAATAATTCGAGAAGAAAATAAACCTTAACCCAAACCAGTAGAAAATTTTAGTACTAGGAACCACATTAACTTACAGAGAGTGACTATAGTGTTAAAAGCCAATGCAAGACCTAAAGGAAAGAAACACCACTCTGGAATGGACTGCATAGAAATGCTCCTACACCATGGAACACTGACTCGATGCTAACCAAAGCCAAGAGATCGGGTCAGTATGCTAATAACATCGTCTCCTCAAGTTCAAGTACGAGGTGTACTACATACATCTTGATGATATTATGAAAAGAAATTGATGCTTTAATGAGATGTATCCCACTGTAGTATACTCTTAGCATGTCAGATCTATTATAATACAAGAAAATATTAAACTTCAGTCTTCGGGTTTCTCATTCCAATTATGGAACTGCAATGCAACAAGAAAGAAAGATCACATGCATCACATCCTTCGCTATATTTCTCACATCCTGCCATCTGATCCAGTTCAAAAGGCACGATTCCAACCAGATGTTCCACTGCTTGTTTCTGAGAGCCAAATAAAACTGCTCGTGGATAATGAATCTCAACAGCAAAAGAAAGACAAAAACATGACCTCTTCAAGCACCTTACAACAGTCTCGCTGGACGTAAGTTTGTTAGTTCATCCAAAACCTTCTCATTCTGCAGTTCCCCCAGCTAATCAGCTACAAGAGAATCTCAGCCATTGCCACATAGCATATGCTATCACTTCCTGCAGGCGTTAATCCAAACTGCTGGCATCACAAAGCTTTCCCCACCCATCCTTGACGGCTACTGCACACCCACGACAAGAACCATGAATTTCAGCAACATCATTCATTCCCACACCTCTCCCTGGCCCCTATCCATAATTCACAATTACAGCAAAACAAAAATCTATTAGGTGTAGCTTTTAATGAAATAACAGGAATTGAGCTCTGTGAAAAGCTTAAGATATTAAATTTGGCTTGTTCTTTTGCGATAACTTCATATTCAATTGTTTTCTGGAAATTGTATACAGAAGATATATTAACCAGAACTTCACATACACTAATTTGTTAGATTTCTTCCCTACAAATGAACAAATTTTGAAGGTCCTGAAGTTTCAAATATCAAGAAGTTGGAATATATCGAGATCTGAACAATCTAAAACCCGTCAACAAATTCTTTCCTAATTCTGACATATAAACGTGCTCCATATTAAGTTTACTTGTAGAAGTAATAACTATGCAAAATGCTGAAAATTCGAAATCATAATGAAAATTCCTAACTGGATACTCCCAATTCAAGTTTTTTTGACAAAGAATGCCAAACGACAATGAGATTAAATAAAGAACGATCAGCAGAATTCCAAGCCTCATGTTCCTCATCCCTACCCATTGTGACAGGTGCTTGCAAACACAACTTAGGTGTAGAATGAAGTGAAATAAAAACTCATTCCTATATAGTTATCTACATTGCTGAAAAGTATAATACTTCGAAGTATATTTGAATTTAACGGCACTGTAGAACAGATATGTTTAAAAGTTGAATAGAGGAACTGATAATAGACAATGCACATATGTTGGATTTTAAGATCAAAGAATTACAATTCTGCTAAGTGTACAAAAAGAAGACTCACATTGTTGTCCTCTTCTAGGTTACAGGTATCCTATCATCAACCACTCAATGATCTATCAATGGCAGCTTTCAATTGATCACATGCACTTTGCACCTGATGCCTTTCTTCTATAGTTGTGTTAACTTCCTCTGACTGCAACCACAATTAAAAATAGGTTATTTCCCAGATATTGGGCTAATTGAAAACCAATATTACAAGAAAGTATCACTACATCTTGCTGGCTTTGTATTCTTAAACTAGTGTATTCTTCATAAAGAAAATTTTAGAACATAATACATAATAAACTTGTACTGCAGGAAGCAAAGAATAACTACAGTGAACAGAAAATTCAATGTTTCTTTGGACTGATTGGTTTTTTGGACCTATTGGCTTTTTGGACCCATTCTTTTTACTGAGAAAAACAAAAAGGCCAAAAGGAGAATAGAAACTAAAACATAATTTATTTGGATCAAGGTCAAACCTGAAGTTTGAGCACAATATCCAATACGCTCTCAACCTTTGCCTTGTGTGGCAAAAGAATTTGCAGCATTTTAATATCTTCATGCATTAGTAGCAACAAGGAAACAATTCCATTTGACCTACTTGAATGGTTGAGTTTGGAGGTAGCATGATGTGGGGACAACAATAATGAGGCATTGTCGGTTATCAGTGATCTCACTGAAGTTAAAAAAAGATCTAGGAGTGTGGGGCTCCTATCAAATAAGAAAAAACAAGGTAGGAGGTAGTAGTGGATGTTGTTTATGCTAACGCTGGCTCTGGATTCATCGTCATGTGGGATACTCTGCATGAATATACCAAAAACAGAATACATCAGAGAAAGTCAACACCCAATTGGCGCATATTTAAAAAATTCAAACATAAGAGAAGCAAAAACAAAATTGTTATAGTATATTAGAATAAACATAATTGAAAATATTTTGAATATGGCTTAAATTTAGGCTCAGAAGCGTTAGATTTCATGGTTGGGGGGTATAAATTAACTACTTTCACAGAGTAGTGATCTTGTGGTCACTTCTTTAATGAAGAGCTCAAGTGAATGTTCATTGTTCTACATGTATGTCTCAATCAGCATCATTGACATGTAATGTACCCTGCTTTCTAATAGCTTAAGCTTTTAGATGAGGTGGTACCTCAACATGCTACAAAGGAGACAAAGATCCAGGTCCAATTCTCCATACCATCCATTATAACGTATGCATGCACATATCCACAATTAAATTTTAATGAATGAGTTGCTAACTATACAAAGAATAAATCTTGCAAAGAATATACGACCCAGATTATATAAATGGTCAACGTCACAATCACCTGAAACCTTGAATTATCACATTTAACGTACATGATGCTAGTTAATCTACTACAGGAGTGAATTAAAACAATTTGGAATTTTGTATGTACCTTCACGCATAATTAGAGATAAATCTTAATCAACTTATTCATGCATAAATAAAGTAGTCTCCCACCCATAAGTATTTAACCAACTAATTTCAGTACAGAATATCCTGGGAATCACTAGCTGAATAGTCTGAAATTCACTAAAAGTCTAAAATACAGTACATCAGTTTAGAATATTCAATAAAGCACAAAAATCAACAAGAATGTTTCACAAAGAAAAGCCAATTGAAACATCCATAAAGTATTTGTAAACAAGAGATAATTGGAACTGTAAATATTGTTGTGAAATAATTAAGAAGAATAAGAGAGAGAATATTCCTTACAGATGCAACATTTATCAAGTATTTGGGAAGGACATGGTTTAATTTGATAATACTCTGTTCAGAGAGCCTTGTGGGTTTGGAGTCTAGGGTGATGAGCACCCTAATAAATGCACAGATGTTGTCTAATGGCAATTTCAGTGACTGGAAAAAAGGGGAAAGAAAAAACTCTTGTAAGAAATCAAAACAATAAGAGCAGTTGTATAGACCAAGTAAGTTCACCAGAAACCAAAGACTATTTAGGAAAACAGATGAAATTAAACCAAATGTCATTAAACAAATGTAAAAGTTGAAGATGAGACATCCAGACGATCAAATTATTCAACGAAAATTTTGTCAGCTTACCATCTGATCAAGAATTATTTTCTCTAGCATTTGGAGAACAAGATAATCATCCCCGATCTGAGATAGACAAGAACAAACAACTCTGGTAACTGACCTAAAGGTAGTGTGATTTGAGATTCCTTCATGTCCCAAAGAAGGACAGTCTTCTGTAAAATGAAACCAAATTTCAGTTATCAAGGGAAAGATGAAATAAGTCAACAAAAAACGACAAATATTACCAGTAAAATCTAAAAGGGTACTCGGTAAATCACAACAAAAAGCAGAGGCACACTTTCAAATGATACCTGGTGAAACTCTGAAACGTGAAAGTAAAGTGATGAAGAAACTAATGTAATCTGCGGTCAAGATATTTCCAGCTTTATACACTGAGTGGAGAACCTCTATTATTCGAAAAAGTAAAAATGGCTCCAGATCTTGACCTGCAGTTACGAGGTGAAGTAGGAGATGAGAACTAAAACTTTATTTTGAACAGAAGAATAGCAACAGAAAGTTGCTAGTGGAGACATTAAGCATGATATAGAAAATCCACATACTCCATATTCCTGTTTCAAGTATAATTCAATGCATATTTCACATCAATCTCTTGAGCAAATGAGTAAGCTACGTAGCTTTACTGACCCCATACTCCACATCATTTCAACGCGTCCAAGGTGATCAATCCATCTAAGACTTTGAAGAAGTGACATATTGTGATCTAAATTATTTGATTGCTCACTACTGTGCTTAGACATATAGCATTCACAATAAAAAACCATAAATTTGTGACTAATTATCCACTCCTGACTTTTGGTTTTCAGCAGTCATATCTCTTAAAAAATTCTCCAAATCTCCCAGATTCTGAGAATTCAGATACTGACATTTCAGAAAACCTCAAGACTCTATCTCCCAATTTGAAGATTCAAAACCAAAAATATGAGATATTCATCAGAAAAATTATCTGGACTGAACAGCAGATCACACCTTGAAATGTTAATAGTGAAAGGGAGAACTAAAACCTGACACCAAACAACGGTTCCAAGTTTAACTTGACTAGTTTGCCGTTGATATTAGATACAAGCTAGAAGCCTTTCTATCATGAACAGCAGTTCAAAGATTGTAACAGAAAAGACAATTACCAAGTATTAGACCGTATGTCACTTACACAAACAACACGACACCAATGACCGAAGCAGCATGGATTCCAGAGAAGAGAAGTAATACAGACAACAAAGAGAAAGTTCCTGAATAGCCTGGGTCAGACTCAAGAGTGGTCCATAGCAAACACTTCCTGGAATAGAACAAAGATTGTGAACAAAAGCCATTTATAACGAAGGAAGAAAGAGAGACGAGTCACATCAGAACAAGAAACTAGATCCTTACCATCATCTAAGCAGGTGCTATAAAAAACTGCAAGTGTGGATTGCATTTGGTCATACTCCAGACTCAATGAAATGTTCAATTTAGCAGCCTTTCCTATAAGAAGCAGAAGATTCAGCACAGCCTGCAATAAGATATATTAGTGGGAAGAGTTAAACTTGACAATCAGTATGAGAAATTGATACTCTCATGGTACTCTCACATAGAAGAAGAATAAAAAAAAAGGGGCAAGAAATCAAAGTATGGAATGTAGAAATATACCTTTGAATATGATGGGTTCTTATCACCTAAGACCACTAGCAGTGGAGGAAGCTCCCTAATCCAAATGAGCAGAGAGTCTAACAATTCAGGATCCCCTGCAACCAAGTATAGCCAGCCCTTTTCCTATCGATTAGGAAAGGATTTATATCAGTGGAATGTGATGAAGACAAGGATGAGCAGAAATGAAATATTACATGAAAAACAGAGAATGATGATGTTTTCCAAAAAGCACAATGGTGAAATTTACAGGATCCAGCACATCTCTTAATGCAGAAAGGCAGGCCAATTTCATAGAAGACTCTGGACCACAGTTCTTGAAGACCTCAGTGAATGCCTGCAAAGACAGTGCCATATTTTAGAAACCGACACTTCTAAATGTTCTTTTTTTTTAATTTTTTTTTAAGACTGAATTTCATAACCATGGCTCACCAAATGCTCAAATGGAGAAATTAAGATAGAGAATTAAGAAAAGTAGTTGTGAAGACGCAGTTTCTCAGTCATACTAATTAAGATTTTGGAAGGACGATATGCAAACCTGCAAAATACGAGATCGCCAATCACCTGAAACTTGCATAACAAGTTTTGGAAGGAAAGGTACAAGAAAAATCAAGTGCTTCTCACGGAACATTCTACCTGATTGTGTGCAATTGGATAACTGCAAGAGAGATCACATTGTATAAATCAGATATAGCATGATTTCAAGCACAATCAAATACAGCATCAATATCTATTAGGATTTGAAATCTAATTTATGGAAGAAAAAAAAAGACTTCTATATGATGAAAATATGACAAAAAAGCTAATAGCTCAAAATGCATATGAAAGTTTTGAAAGGATGGAAGTGAAAAGACAACAGATTCCACAGAAAATGTATGATTTCATGATAGCTAAAGCTACTGCCAGATTAACAAAGCACAGGATCTTCAACAATGTCTTCCTATTTAATCAATTCTTTTTTCTTTTGATAAGTTAGTCAATAAAAAAATTATGCATAGGGAAACGTTATTCAATCAAAACATTATGCATAGGGGGTAACTGCCAAAGCTGATAATATTTACTTTAGCTATTACAATTGTTAAACTACAAAGTCAAAGACAGCCAGTGGAGCCACTTTATAGCGTACTTCAGACATCAACAATCAGTAACCATAATTACAAGAATAGGAAGTGAAAAATAAATAACAGATCAACTTGACTGTTGTATTCAGCCTGACTTGATCTCAATCATGACGCACAATCATACATGCACACATCACGTGGAAAAACATCAAACAATTTGTATAAGAACAGTCGATGCAAAGAACCTTTTCAATTAGCGAACTTTCAATGAATCCCAGAAAAATGTCCAACAAAGCTGGAGGAAGATAATTCCACTCCCTCAACCGCAAAAATATTTCTGTAATGATGGTATTTAATATGAAATATCGGTCATCATCCTGCAGTAAGAAAGCACAGCAGTTGAGAGTAATTAAACTCTTGAGCTACAAGCCTCAAAACACATGCAATAGCATCTGGTATGCCTAATGAATTCACAGGGGAAAAAAAAAGTATGAACGAAGTGTCAAAACACATGCACTAGCATCTGGTATGTCTAATGAGTTCACAAGGGGAAAAAAAGCATGAATGACACTAGAAAAGCAACAAGATCACCATAAATTCAAATTGGAAACTTTACAGACTACAAAAAGCCACTTATAAGGGATGACATACACCAGAGAGAAAACTGAATGACATACAATCAGAGAGAAAACCGAACTCACACCTTATCTGCATTGCGATGAACTGGATTTAGAGGAAACACCTCCCATATCTTCTTAAATATTGCAGGTGATATAATTTGATCCAATATATCTGCATCAGGTCTTCTTCCATAATGAGATAGAACATTGTGCCAACTTTTTTCGGTTTTCTTCATTTCATAAGCAAAGAATTTGACCACAATATCTATGCTTTGAAGAATGAACAGCAGACAATCAAAGGATTGTGCATCGAGTAGAGGCACAGTATGATTTGATGGGATGAAATCCTGGAAACAACCAACTAGAATGGGGAGAAGATCCTTCAACTTCTCAATAATGCTCAAATGTCCTAAAAGGAAAAAAGGGAGACCATATAAACAGCATCCTTGTAATATTGAAGGATCATAATCCAAAGCGTTTGAAAAAGAAAAGAAGAGAATGGAATTTATAGAAAATGTGTGGCACACAATTGAAGTCTGAATTGGATCAAAAGAGCTCTAGTTGTAACTTTGCATCAATGCCATTAGAACAACTCAAATCTTACAAAACACTTACATTTAGAATAAGAGAAATCTTGACCTCTTCAATGCACCAAAGATGGCTGAGATAACAATTTTGAGCATGAAGGCAGCATTTACACAAGCATAATGGCATGTGCGAGGGATTAATAGACAGTTACTCATTGTTTTTGTTGTCCTATGGTGTCAAAGCTTATTGCCCTAGTTTTTCTCCTTGCAGTTGAGTAAGGTGAACTAAAAAATCCAAGAGTTAATAATGCTCGGTTGGTGTCAAGATCTCTTTGGAATTGAAAAAAATTAATAGGATGACAAGAATCAATATCACAAAGGCCAGTATATTAATAAGAAAGAAAGGACTTTCCCTTTTTTTCTTTGGGGGGTTTTATTGTCATTCACAAAAGCAAATGCCAAAGTTTTTTATTGGCAATATTGGCATGGTATATTAATGAGAAAGAAAGGACTTTCCATCACATGACACTAAAGCATTTCAAGTTTCAGATCATAAGTTCAAAGAACTTAAAGCCTTTAACTCCCAGACCTGCATGCATATAAATTTGAACATTTCCTATTCATTGCTCTTCTTAAGGTCATACCATAACAGTTTCTTGACATATTGATGGCAAACAAGTAATCCATCTTCAAACCAAGGCCACATTCAGCTTATAAAGGCTCAATATATTAAAACAAAAAATTCCACTTACCAGAAGAATCTTCAATCAAATCAGGCTCGAATGCATGCAGAATCCCATGACTAGGAACTTCCTGCAACAGTTAAATGCAGATAAGCCATTGATGAACACTTTGTTAGAGTCGAAGATTTCGACACACAATGTAAGAGCAAATAAAGCCACAAGTAGCCTAAGAGAAAACTGAAATACAGCCAAGAGCTCAAAGAGACAGAGAGGACTGGCAATTCTTCAGCAACATAAATCCTATTTGATTAAAATCTCTTCACTGACAATGTAAGGGATGTTCAACATTGAAGCAGTTTCTTTATCACTCCAACCCTTATTTCTAATAATTCCACCTGTTGTTTCTCTTGCATATGACTATTTTTGTTTTCACTCTCTTAAAATATCAAGAAACCTCAAACAAATAAAAACCTATATAAAGTGAGAAGCAAATCTATATGACAGCTTTCTCAACTCAAAAATGATACATGATTCAGTACACCAAACTTCTCAAACATTCAGAGAAATTTGTTGGATATTATGATAATTACAATTCACTGGAGTCTCAAGTATTGAAAGTAAAGGTTTAGAACCAAGCATAAAGTTGAAAACCTGAAGATACACAATTTCCCAAGGTTGAATTATAACATAACTTTAAAAAATTCAATATAATATGCTGGCAATAATAACTAGAGGATACATTTTCAACTGATGAGTCATCATCACTCTTATTACATGGCAGCAGTCTCAAGCAGTGAACTAAACCAGCAAGGATGTTTTTTAGCTTGCTCTTATCCTGTAAATGAAATTGGCTCTTCTGCAGAATATCCTGATAATTCTGGAGAATCTGCAAATAAAATACAATCAAAGAGCAGCTGCAGACAACCCTCATCGATGAAACACAAAAATGACAGGGGGAACAAAGAAACAATAAGGTAAGCATGTAAACTAACATCCCAGAACAAAGTCAAAAAGGTAACACATAAAGGAAAAAACACATGAAAAAGGAACAAAATAAAACCAGTATTATAATCCAGAGCAAGGGATGGAAACAACTAAATTAGAAACAGAATATACATCCTTCAATATCCATTTATGTAACTGCAGCACAAATTAAAAATATTTCCTCTGTACCAGAAATGAACATTATTTTAGATAGCTTTAGGGAAAAGGAAAAAGGAAAAAGAATTGTAACAGTCAGCAACATCCCAAACTTCAAAACTTTCATTAACAAGCATCATATAGATTATAGTATCACACGCATAAAATCAACATTCACTTTAGGAAGGATTGAATAACGGCCATAACCATAATTATAGGATGAAAATTTCTTCATGTAGCACCAAGGAAATGTTCCTAAGAGACAACCACCAATGGTCAACCAAAATTAATGACTCAAAACATCATAAGTTCACCTTTTGCATACAAAGTAAATGAAGATGAGTGACAGATTTTGAAGCACCTCAAACTTTCAAGGTGCCAGTAACAAAAATCATATATAATATATGTAATACACAAGTGTAAAAGCAAATTTGCTTTAAAAAGAACACATGTCACAGCTATAGTTACTGGATGAAGATTTTTTTATCTAGCACAAGGAAAATGTAACTACGAGACACCTACTAAAGGGCAACCAAAATGAACTGCTTAAAGGAACATGTACTCACCTTTTCAGCATAAAAAGAAAATGAAGATGGATAATACTGGACAACAAGGTCAAAAAATTTGAAAGCCATCAAGCGCACATCTATAGCCAAGTGCGTCATTGAATTGAATATATATGCCATCATCAAGGAAATAAATGGTCCTTGATTATCCTGTACAGGAAAACCACTGGATCAACATGTATAAATATTTAGAAAATTCAATAGCCACAACCATTATATGAAAAGTATCTGCACCTTATATACACAGCTTAGACAAACTGAAACTAATGACTTCCTTTTAGATTTCTAATAAGTATAGAGCATGTTTTTCTATTAAGTATAGAGCACGTTTTTGCAACAATTGATGAAGTTTAACAAGGGAGATTCAGAAACCTAACACCCGCACCCCATGATAGAGAACAGCGTAATTCACTTGCCCAACAAGCCCATGTTCCACAAAAATATTACACACACATATAATAAGAAAAAGCACATGCACACGGGCACCTTAAGAACCAACTGCAGAAAGAAGCTGTACAAAAAGTGCCTGAGGAATAAAAATCTATAGGTTTCAGTCTCATGATAGTAGCATAACAAACATTTTTAACCAACACGTTCACAAAAATTACCTCTGTACAGCTGGGCAAAACCACTGACTTAAATAGTTGGTAAAGTGTTTCTCGGACCAGTTTATCATCATCACTGATGCGCTCACGAAGTTTTTCTATAGTAGCAAGCTTGTGAAGCTTCAATTCATTAGGGTATTTAAGAAATATATCCCTGATTCCAATCAATGCATCTGGGAGAGGTTAAAAAACATATGTATAATCAGTAACTTTTCAGCCTATATACTGTCCAATTACCTACTCAAACAACATTTCTGCACTGATACAAATCCAACCTAACAAAGGAATTACCTTTACGAACTTTTGCATTGTGATGACTTGTCTGTTGAAGTAGCTCTTTCAAAGTCAAACCCTTTTTACTCACAGCTAATCCTGCCTTCTCTGACACTACACTCTGCTCCGGAAGAATAATCGCTGCTCATCAAATAAACCGACATCTACATCATTAACACTAGGCCCACATCACAACCACTTAAAACGACCTAGCTCAAAAACACAGAAACAAGAAAAGCTTCTTCTTTTTTTTTTTTAATTATTAAACTTAACAGCCCCATAGCGAATCTCAAAAACAAAACCCCCAAAAAAAATATGGTTCCTCAAAATACAGTAGAACTTAATCCTGCGTTCAGCATGAGCTCAACTGGTGTTACTACCAATAAGAATCAAGCATCTTTCGTTCAATTGACAAAATCCAAGGTACATAACCAGATATCAAACTCGTGAAAATCATGAAAGCAATAGAAAAAGTATTGACTTGGAAGAGTGTGACATTGTTCTTTGTACTATACCTTTAGACTTGATTTCTGTATTGGTAGCATTCTTTGGCGGCGGCAATTTTCGACCCACTTTTCTTTTTATTTTCTGCCAAAAAAATAGAATGAGCATGTCAAAAATTCACAGCCAAATACTTTTCCTCAAGAATGAATTATATCTACAAATTTAGTAGTAGCACAAGATTAAAGTAGCTTACCTTGAAGTCTATTCCGCCACGCTTCTGCTGTTTCTTGGATTGAGCCTTCTGCTTCACCATTTTTATCTTCTAGTTTTATTTTTCTCTGGTTCACGAGAAATTTGGATTCTTTGATTCTTGTATGAACTTTATTTATGGGTTTTGGGCTAGGGTTTAAGCAGCACGAGGCGGGTTTTCTTGAGGGATCTTGAATTTTTTTAATTGTTTCTTTTTGGCTAAATATTTCTTGAATCTTGATCGTTCTTATACTGGAGTCCTTTACAATAGCGGTGGATGGTGGCTGTACAGGTCCACGTATTTATAGATGGGTTGTGCGCTACTTTTTTGGGCCCAAATGGCCCATCTAGCCCCATTGGCCCATTTTTGCGAACCAAAATTGACAATTCGGCTTCCAGTCTATCCTTCAAGGCTAGTGCTTTCTTTCTTTTTTTTTTTTTTTTTTTAACTTTAACCATCCTTCATTTTCTAAGAATATGATACGAATAAAAATGCAAATTTATCAATGCTTATAAAAAATATCCTTCACGGGAACACGTTGCATGCATTTTAGATAAGAAAAATAACCATTTGATAATCAAATTCTAATTTTTTTTTCCCCGTTTAAGAATCAACTCCAATTTTAAAACGAGATTCTCCATGTTGCAGATGGATTCAGCCCACTTCTAAGAGCCCATATTCAGCAGATATACCCTATGAATGTTAACAATCGACTAGCCTGTCATCCGACATGCCACTGCACGTCTACGGGCTTGTATAACAATCATGCAAAACCCAAGAAGTCTGCCCAACTCGGATCCTTAATGCTTAAGTTAGTATTTAGGCAATTAATAAAGAGAAGTTGAGATCCTCAGTGCCAAAAACTCCAGTGTCAATCACAATAATGTGACACCTTGCGTTCACCCCTGAATATTTATCCTGAAAGTTTCAAATTTACATAATGTGAATGCAATGTGTCACTTTATTATGATTGGCACTGAGTTGACACTGGAATTTTTGACATTGAGTATCCCAACTGGATGAAGAGACCATTTAGGAATGTAACCAAGCCTAATGGAACAATAATCACAAAACACTCGTGTAAAACTAGCATTCACGATCCCTTGACCGGCGTGATAGAGTTGGAGTTATGCCTTCCTGTCACCACGCGTACGAAACTCTTCTAGAATATTTGCCCGTCACATAGAGTTTGCCTAATGCATCTTATCCCTGTGTGTGGTTTACGGACCTCAGGTTCTTAGTTAAAATAAAAAATAAAAACTAACATTCAAGTGTTCTATTGTAATTATCAAGCAATCCCGGCTCGCATCTGCATGAAAAATTAATCCTGCTCATATCTGCATGAAAAGTTATTAGCTATGACGATTTCAGGCAAATTCATGAGTAGTCATACACAATTGCTTTTGCTTCATTGGACAAGACAAACACAAGTTTGTTAAGCGCAAAATATGCCACTATTTAAACATAGTTTGCATATTCAATCAATAATCAAAACTAGGGGACAACAGGGGTTGATGGCAAAGCTGGGAGACTTGGATCAGCAACCAGCAATTCACCTGTTGCTAGTTTCTGTGTAAGATCTTCCACAGGTATCTTCACCACGTCCCTTCTCCTCCCAACGTCCGCTGCATAGCGGCCAGCACAGTAAAACCCAACAGCACTTACTGCCATCCCGATTACATTAGTAGTGACAAGACGCAGTGACAGAGAAAAAGCAGCAGCAAGAGGACCACCTATAATGGACGCTGCTTGTCCACTTCGCCCCATTGTACTCTGATCCAGGACAAGTAATCCTGTTTTGCAGTAGATAGCGAAATCTTCACAACTGTTCTTAAACACGTTATAACATCCAAAACCGTTATCAAGAAGGTAGTTGGCTCTATCGACCACAATCTCATCAGGGTCCGAAACTGCAAGAGTACAAGTTCCTCCGCGTGCTTTTGAAAGAAAGAAAGCAGGGTTAACGCCATACTCAAAGCGATACAGAACGCCACCAGCAAGGAAGCAGTTCAAACACGAGGAAACAACCCCATGTCGATCTTCATGCAAAGTGCAGGTTAGGCATGGAACAAGACCTTGGTTTGGTCCTGAACTCACCAAAAGGTAATCCAATATGGTTCCAGTTCCTAGTTCTTGGCCACGTCTTGTGAAATGTATTACTTTATCATCCCCAACATAGATGCCTACACATTTATTATCAAGTTACTTGTCTGCATACAGTTTAAAACCCTGCATCTGTCAATCAGAAAGATTCCATCGACTATTGAATTTCCATGAGAAATACTTAAAAAGAAAATCACATAGGTAAAACTGATCAGTAAGTTGGAAATTTTGCATGCAATTTGCTTCTCTCTACCTCCCTGTGTTTCTATATGAGGTAAACCTTTATCTTTTTGGCACGTTTCAAGTAATAACATCAATATCCAGCTATGCTGCCAGCTTCCGTACAAGTCCCAAAGAAAATGATAACTATTTTAATATTTTAAGGTAAAATGACACCAATTTTACCTCAAGCTATAACATATTTTCCTCCAACACCAAAAAAGATCAGATTTTTAACAGATCCCTTAATACTTTCAATCGACTACTGAATAAATTAATTCCTTACAATTAACTAAACTTGAATACAAACAATAAAATATCCTAAGCCTGAACACCGAAGGCAAATGACTTTCGATTACATCAATTAGGAGGATCATGTAAACAGGGGATTATATGGTAAATAATACTCTAGTGAATCTATAGTCTTACTTTTCTCGGTAATATGGCTAAGAATAAAGAATGAACAACGTGAAATAACATAAACTAGAACCGCTAAAACAAATTAAAAAAAAAAAAAACATAAACTATAACCAAGTAAACAAGAAAGAGAGCGGGGGCGTGAGGGGGAGGGGGTAATGGGGGGCTGGCCTGACCATGATGAGCATAAATATAAGCTGTACGCCAGGAATAAATATGATCTCCTGGTTTGAGGCTGTCTCTGTCAACTCTGTTTCACATTTCCATTTATCATCAATATTAAAAAAAATCCAAACATCTTGCTACTTCTTTCTTCAGTGTTAATCCAAAATGCCAAAAAAAAAATGATAAAGAAATTGTACCTGTTAGAGAGCAGCCCCATTGGGTTATTACTGGCTAGATTATAATGATCCGGCAAGTGAATGAGCAGATGAAGAGGATGGCGGATGGGATTTAGATTAGTTCAGATGTAGTCTTCCAACGTCAACAGAGAGACTACCCAAGTCGTCGAACTCGAATACAGTCCATTCCTTGGAGGTTTGCTTTACTTTTACGACGAGAAATTACGAGAATACCCGTCGCGTTATTGCTATTATTATTATTTTTTTTTTTTGTGAATCCATATTCAAATTCTTCGTTTTAAGGAATTATTTAGGTTTTCAAAAAAAAAAAAAAAAAAGAATTATTTAGGCATCATCGAATCCCACTTGTAAAAAAAAAAAGGTTTATTCACAAATATTTTGTTTAATGAGTTATACACTCCTAAACTTTTGTATTTATATACTTTGCTCAAACTGATATACCAATAATTATAATATTTCAAAATTGTATACAAAAATGGTTAGCCCAAATAATAAGAGCTTTTTTAGCTTAAAATTTAAAAGATGGAGTGTGTGCGCATCTTTCTCACATTTTAACATTTTTTTCTTTGTGTTAGATCACATTGGCTTGCTAAAGTTTTCATTGATATAAAGTAACTCTTAGCAATTTGTGCACATATTCTCTCTTTATGATATTGTAACTATATGAAAACATAAAAGGAAACCTTCGTCACATGTTCACGTTAATGTTAAAATCAAAAGTTGGTAAATATTTTGGAGATTTGCTATTACGGCATAAATTCAAAACGAAGTGTTACTTAGTTAATAAGATACTTTGCCTATAATTTATCAGTCCCAGGTTCGAGTTATCAAAAGCATACATGAAGTCCCACTTTAATCCTCTTTGAAAAGACTAAAAAAAAAACAAAATGAAGTTAATATTATTCAAAAAAATTCAAAGGATGAGAAAATGCTAAACAAATATGTAAAAAAACTACTAACGTGATGGTAGCTATCATTTTTTTTTTCTCCTTTTCGTGCTTAATTCTCAGATAATAATAATGTGTACAATAGCTGATTTTAGGAATGTTTTGTGATTTGGTTAAGCATTATTGAGTCTTTGTTTTTATCCTTGTATAGATCTTTACCCATGAGAGTTTGTTCACACAAGACAAATTATTTCTTCTCACGTGACCCTTAATTCCTCCATAAGGTGCAAGCCCATGTTTTGTTCTATTGGAAAGAGACGCACTTCTGTTGGCTTTAAAATCTGTTGAAGTGAAATACTTCATCAATTATTACCTTTGGGAATGGACAAACAGAAATAGAAATACATTTTTCACACATGGTACGTGGACTGTAGTCCACTGCCCTAACAACAAAACAATGGACAGACTACACTCGTTCACGTGCAAAATGGGCCCAATTCAAGGGGCCCCTAGAATTTTTTGGGCTGATGAACTTTCGGCCATGGCCATTCTCTCCATTCAAACACAAAGAAGATGCATTTCGCGTCGTTGAATTTCAACAAGTGCTTTGAAATATATATGTAGTAGTATTCAATTTGTAGAAGCCAATTTATAGATAAAACAAAAGGCAATGCGAAACTTTGACACACACAAACGTCCATGTGCAATCAAATCAGTTCTCAGAAAGCAAAATGGATGGTGACGTGAACGGTGAAGCCCATATCCGACACTGTCTGGTGGGTTCGTATGATTAGCAGCCCACAAAGTCGTTGAATGGAAACAGACCACCACTCACGTTTGAAATGAACGGCTGGCAAAATACGTTTAATTTATTAGTAATATTTATAAATGAAATCTAAGAGGGAAGAAGTTACTCTTTAGTATATTTGATAGGTGAATACTCCATGCTATTAACCGAGTTTCGTATTTGTTGTCTCCGGTCCCTTCCGTTAATTAATTATGGGATTTGTTGTTAATTAATAGTGACTGTTGTAAACACCAAAAATCAACACTTCGTTTGGATAGTTGTTTTTGTTTAAATGCATTTTCTTAAAACATTACAGTAATAATTTTGAAAATTCTTCTTGATAAATTTATATGTGAAATAAATAGGTGATTGAAAAACGTATTTCGAATTTTTTAAAAATATGTTTTTAAGAAAATAATACAGAATAGACAAAATCTATTTCCACTTTATCCTAATTTTAATTAAAAAATAAAACAAAAACAACACAAGACATAACTATCAAAATTACAAGTTTAAAGGGGATTCAAACTGCCAAAAGGACAAGTTTTAACAAAAAATATATATATCAACCATTATTGTATTACAACGTTTGTTGTCTTATACAAGTGGAACGAGAAGTGTTAGGTGAAATCTTATACTATTTGCTATAAACAATTTGAGGTATGGCTCTCCGAAATCTACCTATCTTCCTTCATGTAAACCAAAATCCATAACTATTATTTAACATTTATTTTGTACCCAATCATATAGTGACATATCATCGTTATTATTTAACATTTATTTTGTTCGATATTGATGATAGTACTTACTATTAATGACGACTCCATTAGCTCCGCTATTAATGGTCTACGGGTGATTTGAGTGCTAAGACGGAATGAAAATCTCAATCAAGTCAGAGTGGACATAATAAACTGTAGTCAAAGTATATTCCTTTGTCTAGAATATTCTGCAAGTCTGCAATAGCAACATACCAAATCGAGACCTTGTGTGGTGGCGTCCCTCGGGCCCATGCTTTGTCGCTACCGCAACGTTACGCCGTCACTTGTGGAACTGGCAATGACTTGACCAAGTGGATAACGACAAACGTTGGACGGAAAAGGAATTATGGGCCGGAATAGCAAAGCCCGGTGCAAACGTCGTTGCTGTATTATTATTATTATTATTGTTGTCAAAACGTTGTTGCTATATTGGAGACATTTTTTTTTTCGAACATTCTCTCTCTCTTTCTTTTTTTTTTTTTTTTGGAAATAACATCTCTCATTTTTAAGGCTAGAATGGATTTCTCCAAAAAAAAAAAAAAACTAGAATTGAAAAATAAATATTCTTTTGGGTGATCAAAACAAATATAATTTACAATTTATATTTCCATCAGAGCGCTTTTTTCTCCTTATCATCTCAACCATCGTTATATGTTACGTTATACAGATTTTGTTATGCTAGTGTTTTAATTTATAATTTTCAGAACACAAACTTACGGGGCATTTGGTTCAAATTCCTTACTCACTATCGTTATGAATATCAATAACTCTACTATGATTATGAATTTTGATGATTCTCTCAGCGTGTTTGTTTTACTGATAGAATAAGTATTATTCATCAAAAAAGGTTAATGAGTTTGGTAGAGTAGTGCTCTGAAGGAATTATAGAGACTTCAGTTAATTACTTTCATTTGTAATAGTTATTTTCAAAGCTTCAATATTGGGTGTTATTATTATTGTCAAACACCCCCTTAGATGTTGTTCGGTTCAAATTGCTCAATCAAATAAATATAATTAATTTTACTACGAGTATGAATTTTAATATGTTTCCTCAATATGTCTGGTTTAGTAATAAAATGAATATTATACTCTCAAAAGAATTAATGATTTTGATAAAAAAAATAATACTATTTTGAGAGGTATCATAAAAATTCAATTGAAGGATAGTAATATTTAATTTTTAAAGATTAATAATAAATGTCATTATTACTTATACTAATCCAGCAAACCAAACACCACCTTGGCTGTTGAGACTGTTAACGTGTGAGTTGCAATGACGTTGACAGGGGATCGACAGGAGAAGCTGAGAGGCCCACCCTACGTTGTCATCTCACGTGCCGTTAGCCACGTCATACAATCCCAAACCTCCACCTCATCCAAGAGAAACCAATCAACTAGTTTTATCCTACGTGGATGTCCACGTGTCACTAAAAAAATAATATGGCCACAAAAAAGCGCTAAATAAAAGGAGTAAATTATTAATAGCAAACCGCCACAGAATCTTAGCCGTTTCATTTTGCTCAATTGACTCTGCATATTCCCACAAAACAAAAGCTCTTCTCGAGTTCCACATGACGCTTAATATAAAGGCTCCGGCGGCTCGAACGTCGTCGTCCTCGTCCTCGCCGTCGTCAAGCTCAACAGCAACTGCAGAGAAGGCTTTCTCGTTTATTTCCAAAGGATGGCGCGAGGTCCGGTCGTCGGCCGACGCCGACATCCAATTGATTAAAAACCGGGCGAATTCGCTTATAAACCTAGCTGATAAAGAGCTAGAGAATTTCCTTACCTCGGCTTCGAGATCGCCCTTCGCTGTCGCCAGAATTACGGCCTCTGCCACTACCACACCGGCGGAGATCGAATTCGTGAAGAAGCTTCGGCCGAAGTTAACGGAAATTCGGAGGGCGTATTCGTCGCCGGACTTTAAGTGGAGCCCTAAGCCGAAGATTAGGATTGATTTATCCGCAATTAAGAATGCAATTGTGTCGGAGGCTGAAGACGAGGAAGAGGATGAGAGGGAGAGGTTTAAGAGGTGGAGGAGAGTTAGGTTTAAGGAGACGGCGGCCAGAGAGGAAGGGCAGTTTGGGGAATTCTGGGAGCCGATAAGGGCGTTGAAGACCAGGCTTAGAGAATTTGAGCAGAAGAGCTCCAGCTCCTTGCCTTCGGATATTTTTGAGGGGATTAAGAATATCGAGTTTGTAGAGAAGTTCAAGTCAAGTCTGGTAGTGTTTTGTATCTTATTCTTACTTTCTTAAGAAATGTTGTTTGTGAAGTGAATAGTTTGCATTGTTAAACTTATTTAATTATATCCACTTATATTTATGGTCTGATTATTGTGAAATTAGAGGCTGTGGATATGATAACTCTGACAAGTAGTTCTTTTTAGGTGGGAAATTTGATATACTAATGAAACTAGTTTAACTTGGAGAGGGATTTATTCCATTAAAGTACTTTTCCTAGTAGAAAGGCAGATGTTGAGTCCAAAAAAAAAAAAAAAAAGATTTTGATAATTGTCTTTTATCTAAAATCGATTTGAGTGTTGACCGTTCCTTTTGGAATTTTGCAGAGATCTATGCGCAAGGAGCCAAATGATTCCAACGTTGGTATCTATATTTCACAATATTGTGGCTTTTCATTCTATTAAGCCCTTAGCATGGTTATATCTTTTAATTGCCTTTCTAGTTTAGGTTTATGAGCCAACTTGGGATAAGAGACGTGAGTGATAATTCATAGATCTTGAGTAAAGATGATTATTGCTCAACCCCTACCACAAGCATGGGATCTTGTTCGCAATAATTTACTGGCAAGGACTGACTATTTATTCCATATTAGCTATTTACACTCGCTTCATGCATGGTTAACTATCTCCTGAATATTGCCATAAAGTAACTGTATATCTTTGGTGGTTGATTAGGCTGTCAATTCTGCATTTATTAATTTGGCTAAGGGCCTCAATCTGATTGTAGGTCCTTTTGATTGGGTTTTTTAGGGACGGCAATTTTGGTCTTCTTTTTGTGACTGCAGTTTTGGACATTTGTTTCTGTGACTGCATTCACACGACTAAAAATTTTTATACTTTGACTTTAAACTTTTTTAATTGCATTATTAGTTGCTAAGGTTGAAAAGGACACAATGGAGGAAAAAAGTGCGTTTAATATTTGTTGATGACGAGTCATGGATTGACTGCAAAATGGAAAAAGATCAACATGATTTCCCTTTTTCATTTTATTATTAGTTGGTCTATGAGCTTTTCTGTAGCACGTGACTATCAAATTTCTAGTCTCAAGTTTTGTCAATGTGGGGGTTTAGTTATTCATTTAGATTTAAGTAGCGGGCCTGGTGGAGTTAAGCATTAATGGTATATGGTTGTGTTGATATTGTTGCTACAACTTAATTTGCAGCTTATTATTTGCTGAGTTTCATTTCAGATGCAGGAAGTTCCACCCCTTGATGTGCCGGAACTGTTGGCGTATTTAGTTAGGCAATCCAGTCCATTCCTGGATCAACTTGGCATTAAAAGGGGTACAAATTCCAAGTCAATTTTTTATTCTTTGAGCAATGTCATACTGTTATTACATGTTTGTCTTGCACTTTCTCTCTATTGGCTATTGAGTTGGTAATAGGTTGTCTTGAACCATTGAAATTCTTCTTTAGGACGGTATGTTATCACTCCACTTACTTCCCAATTCCACAAGCAATAAAAAAAAATAAAATAAAAAAAAAAACTCCTCGAAACAGAATGAAACAAAACAAATGTTTGAAACACTGCAATTGACCTTCACTTCCTTTTTTAAAGGTCTGGAGTACTTCGCTGGACTATGTGCAAATCCCCCACCCCTTCTTCCCCACTCCAACCCCAAAAGAAATACTTACATAGGCATTTACTTGATGGTTAGTGTTGGGACTTCATTTGTTTTCTTTGTTATACTCTATCTTGGCTTTTTGGTTGGTGAGAGTGATTGGATTGAGGGTTTTGGTTGACTAAACCAATAAATCATGGAGGCTAAATTCTCCAAGTGAAAAATAAAAGATCATGCTTGGATGCTTTCTGGCATTTCTTTTATGTCACAAATCTAGAAAATAACTAACAGCTGCAGTGAAAACCATTATGAGATTCATCTGTTGTCAACTTTTAGTGTTTCAGTTTCTTGCGAGGGATGCTTTACTGCAGATTGAAAATTAGTATAAGATGTTATTGGAATCATCGTTTCTTTTGGTTTTGGGGCAGATATATCTGATAAGATTGTGGAAAAATTGTGCGGCAAACGCAAGAACCAACTGCTACTACGTTCATTACCTGCAGGAGAGTCATCCATTATAGAAGCTGATAACGTAAGTGATGAATTGGACATAAGGATAGCAAGTGTTCTCCAAAGTACAGGTCATTGTTATGAAGGTGGTTTTTGGAGTGATTCTATGAAGCATGACTTATCAGATGGGAAGAGGAATGTTGCAATTGTCACAACTGCTAGCCTTCCATGGATGACTGGAACTGCTGTAAACCCACTCTTTCGAGCAGCATATTTAGCCAAGTCTGCCGAGCAAAATGTCACGTTGTTGGTTCCTTGGCTTTGTAGATCAGACCAAGAACTAGTTTATCCAAGTAATTTGACTTTTAACTCCCCAGAAGAGCAGGAGCTTTATATACGTAACTGGCTTGAGCAAAGGGTTGGCTTCAAGGCCGATTTTAATATCTGTTTTTACCCTGGAAAGGTAGTTCTCTGATTATTTAGTACCAGCTTGTGACTTTATGCATATTTATGTGAGATGGTAGTGTTTGACTTATTTAATTTCTGTTTTTAGTTCTCAAAAGCCAGACGAAGTATAATACCGGCTGGTGATACTTCTCAATTTATTTCATCGAAGGATGCTGATATTGCAATTTTAGAAGAACCAGAACATTTGAATTGGTACCACCATGGTAAACGTTGGACAGATAAATTTAATCATGTCGTTGGTATTGTGCATACCAATTACTTGGAGTATATCAAAAGGGAGAAGAATGGAGCAATCCAAGCATTCCTTGTAAAACACATAAACAATTGGGTGACACGTGCATACTGTCACAAGGTAAGCTCCAAACTTTTTGAATATTTTAAAGCATCTTTTGCTAATATAATTATCATGTAATCTTGCTAGATTTATTGGTCATGGGAGTTCCTTTCTATATTAATGTGTAATATTTTTGAAAGTGTATTCATAAATCTACAAGTTCTTTAGTTTTAATATTTTAGAACGTATTCATAAATCAATTTTTTGATTGTCCTGCCAGGTACTTCGACTTTCTGCTGCTACACAGGATTTACCAAAGTCTATAATTTGCAATGTTCATGGTGTAAATCCAAAGTTTTTGAGAATTGGAGAAAAAGTAGCTGAAGAAAGGGAGTGTGGGCAACAAGTCTTTTCAAAAGGAGCATATTTCTTGGGCAAGATGGTTTGGGCGAAAGGTTACAAGGAGTTGATAGATTTGTTAGCAAAGCACCAAAATGATCTTGATGGCTTCAAACTGGATGTTTTTGGAAATGGAGAGGATGCTCATGAAGTTAAGAACATGGCTCAAAGGCTAAATCTAAATGTCAATTTTATGAAAGGAAGAGATCATGCAGATGATTCTCTTCATGGGTAAAGATCTTTCATATTACCTTCTATTTAAAGGCATTAAGCACTTTTAAGGATATTGATAAAAAAGATTCATGGTATTGGAGAAACTCTTCTCATGGTTAGGTTTTTTGGTAGCTTTTCAAATGGCTTAGGTTTTCCTAAAAAGAACTAAAGCCTCACTTCTGTCGCTTTTTACAAAACAGAATTTCACAAATAAGATTTGCCTTGTTTTCTATCTTCCTTATCAATTTGCTTTTTATTTCAGTTACAAGGTCTTCATAAACCCCAGCATTAGTGATGTTCTTTGCACAGCAACTGCTGAGGCCCTAGCAATGGGTAAATTTGTTGTTTGTGCTGACCATCCTTCAAATGAAGTTCTTCAGGGCATTCCCCAATTGTTTGACTTACAAGACACCTGAAGACTTTGTTGCTAAAGTGAAAGAAGCGATGGCCGGTGAGCCTCTGCTTCTAACTCCTGAGCAGAGATTTAGCCTATCATGGGAGGCTGCTACTCAGAGATTTATAGAGTATTCTGACCTCCACAAGGTTTTGGCCAGTGATGCATATTCAGGAAGAATTAACGGGAAGGCCATGAAAAAATCGGATTCATTGCCCAATTTGATGGAGATGGTCGATGGAGGGTTAGCATTTGCCCACTACTGTCTAACTGGCAATGAGTTCCTTAGACTGTGCACTGGAGCGATACCTGGCACGCGGGACTATAACAAGGAGCATTGTAAAGATCTTCATCTCATGCCCCCACAGGTGGAGAACCCCATATATGGATGGTAAATAACAATTAACTTGTATATGATTATTTGCAGTATGTAACATAGATATGTGACATTAGAGGAGTTACGAAAAATTTTCCTCTCTTACAAATTCATGCATCTAATCCCAGTCTCGCTCCTTTTTCATTTTTAAACTTTTGCCACTGCATATGCTTTATGTAAGAATAGATGCACGAGTATTTTGGAAATCGTCTTGATGGTGCTAGATCCTTGTTGATACGTATGCAGATGCTCGGTGTTCTCTTTTGCTGCTCCCTCCCTTCTTTTCTGTGTGTTTGAGTGTGTGTGTAAGTTTGTCATTTTCGTCACTGCAATTAAGATTTCTTTTTTCTTTGCATAGTTAAGGTTCATTGGGACTTTCTTCCTAAACTCTGGGTATCAAATTTTTGATATCATGAATTGAAAGCACCACAAGATTGATATATTCTTTTTCCCCACATTGATTAGCGTCATTCTGCGTCTATCATGGAATATCCGATGGTCCATGGGTGCATTTTTTGTTTTATATGTAAAATAAGAAAGACTGGAGTCCTTAATTGTATTTTTATACTTTAGAACTGGGACTGCAAATTTGCACCCTTTGACAGGTAGTTTGACTTGTTTTAGAAAAGAAGCTGCTTGTGAGTTCGTTGAGCATTTTCTGAGCTTTTGCTTTGATCATATTGGTTTATACGTGGTACTATTTACTTTTAAGATATTTTCACTTATGCAGTTATATTTGGTGACTTTGTTTTCTTCCTAAAAGTATTGGCAATAGTTTGACATTTTGGGAGTCACAGACAGCAATAAGAACGAGTAGGGTTTAGCTTGAGCCCATTTGATTTGGAGGTGTAGTGTGCCTTTTGGTGCAGGATCTTTTGTCTCACCTTCTTGATTGATTGCTTCTTTTCCTTAAAAGCTTACATAGGCTTCTTTTCTGCAATTGTATCTGATTTATTGTTCCCTGTGGTATCAATTGTTATAACTTTATTCTTCCCTTATCGGCATTCTTGGACCATTTGGGCACAGTAAAGTTTTGTAGCATCTTTTTCTTTTGTTCAGCTGCTTCGCCATTCTTTTGATTTATGCAAGATGCACTTCTTTTTTATAGATTGCACTGTTCAAATTGGGTGAACCTGGCCTATTTCACCTAGTAAGTATTACTACTCTTTCTTGCTAGGTGCTAATGCACTATAGTGTGATACATTGAGTGAAACTGCTTTCCATTGTGGACATGCTGTGGGATTGCATGTCCAGAGACACAGGGAACTTGTAGTGCCTGTTATATTCCCTTACTTTCTGTGGACTCCACCGGTTTAGCTGTAGGACTGCAGTTGAGTGATTTGAGCAATTGACTCTGGCTTGTATTTTATAACAGACAGGCTTTAACCCTAATGTCCAAACATAAGTTTTTTGAGCCCCCATGGTGTTAATGATTATTAAGAGATTCTAGTGAAATACGGTCTCTCCAGATCTCTCTTTTTTTTTTTTAACCAAAATGATCACATGAATCCGTTCCTGAATCTTTCTAGGCATACTTTTTCATATCTGAATCTTGTCTTGGAGCCGCTGTACAATTTTTCATTTTATGCTAGTATGGTTGGACGAAAAACAATGATAATGTCGATGAATGTCAGTCGATAGAGGGAGAGAGATAAAACCAGCATTTTGGGCGGACGAGCTGTTTTTGTAATGAACGCAGGTGCATAATTTAATAGTCAAGGAGCCACCACTTTCAACTCTACATTCAGCAAAGAATATTGAAAGGAAAAAGTAACAGGGTGACCTATGCATTACACTTTGGATTTCTCCATATAAAAGGTCCTATTCCACGGAATCCTATCGGAAAGTGGTGGATTTGATTCCTTGGAATCTCCACGTCAATGTGCATGCTTCTTCTAAAGTTTATTATATGATTTCTTCCTAGATATAGTTTCAAAGTTTGCTAGATTGCATATATAGTTAAAGCACAAAATTGCTCTTCCTTGTTTCTGGGGTGGATATACAGAATTTGGGAAACGGTGTATTGAGCAATCAAGTATTCCGTCTACTTCTTTTCATGCTCTTCATATGGGACGTCGTGAATTACCCACGACTAGTAAAACTTAAAATCTGTACAAGCACAATTATTACTCACAAGATAGTAGGTGTAAATGATTTTTCCAATGAGAATAAACTAATTTGTTTCAAAAAAAAAAAAAGAGATTAAACTAATTAAAGCCACTTGCATCGAATTCAAGTGGGAAACAGCTGAAACGCAGCTTAGAAATTTAAATATCCCTGCCTCTAATGAAACCTTGTGTTATTTTGGAATCTTTTTCCTCTTTTAGTTTCAGTACTAGATTTAGGTACCTTCCCAAAGTGGCGAAGCCTATGCTAGTATGTATTTTTTTAACTCGATGGTTCTTAACAAAGTTTGCGAGCGAAATGCGAATCTCTGTGAGCACGCAATCTTGAGTCTGGATTCATCGGCCATTAACTTCCAGTTGAGCAATTATTTATATACATCTTCTTTTGAGCACACAGACTCCTCGGCAACTTTATATACAGTTCAGTGCGTGGTTTATAATTTCTCTTGTATCGTTAACTTGGTTGGATGATTAACTTTCATGTTTTGAATAGCACAGAAAATCGTGGTTGTTTGTTCTCTCTCTTTTTTCCCCTCATTTTTAACTTACATTATCTCCGAGCATTGTGAATACAAACGTTCCCATTTTGGAAGAAAAAGCCTCCAACAGCAAGTTAACCTAAGGTATATTATTTATATTGCACAACCTGGTAAATATAAATTTGATAGTTTAGAAGATTCTTCTACCCTAAAGTATAATCCTAAACTATGAGAGAGTATTTTAAATATAAATTTAAAAGAGTAATCTAGTAAATACAAGTTTAATTGGTTTAGATTAGAAGAGTCTTTTACTTTACATCATAATTCTAAAATTGAGAAGAATGTAAAGTATACACTTCGTTTGGATGATTATTTTTTGAGTTGTCTTCTAAAAAAATATTATTGTAATAGTTTTAGACATTTATTTTGATAAATGTACATGTGAGATAAAAAGATAGTAAAAAAGCGTGTTTAAAGTTTTAAAAAACATATGCTTAAAAAACAGTCCAACAGTTATAATCGTACAACTACAACTATTAGAAAGCATTTCTTGTAATAGATATAGACCTTCGAAAATGGGCAAGACACTTGAACTTCAACGGATAATTTATGACTTTTTATCTACGTGGACAAAATACTTGTGACAATCACGCATCACACATAAAAATAGGTTGAAATTTTTATATCTGAAACATAAAAATTTAGTATTTTATTTTAAATTTGGTCATAGTTTTGTGTTCAAAAGAAATTCTACATTTAATTCATTTATAAAACTGTACATAACATCTGAAAAAAAATACGATCATGTATTGCAAAAAGTTATGATTACGTTTTACAAATTCAACTGCGAAGAGTTTTACACTTCCGCCTCTCTATTTGATACACAATAACCCTCTGCTCTACAATTATTTATTTTGAAGAAATATCATTATTCTTTCCGTGGTGAGTGATCATCATATGTGTCATGTACCTCAATAACGATTTGTTCACCCCCGGCATCATTGTCAATTTTCACCTCACCATTACCAAGGATCTGCATTTTCTCGTCAAGTTCCTGATTCTCAGGTGCAGTAGAAACCTTAAAATTTGCTTGTTTTGAAAGCTCAAGAACCGATTCTGATATTCTTCCAATGCATTTGATGAGTTCAACTAAAATTGAAGCTATTGCAACTGCTGGTATAATTTCCATTATTCCGTCTGTTTTATCCAAGGACAAAGTTTCTAAAACGCTTCTGAGCTCATCTACAGCTGATTCTGAGTTCCATAGATGAGTTTGTACGGTAGATGACGATGGACGTCTCATAGTTTTTATTGCACTTGATAATTCTTTAAGTGCTTTCCCAGCTTCTGAACTCAACGTTGTGCATAATTTACTAATTTTGCTTTGAATTTCTTTTGGTACCTGCTAAAATTTCAAAACATTTTGAGTCAGCAGAGTACATGTTGGCTTCATGCATAAGCTTCAAGACATTTTGAGTTAGCAGAATAATGTTTGTGGTATGTGTGATGACAAATATTATTCTCTTATACATACGGCTTGTGAAAATTATACATTATAATTTTTTGCTATGATGCATTAAATATGCTGAAATATATTCTATATATGTAGCATAGACAATGTTTTGTTTTGACAAATGTATGATAAATCGAATACCTTGTGAAAAATTTTTACTATTATGCATTCAATATAGTAAAATACGGTGTATATTTTCAACGTATGCAGATATGTTTCGACATGACAAAATGTGTTGTACAGTGAGTACAGCCAGGTACTTCCGAAGATATTTTAGAGGTTAATTGGATATTTGAAATCAAAAGCTTATCATGAATTCCTGAAGTTTCAACCTATTATTGCTCTATCTAGTAAAGCTAACTATTTTCACTACTAATTTCGCTTGTGGTCTTGATAGTGCTCAACACAATTTTTTGATCACAAATCACAAATGAAATCTACCATTAACCATTGCAGGAGAGAATTTGTCAAGAGTAAAAGATCCGACCTCCTTTACGCTGTAACAGCTAGGCATCCACTGCTTGTGTAATGGTATCATTAGCACATCAAATATGCCTTGTATTTTCCATATCAGCAGGAATATTTGATTCACATCAAGTTTTTAGTCTATCAATCCACTAGTCAGTTTTTTATTGCTTTGTGTCAGTTTCACAATCATTACTCACTTCCACAATCGTTACTATATTGACATAATGCACATGCAAGAATGTTTTTTAACCTTAATTTTATTTAGATCTAGTACTACCTTTTGCTCCGAGATTCTGCAGCCACAAAGTGCTTCAAATTGATATGCACATTCGCGAATGAGTACTCCAATCTTCAAGTACTGTTTCCAAGGATAAGAAAATGCGAAACTACCATGACCTGGCTCCCACCATGCAAAATTTGCCTGCATATGTATGTCAGCAATTGGTCATCCATCATGCAAAATACAAACTTAACAAGCGTCATGCTATCTTCCCAGCAAAAAAAAAAAAAAAAAATTATGTTATATCTTGATTAACAAGTATCACCATTCAAAGCATCCATCGTATATTACTCATCCCTACTGGTCCTACACTGTCAAATGAGATGTCAAGATGCCCTCTTCTCCCCGGAAAAAAAATAATAAAAACGTAATAAAATTTCTGGCGCATTGCTCAATAATCAATATGCTTAACTTACCAGGGATTCTTCTGTAGCTTTTGTGTTCAAAATACTTCTGTAGTCCTGTGAAAGTAACTTGTCATCCTGGTACAGAAGTAAGCAATTTTCTCCTGCGAGACCTGTAGAAGTTATTATTGTTTTTGGTTAGTTTTCAAGCTCCTGAACACTATTGCAAGGTTGGTTAATAACGTAAGAAAAGCATTAGTTTTGAGAACTAATCTTTACCAACTCTACCTATCAAACGTCTAACCGAAAATCGACCAAGGGTCACATAATACGTATAATTTATATCGAGAACTAACAATATTATTGAGTCAACAGGAGTCAAATTTTTCTTAAATGGTAAAATATACATGAGGCACTTATTATCTTTAATTTCATAACGGGGAAGATTCGTTCAGCCATTGGGTTAAAATTCTTGACTCGTGGCTTAACAAGTACCCAGGCTTTGACGCCTAAAAAAATAATATAAGTATGTATGTATATATATATATATATGGCAAATTGGACCTTTCTGCGTTGATGAATGAAGAGTACAATCTTCATGTCATTGTACTTAATTAAACTATTTTGTTACGTAATAAACTTAGTGACTTCGTCAAGAGTAAAATTACGCGGCAATTTTGACCATTTCTGTGAAGAGCACAATCTTGATGTAGCCATTTGTATATACTTAAGCTATATTTACCTTCTAAAAAGCTTGCTAGTTTTTCAATATTAGAAGCGATCAAATTGTGAAGATCTTCCCCAGCCCAAACTGGACAAAGGAAAACGGAAATAATCACACAGATAGCAGCACCAATTAGGATGGTGGATATGCGTTGATGAGCCAGCTCAAGAATTTGTTCCACTCGATACCCAGACACGGTTACCATACTGAAAGTCAATATGAATATCAGTACCCCATAATCATATCTTTGCTTAACGTGTGGGAAAAATCGTATAAATGTCGATGCTGCAGCTGCATGCATAGAATCAAAATCAAGTGTCAGTTATACATAACATAAATTTTATAGAGACAGGTAATGTCTAATCGATTGATTGCAGCAGGCTAATTAATTAATGTATACCAAGAAAGAAAACCAGCAATCCAAGGACGATAGGCTCTCCTTTCTCTCCACAAATGCTGGCCAAGTAGTCAGCTCCTAACCCCAAAGAACCCGCTAGCGATGTTGCAAACCCTCTGTTCAAGCATTTGTAAAGAGTACCCCCTAGAAAGTGACAAGGGAAAAAAGAAAAGAAAAAGAAAAAGAAAAAGAAAAGAAGGAAAAAGCAGCAGCCACCTTTTACTTTATTGACTAGTCCGAGGTTCCAAAGCATCACATGTATGCAAGTGAAAGCCTATAACTTACCAACTGTGAATTCAAAGACAACAACCACAGTCATGATTGCCCACAGTCCTGATTGTCCAAAGCCATCATAAAGAGGTCTGAAATAGTATAACAGAGATACTAACGTAAGAGCGAGTCCAACCTTTGCAGAGTGTATAATTCTTCTTGGATCATCTTGTCCAATCTTCTTTGCTCTCTTGCCAACGTTGACCACCTTCTCCTTAAATTTCCCGAGCACGGCCAGAAATGAACCAGAAATATTTGATATGAAACCGGTATTCTCTTGGTTTTTAGAATCAATCTCCATAATTGGATGAGAGATAATTAAATGTGTTTCTCTTTATGCGGCAGAATGCAAAGTGAAATTAATGGAGATCACAAATGCCAAAGATAATAACTTGGTTACAAGTTAATCTGAATGGAGACTTACAATAATGTTAAAGACAGTATATGGCAATTTGACAATTGAGGGGTGATACTACTCAAATTTATAGACGATGGATCACTAGCAAAAGTTGGAAACAATTCAAGAAATTTTATAAGGGATATGTACGATGTACAGGTGTCTTTAATTTTTAGTATAACTTTAATTAACAAGAGCCAAAATTCTATTCTCCTTTTTGTTCTTCTTTTGGTAAAATCAAATGGAATTTTCGCACATACTTATTGTGGGACATTAATAACAATATCTAAATGGTATTAGATCACTGGGAAGCAGCTTCCCATGGTTTTAGAGAACATATAAGAGAGGCACTTTCTCAGGTAGTAATTTTCCAGAATGCTTTTGGTGGTATCGATCTAGTGGAGGTTGTTCAAAAGAGTGAATCATCCAGTGGACTCCACCATGAGCAAAGACACAGATTTTAAAGTGACGAAGGTGCACGCAGGTTGCTTTTCTTTCATCTATAATTGTGAAGTGATATATTCATTTGCGGCGACGGGAAAAGTTAATTTAGTGATAAGTGGAATTTGTTCTAATAAGTATGGCTGCTTTCACTTCTTATGCACAGTATGGGATGTTTATCGTAACTCCAAGGCTGCGTTAAATTGGGTAGCGATAATCATGCCTCAAAACTTGGTCATTAGGAAATAACAAAAAAGTCTCGTTCCAAATCTTTTATCAACATTTCTCTAAAAAAAAAAATTTATCGATTAATCTTTAAGGTGAAGGAGAATTACAAAGAAAGAATTGAGGGTGTAAAACAAATTAAATCTCTCTCAAATTTTGCTTCACTACAACATTTAGTGATAATTTTCAATCTTACTATATACAACAAACCTGAGTATTATTTGTTACGATTAAGAATGTCTTCCAACACCCCTCCCCCCCGGGGCGGGGGGGGGGGGGGGCCGCGGGCCGCGGGTCCCCCACAAAACCCCAAAACAACAACGTATGCACATATCTTATGATTCCGTAGCTTAGTCAGTCTCCAAGAATGGTGTCTAGGCGGCTCTCATTTGACGTGGGCTGCACTCAAGTATGTTACTGGGGCATTAGTAATTGAAGCAAGAAACAGCTGCCTAGATTTTGCATGTGTCAGCATTATTCCTTAAAGAAATTCTTGATAGTGAAATGTGGATGCGCAGTACAACATCCTCGAAAGCTTAAAAAAAAATAAAAATTTTCAAAATGGAAAGCTTGTTTGGTGCATGGTTCGTCCACAATCTTATGTTAGTCCAATTGTTGCGAGTAAGGAAGCTACTTGGAACTTGGCTGGATGTATTGGTGGATAAATGGATGAATCCGAGTCAAAGTGAGATACTTTAAAGAGGGAAACAGCAAAGCATGTCAAAACTCTGAGTTCCATTTCCGTGTTTACATATGATCCTCATCCTCCTCGCTCCTTCTCATTCCAGTGTGCTAGTGCTACCCGAATATTCATTTTACCATGCTGGTAGAAATATAAAGCTATATATATATATATATATATGTATGTATGTATGTATATATCTTGTCTTCTTTCGGGGCTATTTTATTCTTGAATCTTGATTTTAGTCTTCGTCTTCAAGTCGGCACGTGTATATTTTATAGTTAATTAGAACATTGATCTATCTTGGATAGAGCATTTTGTTCCTTTTAAGTGACAAAATTATAACATTGCCAGTTTTAGGCAGTAGTAGTTTATTCTTGATTTCTCCAAAAATTACAAATAAGCATGAATGTCAATTTTCCATATACCACCTGTCAAAAGGACGAGTGATTAAAGCATATTCAATGTGTGTGCAAATAACAAAACTGTGATCATTTGTAAAAAGTTAATTTTCATGAAAATTCATTTTATATAATAAGAATAAATATGGATAAATGTTGTAAAATAAAAATATGCTAATAAATAGTAGTTATGTATTATTACGGGTAGTTATTAATGAAGTTGAATACTTTTTTTTTATAAATTTTTAAAAAATATAGAGATAAAAGGGAAACATCGCATATCAAGTGGTGCTTCCTTTTATGTATAATAATGTGTAATAAGATAAGATAATAATAAAGACCATTTCAATTTCATAATATTCAAATTTGCAGCACATTAATTAGTAATCTTTTATTGCCACCCCTAAGCCCGATAGGGGGTCAATTATCAAAGAAATGTGGATAATGTTCAAATAATTTTATCATATGTACGAGAAGCTTTATCAAAATAATACAAAATCTTTTCAAAAATCTTGAATATTGTCGGATTGACTTGAATGCTCATGGTCATTAAAACACGAGATGTTTACTTGCTAGAATTCACACATCTTCACAAATTTCTGTACACATTGATTCAACAGAATATCTCATACATATACTACATATATTGCAATATGCACCCCTAAATTATGATCAAATTTGTAATTAACCCTTCATTTATTAAATCTCTGTAAATTGCACAAATAGTTCCTTATAATCCTTCAGTCTACAGCTGCCCGATACTGATAATTAATTTCCTTCGCTGATTGGAGAGGGACTAGGGTGTTGGGGGACCCTTTTGCCAACTGACCCACTTGTTTATTGGATTTGGGTTGGTCTGTGGATTAGCCCGTTTAACAAACACTGACATTAAACCACCTAAGCCCATTGTATTTTGCTACCAATGTTCTTAGTCGGTGGCCGAAACTCTCCATTCCTAATACTTCTCTAGGCCATTGTCCTTCTGTATCTGGGCATTTTTAGGTATTCATCTGTTCACGTCTTTAAAACTGGGGATCCAATTGACAAGCCGAGCCCTTATGCATTAGAAGATCTGTACGACATTTAAAAATTTTTCAAAATTTATTCCAAGATAGCCCACAAATCTCTTGCTTCTTGACGTTATGTACAATTTTCTCTTTTGGATCGGCGATTGGGAGCAGCCATGAGTACTTGTAACATTGGACAAGATTTAGACAATTCGTGCAGAATGCATACTATCATATCTAGAGAAAGAGTAAGGAATACAATCATAGCCCATGAAGAAAACACCTCAAAATCGAAATTATTCTCGTTTTTGGGTGCCAAACCCCAAGAATCGAATACAAATACCACATGGTCTTAAGCCTGGACTATACTAAAAAACATCTAGGTCACCACAATATGAGGCCGAAAACAGGAATTCCATCGTTAGAACTAGGAACCCAAACAATGTGATAAATACTAGGGTCCATTGGTCTCTTTCATTTCTATCAAAACTCAAAACCACTTGGACATTGCGACAAAACCATTTGACATTGATTCATTTCTGATTTATGATGAGGGATTATCCTTATTTCTTAGAAATTGCTGGGTAGGCAAATTCTGTCTATGCCCCGTTTAAAAATATCTACAGTATGAATTAAAGTTGTAGCATGTTCAAGCATGAGAGATGATCAAAACATGTGATTTCCTAGTAGTAGACGAGGTCTATCTAAGAAATTTTTTTGCGTCATTTTTTTTTCCTCTAGGACCAATTTTCTCAATGTGTCTTGTAACAATTTTTTTTTATGGTTTTTACTCACAACCCAAACTTTTCTAGATGCACAATTCATTCTTTTTTCCACTAGGACCAATTTTCTCAATGTGTCTTGTAACAAATTTTTTATGTTTATTACTCACAAACCAAACTTTTCTAGAAGCACAGTTCATTCTTTTTTGTTGCTTTGGAAGCCAGCAAAACTTTATTTGCATGTCTAGTTTTCATCCACAAGGATGTGATTAAACTGAACACGTCGCTTTAACAAAATACAGATATGCTAATCAGGAAGAAAGATAATCAAGTTGGATTTGGATAATGGTCATGTGTGGTGGATGGCAAAGAAACATAAACCAAGTGATTGACAGATACGTGCATTGCATTACATGATCACAAAAGTTAAATACATGTCACCTCTTCCTAAATTTTATTTTATTTTTTTGGGTGTTAGAAAAAGTGAGATTTGATACGTTTTAGGATCTAGAAATGTCCTTACTTTCTCAAGCACAAAATCTCCAAATTCCAAGTATGCATTCAGGACAAAGAGAAGCCCCCGTGAATTTGTTGATGTTCAATATATAATAATTTAAGTATCATGAACCATTAGGAAGAAATGAAACCATTTTAAAAATAGGGATTGTTGTTTACCCTACTACTGAAACCACCAAGTATCATGTAGCCTCCAATTCTAAATAATTGGATGAAGGGTTCTAAGCCAATCTTGTGGAATTACAAAGATGAGCAAGATCTCACAGCAGAATATAGATAGTGTAGGGAACAACTTCACCATATAGTTGGCTACTATTATTAGCTGAAAATAAAGTGTTAGTGCTTCCTTCTTTCTAATTGAAAATAATTTCTCTTGAAAACTTTAATGATCTTAGGATAACATCTTTAAGGTCACAATCCATTTCTTTTAGGAATAGAAAGGCAGAAGAATTAGATAGTGCAATGCTCAATAAATGCCAAATTGCCAAACCATCATTCCTTTCCCTCTCTCCTGAAAATGGTAAACTATTATTGGCCAAACTCAAAAGTATAATAAAAAATCCCGAGAAAAATCTACAAACCACAGTTTGGATCTCACAATAAGTTTAGCAGCATGATAGATACTCTATTTCTCTTCTTAACTATTTGCATGGCTTGTGATTGATAAGTGTTTTCAATGGTTAAATTCCAAATCCTTATTAACAATTCAATCGGTAAAAGGTCGTCAGAAATACGTATTCTTACATTAAATTTTGAAAGGCAAAGTTTTTTTTTTTTTTTTGAGTAAAATTTTACACAATCATCATTGATTTAGACTGTAGGACGAAAATTAATCAAAATATTTAAATTAAACCAAATTTTAGATCCAAATCCATGCATAGCTTGCCAAGGTTTTGCTAATATTAGGCTTATTTATTCAACATTTGATAAATAAAGGGTCAACACAAGGAAAGGATCACGAGTGTATCTCTTCGACAGGATACCGTACCCAACTGACCAATTCTTAGAATTATTTGGAGGTAATAAGGCCACGTCCACCATATTGACCTAAGATTTCAATGCCCTTTTGCCTGGTCAGCTGCACAAGCAACTTTTTAACAAAATTTTCTAGTATACTTCTTTGATTTCGTAACCCGGTAAGTATTTCGAGTTGCGTAGTGCCACGTTGGTTTGCACACAAGATGGTTACTACATATTTCGAATATTTTAAGAGTAACAATTCTCCAATTCTACATAATCGTATTATTATAATGTAGCAGTGGGGTGGGATTTTCTCTTCATTACTCCTTGATTATAGCCCCCAACCCCTACCCTTCTTCCCCCAGTCTCCCCCACCCAACCCTTCCCCAACCAAACACCAAAAAAAAAGGTACGAAAAGTAGCTTTCAGAGTCGGATAGAGTTGAAGTAGTTAACGGTTTTCGTTCTTCAGTTTCCTTACCATCCTGATTCCTTTTAAATTCTAAATTTTCAATTCTTTTTCCAAAGAAAAAGCATGCTCTCTAAGTTTCTTGTCAAACTTCAGGTTTAGTTCATGAGTTGCCGAAAGCTCATAAACAAGTATAGTTTTTATTTATGGCAGATTTATATTTATAAGAATGATCTAAACCTTTTGTCATGACATATTCATGTTAAGCTTCTTCCAAAATGGCACATAGAAAAACCTATAAAATAACTTACTTCCTTGTCATCATGTAAAAGTGTGTGTCTATATATATATATATATATACAACCATTGTGGACGTTCTAAACAAATTTTGATGCTAATGCAATTAAAAAAAATTTCGCGACCAAGAAGTAAATATAATGGTCATGCAATATACTAGTCAATTACGACGGTCATCAGTAGCAAATAGCGAAGTAGACAAGAAAATCAAAGCAATCCCGCCAACGACTTTGCTGGATTACATTAATTGGTGGGACAATAGACGACGCCAACTAAATGCTTTTGCTTCCGTGGCCCCAACCTAAAATTAAATTAGTCATATGGTGGTCCACCCGGCGTACCGATCTTCACTTCTAGAGAAGCTCGTGCATCAGGAATAGCATCACTAATGGCGGCACTCTGAAAATCTTACTACATTTCAACGTGCTTGTATGTGTCCTGGAAATTTCTCTCATAATATGATATTGTAGTAAATTTTTTTTTTTTTTGATTGAATGTATATTTATATGTTTATTTTATAATTTCCCTAATATTATTAATTAAAATATTTCTAACGCTACTATAACTGCATTGTGAAATGCTCCCATAACTTGTCCTAGTCGATGCCGTTTTGCTGTTGCTCTTTATTGCCTTTTTTTTTTTTTTTTTTTTCCTTTTCCTGTGACACACCACTAGTTAGTTCTCTTGACATAGGTACATGGCCATTTATACCACTTGTCCAAGTCGAAGCAATAAGGGCGGGCCATAACACGAAAAAAACAAACTCAAAAGTGTGATTCACAGCCATCGCTTGGACGACTTTTGACTTTGGAAAGTACCAAGGCTTTTGAAGATCCCGAAGATGTGCCATGAGTAAAAAGGACTTTGAGTAATCAATTCAATACTAGTACTAGTCCTGGTCTCCTAGACCAGCTGTGACGAAAAAGATCCTCAGCATGCATGGAGTGGAGATGGATAAGGCTCATGTCGATTTAACAGAACCAAGAGTTTCCATTTTATAAGAAATTCTGTAATCGCAGGTCTCTTATTAATCATATGATTTAACATGGTTATTCAGACAAGAAAACAAGACTTACGTTACAAGAATTCCACTTAAATACAAATTAATCAACAATTTTATTCGTTCATGATAGAATATGCAGATGATAATGTAGATCGTGAGATTAACATGGGCGTCAAAATCATCTTCAGCTGACAGCATTTGATATTTGAATATGTTGCTTATACTAATTGACGAAAAGATTAGTAAAGTAGTACAAGATACCAGCTATTTAGAAACAAGCGGGCAAGTTCCGTACTGGCAACAGCTTCGAGTTCTTATTTAGATTTTGTGCAAGTTCTTTTGTTTGTCATAGATTTCAGCCCTTGAACAATACCATTTCATTAGACAATGATTGTCTTCATAGAAGGTAAGATACGTTAAAATTCAATTCATTTCCTCACTTTCAATAAAAATAAATAAATTGGACGGTTTTTTCAAAGCGTTACCAACCTAAAATTTGAAAGTAACCATCAAAGTTTTATTGTTGCCATGTGCATTGCTTGAAGTATCCTCACTAAAGATTGAAAATTGAGATGTGTATAGAGCTTCATTCAATAGTTTGGAAAAAGTAATTGGACGTTACAACAATGAACTACCCAACTTTTGCAATCTAGAAGCACATTAAATGACATTCAGGAGCCTGATAATGAACATATATCCTTGACTTTCCTATGGGGTTCTTCTCTATCTTTTTGTTGCTTTTTGGTGACACAAAAACTAAATTGTCTTAAATTGCGTTCGTCCTCTTCACATGATATTGTAGATTTGACGCCAGACGGCCTTATTGAGATTTTAGTCCAAAATCTGTACACATTACATTTACACGCGAGGTCTCAACCGGCACGAGAGATCTTCAAGAATGTTATTTGTCGCAAAAATTTATCTTGTACATCTTCATCTTTGTGAACTCCAAAGTTATGAATATTTAGAAACATAAATACTCCCTCCGTCCTATTTTGATAGGTTTATAGTTTTTTTTACACAGTTTAAGAAAAATTAATTAATCTTATTGAAAGAATAAATTAATCTATGATGTTTCTAAAATACCATTACATTTATCATTAAACATTTACATTAACTACAATATAAAAAATTACACCATAAGTCAAATTAATTCTATTTGATATGTGAATGCACAGTTTGCTATACACCTTTCACTTATAACAAAGTAATTAAATAGGGACATTTTAGAGGAGTTGAAAATTAATTACACGTTTCAAATGGAAAGTGGACTATAATTTGGTATGGATGAAAAAGGAAAACAAGCCTATCAAAATGGGACGGAGGGAGTATTTCGTTTTGTGAGACTTATTTTACTTATTTTAAAAATAGAAAAAGAACGTATTACATTAACACAGGAGCCTTTACCCAATTGAATTTACACAAAAGTGGGCACAAAGAAAAAAAAAAATTTTTTTGGGGGGTTCGACGGGGTCAATTTTCTTAGAAAATTGATATTTTAAAGAAAACTTCCTAAATAGTGAACTATTTGGGGGTGTTTCTAAAACTAGAGGTGCCGCACACAGGGTGTGGGGCACATAGTTTAATTTTGATTTTTTTTAAATCGATGAGAGTTAAGGTTGGGGACTGGGATGCAATTTCAGAAAATTGCAACACTTATTTTTTTATTTAATGGTGTGTGGCACCAAAAAATTTTTTAAATAGTGCCCCACACATGGTGTGCGGCACTAAGTTTTTTATTTTTTTAAGATAAACTAATTTTTTTTAGTGTGCAAAAATAAAACCACAAAAATGAAACTTTTATTTAAAACCCTAATTCCCTAAGCTTAATTGTCAACCCTAATTTGTATACCCTAAATCCTACTTTAATTCCCCAACCCTTATTGTCAACCATAATTTGTATACCCTAAATCCTACTTTAATTCCCTCACCCTAATTTATAAACCCTAACCCTCCTAACCCAAACCCAAATTCTAATATAAACTTTAACCTTAAACCCTAACCTTAACCCTAATTAAATTGTAAGTTCTGCAACTTTAATCCTAACCTTAACCCTAAACCCTAAAGCCTATACCCAAGCTACATAGGTTCATATTCTTGCACGCCTACTACCCGAGCTACATAGGTTGGCATTTGTTTGGTTCTCCTCTACCTCGACAAATATTTCACACGGTGTAATACAAGAGATCCACATCGTCGTCGTTCATTATCGGCACACCGAAATAAGTAGACCCACCAACATGATTTCGTAGTAAAAGATTGATCCTAAAGATTTTTTATCCATTTGCATGGCCCTGAATACTTGATCAATCAATCCGCTAAAATCTACACGTTGCTTTACTAACATCATTTTATTGCATCTCGGAGGATCGTAAGCCAACGATCCCCCATGGTCTACAATTTTTCCTCTCCAATACCGTTGGATAAGCAAACTGTTGTCCATTGAAAATTACCTGCTTATTACTCGCACAACTATCATTTAAAGTCAATAAAATTTTAATTCAATTTAAAATTACATGTTTTTTAACATAACTAATAATCGGCAGTTGGAAAATAAACATTTTAAAATTACTGTAGAAAATTAATTTAATCATAATACAATTAAAATAATTTTAACATAATAATTAAGGTATTTTAACATTTTAACAAAATAAATAATTTATTATGTATAATAATTTAAAATTTTCACATAACTAATTATCCCATATAAAAATAAATATTCCTACATTACTCTATAAATTTAATCTTAGTATAATATAATATAATCACAATAAAAAACTTACAATAATTTTACCATAATATTTTTCAAGCAACAATAAAGCCAAATTACCATTTAAACCCTAAACTTTAAATTATTATCCATAATATAATTTATAGTTTTCACATAACTAATTATCCATGTAAAAATTTTAACATTATTATATAAATTTAATCTTAGAATAATATAATCACAATTAAGCCTAATAATTTTAGCATAGTCTTAACATTTTAATGTAATAAATAATTTATTATCAATATTACATGTTTTTTAACGTAACAAATAAGTTACATCAATTACAAAGAACTTCCAAATTAGTATTTTGTTATTTAGTATTACTAAAAACTTATGTTTCAAAAAATTATTTGCACTATTAATTTTTGCAACTTTAATTAAGATCTACATTATTAAGGACAACTTCAAATTAGAAAAAGAATTGATGACATTTACAACTTTTATAGTATTAAAAGTATTCAAAAAGTTTATATGACATAAAATTAAACTTACTGCATAACATTGGACAGTGTCGCACGAGGATCTATGCAGCACTTTGTCCACATGGCACCTCTGCCGCACAGAGCTTGTGCGGCAGAGTCATTCGCTAAAAAATTGCTATATAAGTCCCTTCCTAAAATTACAATCAACCCCTAAAAAAGTCCTTCAAAATAAATAAAATAGTGTGCGGCACCTCTTAACTTAAAAAAAAAAAAATTCCTACTATGTGCCGCACACTGTGGCATCTCTAATTTTAGAACTACCCCTAAATAGTTCACTATTTAGAAAAGTTTTCTTTAAAATATCAATTTTTTAAGAAAATTGCCGTTTGCCGGGGGAAGGAATTAAATCAGAAACGGACGCAGCTGCCTGACGTGGCAAACAAGCTAGCACGACACTAAAAGCGGGGCGGTCCAACCACGCTGCTTTGTTTAAGCGACGCGTGTCCTGCCGACAACGACGTTGCTCGAGGATATATTGAAAAAGCAGTTGCTGAGAGACACACGGCTTGGCTCTGATTGGCTACTCTCTTGACTTATAAATCTCGTGCCACGTGGGACCCAATCATTCGTGGAATTGCACACCACGCTACAAGGCTCTCCAAAGGGCCAAAAAATCCAAAAAGTTTGATTAGACAAGTGGGCCCCACTTCGGCCAGCGAATCTTCATGTTCGTGGCCTTAGGGGTCTGTATAGTTGACGCGTGTACAGTAGCCTGTGGGACCCTTCCTTACCGGATACAAAAAGTCCAAACCAAACTTGAAAATTTTAAAGGAAAAAAGATGTAAGAAAAAATCTTTAAGGAAAGCATCAGATGGCACGTGAAGGGACGCGCCTGTGGCGGAGTCCGCCGTGGTGTATAACCTAGATCCGGTGCCTCTACAATTGCAAATTACTGAGTATTAAGTGTACCAGCATGTGATTCAATAAACTAATTACATATCACGAAATGCTGTAAGGTTGTAACTCATCATCATCACATGACAATATATTATTAGTTCTAGTACATCAGTGACAATACATGTAATGCATTTAATATTTTTTTCATCTCTACAATTGCAGTATTATTTGTACATGACAATTTGCGGTATAAATTAGCGTACATCAGATGCGGTAATTGTAATTTTTTTTTGAAAACAAATTCCAAAAAAAACAGTCGTGATATCAAACCGGCACTTATGAGTTATAATCTTGAGTACACGGTCAATTTATTTAAAAAAGATTCAAGCAAACGGTTTTAATCTGAACCACGATAAGTTTGGTTAAAACAAGGTCGCTAATCGTTTCGTGCAATGGCCCCTCACAATTTTCAATCACATGATTTGTCTAAACCAACCATTTAGTGCGCCATACTATGTGGCTGTATTTTTAACCAATTTTCCTTTTAGCCATTGTTTGATCTGTTTTTATGCGCTCTGTGCATTGCCATTTTTGCCACGCGAATATTCTTTTCCAGATTTTATTAAACTGTCTTCTGATTTGGCTTATAGATGCTAAACCATCGTTGGGATTGACTTATATTTTTTTTGCAATCACGAATGAGATTTTTTTTTTTTTTTAAAACCACATGAGTTTTGGCGTCATTGGCTATATTGGTTCCTTTAACTTTCTTGTTTATTTCAGGTTCAGCTCCCAAAACATAATGTCATGTTAAAAAAAAAAATGGAACTCAATTTGATCTTCAGATTATCCTTGGCTTCAAATATTTTGGTGGTGTAAACTAAGCAAGTCATCGCGAAAATTGTTGCTTTTATGGAACTAACTATGGTATCGACAGAGCTACAAAAGATTAGGCAAAGACCATGGCAACTCTGTTCTCAATAGATTTTTTAGCCAGCTTTTAAATTATAGATTAATAATAATTTGTATTAATAATATTATCAATTAAATCTCAAATTAAATTTTAAATTTTTTGTACAACTAATTTGAGATTATTTAGTTATACAAAAAATTTAAATTTAATTTGAAATTTAATTGATAGAACTATTAATATATATTATTATTAATTTATAATTTAAAAGTTAATTAAAAAATCTATTGAGTACATGACTAAACGTGATGTTTTTCTCTTAGTTGTGACGCCAGTGGCACCTTAGCAACAGGACATTCGTGTAGTATATTATATTCAATGCCCCATGGTCAAGACCGGCCACATGTTATGCCTGTTTTTCTCTCTGTGTCTTGAGTACATCTCCCCCAACTTGGAGGCTAAAGCCTGCTCCATCATTCAGACCGAGCCTAACCATGCCCCATTTTTTGCAAATATCAATGATTCATAATTTCATATAATTTCCATATGTTAAACGATGCATAGTCAAACCCCAAACCCAAATCCACCCCCCCCCCCCTCCCCAAACCAATCTCTCTCTTCTTTTGGGTACTTTTTAGCATACATAAGATGGGGATGGAGAAAACTAGTAACCAATTATTATTTGATGTGCTCAAAGTGGTAATTACAACATAAAACAGTAAAAATTTTGCACTGAAAAGGAATCTACTTCAATGTGCCACGAGGTACGAGTTTTAAAGCATGGCTACTACTTGTGCAATCCTCTCTCTCTCTCTCTCTCTCTCTCTCTCTCTCTCTCTCTCTCTCTCTCTCTCTCTCTCTCTCTCTCTCTCTCTCTCTCTATATATATATATATATAATTTTTTTAGTAAGAAACAAAGAAAGTGATACAGATATATAAATGCATGAGTATTTATACAATTGTTTAAGTGTATACATCTGTCTATGCTCGTAATTAAGCACACGGTTTAAAAGTATTCTGGAGCAGGAGGAATTGAACGAATAAACAATAGAAATCAATTTGGAAATTTAGTGTCATTCAGTCATCATAGGACATGGCTAAAGTGTCGTAAAATTAATGTCGTGACAAATGGTAATATCCCACCATCAATAAGCTACAACAATGGCCTCTTTCCCATGTCTATTAATGCTGTAATTATGATATCAACTAATAATATAAGCTGGGGACCTTTAAGCGAGACTCTCCACCACTAACTGAGTTATAACGTCAATTCATGCTTCGCCATTGCCTCATTCTTCGTTTTCAATGACAAAAAAGAATGGTTCATGATTTTGTCCCAACTTTATAGCTGCTTCTTTCCCACATAAAGAAAGTGTTCCACTTAATTGGATAGCAATGGTGTCCATTGAGTATTAACAACATTGTGATTCTTTTGATGTTTAGGGATACACGTTTTGTGTCCCAAAAAAAAAAAAAATTTTGTATGACATGAAATTTTTTTAAAATAAATTATGAGGAAAATATTCCACCTATCATTTTGAGTGGGATCTATTTGATCTACATTTTGGCAAATCCCAATTTAGCTACTTTTATTGGTAAATATGACCAATTTATGGCATTGACAAGTAATTAACTCACGAAGTGCCATCAACTAAATTAGTTGAAATAAATAACAAGTACTAAATCAGCTTTTAGTAAAACTTGAGGGGCCAAATTGGTCGAAATTGGATCATAAAAGACTAAATTATTTCCTTTGAGAACTTGAAAGAATTAATTGGTTCACATCTAAAGATAAAACAAGAAGATGATGATTACTTCCAAATTAGCATGCATATAATTACAAAACTCTACATTTTAGTTCCTCACGGAAATTCCAATTTTTAGAGATAAGGCAAAGGATACCCGACTTGTTTTCTTAGATTAGACTGTTATCTGTGCATGCGCGAGTAGAGAACAAGATTCGCTGATGGAAAATTTTGGAAGATGGAAACGGTGGGAGTCCACAAAAAAAGAGAGATAAGTCTCAAGTAACTTAGTTTCATTAGTACCTTTTGGTGGGGTTTGAGACTTTTGGGACGAGTCTTGGTGAAAGAATTCAACCACCATGGGTCTACAAGTATGTTCCCCCAACAATAAATTATTCGTTTTTATCACGTTATATGCTTCAAAACCTCGAGTAATCATGCATTAACCAAGCGTTTAAGTACAATATAGCGTTTCAGGGCAGCTCTCTATTAAATTTTAAAGTTCATTATTTCTCTTCAAATTTGATGCAGATACACATAAAATATCAGAGCGTCTATATTGCGTCTTAGGAAGGGATTGTAACAAAGAAAAGATCGCTCAATTGAGGGAAAGAACCAACCATTCTTGTGGCCAATAAAGACATGGACCCATACATGAAAGCAAAATCTTATCACCATTCCTACGTGTGGAACAAATAATGGATCAGTCTCTCAAATATTAATACATCCAACTCCGTCTCAAAGCCGTCCCAATTCAACTTTTGACTTAAGCGTTTTTCTGGTGGGAAGGAGTTTTTCTTTTTTGGTTTTTTGTTTTTTTTTGACAGTGTTTAGTTAATTAACGTGGCATAGCTTTCGATCATAATATTCTTCTTTTTTTTTTTTTTTTGTTCTCTTTCTTAGTGAATGTCGCCTTGCAACTTAATTTTTGGTCAAATTTACTTCAATTTGCAACCTTTTTCTTTTGGGCTGGAAGAAAATTGAAAATTAAAATTTGTGACATAGTCAGTAAAATACTGCACGATACAACTCATATAGAGGATTAATATTTATTTTTTTGAGGAATTTTTTTACCACCGTTTTAAAGACATGATTAATGCTGGCAATCAATCCCAAGACCCACTGGGATACCATGCCCATATTTAATTTGGGCGGGATGGGTATCAATAATATGAGATTGGACTTATTTGGGATTCTACCCATTAAAACCCTATTAAATATGGGCATGGTTGGGAAATGATTAGGATTCCCATACCCAAATATAAACAAATCTTGAAATGATTTGTATTTGATCATATCTACTTCTTCGATACTCTCTCTTGAAAGAATCTTTCATTTTACGTTGCATTAACAAAATATCTATCATCCTTTATTTGTTTTATTATTTTTTAACATTTTTTTTCAATAACAGTAGAATACCCCTTTTTTCAAGAATAGACAAGTTGTAAATTTATTTTTGCATTCTTAGCTTATTCATTTTGCCCTCTTCGATTCATCTATTTCTCCTATGAATATTATGTTAAATTTTACCTCTTAACATCAATTTTGTGTGGTTAAATTGATTTTTGTACTAAAAAAATTCATGTAAATTTTATATGTTGAGTACATTAATTTCAGTTCAACCTTGTTCTTAGAGAAATTAGTCTTTATATTTTGGATTTCATCAAAGTTTGCAATGTCCATGAACGAATGAGATGTTGATTTATTTTAATTTTTAGTTAGCTTCATTACTTTAGTAATGGATTTTAGTATCAGGAGTTTTAATAAGATAATATCTAAATTAATTTTTTTAAGGGTAGATAAATTAAATCTCTACATATCTTCAATCTAATAATCGGAAAACTACAGTTTAAAATTGAAAGATTAAAGAGTATTAATAAATGAGATCTAAAAATAATAATATAAAAACAAAAGAAGTTAGAAATTTATTGAGGTTAATAAATTAAAAAAATAAATGATATAAAAAAATATTCAGGTTAAACTAAAAAAAACTAAGTAATCTAAAATAATAACAATTGATTAATAAGGGAAAGATAATTTTGAAAAATAATAAAATGGGATTTATTGGGTATTTGGGCGGTATCAAATGGGACTAGCCCATTTTAGTCCCGCCCATATTGATCCCATGACAAATATGAGACTGTTTAAGTATGACCCATATTTTACAAGTCTCAATTAAGTCCCGCCCAAATCCTGCCTATGCCGCCCATTTGCCACCTCTAGACATGATTTGTCGCCATTGTTATGTGAAATAGAATTCCTGTGTGCATTTAATGCTCTTTTATAGCAGTCGTATTCCAAGAACCCCTAGTCGGTTATTCAGTTCCGTACTTTCCTCTTTTATCGTTTCATTTAACTGAATTTGAATAATTTACTGCAGTCATATCTAAGTGGCACGAGCAGTACAAAAAGGTTAAAATTGCATCTTCAGCCTGGAAATGTCGGAATCTCATTGGCTCCATTTGGATATTATTTTTTCAATTTTTTTTTAAAAAATGTTTTGCCTTTGTGTTTGGATTGGTGAAAAACTTTTTAGTCTAAAGTCAAAAAAAATTTGACCTTTTTATTGGTCAAATTTTTTGTTTAAATTTCTCACCAAGTGTTTTAATCTTAAATTTCAAATTTTTTTTCAAAAGTCAAATACTTTTTACTTTTTAACTACTATCAGATGCTCATATAGGACACTCGTATTATAACGAGCATCCAATATTTTATCTCAACTGCTATTCTATAGGACACCCGTGTTGTAATGAGCGTTTGGTATTAGTGCTTATTATTCCATTGTTACCTTATATGAAATGAAAAATGTTCGTGTCGATTTTTTCTATTTTTCTGAGTAGAATTTTAAAAAATACTATATTTTGTGAATAATTGTATAAAAAAAATGAAAGAAGTTATGAAGAAATTTTTTTAACAATGCAAATACTTTTTCAAAATAATTATTAACCATGCAAATAGGTTTTTCAAAAAAAATTCAAAATTCAAATATTTTTCTACATTTTCAAAAAGTTAACAAATATCTCTCAAATAATTATTCTGAATAATTCTAAAAAAATAACGAAGTTGTTATTGATTGACATGGCTATGTTCTTGAGTCAAACTTGTCGATGTTTTACAAGGGGTAATTTGCGTCGCAGTAAGGACAAGTAACACCACAACTAGATATCGTAGACACGTCTTGTCTAGTTTGACAGTAAAAATATTTCTAAAATGGGTGAATAAATTTAGCCCATATAAGATAAGACAGGGAAAAGTACGTACTATCTCACGCAATATCATTTTCTCACTGTTCATCTGAGGACTGTTTGAAGCAATAAAATTTGAGGCTCAAGACAGCCTTGTTTTGCCAAAAAATGGGGCCAAAAAAAAAAAAAAAAAGGGGTAACCAAAAGGGGTTTATCCAAGTTCCCCAGTTTTTTCCCCCCTTTTTTAAGGTGCCAAAACATTAATTTACTTGGGTATAACACTCTTCCCTTCCCTTCCCTTCCCTTCTTCAAAGCTGATACAAGAAATCATATGAGGATCCATATGGGTAAAGGGAAAAGAAAATAAAAAAAAAGCATAATTAACTAATTAAAAATATAGCACTAGCTAACTAGTTGGGATAGGAAAAATAAAAATTTTGCTGAGACAAAAAAGTGGGTCCCAAATTATTCTTCTGCAGAGACTGTTGTATGCCATGGAGATCAAAAGTCGTAGCAGTTAGTAACAAGTTGTAACTAAGCAGCACGTTTTCAAGATATTCTATGTTGAACAGTTTTACTTCTTACATCAATGGCAGTGATGATAAAGAAGATGACGCAACCAGTATATAGTTTGGTTTTGAGGATTGGCAGACGTCACCATTGGGTTTTATTTTATTTTATCTTATTTTTTTAAAACTTCTATCAGCCTCATCCAGTCATATTCCCTGAGCAGGTATTCGTAGATATGTAAGTCTGAAATGTAAGCAAGGCCTTTCCTTCATGTCCTGTTACTCGTAGTCATTTTCTGATGAAAAGGAAAGCGGGAATTTCAGTCCTAAAAGCTGGCACAAAAGCAAGAGAACACACACCAAACTGAAGGGAAAAAAGATGCTATAAGAAAACACTCAAAAAGGACCATTCAATATTATTCTTAAAGAGTTGGATTTACTTTCTTTCTTGAGTTTTCTCTAATTCGTTTTTACCCCCTTGATCTTTGGATTTACTCCACTCATTCTTCATTCCAAAACTTATATTACTTGCATGGACATTTACTTTCAAAGGTGAAAATATATTCAAAGAGTTTAATACAAAATTCTAATAAAAATTTGTAGAGAACTTTTAAATTTAAAAAAAAAAATTTCAAAATTTTAAGGGAAAAAAGTATAATTTTCTTGATCATGGGGGTGAGGGCCCCTCCCCGACCCTCTCTATACCCCTCTATAATTACTTGTCTTCCAAATTCGTAGTGCCAAATATATCCTTGTTATAATCTCAATCTCAAGCAACCAACTTTTGCAGGAAGTACTAATACGATTTGGATCATAAATAAAGACTATTTTACTTCCAATCAAATTTGTACAAGCAAATATTTGTGCATGTCGGAGGTATTGGTTCATTTCATCCCTTAAATTACAGAAAATTTATTCTTGTGAGAGTAAACTTGTCAAACGAAGCACACACACGTTTCCTGCCATTTCAAAAGTAAAATAGTAAAATTGCACTTCGTCATATGCAGCCATGCTTTGCGTCAGCCTGATAGACGTTAAAATAATCATTTTGCGTGACATAAGGACATTTTATTGCTTATTTGACACTGTGTTGTATATTTAATAGATGAAAAGAACTCACTCGTGTAATATTAAAAACATTCAAGGGAAAGAAAGGATTGAAGTAATAAAAAGGCCAAGGGATGTGAGCATCAAATTATAGTTGAAGGTAGGAAAATGAAAGTTAATCCATATTATCTTGTAGCTAGTGTAACAATTATTTCTATTGTCCTGGAATTGAACGATCTATTGGTCTAGCATATGGGATCTCTTAGATGTGATGGTACCACTTTTGCTTTTAGAAACATGGAATACCACTAAAGAGACATATTAGTACGGGCATGTACAAAAAGAGTAATTAATTAAAACTTGTAATGTCATGAGCAGTTTATTGAGATTGTACTGTGTTTATTTACCAATTAGTGGGTTGCATCTGTTATAAAAAAAAAAAAAAAGCTGGTTACATCTACAACTAATTTAATGGATTTTCACAATCAATCATAAATGTTTGAAAACTCTTTAGAGGTCCTTTTTCTTCTCTAACTAATATATATTTAATTGAGATATTTGGGTCATTTCTTGTGCACGATGGCCAAAAAGCGACCAAATAAAAATCACCATTTCATTGTCTCCAATGATTCGATCTTTTTAATATTTATCATGTTCTTCAACTTCTAATATATCGACGTAATTAAATATCTGTAGTCAGAAGCTTCACGTATTGACACCTGACAATAATAGAGAAAGAGCATTGAAATTTATCTATGACTGCTGATTTCTTAGGAAAAAGTAATTAAACATAATAAATTAATGCATGATGTGAATTGGTGAGAATTTGTCTTTAGAATGTAACTGCAAGAGCAATTCAAGCATCTTCAGACGGATACCGTACTTATCTACTTCGGACACAGAGGAGTTGACGCCGGATGGACAAATTTGCTGCCCAAAGCTTTGTAATGAATCATGTTAAGGCGTGTAATCTGACCCTATTCCTTTATGGATGAAGTACACCGCGTAGCTACCAACAGGGGACAAAAATGAAAAACATAAACGAATGAAATAAGCTCTGTAGTCCTTTAAGGAAGAATCTTAGGAAGTTAGGGGCTCTTGGGGAATCAAATACTCTTGACATTGATATGTTCAGAATTTGACAGTTTGGTGGCAAGGATAATGAGCCAAGAGTTACACTAGTGGTAGCTTCTAGCACCAAATTGTTTTGCCTTTTAATTAATGAACAGACAGTTTTGGTTGGGATGCAAATTATTATTGGAATTTGGGATCCTTGTTTTGCACAAATTCGCGTCCATTATTATTCAAGAATGTGGTTCTATTACTAGAATATGCCGTTTCACAACTTAAAAGATAAAGAAGATGAAAAATTCTTAAATAAATTCGATCTATCACTTCAGTTGTAAATCTTGTAGTTTAAATAAAGTTAAATAAGTATTTTAACATCATTTTCTTATATCAATGTATATTATTATACTTATGTGACATTTTTTATACTACAAGATCCATGCGCAGAAGCATTTCTCGTAAACTGCAATGAATTACCCACTAATGGTGTTATTTTTACTTTAATTTTTAACCGGAGAGCTAAACTTTTCTAAAGAATTGTGAAGCGCATTTATCAATTTTAATCTCTTACCACCCCACCGCCCTTTTAGTCATATATCTGCACGTTAGTCAGTATGTTTGTTGTGGTCCACTTAAACCTTATTGACAATATATTTCTGTTGGCAATTGCAATTAAGTACATGGGATAAATTGTAAAACTTCTCAAGTAGTAGGGAACTTAATACTTCCATTTGGATGGTTGTTTTTGGGATATTTTTAAAAAAATATTATTGTCGCAGTTTTAAAGGTTCTTTTCAATAAATGTGCTTATAAAATAAAAATTTAGCTGAAAAAAGTGTTTAAAGTTTTTAAAAAACATATTTTCAACTAAAAAAAGTGTTTAGTTTTGAGGAGGGGTTTAATGGCGTGGGAAGTGATAAAAGCTAGAGTATGGCTATTAAATAAAACGAAATTCGTCCATGTAAACTTCAATAAATTCTATAATTTATCATTGATGAAATCAACTCCACAATAAAAAATAGTATGAACTTGCTCTGGAGCCAGCAAGTACAATGGAAATGGATACCGGAAGAAGAATTATATATGTTGGGTAGTTACAAGCTATGTTATCATTTTAATTTTCTTTTTTGAGGTAGTTATGTCTAAATAATTGTAGTTTCAAATTTTGAAAATTGAAATCCAGAGAGGCTAAAGCTGAAATCAAGACCATGTAAACAGATTGAATTAGACACAGTATAATATCAATAGAACGTAGATTTTCTTGATTGAAGCTTACTTTATTAATAAAAAAAAGTAGATGCAATGTTATTATAACTTTTTTGGGCATTATGCAGGTGTCATGGTGGTTGTCCATATGTGCTACTTGGCTTTTTTATTGCTTTATCTTCAAACTCTATCATCCAACCACAAAAAATACCAATATAAGAAAATTGGAAAGAAGAATAGGAAATGAGAGAGAAGAAAGACAAAAGAGAAATCAATTATGAAAGAGGGGACCCCCCCCCCCCCCCCCTATCTCTCCCTCGCCAAATGCTACTCCATAGTAGATCAGCATCATCATCTCTTTCTCCTTCTTCAACCTCTTTAATTTATTTATTTTTAATTTCCTAATTATATTATAATACTCTAATACTAGATAATCTTTAGTGGGAAGCAGACGTTTCCTCGTTTTTCAGCTGTTAGTATCTTCTGACACACTTTGATGATTGCATTCATTTACATATATGTAACGGAACGAAGACACACACACACACACACACACACACAAACACATCTACATCTACATCTTTCTCACTCTGAAAAGTTCATTGTAGCTCATCAAATAACGCAGGTGCCTGGCGGGCCTGGCCTCTGGCTGCATCAAATGATTTGAAAAGTCAGGTCAAATCACCCGAGTAATTCCTTTCTTTGATATTCCAGGTACTTCACCCCTCTAACTAGCCAAAAAAGAAAAAAAGAAAAAAATCCCACACAGGTGAGAAAGAATGGCAGAGGGACAGAAAAAAAAAGGAAGGACTGTATCAAGAAATAGTAAAACTTTAACACACGAGGCAAAAATTCAGAGTTCGTATCAGTCCTCAGTCTTCTCTTAATAATACTAAGAAAGAATAAATGGTTCCTAGCAATTTAAATTTGTGGATAAATGTGTGAATAAAGATGGGTATCTTTTTCTCTACCTTTTTAGCCCCATTTCGCTCCCTCCACTTTTTCTTTTTCTTCCTTGTCAAGTGGGAGAAAAGAGAGAGAGAGTTATTGATTTGAGTTAGACAGTAGAGAAGTAAATGGACTATTGAGCGAGTGAAATATAAATATCATCCCATCTGCTACAACAATCTATAGACAGATATATAGATCGCCTAGGAAAGGTATAGACATGTGGGTATGCCCTCTCTCTGTAGTCTTCAACTTGATGCATCTTTTCTCAATGTATTTTAGGCATCAAACTGCATGCTCTTAATTCTACTCTCTCTCTGTCTTTCTCATTCACAATTTGAAATGGTTTGTTGTCGCTGTAACTCAAAATTCTTCTTCCTTTGCTGCAGATGATGTTGATGATAATATATGGAACACGTGTCAGATGAGATTTTCAAAACAGCAGGAGGTACGTCCCAATTATTTTATGACGTAGTTGTACAATAGCATGAACCATCTGCGATATCATTCTAGATACTGTCTCTTCTGTTTTTCTCCTCCCTCCATAATTCCCATTTTTCTCTCATCTTCTTTATCTAAAGCAACCCTTCTGGAGGGAGACAAGAAACTGATGATCCTAAATCCTAAGTCGTTATGTTCAAGATTAATCTTGATTTATTCCACTGATCAAGCTGGTGGCTTGATGACTTACGGGGGATTGTTTATGTTGGCAATTTTCAGGCCTTATCTGATCAGAAGACTAGTAGTAGGTTCAAGACTCCACAGTCAATTCCCTAAAGATTTTATGTCACAAAAAATTATTTGGAACGGGAGTACCGGCAGCGGGAGCACCAACCAAATGGGTTGAATAGCATGTCAACCAACTAGGTTAATTATTAAGAGCTTCATATCACCAACAAACAGGTACTTGTATACTATTAGTAAGTAGTACTATATTTATTTTATCTTATGAGATGTGGATACGAATGAAGTGAAGGCTAACGTAGTCTCTTTTCATTGATGTATCACCAGTAGTTTATAGGAACAGGAAAAAGATAATTCAGAAAAAGAGACAAGTCCGATCAAGATGGCGACGTACTTTCATGGGAATTCAGAAATCCAAGGAGGAGGTGATCATGGCTTACAAACTCTGATTCTCATGAACCATGCTGGATACGTTGGCGGATACTCTGACACACAACAACCGCCGACTCAAGTCCAAGCACCAAGCAACTTCGTTTTCCTCAACTCCTCCAACACCCCTGGACTTGGAGGACCAGGAACCAATTCTCTTAACTCGCCTCACGGGCCGCCAGCGCACCAGTTTGTCGGCATCCCTCTTACTGCGACGACAGCTGTCCCCTCCGCCACTTCATCCCAAGATCACCACCCACACGCTGCATCTGCGCAAGATATCTCAGCCCTTCACGGCTTCCTCCCTCGCCTTCAGTACAACTTATACAGCCCAACTATCGAGCTCGGGCCGGCGCGTGAAGTCTCACGCGCACAGCAAGGACTCTCTTTAAGCCTCTCTTCTCAACAACCTGCATACGGGTCTTTTAGGGCGGAACGCGAAATCCCTTCACAGCCTCTGGGAACCACCATATCTCCAACCACTGGCGATGACGTGAGGGTTTCAGGGGGACCATCGTCATCGGCATCAGGGATTTCCAATGGTGTGAACGGAATGCAAAGTGTGCTATTGAGTTCTAAGTACTTGAAGGCAGCTCAAGAGCTTCTTGACGAAGTTGTCAATGTTGACAAGAGAGTAAAAAGTGGTGCCGAATCTGCTAAAGGTGCTAATGAGAAGGCCAAGGATATCGGGGAGTCATCCGAGATGACGGCCTCCCCAGGGGAAGGCCAAAGTGGAAAAGAGAACGGTGCTAAGCGCGGCACCGATATTAATACCGCTGAGAGACAGGAAATTCAGATGAAGAAAGCCAAGCTTGTTAACATGCTTGATGAGGTAAGCTTATGTTATATGTTGATATTTGCCGTATAAAGAAAGCTAATATTTGCTAACATGTAATAGCATAAAGTGTTAGCGATTTTCAGCTTGGAAGCAAGTATGGTAAGGCTTGAAGTGTAGTTCTTTTGGCTAAACAGGCCAAGGGTAGGGAAGGTTTGAGTAAAGTCTCCATCAGTTTGTGGCATATCAGATCTTTGCAGGAGTAGCTATCAAATGATCATGATCCCATGAAAATTGTAGTCAAGACTCATCAAGTGTTCCTTTCAATAATTTCTTTCTTGAAAATCTAAAAGGAGTTTTAATTTTACTTTTTATTTTTTTACACAATCAAGTACTATTGGGTAAATTTTCCATGTATAGAAAGTGATCTTACCATTCAATTTGAAGTGGGTCAGCTTTCATTTTCGGGCCATATTTAGGCTGTCGTGAGAATTACCAATTCTTCTGTTTCCTTTACGTGCTGCGGATACGGATACTCTGCATTTACATTTCTAAAATTTGTGGTTTCTTTTTGTGAACGTGTGGATATGAAGGTGGAGCAGAGGTACAGACAATATCACCATCAAATGCAGATTGTCATTTCTTGGTTCGAACAAGCAGCAGGAATTGGTTCCGCAAAAACCTACACAGCCCTGGCTTTGCAGACAATTTCGAAACAATTTCGATGCCTTAAAGATGCAATATTAGGCCAAATACGAGCTGCAAACAAGAGCTTAGGCGAAGAAGATAGTGTGGGAGGGAAAATAGAGGGCTCAAGACTTAAATTTGTTGATAATCAACTACGACAACAAAGAGCTCTCCAACAACTGGGAATGATCCAGCACAATGCTTGGAGACCTCAAAGGGGGCTGCCTGAGCGATCTGTCTCTGTTCTTCGTGCTTGGCTCTTTGAACACTTCCTCCACCCGTATGTGTTGCCACATCTAACTTACAAAACTTCCGAAATTGAATTCAGACTCTTTAAATTGGAAGAAAGATTTTGATTATAGTGATTTGTAATTACTATATGCAGCTATCCCAAGGATTCAGACAAACTCATGCTTGCAAAACAAACGGGGCTTACCAGGAGTCAGGTAATTGAAAATATTTACAACATTGTTTATCTGTCACCAGTAGGGACTAACTCTCCCGATTCAGGTATCCAATTGGTTCATTAATGCTCGAGTTCGACTTTGGAAGCCAATGGTCGAGGAAATGTATGTGGAGGAGATGAAGGAACATGAAAATAATGGCTCAGAGGAGAAATTGAGCAAAAGTGAAGAGGATGAAGATTCCGGATCCAAATCCACTGCTCCACAGGAGAAAAGTTCAAGCTTGGAGATTCAAAACAAAGGTTTCATCTCAAAACAAGACCATCTTGCAAATCAGAACATCACTAATCCAATTTCAATGTCCCCTACAGAATCACCTACTGGAATGCACATCCAGAATCAGTCTGGTTTCAACCTCAGTGGTTCGCCAGAAATGGACAGCATAGCCCGAGGAAGTCCAAAGAAACTGCGAAGTGCAGCCATGTCACGCTCTCCGAGCAGCGTTCCATCAATAAGTATCGATGCAAAACCCACTGATTTAAACAATGAGCAGCTGAAAATGAAATTTGTCAATGAGAGGCAGAACAGAGAAGGATTTTCATTACTGGGGGCACCAACAAACTTCATCGGAGGATTTGGTTCATACCCAATTGCTGAAATTGGAAGGTTCAGCACCGAGCAATTTCCAGGATCATATTCAGGAAATGGCGTCTCCCTTACTCTGGGACTCCCGCATGGTGAAAATCTCTCCATTTCAGGACCCCATCAAAGTTTTCTGCCAAACCAAAACATACAACTTGGCAGAGGAGTAGATATTGGAGAAGCAAATGAGTTTGGTGGTTTAACCACCTCGACATCTAGTCACTCAACTAGTGTGTATGAGAACATCAACATTCAAAACGGCAAGAGGTTCGCTGCCCAGTTGTTGCCAGACTTTGTAGCTTGAAGAATAAATAGAGCAAGGGCAAGGACAGGCTTTGCTGAATGCTGCTGATCAGGGATCAGAGCCTTCCACTATTTTCTTCTACTCCCTCTATTTACTAGGAAAAGGGATCGCATGGTAGTGCAAGAACAACAAATATTTACTCATCGTACAGGTCTGTATTCGCAGGATCAACCTCCTGATTCATTTAGACAGTTTAGGTTTTTATTTAGAAGATATGGTTGAGGGTTGTATATTAATTTTGTTGCTTCAGATAAAATAGAATGATTGTTCTAATGGAATGCAAACTAGTTATTGTTAAGTGGTATAGAAAATAAATACCGCTGATTATACATGCGGCCACTTTTCATACTTGTACAAGTTTCCAATTGTAATTTTGTTTGGTGACATTGTCAGAACCATGGAAATACAATGGCTCATTCACTTAACAGGTTTTTTAAGATAATGTTTTAGATGTTTTGGCACCATTCTATAATGTTGTCAAATTGATAAAAATGCATTGCTTTACATTTATGTGAGTTGTCAAACACAAGAAAAGTAGAAATTGAACTCCTAATGTTCACACGATACCAAATGAACTCGTTCAGTCGATCATTTAGGTTCAAGGATCGTTCCAATTTTATCGGATGTCCCCAAGGGGACTTAGGTTCGGGGATGCCTATACAGAAGTAGCAAAACTTTTGAGGCTAAAAGACATGCACTTGCACGCGGAGAGTCCTGCAGAAAGATCAATTTGCACTAGTACGAGATTACAAAAACAGCTGTGACTGATAATACAATATCAGCCATCAGTCTTTCTATTTTTAAACAAAAATCTTAGGGAATCAGGATAATAGAATATCACCAGCAAAAATCTAAGGATAATGAACTCTGTAAGAGAATATTTTTGCATAGAAATAATCTGTCTTGGAAGTAGATAGAATAAAAGGAAAAAAATTCGATAGGATACAGAAAACAAGCACAAGGACAATATGGGAGAACCTGATTCCTTGTTCTATGGCCACATCAATTGAAAACGTAATGTACCAAAAGTGGCAATTACCTCTCCTCATGAACTTACACGAGAATAATTTCCAGCTGAAACTGATCTCTATTTAGAACATTGCTCTACCGAGTAAAAGACTATACTAACTTTCAAAGTTTCATGTCAAAAAGTTTTTGGTAGCATAGGATCACTTGACATTTGATCCTTATCCTGGACAAGCTATTCTTTGGGTTGATGTAACATCTATGCACGGCAGTGTGTTCAAAAAGTTTTCTTTTTAATGCATATCTACTATTAAAGACAAGAAGCAGAACAGATAAATGTGATTTTTGGGAATTCAGTAAAACTGGACTTTAGGGCAGCCTCAATCCTAACATTGGTAGCGAATGAGGTAATATCTGTGTATTTATAGCTGAAAATCTGAAATGTGCTTCTAACAATCATGAACTAAGAGTCTATAAGGAAAACAATACATCTTTCCTTGAAAACAACACATCAGTGATCGTGCAATAAGTTGTTTTGAAACAAATCACGGGAAAACAAGCATTTTAAGGCATAATAACTGCAAAAGTACATCACATCTGAGGAGCTAGATAAATCAAAACAAATAAAATCTGTCTCAATAATTGTAAATCGGAAAACAAAAAAAGATGTGTCTTAATGCCCTGATTAAATCAGCCTCTAGCATTTCCTAGATGAGATATATTCCCAATTCATGATTAGTCATTTGGCACAAGAGATTAATTAGACATGAAATTCCATAAAATTGTATAAAAGTCCCATGGAGTGAAGCATTAAAGTGAGATTTTTCTAAGATTTAAAACAATACATTACTGATCTCAACACATATCACGCTTTGCTATTGTCTCAGGAATCAAATAAAATGTAATTGACCAGCAAAACTCCTAAGATGAAGTCAAATCTTCAGGGAAAAAAGTCATTCTAAAATGTGTTGACTAGTAAAACTCTCAAAATGAAGCCAATTCTTGAATGGGGAAGAAAAGTCATTCTATGTTTAGTTGTACCATGTTTTCCAGCAACTTTGGACGGGTAACACCAGACTTCAAGTGCATCAGTTAGGTCAAGATACCAATTTTCGCAAGCACAGCCAATGATTCTGTCAAAATCTCTGCCCGATTACCTCATGGCAATGTAAGAATTAGCCGAACGAAAGCGGATTCTAATGACTGCCAAATCTCACCATCAATTCTTAGTGTTAGATCATTCTTATCCATCACAGATTTCACAAACCTAGCCAATGGAAAGCCAAACATTCACTATATTAAAAGCCTTTGTAGTAGGCAAGACAACAGTGCCATAACATATGGCTCCTATAACTATTGCTGTCATCTCAATCAATTTTGTCTCCATCAAAATATACTTTCTGACAGTTCCATTCACCTGTAAATAAAATCGTTAACACATTTCAACTTGACCAATATTTGGAAACCCATGGCAAGGCAAGGCAAGGCAAGGCAAGGCAAGGCAAGGCAAGTCTATTGAGTATCACTGGAACAACTGAATTTCAACTGTCTCATAAACTGATTCTTGGTGATGGTCACAAAGTAAAGCCTCCACAAGGTACTCAAATTTCAAAAAGATTCGCTTAAAACATTGTATTACCTCACTCGTCAGCCGATAATTAAGCAGTATCATCATCCTCAGTCAACATGTATTCGAGATGTTCCTGAGCCGAGATTTTCAGATCATTTCATTCATTTGTGAAGGGGGTGATAAAGTGGCAAATTGACGAGCAAAGAGAAAATCTTGACTACAGCAGTGTGATTGACTGGCTGGAGTCGGGCAACAATTGGTTCCACTTGCGATCCCAGGTAAGATTTGTTAAGCGATCGCCAATCTTACGACAGAACCAATCTCTCTCTGTCCCCGTCTTCCGTGCTCTGTCTTGCTCCAGTCCTGAACTCGTGTCTCTGAGAAAGCAAGTATTGGGCCCTGAGCCCATTTTACGAATTTCAAATAACAATTCAGGCTGCTTGACAAAATTAGCCCGTTCGATGAATACTATTTGGCCCAAAGGCTGCCATGGGATTTTAGTTGTGGACCAGTGACGTATTTTGAAGTTGTTGCCAGTTGGTGTTCGGTAGTTGAATTCTTGCATTCAGGAATAATGCATATAAGTAAAAATATTTCAGTCAAGACTGGGGGGAGTTCTAGAAACTTCGATCCTCAAGCAAAATCCAAGGGGAGGTCAACATAATTGCAAAACAAAGGGACACGGATTATATAACTATGATAACTTCAACATGAGGCGAAGTTACCTGGTATATTTTCTTTGACTATAACTTCAACATCTGAGGCGAAGTTACCTTGTATATTGCCTTTGATTATAAATTAATCACACCGACGTGGAAATGAAAGTCACATCATACATGTTTACAATTCTAGAAAGATGATTAATTTTAGAAAGATTGATGTTTTAAAAAACACTTAAAAAAACGTAGAAGAAGTGTTTTTTTTTTTAAAGTTACAATAGCCAAGGGCAATGCTTAGTGGGAATAGAAGGATATTAAAACTCAACACCTTCAACTCAACACAACAAAACACTAACAAGGATTGTTAAACAACGTTCATAAAGTTTATTTAACCCAAGCAATCATCCTAATTTGTTGTTGAGATCGAAAGGTAAACTAACAATCGGATCTGTTTAGTTGGATTGAAAATATTGACCTGCGAAATTAGTTTTAGCATTCATAGTAGCATTTTCTTTATTTTTTGACGTAACATTAACATTATATAAATTTGTTAGGTACATGTACGTAAGAATGAATTAAAAAAAAAAGGCAAAAAAATATTGTCTTTTTTTTTTTTCTTTTTCCAGGTAAGCAAAATGAAGTTTCTAGAAGCAATTTTTCACGATATTTACTGGAAATTATACAAGGATGCGGAACCATGGCATTAGATTGAATTGTTCAGTCTCAGCCAAGAAAGAGGGTCCAGAATTCCAATTACGATTGCAGTTGAGACTTCTTTCTTTACGCGTTTTCTTCGTTATTATCGTATGATATTAAAGTCAAACAGACTGCGATATTGAGCTACATACGTTGCTAGATGCTAGTTTATAAGCGGAAAAAAGAAAATATGAATGGCAAAAGTCTGCCAACAACCAGACAAAAACATGGTAGAAGTTAATTTTTTTTAAACAAAAAATTAAGTTTGGAAGTCGGAAAATCGTTGTCAGCCTTAATATAAAAATTTATTAGACGGTAATTAATAAAACATATAAAGTTTTTAATCGTATATTAGTTGTTCTTCGTCTGATTAATGTAGGAACAGGATGCATGTTGTATTTGTGTCCAAGAAATAAACCCTTATTGTGTTGTTCTTTTCTGCATCATAATTGATGCATGCCAACAAAAAGAATTATTTTATTTGAACTTATTCGACGGACATACTATTTGAAAGTCCTCCTGTTTGTTTCTGGATCTTCTCTCTATCAGGTTCTTCTTTTTTCGTGTTTTTAGATCTTATAATTTTTGTTTGATCTGCATAATTTCAATTAGCAGACAATTGTGCATTTTCATGATGGGTTCTAAAGAAAAGGTAAATTTCCACTGACACGACCAAATTTCAGTCATCAATAACAATAATATCAACGGATTGTTCATAGTTTTATGACTTATATCCCATGGCAAATTTTCAAGAACTGAAATAATTGAAAATCGTAAGGTGGAGGTCAAGCAATTCACTTGGACCGTTGACGTGGCTTTTTGACTCGCTTAGGGACAAAATTTTAATTATTGCGGCCCAAAAATTCTACTGATTGGAGCGTTGTTCACTCCATGGCCCTGCATCTCTGCTTTTATTTATGCATTTCAAAATCTATCCCTCTCGTCCTGTCTGGAAATTGGACCGATACTTCCCTTCATACTGCGTCGTTCAAACTGATATTGTTTGAAGCATGTATCAATATCCGTCAGTCAACTATTTATGAAGCTTGAAATGGTGGTTTCCAGCTTCCAATTTTCTTTCTTTTTTTTTTTTTTTATAGATTTGGACAGTGTAGAAAAATGAACATTTCTCATTTTTAGAGCAATATGGGTTTTGGCTTTGTGGAAAGCATACTTTGGTGGGACTTGAAAGTTTAAGTTTGTTTTTTGTTTATAGCCGAATTGGAGAAAATTCAACAGATTTTTATTGCCAATAATACTTAGAAGTTTTTTTTTCTTTTAAACAGTTCTTACGTATTCAATTCAGTAGTTGTTTCCAAATTCATTTTGCTGATTTCCATCTCACAAGGCATAAGAATTATGTGTCTTGTCTTCAATCAAAAATTCAAAATGAGAGGCTGCTCTAGTGCTTTTAGTCTTTCGTAATGCTTGATTTGTGATTGATGAAGAAGGGCATGGGAGGAGAAAAGTATACAGAGAAGAGAATAAAAAGTTAGAAGTCTGCAAACTAGGTGGGACGCCGAAGGAGAGAAGATTTCTTTCTCCTTTTTTTTATGTTGGCCTAAATAAGTTTATTTGTTTATTCTTATTAATTGGAACTTTGTGCTGTAGAACAGACAGGTAAAGTTAACGTAACATATTGTCGGAAGTCAGCAAAGTTATCGGACAACTTTATTAAAACAACTAGATGGCTTTCTTTGGTCGTAAAATAGACAGGGAACTGTGACCGAAACAAAAAATAAGCAGGGAATTGAACTGGTCTAAAATTCAAAGAAATGGACAGAATGTTTGGAAAATCACTTAAACCACCAAACGCTGATAAAAATATAGGGTGTCTAAGGAGAACTAAGCATAGCATGACTGAAGAAAGAGATGATCAACACTTCAATGATCAATCAGTCAAATGAGAGAAGCCCAAAAGCTAAAATTTAGTAATTTACATCCGATTATCATCTATTTTTGGTGATCTAATATAATCTTCCGTATATGTTGAACGTGTTGATTATCCCATCTCTGTAATTTGCCCCTGTAGTTAGTTCTAAAGGCTTGCTAATTGCTTTGTAATAAACCACAGCAATGGTCTTAATCCGGTCATTTCAATGATTAAAGCGCTTTGCTACAGCACTATTTTGTCACTAAACAATTTATCCTTGACATGAAACAATATTTAAAATTTCATGCGCTATTTATATAAGAAGGAGATAAATAAGAAAACACTTATTTAAAGCAAAACAAGAATATGTATATTGTTTCTATAGAACATAAAGATTAATTTGTAGTACTATAGGTTGTAGTCAAAACAACTTGATCAGCAAAAGATCCACTTTCACAAAAAAATTTACATTTTACCTCCAGTTTTCCAACTGATGAAATGTATGGTGCGTTTGGGTGTGGCAGTATCATGGTTCGCCGTCGCGGGTCACGGTAGCGTTGCAGTCGCCGTTGTTCTATATCCGTTGCGCCATATCGGTCAATATTGGGTGATACGCACATTATACCATATAAAATTTTTTAAAAAATCTAAACAAATTACTAAAAATAAAAAATACTATAATAAATACAATTATCAACTTAAATGTACTAAATACCTATATTGTCATATATAACCACTAATTATTTAAATAACGTAATGCTGTAATCATAGAACTATAGTATTAGCAGTAAATGATTATAGTATCAATTTTATATGACATCAAAATTTAAATATAAGAGTAAAATCATCATATCTTATATAATATAATAAGAATTAGACGAAGAAAGTGATAATATTTAATTTAGTACATCAAAGAAACATATATCTATTAAATAATATTATAAAATACAAAGACATATTAAGTAAGTATTTTCACCATATTCTCAATAAGCAGTTTCATCATAAATTGATCAATAAGAACTTTTGATTGAATTGGAATGATAGATTTGCAAAAGGTTGCAAAATTGGAAAAAAAAATCTATTTAGTTCAATAATAATTATTTATCTTTTGATTTAAAATATTATGGGCAAGAGAGAGAGAGAGATGATGAGTTGGATTTTTTGGTACAAGATGGATTTTCTCTTTTAAGGTTATGATATATGCTTAATACTTAACTCCAATTTGTACTTCCATTACTTTGTATGATAGGGTGAAAAGGTTAATTCTTTATTGATTATTACAACATTTTGATTGTTGTGCTTCAACTTTTTGTTTTCCTTTTGCTGTTTTGTTATTAAATGAGAAGATCAACAAGAATTGTATTTACCTTCTTAAGTTTTTTTGAGTTCATAACGGTATATATCATCGAGATTTTGGCCAATTTTTAAGAATACGGTGTTATACCGTTTATATCGGTCGATATCGCCGATTTCTCGGTATCATAACGGAAAACTCTGTTTCAATTATGATTCGGGCGATATGTCGTGGACCCTGTTGATATGGCAAACCCATGGGTAGTATAGGAGAGAACCTCCTAGGGAATTATTATTCCATTTGGTTACAATTCAAGAGCAGAGGACTCGGACCAGGACTATGCCAGGTATTAAGATAAGTATTAGAGTGCAGTCTGTACGGAAAAGTATACAATACACCACGTGTATTGCCACGTGGTGTACTAGAACCAATAATTTATCGTCACGTGGCAATGGTGGGTCATACCTTGTATTATTTGGCGATGTGTGATTGGTTCTAGTGCACCACGTGGCACGCCACGTGGCACGCGTGGTGCATGCAATACTCACTCCAGTCTGTACATCTCCTTAATCGGTCCTCATCCCCACTTTCTTAAAATTCTCATTTCTCTCTTGAATACTCACTCTCAGTCTCAGCTCATTCGTACACGCAAATATGTCAATAAATTAGCCGCATTCTCTTACCACTGCAATTTAAAGCTTATTTTATTCATCCACACTCATTCCACACCCCACCCCACCGTATTTTTGAGACTATTTCTTGGTCTTTCTACTCATGGAACTACAAGCCACATGAACATCTGTGCAACCGAACTTGTCTGGATCAAATTATTTCCTATTATAAGTATGTTGCTTGACCACTACAACTAGAAATCATATCACTTTCTTGTACTATATGTTGGTGCAATTAGCTAGAGATGGATGACATTGAAATTCCCGAGTACTTCATCTGTCCAATTTCACTTCAGATAATGAAAGATCCGGTCACAGCTGCCACTGGGATCACCTATGATCGGGAGAGCATTGAGCAGTGGTTGTTGAAGGGGCACAACACAGTATGCCCGGTCAGCAAGCAGCCTTTGCCGAAAAACTCCGAATTAACCCCAAATAACACTCTCCGACGATTGATTCGGGCATGGTGTACTGCCAATTCCACCAACGATATGGATCAGATCCCGACTCCGAAACATCCTATGAACAAGTTTTATTTCGTGAAACTCATCAGAGGCCTTTGGCTCCCAAATTCACAGTTGCAGTCACTACACAATCTGGAAAGACTAGCGACGGAGAACGAAAGCAATAGAAAACTAATGGTCGAAGCTGGGGTGACTAAACACCTAGTTTCTTTTGTCGTGGCATGTCACCAAAAAGAAGTAACAACAGGTTTAGCGGAAGCTCTTAACATTTTCTTCCTTACTCGTAGTTCATTGAGTCAAACAAACTTAGTCCTAGGCGAAAATGATGAAATCATCGATGCACTAGTGTGGGTTTTAGGTTGTGATCATCAACATTTGGATGACCCTTTAACCATTAAAATGCATGCAATATTTGCACTGAAAATATTGTTTGAAAAGGCAAAATCTGTTGCCTTGGGGATGCTAAAACCGGAATTCTTCATTAGAATTATATGTTATATACAGGAAAGCAACTCTCAGCAAGGAACCAATCCTGCCCTGCAAGTTATGTTAGACTCTTGTCCGTGGGGAAGAAACCGAGTAATGATGGTGGAAGCCGGGGCAGTGTTTGAATTAATCGAGCTTGAGTTCAATTCAACCGAAAAGAAAACCACTGAGCTCATCTTTGGAATATTGTTTCATCTGTGTTCTTGTGCCGATGGCAGAGCTCAGTTCCTTAGCCACGCTGCGGGTGTGGCTGTGGTGAGTAGGAGGATTCTGAAGGTTTCTCCAGCAGCGGATGATCGAGCCATCCTGATTCTTTCCTTGATTTTGAAATTCTCGTGTACGCCTGGGGTGCTACAAGAGATGTTGAGAGTTGGTGCTGTAGCAAAGCTGTGCGTGGTGATTCAAGCCGATTGTGAATCGCACCTCAAGGATAAGGCAAGAGGAATCCTCAGAACTCACTCTCATGTGTGGAAGGACTCCCCTTGCATCGATGTTCCTACCCTCACCAGTGACAAGATAAGTCGATTCATTTCATAATTCACATTAATTATATAAAAGTTGTTAATTACACCAGCCAAGAAAATATATCGAATAAGCAATACTCAAAATCACATATGCGATATAGATCAGCTTACGTAAAGTGTAAAGCTTGTTTGACTGTAACCGTTTAAGTAGTAGTAAAACTAAGCCTTGAAATGCTACGCTTTTTTGCTTGATTGTTTGTTTCTTGATTTTCCCTTGCAATGAGCTGTATGATATACACTACATTTTTGTAATGAGATTTTGATATTTAAGTTGTCTGATGTGTAAGATCTCTTTCAGATTCTCGGTTTTCCACTTTTCCTTCATGATTTGATACAAGAAATTAATGCCAAATTATTGTATAGAATGAACTATATATGAAATAATTATGAACCAAATCTAAAGGGAACTTTTTTTTCTTTATTATTATTATTTTGTAAATATATAGTTGGATCAATACATACACTTGGAAGCTGAAGCAATGGTACCGGAACTAATAGGGGTTTGGTATCTTTTTTTTTTTTTTTTTGAAAATTATTTTCCCACAGCTTTAGAAATATAAGGTTGTGTTTGGATGAAATTATTTTCAAAAATCATTTTTTAGGTACGTAGTATTACAATACTATTTAAAAAAAAATGATGCAATAGTTATTTAAAAAAATAAAAAATTCATCCAAAAGGTCGTGTTTGGATGAAATTATTTTCAAAAATCATTTTTTAGGTACGTAGTATTACAATAGTATTGAAAAAAAAAATCATACAATAGTATTTTCAAAAATGATACAATAGTTATTTAAAAAAAAAAAATTCATCCAAACACACTCTGAATTTTGACGCTTGTAGTAGTTTCTTACGAATTTTAGTGAGTACTATATGATCAAATCACATTAGGAGTTTTCAAAGTGTTGGTTGCGTATGAAGCTCCTTCTATTTTAACGGGTATAATTCAACTCAATTTTAAGTATATTTTAAAATGTTTATTGTCTTGGGCATGGGATAATGAGCTTGCACATGATTTTGATTAATTGGACACTAAAAAAAAACTGAACAAAAGATTTAAACCGATATTCCACCACTTATTAGATTTTTTTTTTTTTTTTTTTGAAAAAACCACTTATTAGATTTGAGAGTACACAAATATATCAGACCACAAAACCCAAGCATGCATTGCCATATACTAGAACAGTTTCAGATACCCTAAATGTTTGTTAATGTTTGAATTCAATTGTGGACGGTTGAATGGCGAGTCCAACCCAATTAAAATTTCAAGCCCAATATTGTAATTCAACTAGCACGACACGAGACCTATTTCACATTATCAAAATGCATTTTTTTTTTATCGTTTTTCAGGAAAAAAAAATCTGTGCAAATGTCGAAGTGTCAATTTTTTACATTTATACTATAAATAATATGATAAATATGTATTAATTTCTATTAATTTCTCAAGTTCAACTCAAAGTCATTCGATGAGTACAATATTTGATAAAAGAAATAAGTTACTTAAATTCAATTTGATAAAAGCTCATTGAGACTCAAAGTCAAAATTAAACCGAAAGTTGAAGCAAATGTGGAATAGGGTTGATTTAACTTATTTGGTAAAAAGAACCCTAAAACACCCGATCAACCATTTTATTTTCCATAACTACCCTTCCTCAGTTTCTTAACACAGAGAGGCTTTTTATTTGTGTAAATCATGCTAAGGTAACTTGACCATGTTAACCTATCGTTCCTCCCTCCCTTCTCTTTCCCTCTCTCTCCCCTCGGAGTACCTATAATCTTGAAAGACTTTAAACATAACAAAAGAAAACTGAATATAATATTGTTTCACCTTCTACTTTTAACACAGAACGATAAAAATTATAAAATGTATTAATTACCTGCTAACCTAAAGTCAATGGAACACTGTTATAAGGCACAGTTGCAGTTGAAATCTCTGCATGGAAGGGAGAAGGGAAAAAAAAAATCAGACAAAAATAAACATAAATTAGTTTGGCAAATCATACACAATAAAGGGAATTGGTTATGGTACAAAGCTGACTAAGCTTTGTACCGTACCAAGAGCCAATCATACAAAGACAAGTAGGAAGGAGAAAGACATTAGGCCTTTATGCATTGCAGTAGAAGAATAATTCTACAGTATAGTATCCCAAAACAACCACACCTCTGGTGTTGGTAACACTAGCCAATGAACAATTGACACTACATGACACTGTGTCCAATGTGGTTTAAACTTGACGTGTCCACAGAAAATTAGTGCACAGTATCCAACGATGTCTACAAGCACGTACAGCGACTAGAATTGATGTAAACCCATTAACCTTAAAGTTGATGCCGATTTGTTTATCACAAAATTTCAATTCATGAAATTAACTCACAAAAGGAAAAAGTTTGTATCCGTTTGCATGAACACCAAGTCACATGCATAAAATTTTTTATATTCACTAAATTTGACATAGTTCAGTCTTCTATCATTCAATGATAGCTAATAAAAAATTTAATCAAACCCAATTTATAAATTAATTAACCAAATTGAAAGGATTTGGTATACAATAACAATTTGTTAGCATATATTTAATTGCGAACACATGAGGGATGTTCTTTTTTATTTAGCAAATCCATAGCATAAAAAATGAATCAACCAATTGGGAGAGATTATATGAATAGTACAATTACCTTTGTAATGCTTCCTACATTGCTACGCAAAAAGCTTTATGTGATCTAAATGAATTATTTCTTGTATGTCCTTTAAGTGGACTCCCTCTTATGAATAGGGGTAAGCATATTCAGAAAATATTCAATAACTGATCGAACTTGAATTCAAATTGAAAAATCAAATTTGGTAATTTAGTAATTTGGTCGGTAATTAAAAAAATAAAAAAATGAAATCATATTCAGTTAGTGTTCGGAAATGCTATTTTTCAATTCGGTGTTACTGATTTTGATTTCGATTTTAATTCGATAATTCAAATTCAGTATTTGGATACCGAATTCAAATTTCGTAATTTAGCAACAAATTATACAAATTTTAATATTGAATTTTAATTACAAAATTTAGCAAAAAAATACACATTTTATATATTTCATATAACAATCACTGTTATTAAAGTTTGTTGTTATTAAATTTATTGTTCGTCATTCATATGTAAATATATCCATGATATATCTACTATTATGTTATTGTTATTTGCACAATTAATATGCATAATAAAAAATTTTGATGCATTATATGTGCATAGTAAAACTGTAGCAATATATTTATATTCATGAATTGATTTGATTTTACAATAAATTGCAGCTTAGTTGGTATGATAATTCACCCGTGATCTATGAATCTCTGGGTTCCGCTCATCAAGATAACATGTAGAATTCCATTTATATGTGCGTGTAGACTTTCATTGAATTCATTGTTATAAATCATTGTTATTAAATTCATTATTCATTTTTCATATATAAATATATGTATAACGTATATAATATTATTGTATCGTTATTTACACAATTATTATGTGTAATTAAGAAATTAATTTAATTATATGTGCATGGTATATTTTATATGTGTTTGTATATAATTATAAATTCATAACCACAATTTGTATATGTGTAATTTAAACACAGTATAACATATATTTTATATGTTAATATTTCTTCTTATAAATTATATGGATTACTTAACCAATAATAAATATAAATTTGACATAACAAAATAGGCATGGTTGTAATGTTGGATATAGTTAGTGATAAATGCATATTGAAATTTTGTGAAAATAAAAAATCTAAGAAAGAGCCTTGCACACAAATTAAAATAAATTTGGTTGATGTTAATTTATGGAGTGAAACAGCAGGCTTTGTGTTTTTAAATTATTATTATTTTTATTTTTTTAAATACCAAGTTACCGATTTGAATTTGGAACCGAATTTGAATCAATATCATTTGAAATCGAAATCAAATTTGATCGAAAATTCTTAATCAAAAATACCATAATGAACGATTTTAAATTATCAATTTATTAATTTGCCAACTAAATCTCACTCTTGCTTATCAATCTATTAATTTAACGACTAAATTCAACTCTTACTTATAAATTTTGAGATTTACCATGCAAAAAATTCTAATATAACAACATTTATACAATAATGTTGCTCGTTATAACTATACCAATTACGTCTAAAATAACTATTAATGTTATCTATTGTGACTATACGATTTATGTTATTGAATCTGTATCACATATCTTATTGACCGTGCAAGAATATATGAAAAGAGTAATATACATGTGATGGGAATATAGAGGAAGGGAAACTTTTGTATATTGATGTGTTTCATTGCAATTATACAGTGAAATAAAAATTACGATCTTAATGAAAAATCTATAACGGGGTCTTAATAAACTACATTCATTGAGACTAATATTATTCTTATTTTTCACTGTGCTGTGCATTTTACATAAAAAAAAAAAGTTATGTACAGAAAAATTTTCACCTCAAAATTCTAACAACAATGTTGCATTGAGAAACGTGCCTAAAGTAAGAAAATACAAAAATTAGGATAAATATTTCAAAAATTTGCCAAACTTTCACAAAAATTCTATCAATATGTGAAAGACTATAGAAAATTTTCCATTTGAAAATTCTAGTAAAAATGATACTTTGCAAGACGTGCCAAAATCGAATAAAATCACAAAATTTAGTTAAATACTTAATGACTTTTAAAAATGACCAAACCTTCACAAAATATCTATTAGCATACAATAAGATTATAGAAAATTTGTAACTTAAATATTCTAACAAAGGTTGCTTTGAAAAACGTGCCAAAGACCCGTATGAAATCAAATAAATACCAGATGACTTCAAAACTTCACCAATTTAGCAAAATGCTTGAAAACATAAATACTGAATTTACAAAAAATAAAATGCATTAAAAAAGTCGAAAGTCAAGATGATCATCTTGCTTTTGACACATTTATTTTTGTATTTTCCAAAAAAATTTATGTGCGAGAAACAAATTGTAAAAATTTTACTCCTTAATAATGAAATTTTTAAATACAAAGTCAAAATTTGGTATATTACACTATTTATTGTAACTATACAAATTGCATTATTGCGTCTACACTATTCCAAAAATAACAACATTTATATAAAATTAACTCAATTTAATGGTGCATCCCTTAAGTTTTTGTACTGCAATTCCAATTATTGAGTTTTATTTATTTATAATTTATTAGGTTTATCTTCATACATATTATCTTAAATTAACTTAATTTAGCCTTAAAATTAAAAAACATCAAACTTTAACTCTCAGCCACTTTTATTGTGATAGAGGATACTAAGTTAATATTTCAATGATTTGCCACTCGACTAAACTCTCAAATTTATATTTTTGATTTTTCAAAAGGTTGAGAGTCATATAGAAATTTAGTAATTACTATATAATAAAAAAAGTTGACACAAAAATTGTGTTTTTTATTTCTTTTGAATTTTATAGATTTAATTCACCAAAAAACCTAATTATTATAATATTTCAAACTTTAATTTTAAACAACAAAACTTTAGCAAGTATATCAAAGAGTTATGATAGTCAATTACACAGTAGTCATAACTATGACCTGACAAAGCTTAATCAATTTAAAATGGCACGCCAAGTTTCTGGTCACACCAAGCCCATTAAAACCATATTAGACGGTGTGTTATGTAGTGTCACTTGTTCATTGGCTAATGTTGCCATACAAGAAGTGTGGCTGTTTTCGAATACTATACTGTAGACTTATCCGCAGTAGAAACCCTTTGTACTTCACCTCTCTATTGTTTGATAATTACATGGAAACCCTTTGTATTTGTTTATTTTCACATCAGTCCTATCTTTTGTCAATTTATTCTACACATAAGGGGCCCATATGAGTTGTCTAAAGTTTATTGGTTCTTTGCACCATGCCCATAAAGTACTACTAGTATTTTGATTCTACGCTGCAACAATTTCTTGGTCAATAAATCATTAATAATGTAATAATCACGAAAATGCCTCTGATGACCGGCGCAAAACGTGCTGTCGGTCAGTGGTTGACTTCTGAACATAAATAAATAATATGTAGAGGCACTGAGCCAAAGGTTCAATGGTCATGAGAGTACTTAAAAGTTCTCTATTGTAAGTTGGGGGTTCTAATCCCACCTGCCTACAACAAATAACCTGATAAAAAAATTCATAGGAGCGTTATAGTGTTTCCTCTGAATCAATGATAGTTTAGTCTCTATTGGTCCCTTAGATTCAGTTGGACCATCCCCTAAAATAGGGTAAAAATAAACTAAAATATTAAATACTTGACAAACAAAAAAAAAAAATTCCAGAGAGCGGGGACCATTTTCCACCCTCATCAGTTACATACCCATAAGCAAGAATAAAAGAGAAAATATTGGGGTGCCAAGAATTATTAAAAATATCAATATATTTTCTCAAAAAAAAAAAAGATTAGTATATTTTTGAGGGAAAGTGATAATCTTTTCTAAAATTTACTATTCTCTCACAAAAAATAATAATAATTTTTTAAATTTATATTAACAAAAAGTCACTAAGTTATAAATTATTATTCAGATACAGTTTGATGCAACTTTAGTTCAGCAAAGGCATGAAACGTGGAATAATTGCCCATTCCTTGCAAGTAATTATGTTGTCGAAAAACAAATGCACCAAAAGAAAAAAGAAAAAAAGAATGAGTGGTAGATATTGTAATAGACACGTGGTCTTTAATATAGTTTACTGCTGAATTGATGGTATCTCCGATTCCGCAGTTTGAGACTTCGTGCTCTAACCTAACGAGTCTGGTATTCGCGCAATTGGTCAGCGGCCAGCGCCTATCTGTGTTAGCAATTACGTGTCAACTTTGAAGAAGACGTGTACTTGCCCGGAGCCATTACTCGTTGGGCGAACTTTCCAAGACTTCCAAACTAATGTATGTGGCCACAATGATTAACGCCTCCGCTATTTATTTGGGCATTAAAACCATGGAACAGAAATTGGCAAACTATAATAATGAAATAATTCGTCCAACTTAACTATCCAAGATTGTTGATTTCTTTTTATATTCTATATTCGACCACTTCTTTCAATTGCTTTTTCCAACAAAAAGAAAAAGAAAAGCGCACTTCTTCATCATCTCAATGAATTTTAATGACATGAGAGAACATGTCACTAACAGATGTCAAATGGACACTAACAGATGTCAAATGGACGAGATGGGCAAGATTTGGGCAGAATTTAATTGAGACTATAAAATATGAACTGTATCCAAATAGTCCTATATTAGTCATGGGATTCAAATTGATTTAGAACTATTTTGGTACTGCCCAAATACCGAATAGTAATTTTTTTTGTTAGCAAAATAAATAAATTATTAGATATACTTATAATTTTGAGTCATTTAAATGATATTTGGCTATTAAATATATACATTTTTAATTTTAAGTCATTTAAATAATATTTAAATAATTATTTATTATACACATGGGAGTTCCAAGCAAATCCCATTTTTATCTATATTCAAATGGATATTGTTAGGTATATTCTTATTTAGGCCCAATCTTATATTTTTTATATCCATCCCGCCTAAGTTAAATTTGGATATGGGTACCCAGTAGGTCTTAGAACTTAATTGTCATCTCTAATTTCACTCTACGCGAACACTTGGCACAATTTTTTACCAAACCAATTCCTATTCAGTTTCACAAGGAAAATGTGTTTTTCGAAACACTCTGAAAGATCTAATATCAATAGTAATCTTGGACATATAATTGTAATCCAGATTTTCATATTTATTAGAAAAAGGGAGCTAAAACCAAATGCATGTATCTGTAAACTCGAGATCAAGAACAAATCAACATCAGACGAATTTTTAAAGGAAGTGTTCTGCTATCAAACTTCATTAGTGAAGCCAAAGCTGTAGTTTGAAATTAATGAAATGTACCATAGTTTAATGTCAACGTACAATAGTTTGGACTGCGGTTGTCAATTCTTATTTCTCATCCATTTTCGTATGTCAACTATCGCAATCTCCAGCAGCCATCTTTTTGCAAATTTCAACCACACAATGAGTAAGTTCCTGCAGCTTCGATCAATTCGTGACACAGAAATGGAAAAAAAGGGCAACGAGTTTGTACTAATCGGACTAAATCTTATGAGACATGAACTGTGGAGGAATCGTGTAGGAGGATAAATGCCGAAAGTAGTTGTCCCTAAGAAGAGAAGAAGATGATAACTAGCATACTACGTTGGAGGTTATCAAATTCTAAATCGAATTTTCAACTCCAGTTCTGTAAGCTCACTTTCCAAAAAGAAAAGATCTCCTAAACTCAATATGCTCCATAGATGTATAGTAAAGTATAATTATGATTCTTGCAATTGTAGAGTATTGAACGGTAATTAAATTAATCTAACCCTCCAGCATCTGAATTAATTATGTTAACTAGGAAGTGGAACACACCCCTCCTTCACACCCACCCCATCCCCCGTAAAAAAAAAAAAAAAAAAAAAGAAATCCCCTAAGCCCACCCAAAAGCAGCGTGTGTGTTTTACCTTATAAGACACCAGAAACTGGATCTGTCAAATTAAAGACCACCATAAAAAGGATTGAAGCAACTCTGTATTATTTATTTTTTTCCAATTCATAGGGGATTGGAACAACTTAAAACAACAAGAACTTAGTAGCGACTGGCAACGTTAATTTGATTACTATACCTTCAATAGCGAAACGGAAAGGGAAATACACATGCGGTTCCTTGTTTCCATATTTTGATTTTTCATTTTTAAACAACTAAATCCTAAATTCTATAAGTCGTATTACTTGCAGGTTTTACCAATACGAAGTTAATTTTTCCACCAAATAAAGGCACGGTTCAGATGACAAAGTTGATATTTTCTACCTCACTGCTGCTCAAGATCTGTTCTAAAATTCTTTTTTTGAAAGGGTGAAATTCTAAGATCCTTTCAAAGATCTGTTCTAAAATTCTAATAACTTAAAATGAAAGAAATCTTTGAATACCATAAAGCTGCTGTTATTGCGGCTTCTTTTTCTTCTTTCTTTTTCTCCTATGGTAGGATCTCCTACTACGTTTGACTTAGAAGTAGAAAGAAAGCTAAAGGGTGAAATCTCTTAAAACAGTTAAACCACCGAACCATTGGTTTAAATTTTTATTTACATAATTAAAACTAAAGCTAGGGGTGCTTCGAGCGTCTATAAAAAATATTTATGTTATTGTAACTTTTGAGGGACGTAAATTAATTGATTCTAACCTTTTTGAAGAATTTACTAACCACCAAAAGCCGCTCTTGCCGTTACTTAAAATAAATTAATTTTAATCTTTTTGTTCAAGTAACTTGAAGCATTATTTTCCCCAGCTGACAGGATATAGAGGGTAACATCTCTTGAACTAGCCAACAACTGGTTTACTTATTTTTATTTACAAATCTAAAACTAAAGCTAGCATACCTCCAACATTTATAACAAAATATTATATTACGTTCTAACTTTGAGGGACCAAAATACCAAGAAACTCTAATTTGTGTTTGTATAATTTCTGGATTTATTAAAAGCTGCTCTTGCACACTTAAAATTAAGTAATTCTAACCTTTTTTTAGTTAATTTGAAATATTAACTAGTCTTTTCCTTTATATTAAAGTTATTTAAATATAAACTATGACTAATCCCAAATGTCCATCCCTTAGGTCAAATTGGACCATTTTCTAAAGCAGGTTAGAAGTAGATTAGAATGTTAAACATTTGAAAAAAAAATTAAAAAATAAAAGCAGAGGCGCAGTAAAACCATAGAGCGTGTATCTGCCAACTAACGAGGTAAAACGCACCCATGGCCCATGGCCCATAAATAGCTGTCGGTAACGAAAGCTGTCCGATGCATGAATGTTGTTATCAATCCACCGTAAACCTCATCGGATGATGACCAAAAATTAATAAAGCACGAGCCTTGCAAGAGAAACCATGTGCTTTTGAAAACAAATTCAAAAGAACCCAAAAGGGCTAAGGGCTAAATGTTGAAAAGATAGATAGATGGATGATTCATTCGTCGCTATTTATCCATCATACGCTAATCAGACTCGGCAAAATTATTTGTCATTGGTGAGCTCTTTCAATATCTTAGAAAAGTCTTGTCTGCTTTCTCTGACTCTGAACACCATACAACAGCCAGGAAGAGGCCCCAGCTTTCCGTGTTTGACTTTCACATTTTGAATATCTTTCTTCCTCTCCCAGCCACATTCATTCAATCCGTCCACACATATATATAATCTCTTCTCTACTACTAATTTCTTATAACCAACTCACCAGAGCTCAAGTTCTTCACCTTCTTCATCTACTCAATTATATTAACCAACTCTTTAACTTTCTACTTTTGAGCAAACAAACTTGTAATTTTGATCAACCAATCATTTGTCCGTGCTTCTTATTTGAAGCAAAATTAATTATCATCTGGGCTAATAATATTCCTTCCTAATTTTCCAATAATGGACACAATTGATGTTCCACCATTTTTCCTTTGTCCCATTTCTCTAGAGATTATGAAAGACCCCGTGACAATCTCCACAGGAATAACATATGATCGTGAGAGCATAGAAAAATGGCTATTTTCTGAAAAGAATACCACTTGTCCGGTCACCAAACAAGTCCTTACAGATCCAGAATTGACACCTAACATCACTCTCCGGCGAGTAATCCAATCTTGGTGCACCATCAACGCTTCTCACGGCATCGAAAGGTTTCCAACCCCAAAAGCTCCAGTTAGCAAAGCCCAACTCGTAAAGCTTCTGAATGAAGCTCAGTCTCCACAGATGCAAATGAAGTGTCTGAGAAGACTGAGATCCATTGCTTCTCACAACGAAACCAACAAAAGATGCATAGAAACAGTAGGAGCAGCAGATTTCTTAGCTTCCATTGTTAATAACATTGGAGAATTATCCACATCAGGTGAGCATGGCGGATCCGAAGATATGTTTGAGTTGACAAAAGCAAGTGACGAGGCCTTGAGCCTCCTTTGTCATCTCCAATTATCCGAAGATGGCCTAAGATCTCTTTTCAATAAAAATGCAAAATTTATCGACTCCCTGGTTCGTGTCATGCAACGTGGGAACTACGAATCTCGTGCCTATGCCGTTATGCTATTGAAATCAATGTCCGAAGTTGTTGATTCAAAGCAGTTGACTAGTTTGAGACCTGGATTTTTTGTCGAATTAATCCAAATCTTGCACGATCAGATCTCTCAGAAGGCCTCAAAGGCCACACTGAAGTTACTGATAAATGTTTGTCCAGGAGGAAGAAACAGAATCAAAGCCGTTGAAGCTGGCGCAGTCCCCATATTGATTGATCTTCTTCTTGATTCTACAGAGAAAAGGGCAATTGAAATGATGCTAGTGGTGTTGGAACAGCTATGCCAATGCGCCGAAGGAAGAGCTGAGTTGTTGATACACAGTGCGGGTTTAGCTGTTGTCTCAAAAAAGATACTTAGGGTTTCGCAGGTGGCAAGTGATAGAGCAGTGAAAATTCTTCACTCCATATCCAAGTTCTCAGCAACAATTAGTGTTCTTCAAGAAATGTTGAGTTTGGGTGTGGTGGCTAAATTGTGTTTGATGCTTCAAGTTGATTGCGGAAGCAAGACCAAGGAAAGAGCTCGAGAAATCCTTAAATTGCATGCTAGGACATGGAAAAATTCTCCATGCATTCCTACGAGTTTTCTGTGTTCCTACCCATGTTAAGTGACAGGATACATACGTAGTTAGTCATTAATGCTGATTTTTGTGTAGATAATAGGATTTAATTGTAATTACATAGTTACACTGCCCGAAATTTGTGGCTTAGATACTGAATGCAGACAAAATTCATTTGACGCGAATAACACAGCAGAATAATTCATACTCTCATTATCATGCCTCTTAATTCTTTTCTTCATGATTAATCTTTTCTTCTGGGATGTTTTGTCGTTTTCTCCCCTCAATTTGATCACACGTGATTCTCGCGTCCTTTCCAGAATGAAAATGAAAGAGGATTGCCCATTTTCTTTGGCTTTTCTTTCGGTTTTTTATTTTCTTTTGTTTAAATTAACGATGTACAAAAGTCGATAATCGGATCAAGAATCAAATTTTTTTGGTGTCCAACTGTGTCTAATACAAAATTACAACTTATCACTAAAAGAAACAACATAGTTCTATTTAGTTTTCCATTGATACATGTAATTTTATATTTGACAAAAAAAAAATTAAACAAAGGATCTGGACGGGTCGACGAGATACAACAAAGAAGATTTGAATAGTTAGCCTAATCAATGAGGCTTTGGACGTGGGACTCGACGCCATAAGTTACCAAATGGTTAATCTACCGTTTCTTAAACTTCTTAAAATAGTTTATAAATATGAAATTGATTAACTTGTTGAATGAAATTTCGAGTCCAAAATTTCCTTCTTCTTTGTAATGTTTGTCTGTGATTCTTATTTGTTATTATAGATAAAAATAAGATGAATTGTTGTTTGGTGGATCTATTCTTGCATTCATGTGACGGAGTTTATTTTATTGTAACCATGAAAGAAGAGGAAGAAAAAACGAGTCAATTGTAGCTAGCCTAAAGTAGCGGGCCGCATAAGATACTCGAAGGTCGCAGCAGCAGCGGAGACCGAAGGCTATATGCATGAATGGATCTGCCACCAAAAAGAATTTTTAAATTACAAGGTTGACAAAGTTTACAATCAAGGCGCAGGACAAAAAAAAAAAGACGAAAGTTTTCTGGTTACCACAGCCGCATTTGTGGAATGGGTACCATTATATGGCAAGTTCGAGAAATCACTGCTAGTACTAGCGTCCGTCGGGTGCTAGTTCTAGTGTCCGCCGGGTTCGGGGATTCACAATTTCGGCAGTTTGTCATTTCTCGTAAGTTAAGATTACGTAGCTATTTTGTATTTTTATATAATTATATAATTTTTTTATATAACTATTTAAAATTATGGTGTAATTATTTTTACATCAATCATCTCATTTTTAGTGTTTTTTTTTTTAAATTTGCCAACATAACCTATATCTTAATTATTTATTTTGCCACGTTCAATCATAACTATAAAATTATTGTAAATGACACTTGTGAAACCGCAAATTCGTGTCCAAAGTCATGCTAGTCAGTACAGGAGAGAAATTCTAGAAATATGGTACCCCGGTTTGAAAATGTGACGTGGGAATGAGAATATTCCACTAAAGCTTGTCCTAATCCCGCAGCAACACAAAATCACAAAATATTCAGTGGCTGCTTCAAGCCCTCATTAATTAGTCCTCCAGAAGATAAGCATTCCTCTTTTGTGTTTACGTAAGGACTGACGATGAGGGCTCCTGGGAATTTAATGAATTTATTTTTCATGATAATTTACCTGTGTGCACATGTTAGAACAGTACCCCGTCGCAAAGAAGATATAGTCCATGTATTTACATTTTTAGAAAATGTTTCATTATCGTTGTCCTGAATGTCGATTTGTTGTCCTCGCCTTGACCTTTCTGTGAAAAACACCACATTACTCAATGGAGGATCTCGGTGAAATTTGGATTTAATGAATGTAGAAATAGTACTTATGTCCCCTCAAAATTAATTTGTAATGAAGAAAATCATGTTGAGAAGTAAGTATAGACTAAAGTTAAGGATTATTCGGCGCACCCTAAATATGAATGTCATTCGGAGCACCCCCCCCCCCCCCCCCCCCAAAAAAAAAAAAAAAACCCAAAAAAAACCTGTTTCTTCCTCCTCCCCAAAAATGAAAAACCCAAACACCAATTCTCTATGAATAGAAAAATAAAACATAAGGGTGTCTAAATTTGTGGACCTCTCCACTACTTATCCCAAAATATTTGATTCAGAATTAATGAAAATCCAAGGGTAAATCCACTCCCCAAAGCAAGTTGAGGTTGATAAATGGACACTAATTTAGAGATAACGGGTTTCACACAATTATTTGACCTCCCAACTTGGGTTTGCACATCTCTTTCGACTGTCATTATCGTCCAAAATGTTACAGACACTCGGGGTCATACTGACACTTTTATGGCAACACAGCACAAGTTGCATTTTGAATAAAGTAAACACTTTTGATTTACGGGGATAAAAATGGATAGACAAGAATAAACTAACAAAGTCAAATTTGAGATGAAAAAAGGATATTATTTTGGAGTGGAAATTTTTTATACCACGCTTCAGCAAAGTTATATTATAAATCAGTAGATTTATAAATTTTAACTTGCTTGTTAAGCACATTTCAAATTTTCCAAAATAATATGGGTCGAACTTGTGAGATTCTCACTTTTACCACTTCATAACAATATTTTTTTTTTGGTAAAATTTATAGTTAATTTACTACGAAATCGACACGAGAGTATTCTCCATTTATTATTTTTCAATGGATCATTGCCCAATGCCTATTTGGTCCCACCTAGACAACCCTCAGCCCAAAAGAAGGTAAAGCCAGAAAGAAAAGCAAGTAAGACAAAGAAAAACGTGGAATATGAGTTTTACCGTAGAAGACCGTTCTTGATTTATTTGATAAAAATTGGAATAGCCACAGACTGGGCATTTATCAACCAATCATATTCACGTACGTTGCTGGACAGTTTCCACCATTCATGACTCAAGACAGCATTCTGGATTTATTCTTACTTGTTCAATGTTCAAGCATTTCAACTGGTCAGTCTGATTAATAGATCCATCCTTCAACATTAATGGCTAAAAAATTGATTTGACTAAAATAAAAAGAAAAAGAAAGAAAGAAAAAAAAAAAAAAAAGCAACGAAGTCGTCTCAAAAGGGTTATAACAACATTTGGCTTCGTCAGAACTACAAGCATGGACCCCCAATAAAAATATGAATATAACCAATTTACAGGTGTAAAATGCTCTTCACCACGACATTAATATATGATTCTGATAATATTTATAACAGATGAGAAAAACCAAATGTGGTACCGAAAAATGGAAAAAAAAAATTCTAATCGTTTTGACATGACTTACAATAGAATAGATTGTAAAATTTGTGAATAGATGTGAGATAAAACTCTTTGATGAAGCATTTGAAGTGTAAAAATTCTAATCTAAGGGTAGGATCCCAACGTTAGCTTACACTGTGCGATTAAAAATATTTAGCGAATATCTTAGAATAAAGTTTATTAATGCATGAAAATAACCGTTTATACTGATGTAGCCGATTTTAGCTATCAAATAGCTCAAATAATTGTTAAAGCTCCTTTATCGCCCTTGTTATTTGACACATCATAGGCTTATACCTTGGCCCGTAGGCCTGACCCGCTACCAAAGTCTTAGCAGTCAAGTCTAATTATTTAGGTTTCGTCCTTATTAGCTCAAAATAGATATCCCAAGTTGGATTTGAGTGTTTAAACTCAATTTATACATTAGTTCGTGTTACTTAACTTTATAATGTAGGACGGAGTATCACATTCACTCCTTATTGTTAGGCTTTGCATTCTCGCAAAACCCAATCCAAATCATAATTCGGATTATCCACTCAGTTGTTTTTGCTAAGCCCAAAATGGATATCCTAATTTACACTTGAGTGCTTAGATTCAATTTATATATTGGTCTTAGGCCCAAAATGGATATCTTAAGTTGGACTTGAGTGTTAAACTCAATTTATATATTGGTTCATATTACTTAACTTTTTTAATATAGAATGGAGTATCATATTCAACTCTCCTTATTAGGCTTTGCGAACACAAAGCCCAATCCATATCACAATCTAGGTGTTCTTGCAAAACCCAATTCATATCATAATACGCAAAGCCCAATCCATATCACAATCTGGGCGTTCTCGCAAAGCCCAATTTATATCATAATCGGACTGTCCACTTAGTTGGGTCGAATTCTAGAGATAGCTAGTACAGGCTCTAAGATTCACCTCTCGTAAAGCCCAATCCATATCATAATCCGGACTGTCCACTGAGTTGTGTCGGATTCTAGAGGTGACTCATATGGACTTGAATATTCATCCCTACTTATTGGGTTTTGCGTCCTCTCACAAAGCCCAATCCATATCATAGTTCTCGGTCAATGTAGCACTTAGCCTCATACAATATTTAGTTCACTCACTTCCTTACGTAGTCGCGGTCCATTCTCACCCAATGTATGAGGACACGAAGCCTAATCCATATTGTAGCCCGTGTAGAGATATGCAATACCTAATACCATTGGTTCAATCTTACCCCGTATGCGAGGACGCAAAGCCCAATTCATATTGTAGCTCTTAGGTCGACGTAGCACTTAACTTTATATAACATTTAGTTCATTTACTTCTTTGCGTAGTCACGGCTCAATAACATTTGTTCTAGTCTCACCCCATGCAAAAATCACACAAAATTCGCTTTGATACCATTCTGTTGCGTCCTGGGCCGCAAGCCTCGTGCGCGACTAGAGTCTCGGAAGTCAAGTCTAACTATTTGGGCTCCATTCTCTCTAACCTAAAATAGATATCCCAAATTGAATTTGAGTACTTAAACTCAACTTATATATTGCTGCATGTTACTTAACTTTTTCAATGTAGACGGAGTATCACAAGGGGCCTGCAAAGCAATACTAATAGTCACGCTAGATTAATTGGTTTGGCAATATTATAGCGAGTAAAAAAACTAGTTCGTGTAACATTCTACGCACAAATCATATTTAATGAAGTCTAGTAGTATATTGAGTACCAGATACAAATAAACAATTATTGTTGAACGTTCTTGAAGACTTGAAGATTAAGATGATTGCACGAGTGTTTCTTGGATCATGGGCTCGTCTGGGATCATGTGCAACGTGGGAATTTACGTTAAGCTTTCCAAGTTCCAACAGAAACATTGACATACTTAATATATGGTTTTGAGAATTTCTCGTTTACTGCATCTTTTTCTTTTCTTGGTCCCTTTTTTTTTTTTTTGGGGTGATTAAAGGAGCCATGGTTGGCTTGACATTGAACTGCACGATGATCAATTGCCAAAACTTATTGTGATTTTATTTCATCTTCAAATACAGCGATTTATAGGAGACCAGTTTTTCTCTCTAAGAAAAGGATTTGTTGGTCAATTTCATAGGCTTACTATTGGTGTCAAAATGATCAAGTTAGCACCATTTTTGCAACACCAGTTACCAAGCATTATCTTGGTGTTGAAATTATACAGCTCCTAGTTAATAGGAAGAGGACGAAATTTTTACATTAATTCTCCTGATTGTCCTATTCGTTTCTTCTCTCTTGTTCAATCCCTCTCCCAAGTAAAAAACCAAAACAAGATAAGTGAGCAAAAGACACAATTATGATCATTGCAGTCTGGAAACTCGCAAAGAAACATAGCATTATTCAATGTCACTTAATTTTTTGTTTCTCAATTTTGGTTTCTTAATCAATAAAAAGAGACATTAAGATTTTGGTTTGGATAAATAATTTAATAGAGTTTAAATTTATGAAAAGTTCCAAGGACATAAAGTCCCAGAAATAAGTTGTTTCCAAAATTATGTTTGTAGCTGATGCAAAGATTGGTACAATGCATTACTGGACTAATGCACCTGGGCCTGCAAAATTCTATTTAGCAGAACTGACAAAAATAAAATGGGAACCTGTCTGGAAGTGAATAGAGAGAACTAGTTCATCATCCATAGGCTGTAGTTCTTGAAAACCCTAAAGCTGAAAGAATTGTCCGGTAATCTACTTACATTTATAGTTTAATGGATTAAAATCTGTGCATGAAAAGTTGAATTTCCTGCAAAATACAAAAGAAATGCTAGAGCTGCAAAGTTAATTTGAAAATGTGTTGTGGAATATAAATTGGGGAAATTCTCTCTGCTGCAACCAACAATCACTAATTGGTAAATAGTAATAACTGTTTTGGTTTTAGGGAAAAAGATAATGCACTTTCTAATGCTTCAAAATATTGTCGCTAACAAAAGAGTACCATTTAGTTACAACATAGTAGCATTATTTATCGAATTTTTTTTCACCTATACGCAGTTCTATCTTTTTTGCACTTAGACAGGAAAAGAAATGAAGCAGACCTCGTTTCTCAAGGCCTGAAAATATTGCACAATTCGATCGACACGTTGAATGGGCTTCGATTATCATCCAATTGATCATTCGGATGATCTTTACCTTGCGACTCTTCTGCCCCTGATGATGATTGACTTGCATGCAGCGTACTACTGGGAAACAACGTTTGATGATCAGAACAACCTGACCATACCAATCCTTCAGAATTAACCATACTTAATTCTTCACCTGGCAATGGTGGCAGCATGTAACTGTTTATTTGATTCATGGCAGTAGCTGTGCTGCTCATCAACTGATAATCTGTGGCCTCCTGCTGCTTCTTAATTGAATCAAGCCCAGAAAAGTAAAATGCGTTACCATCGCTGAAATGAGTATCTAAAGACCAATCAGAAAGAGACCTACATTCAACAAATGAACCCCCACTTTCTTGAGATAATTGATTAGTCATCAATTCCATCTGTAAGCTGGAAAACTGATGAAACGATGGACCACCATCAACCGCAATATTAGGAGGCATTAATATGGGAATTTTAAGCTGATGATGAGGTTCAGCAGCAGCGCACTTATCATCAACCTCATGACTAGCCCACGGCCTAGCTGGCTTCTGATTCAAGAAATTTGCATAGACTAATGCAAGATCAATATTATTTGAGCCCTCCTCTTGAGCTCTACCCGTTATGCAGCCATTCGTGAACGACGAATCAGCGGACAATATTGAATTAGCCGTCCCATTAATGTGGCCTGAAGAAACCAACGTCCCACCACCAGCAACACCCCCTCTGGAAGGGATACCAATTGTACCATCGCGAAATGATTTGTTACCTCTTCTGCTCTTTCGACAACCGCCCCCAACGGGCACATTTCGGAGGGAACCCCCTTTAGTCCAATACCTTCTGCACCCTTTGCAAAAGAACCTTGGCTGAGTCAAGCTATAATTGTTGTAGTAACAAAATTTGGTATTTGAGGAACCACACCTAGGACATGGCGGTGATATCTCGACATTGTGTTTCCATCCTCTTTCCATCACAATTCACATATGGGCTATTTTGAAATGCACATATAGGCTTGATCGATCAATAACATGAAGTTCAGGAATAATAAGTTCATATATTCTTTTCCCCTTAACCTGAAGTTATGAATATAGGGTGTCTCTCTCTCACTTGTGCATTTGAGCCAAGAAGAGAGAGAGCGTCCTGGAAATGATAGTATCCGATCTGAGACAGTTTTCTTGTTATATTGAATATGTATGATGATGATGATGATGATAATGATGTCTTCTTTTCTTTGGAAATATGTGAGCAAAGCCAAAGCCATTAGCTAGTATTACATACCATTGGGCATGCATGCACATGTGTGTGTGATGACATGGTTTCCGGGAGCGTGAAGGACGATTGGAGCAGCCCAGTGCTAGTGGTTATTACTGTTCCGTAGGCTAATACATGGTGTCGGTGTTTGCTACACGTGGTGACCTCTGATTGGTGGAATTGAGTGTGATTTGGGAGGCAAAGGCCTCGATTCAGCCAACTTTTATCAGTTTGCTTCCAGTGAACGACCTACAGGTTGCAGTTTAAAATTAATAATCTTGATTAGAGATTAGTATATCTTCAAATTTTAGAGTTTACAACCCCTGCATTGGTTGATTTCTCAACAATTTTAGTGTTGATAATGTTCTCTCCAATGCAAGTGGGATTTGGATTTCATACACCTTAAACAACGTCTCATGGCGATAGATATAAATATAATCCGCAAATAAGCATATTTACTTTGGGGTTTGAACAGAGGAAGAAACGCTTCCATACCAAGAAATTGATTTTATCAATTTCCAAAATCTCTTGACAAGCGTGTGCTGATCCAAGCCTGAAGAAACTGGTGGTTACAGGCAACTAAGATTTTTCTTGCAATACAAATTAGTTTCTATACCCTTAACAGTTACTAACACGTGTGATCTGGCAACAGCAACCACCAAAAAACAAAAAAAAAAAAAATATATATATATATATATATATATATATATAATAAACTGTAATTAAGGGGAGAATACGTTATGTTCTTTAAAAAAGAGAAATTAGCTCAGATAATCAGCCTGGAAAAACAGAGAAAAGTCGACGAGTTATACACACCAAAACCATGTGTACTCATTAAGTGTACTGCTTAATTATGTGGGTAGCAAGCTTAGATTTGAGGTTTCCCTGAGATGGAATGTCTCCGTGGACGGCAAATTATAGTAATAGTCATAGCAATAACTTGAGAAAGTGGCGTCTTGGATCGTGGATTTCTCGGATCATGCATGTTCTGTTCCCGATGTGATGTCGAGCAGTTGAGGATATACAGGAGAATTTGCCATGGATTTAGTCCACAACCTTAATCGTAAATTGTATTGTAAAAGAGAGTCATGCAATTATAATGATACGCGCTAATGTAAAAGAGTAATCTGTAACTCTATTTTAAAACATAAAGTCACAAGTGAGACAATAATCTATAGCTCTATTTTGGAACATAAAGTTCACAAGTGAGACGATAGATTAAGTTCATGAAAAATAAGTGATTTGTAACTCTATTTTAAAACATAAATTTCACAAATGAAACAGTAATATATAACTCTGTTTTAAAACATAAAGTCCACAAGTGAAACCGTCAATTTAGTCTAGACCTGTCAACGGGTCGGATCTGGGCCGGAATTAGTTGTTTCGAACCCCGGACCCGCTAGAAGGGAGTTGTTTCGGACCTGGACTTGTATACCCGACGGGTTTCACTAGTCAGGTCCGGATCCGGAATCGATCGGGTCCGGGTAGACCTGTTCCAATGAACCCCAAAAAAAAAAAAAAAAAAAAAAATTTCACCTCATTAGCCCAAAGTCCATCATCAAATTGGTTATCTTTTTTCTATTTCAAGTCTAAGTTTCTTTCCCTTTTAAAGCCCACTTGTTTTTAAACATTAAAACTCAAATTTAAAATCATTGCTTTATTTATTTTAAAGCCCACTTATATATACATCATATTTGTCTAAAGGTCCATTATCAAATTTATCCTCTTTTTTCCTTTTAAGCCCAAGTTTCTTTCTTTTTTTAAGCCCACTTGTTTTTTTAAACATTAAAGCCTAAATACAAAAATCATTCCCTTATTTATTTTAAAGCCTACTTTATAACACACACACACACACACACACATACATACATACATACCGGGTCCGGGTTCGGATCGGGTCGGAATTAAATATTCCATACCCGACTTGTTTTTTATTAGAAGAAACGGGTCCGGATAAATGGAATTCTACCTTTATCCAGACCCGGAAAAATGTAGCGGGTTCGGGTCGGGGACCCGACCCATTGACAGCCCTAATTTAGTCCATGTAAAATTTTACAAGAATATACCATGTAATGCTAGTATCACCATATCATATCGGGTTAGGTATTCATTTTTTGAAAGGACCATTAGCAATCCCAATTCATCATACTTGTTACCCTTTTCATCGACAAAATATTTAGCCCCTCTCTCTGTACGTGTGCGCTCGTTACATTCTTACAAAACACAATGCGCTTTGAAGGGCTTAAAAACTTCTCCAGGCGTTGCCTCTAAAATATGGAATCAAATAGTACAAGAAGACAACCTTAAGCGCACAAGGTAGGCAACAATTGATCCATTCATCCTCCGCTTTACCGTCTCGAATGTACTTCATAGATCCCCAGCTCATACCAAGAGGCTTTCATCCTGCCACATCACCATGTAAATTTTATTGTTGTTATGCTAGATTTCTTATGTTGCACTTTCCTCCTACCTTTATTTACCCAAATAAATAAAAAAAAGAGAGATGAGAAATGAGGAAACACCATCTTACGATGCTTCTCTTGGGTGTAGAGGCAATACTTAACACTATACTTCAAAAATAAAATGACATAAATAAGAAGAAATTCATATTGACGACGGTTACAAGCATAAACCCAATGCTGACCGTTGAGACACGGGAACATCGAACAAACAAGAATATGGAACTATCTATTACAGTACATAGCTTAACATGGCGTAATTTGGAAAGATTCGCGATCATCCTGTGTTTTTTATCTTGTCAATAATCATGTCGATGCTTGGATTAATTAGACAGTACTATTTGTAACAACGGGAAAAAAAAAAATCTGAAGAACTATCTCAAAAACCAAAAAAAAAGAATTAAAGATACGAGCTAGATGATTTACAATTCCTGCAACAGCAAAATAGTTTATTATACAGCACGTCATAAGAGAAATGACCCAAAAAGGTCAGGACCCACTAAATGCACAACTTTTGCCATTTTGTTGGATGACCCCGAGAATATTGCTATTTGATCTTCATTGCATCCGCAAGGGAGGCAGAAGAGCATCGAGCTGCCAATGCAGTGTTCCTAACAATGGAACTATAGCTGGCCCAATCTATCCTGAAAACCCACAAAAAGATCTAATGCCTTGTTACAGTATGCATGAGATCCAAAGAATGTGTACTATAATAATGAACACACGAGAAAATATAACGCTTCATATTGTTAAAGAAACAAACAAGCTAACTTAATCAAACTGAAATGCTACCAAATGCCGAAGGTACCTCTGACAAAAACATTGGCCAAAATGTTCTGGAATATAGCAACTTCAGATGTCTAGAGCATTGTTCTAAGTTCAATAGAAACCAATAACTGGAAACGCTAAAATGCTATTGGTTACACAAGACTATTCATGGACGTGATAAATTAAATTCAATAGAATTACCTTGAAGAGGTGTGTAGAGAGAGGAAAAGGGGGGGGGGGGGGGGGGGGGGGAGGGGAGGTGATGACTGAGTGAGTGAGTGTGTGTGTATGTGAGAGAGAGAGGGAGGAAAATGATTATCAAACCTGAAGCATCTGCATTAACTTTGGATGTTGTTCCAGAAGTTGGCAAAGTTTATCGCGATCACTTAATAGAGACTGCAATTGCACAGAAAGATTAATGATACAAAATCAGCTTAATTATCACTCGAGATTTTGTCTTAAATTTGGACTGAGAATGTAGATCTACCTCAATAGCTTCTGGGGATCTAAAAAAATCTTGCAAGGACATTCCAGAATCTAGTTGCTGGGATGTACCATCACCTTGCTGATGCATAAGCTGCAATTGAGAACGTTCTAACTGTTGTTGTTGCAGAATATTATCAGTCTGTGGTGTCTGGTAATAAATGTGACCTGGAGAAAGTTGAGGCTGTTGCAACATCTGTAATGATTGCGATTGCATTTGCATTTGCAAGGGACCCTGCAGCAAAGACCCAACTTGCTCTGGCAGGGGGGAAGTTTGAAAAGCTGGCCTCAGACTCTGTGCTGTAGGACGTGGAAGTTGGGGTGGCTGCAGTGGCTGCAACTGAGTAAGAGATGGTGCAGTGTGTATGGCAGGCAGGGACATTGGAAGATTTTGCAAAATACTAGGCAAGTTTTCCGTATTATGTGAGGCTGAACTGCTTCCATAAAGATTACCAGGCATCAAGCCAGGTCTACCAAAGAGCAAAGGTGGTCCTAAAGGAGCTGGGGGGTAAGAGGTTAGCATGGTGCCAGAAGCTGAAAGGTTACTCAATCGAGAATCACTTGATGACGCAATTGAAGTCTGTTGACGTTCAACTGCTCCAACAGTTTGGCTGTAAACGACAGATTGGGAAGGCAGAGGTTTTGACGAGGATAATGTAGAAGGGTTAACTGAATAAGGAGGTGGTGTAGGAGGAAGAGGTGGAGGGGGTCTAGTAGATCCACCAGGGGAAGAAAGAGTAGCACGACCATACTTGGAGTCTGTAAGGGGGCTTGAGGATGCCAGAGAACTGTTTGTGTAAGTAGATAGATACTCCGCCTGAACCTGCAAAAATCAAGTTGACCTACTAGTCAGATGTTATTAGAATTGCAAGACTTCGAAGCAATAAAACTATAAGTCCTCACATGAAAGCCTGGTGGTAACGAAGTCTGTGCATCAGCCATTATGGCATCGGTGTTTTGAGACAATGAAGGCGACATTGTTGGTGGAGGTGGTAACGGAGGTAAAGGAGGCTGATTTAATTGAAACTTTCTGTCATAAAATACTTGAGAAGCATTTGCTGAAGGTGTTGCACTAGTATATTGTACACCTACTTTTGGGTATAAATTATTCGTCATCCTAGAGTCAGTTGGTAACTGCCCAGATGTTTTATTGACCTTTGTATAAGGGGAAGCCGGAAACCCTGAACTACTTGCAAGCACAGCTGAGTCAAAGCCACCAGAATTATTGTTTATGAAGCTCTTTGAATCATCTGCCTCTTCAGGAAATTTCTTATCTAAAGAAATACTTGGTTCTTGAGTCAACAACAACTCAGGACGAGAAACCGACATCCTTGAAGAAAATTCACTGGTGGTATTTTCATCCATGTTAGAAGCCGATGGTGCATTTAGATGAGAATCGCTCTCTGTCTCTTCCACGATTGAGTGAGGAGAGCTTCGCTCAACCACAACAGGTGCAGATTGTGGCAGATTATCATCTGGCTGAGGAAAAGGCAACTTGTCATCAGGTTCAGATTCCTCAGCATCAAAAACAATATCGATTCCCTGAAGATCATCATCAAGGTCAGATTTTAGCTGCCGAGATTTATTGGACTTCTCTGTATCTGTATCGTTCTCAGGAGCTACCGTTTTTACTTGTGTGGTTGCATCAGCAACTGCCATTCCCACTGGATGCTGACGGTCCCTTTGTCTAGCCATGAATTCATCAACATGAATAGATGGAGGTCTCCCACTGGAGGATCCTATGCGTGGAATAGCAATTACATTTGGATTACTATTACCATCGGCATTTCTTTCTCTAGCAACATAGTCATCCACATGCATAGAAGGAGGTCGGCTGGTGTTTGGCTTGCGCTGTCGGAATGTATCCCTACGAGTCAGACCAGAAGTAGCGGGGGGAACCGAGCCCCTTGAGAATGCACTTTGAGCAATAGTTTCAGTTGAGGCATTGTCTGCTCTGGGACGCCTATTGGGCCCATCCAGTGAGGAAATTTTCCGCTTCATGGGAGTACCTGTTTGTGTCAATCTATCACGCAAATTTTCTGGACATTCCCATACAAATTTCTCTCCAAATTCACCTAAATCATAATCTTCCATCCTTTCAGCACTACCATCAGCAATTCTATGTATTCTTGAAGAAACTGAAACATCAATTGATGAAGGAAAATTACTGGTTTTGATCTCATCAACCTTTACTGCATTAGTAGGCTTTTGCAACAACAATAACAATGACCTTGCAGATTCCATTACCTGCACAATAATGAACCAATACAAAACGTGCAATGTAAGTTAAAAACATAAGAAAGAATTGGCAGTACTGGAGAATGGTGAGTCTGGAATTATCACAAGAAACCAAATAAACATCACTTGCCTCTGGCCCCAATAGATTTGAATATTCCTGAAGGGATTTCATGCTTTCGTCAAGAAAACCATCTGTATAACTCCCATCCTTCATAATCCCAAAAAGGAATTTAATAGCAGTAATACTCTCCAAGTTCAGGCTGAAGAAAAATAGTAAGAACTATGTATCAATGTACAATATATATTGTAACACAAAAGCAGAAAAATTTCCCAAAAAATAAAATCTGGAAGTAACAAAGATTTTTAAAACAAAACATATGAAGAACCAGATAGCAAAGTATTTAGAACAACGAATTCCAAATATACAGACTTATTGTTATATTGTTATACCTACAGAAACAGAGGAGAAATCCTGCCTACTAAAAAGCACTAGCCATCAGTACTTGAACAAATGATCTAAACAAGTACAAATTGTGCAATAATATGTTAGAAAATAAGGCTCCAAAACTAAAGAACTCCCCCCATCGGCTGTTTTATCTCAACCCATAAAATGATACTCCAATCACAAGGAAATTGCCCGTTCACCACCAATGGAATTATACTTCCACTCTCTTAATCCAAAATAAGTATATAAATTGCACTTTCGAAACCTTTTGATGATTTGCAAACACAATATTACAAAGTTGAAACAGCAACATCATCAACTAAACAACCCTACACCTGATCCAGACAAGTACTGGATCAGCTATTTTGCACCTGCTAAAGCCCCTGATTGATCACCATGAAAATTGCTGTAATGTCACTGACATACATAAACAACAAGAAGAAAGCATAACCCTTAACTACTAACGTTACAAATATTCTTGGAATAAGGACAACACTCAATACTCAATAGCATTAATCAATTTTCATTTTCTTCAAGTATGAAGAAAGAGGGCTTACATGCTGTCTAAAAATTGACATTCTATAATTTCAGGCCTTTCAGATCTACTGAGGTTGCCTTTATTTTTTCAAATTTTATTGTGTCTGATGTTCCAAACCATCTATGTTGCTAATATTCTTGGAATAAGGTCAATACTCAATACTCAATACAATTAATCGACATTCATTTTCTTCAAGTATGAAGAAAGAGGTTTAGATGCTGTCTAAAAATCAACATTCTAAGATTTCTGCCCTTTCTAAATAAATTGACATCCTAAGATTTCTGGCCTTCAGATTTACTTAGGTTGCCTATAGTTTTTCAAATTTTTGTTTGTCTAATGTCCCCATCTACCATTTAATATAATTTGTATTTGTTTAACGAAAACAATAGGCTTTCATGGCAAAAATCAAACAATATCAAGGTAGTTTTGAAATTAAAAGCCCAATAAAAAGGAAAGAGAAACAGAAACAAGAGCAATCAGATGAGTGCGCAACACAAGCAGTAGCAGAGACATTCAGTGGCATAGCCAGGAATGTAGTTCACAGGGGTAAGTTTAATATTGAATGCATAATTGAAATTAAGTCTGAATTTTAAGTGGTTTAACCCAGCATTCTCCACAGAATACACTAAGGTCCAAAGCAAATTTCTTCCCCATTCTTTTATGATAATAATAATAAGATGCGCACTCTTTTCTTTTTCTTTTTTATTTTCAAATAGTAATAAAACATACTCAGATAGAAGAAAAAGTCTAATATAGCAAATATAATTATTTACTTACTGATTTAGCATCTATTCATCCATCTACACACATAAAAATACTGAAGATGACAAAATCAAGTTAATTATTGCCAGAATGACTATATTTCTTTACTGTGTGTGTAATTTTCGATAATGTTCTCTAATGGGGTATATGTAAATCATGTATAGCGTATATTGTCTCAATTAAGAAAGGCAAAATTTTCTTTCCAAGAATCAATAGGGGCGCAAAATTTTCTTTCCAAGAATCAGTTAGGCAAGCTAAAACTGGTCTACGAATCCTGGAGACATGTAACCAAGTCCTGTATATGCTTCAAATATGAGAACATCAGATCAAATCTGTCCCATCCTAAGAATTCAAATATACAGAAATGTTGGCACATGGTGGAATGTAGTCAAGAGTCTTTGCTCGTTGCCCTAGGAAAAATGTACAATTCTCAGCATTCCATTTTCCCTTACTGCTTCTTGCTTTCCCCTCCCCTACTAAGGATTTTTTTTTAAGAAAAATATTGAAGTAATAACAACAAACTGGAAGACATGTCAATCTTCAAATTCAGCAAGGGAAAAAAATTAAGAAAAGGGAAAAGGTAGAGCAAGACCTTTCCCTCTCCATGCAGAAGAGCAAAGAACCCGAGGCCAAGAAGCCAATGGCCTCTGCAGCATATTCTGGTGAACCATCATTTGAAGCAACTGACATTAGTAATGTACTGAAGCAAACTCGCAAAGGAGGATTTTCCCTCATTTCACAAGCATTAATACTCTTGAGGTCCCTGTTATCTCCACTGCAACTCTCAAGTGCGCTATCCTCAGCAATGAATGACTGAACTTTCAGAAAGAAGGACAGCAATGCAGATCTGCCTCGAGCTGAGGAACCCAACTCTTTGAAAGCAGATACACAAGCAAGCAATTCCTTTCCAACTGGCAAGACCTAAGATATAATTGAAATACAATTTCATGAAGTATGACAGAAGTACATACTAAGATTCAAGAGAATATCAAGGAAGCCTAGGATGCCCAAATGCATTCAAAATCATCATTGAAATGCTCCATGTGTGTGTATAAAAAAAACTTCATGAAGATTTGACAAAGTAAAACAGAATATAGAACAGGAAAGAAAATTGGTTCACGAGCATAATTCCGATATGGTTTTTCTGACTTTGCACATGGAAAGACACAGGAACCTTCCGAACCTATTCAACAGACTAATCCATAAAACACCATAGCTTTGAAATCTACTTCAGAAAACAAAAGATTTGTCACGTGGGAACCATCTAGATGGATCTCTAAGTCACCAGTTTCTAAGAATCAATTTGACATGTATAATGAAGAAGAACACCATAACCTTGAAACCTGCTTCAGAAAACAAAAAATTGTCATGTGGGAACCATCTAGACAGACCCCTACAACCACCAACTTCTAAGAATCAACATGACATGTATAACGAAGTAGGAGGAGGAGGAGGAGAAGCAGAAGCAACAGCAGCAGAAGCAGGAGGAGGAGAAGCAGAAGAAGAGGCATCATACCTTACACAAATTAAGCATATACGACAAAATCAACAAACATTCTTCAGTAGTCAAGTCTTCAGGAATGTGCCTAGAAAACCAAGAAGTGGTCAGTTGAAAAATGCACTTAATCAAGATCACCTTAAAAATAAAAAATAAAAAATAAAAAGAGGAATCAAGGAAAAGTAACGAAGCATCCAATAACCTGTCTAGCACTCCAGAGCGTGGCAAAGATGTCTGACAATCACAAAGTAAAGCAATTGACTTAAAGACAGGGATACACCAAGCAAGCCATGAAAATCTGAATTTGGCTACATGTCTGTTTCCTGGAAACTGCTTGGCATCTGAGGTCGCAGCCCCGTTACACCTCTCAAGAACTTTGATAAACATCTGAATGCCACCTTCCCTCAGAAACAGAGGCTAATGAAGGAAAACCAGCGTAAGCTACATTTCACATATAAGCGCCTTTTGATCATAACAATATGCAACCAAGTTAGAGAGGCCTTCAGATAGTACCTTCGCACGTGGATGTTCCAATAAAAGAGCAAGAAAATCAAGCATTCGGTAAACCTGGAAAAAATATAAAAAACCTGAGATTATAATTTGTCAAACCTTGAAAAAAGTGAAGAAAGATTTATAAAAGATGTCGTAAAATATTTATGACCTTGTATGAATCAGTCTCCAAAAAGGCTGATGGTCCAGAAAGCTGATCAGAGATCCAAAATATCATAGGCCGCAAAAGTACTGAAGCATTATCAGTGTCATGGCAGGCAATACGAATAATGAAGACCCGAATCATGTCTTGAACTACAACTAATGTCTGTTTAATAAGAACAAAGAATTTAGAATAAAGCATTAGAACCAAAAGTCATTGAAACATTTTCTCCTTCTTATAAAGGAGGAACAGAGTAAACTATCACAAGATCACCCACCATTAACAAGAAAAATTCTTTCGGGGTATAAATTGACAAACAAGCATTTATTAAACATGATTGAGGCAAAATCACATACACTGACTGCACAATGTAGAATAATCTGCGCAACTTTGTCAAGCTGTGGTGTCAACTGACTTATCAGTTTTTCAGATTTTCCATCTTGTAAGTACCATTCTATCTGTCTCTCCTTCTTAGGTCCTAACAATGTTCCCACAGAAAATGCTCTGAGGACACTCAACATTGGGATCCCATTTTTCCATAGCCAGACGCCTTCATCGGGAAATAGATCATTCTGGTGATAAAAAGCACATGCAGACAGAAAATGATATTTTTTCAAATTTGCACTATAAAAAATTTTTAAAAAAAATCATTTGGAACATTCCTAGCAGAAGGACCATGAAATTAAAAAGATTACTAACCAATAAGCAAAACAAACTACAAACTTCCTTTGGACCAAGCACCAGTAATGAAGTTGAATGAAGATTGTCAAGTAGGAAAAGGAATAGGCCAGGTGTCCAACCATACACTGACCAACAAGCTAGAGCTGAGACAATAAGATTGCAAACAGCTTCCAAGCCAAGGGCTTCTGAATAAGGATAGGACAAGTCGAATGCACATGCAGCTAATCTTGGACTGCACAAAAAGGAGTTTAATAATTTTTACTCACAAAAGCACAACCACAAGTCAACTGAAGAATACACGGCATGTTTCAGACTACCTCACTTCTCGATGCAACTGCAGAAGCGCATTTACTAGTTTTGTATTCCTGTGCTGCTCCTTAGCTTCCTATAGACGGGGCAAAAGTAATACCTCACTGAGATAAACATGATATTGAGCACAGTAAAAAGAAACAATCAGAATTAATTGCCAAGTCTATCCAGGATTTCATTCATCAAAATTCATTTTCCGCCATGATCTCAAAACCATCACTTCCTACTCTCCGCTAAAATGTCTTATTTACATATAGAAAATTCAAAACCACAGCCTGTACTTCTAAAAACCAACTCAACATAGCACCTTGCTGAAATTATCTTTACACATACCTGTAATTTCTGCAGCAAATTAATCAGCAGGACCAAAGAAGGTATCAAAAGATCTATTATGCTTTGTTCACGGTTGCGCTCCAGCAATAAATCTGAAGTCGAATTGCATTCAGTACCATCATCTACTAGGTAATCTGTGGAAGACAATTAAACAATTCAAAAAAAAAATAATAAAGCATTTGCAAGGAACAAAGAGGACTGGCCACGACATGAAACAAACATCATCAAACTAAAAGAAAGAAATACACAAAATAAAAAGGACAGCATCACTGAGGTTCTCCCATAAGGTCTTAAAAGATTTCATTCTTGTCATTGTCCTTGATAAAATTTTCCACAAATACATGGTAAAGTAAAACCATTTTTTGACAGACTAGCAGGCTGGAGGAGGAGGAGGTGCTTGCTACATAGAATGACAACCCAGGGGGATAAGTCGCCTTGTTTGAGCAGAATTCTTAGTGAAGCCAGCATCTGAATATTTATGTCATGTTGAGGAATTTAGAAGTACTTCATCTCATGCCTTGGTGCTCTTCAAGGTGAGCCAATAGGCCTGGAAATAGAGATACACAGGTGCACTCATACAGATTATCTAGTGGTAATTCGCCATCTCTCTTGTGGCTATTAGAATACTGAAATTATCCAACCTATCAAGAAGTAGAGATTCCCCAATCCCAAAAACTAAAGTACCTCAGTAATTGCAGCACTTCATGCTAGAGGTAAAATGGCCTTCTGTGTGCCATTCTCAAATGGATTCCTTACTTGGTCTTCTTCCAACCCCCCCCCCCCCCCCCCCCTCTTTCTTTCTTTTTTTATTTTTTTCTTTCTCCTTTTTATGTATTGGATGGCATAAGTTTGGGTATAGTGGGCTAACTATTGACTGCTTCAAATAGTAACTATTTTTGTGTGATGTACTTGAAAGGTTTGCAAAAGGTGAAAAAGAACAGCATACTATAATGCATGAAGAACTTAGATCACAAAATCTCAATCAACTGAAAAGATGTACCTAGAAACAGTAGCACTTTAAATAGCAAAATATATGACACAGCAAGGGGAGCACATACAGGCAGCATTTGCCTCTAGCAATTCTAATGCATCTTATTAGAGGATACAATCGTATAGACAACATTCGATGAACAAAAATCATAAATTCTGATTAAAAGCTCAGATTAAAGCAAGTTTTAGGAGTTTCAAGTTCATACGACACAAGAATGCAAATTTCTCAGCAGTCAATTTCACAATCCACTTAGGAAGAATCCCACTAGCTTGCTATGAGTTTCTTTTCCCATCAAATGAGAGCATATTTGGCCAGATTGGCTTTATCAAATAGATTCTACATGCTTTAAAATGAGATGACAAGAAAATTCTAGTAATTTTGTTATGAAATAAATGCACATTCTGCAACATGCAGGAAGCAAATAGAGAGAACTCATTGTGTTGGTAAGTATCATCTACTCCTCCGGGGATACAGAAAATTTATTACTGGATAACTGAATATCTAAAAAATTTCCTACTCACCATAGATGTTGGAGGACCTCTCCAGCAAGACTTTACAGTTGATTAAAACAGCATGGATAACCATTACAGCACCTTCATCATAAAGGCTAGCAGAAATATCCTTCACCAATCACACAATAGTTAGTTCATACAAACTTCTACAAATAGCATTCAACAAAAGAACAAATCCGATAAACAAATAAACTGTCTGATACCGAATTATCTGAAATGAATGCCAAAATTCGGAATGCTGTAGTTAGCTGAACAATAGAAGAATCACGAAGTATGACACCAGGAAAGTCCTTTTCAGTAATGCGTTTTCCCAGTAGATTATCAATAACATTACCATCAGAACTACCAGAAACTTCTCCCACAACATTCTCTACATCCATCATATCAGATGCAAGAATGCTTGTCGAGGCCATATGTGCATCTCCACCAGAAGCCAACAAAGCAGCATAACGCAGAAGCCCAATAACTCCATTTCTGTGGTACACTACACCAGCATCAATCCATTCCAGCAGCCGTGCAGGAGCATCTTTTCTATTAGACCCAGGAGAAGAAGAGTGTAACACCCTATGAAGTTCATTAGCCTGGTCAATCCAAGAACCCAAAGAACATGCAGTTGAATCAGTAACAATGACTTCAAAAATCTCCGCCGCAGCGTGGAAGATCGCCAGATTTAATGGTGAAGATCCTGTAACCATAAATTTCAGCCATCCCATTGTGATATTATAAAGAGATTAATCATAAAAACTTCCAAATTTCTCAGCACCATAGCACAGTTCAATACCAGAATTCAAGGAACCTGGATCTAACTCCTTTACAGAATGTAATGCAGCTGTCAAAACTGATAGAGCCTAAACAACAAAAACAATCTTGATTAAAGCTAAAGAATAACTCAACAATACAAGATATAAAATATTGGCATCGAAAATTGATTCAGGAGTAAAGATATCCAATTATGACAAAAACACACCATTCAACTTAACAGAAAAAAGAAGAAGTTCGAAGGTTAAAATAATTATGATCATCAGATATCAACAATGAGAAATTACAGTTCTTCTTATTGCCCGAGAAAGGTACTATGGAAAGAAAAAGGTAAGCAGAAACAGTGATTGCATGGAAAATCTCACAATGATTTGGAAGTGTAATGATGCAAATTAGTGTTTGCTTAAGAATGTTAAGGCATACCTCAGGAAAATGTATCAAAGCCAACAAAGCCTGGCGTCCGCAATCAGACCTGCATAGCACCAGAAGCATTGAACATGTGTCCTGAGTTGAGAGTGACCCACAAAAGAGCAGCTAATACCCAACATTCTTACCGGGAAAGACCACATAGATCCCACAATATCCACAAAAATTCTTCAGTGTTCGGAGGAGAGGTGATCAAACGATCTATAGCAACGATCTGCGACGAAGGCATATGGTCAGAGGGAAGCAGCATCTAAAGTTCAAAAATTGTCCAAGCAAAGAAAAACAGACAACAAAAGCCTATGTTGGGGCAGTGGGGGAAATATTTGACTACACAGGTCCAAGAATGCTATAGAAAGAAATAAAAAATTACATTAAAGACAGAACTATAAGCTGAACAACATAATAATCTCATCTAAATGAAACTGACCGCCTTCAAATGTGTCTCAACAATATTTCCAACTTCCTGTGGATGACAAAAAAATCCCCTGGATATCAAGATGGATGCATAGCGTAGAGAGGCTGACTCTTCCCTGTTCCAATCATCAGCACCCCTTAAGGCACGAATTACTGTAGTTGACACTTCAGGATCCAATAGAAGAAAAGTCAACCCTGAAAGTGAGAGATGAAAAGCATATAAATGCACGAGTGTCAAAAGAAATGGAGAGGACCTTCAGGAAAAAATGCTTCAATCATTATACCTGAGCGGCTGAAGAGGAGTGAAAGGATAATTGCCTCAATATATGACACAATATCCATAAACAAGTCCACTACATGCCCCGTCTCAGTTCGTAATATAGAACATGACAGAAAGGCAGCAGACAAAGGGAGGAAACCCCTCTCCTGTTCAAAGAACAACATATCGATTACGAAAGAAAATTGTAAATAATGAAAGAAGGACGCGCAACAAGAAAAGAAGAAGCACTTGTATATGGCTCCACACAGTTTCTGGCCAGTGCAGTGTGTCAAAACATCAGAAAACTATAGTTAGTGTCAAGAAAAAGGAGAAAAAAGGAAAAACATAACTACTTACTAAGAGTATCGTGCAACACGAGTCTAACATAATCCATCAGTTCCAAAAACACCCAAACTTGGCAAATATTTACATGTATGCCTGGACATGTTTACTAAAAAGTACCAAAACAGACTCAGCAATCTACTTTTCATAGCAGTTTCTGTAACCAATATTACCGCACAGACTCAACAATCTACTTTTTTATAGTAACAGAATGCATGATCACCATTAGAACCTAAATAAGCAAGAACATTGACACGTATACACCACAGAACAGAGATTGGCCACTTGCCAATTTATTATCATCCAGTTGTGTAGCAAGATCAACAATATATAGGAGCACAAAATTAGAACTCACCTGCTCATGCATCACTTTGGCATAGTATACATTACAATTAAGGGAAATCTATTTTAAATGCTAGCACTCTACTCAATGATGCTTAAATGGATCTTGAATGAACGCATAATCAGAGCTGGAAAGCAACAAGAAATGCAACTGGTAGCTCCACTTAGTTTAACATCATAGATTTGGAATACTGGGAATGGCTAGCAAAAGTTTTTGGCATAGCATTTAGACAGAGCATACTCTAGGAAGAAACAATTCAGACCCCAATATAGGCCCAGCTCATCTTGAATCAACTTCATTCGAATTTATCCACTTGATTAAAATAAATAATAAAATAAAATGGCTTGTTGATTAGCATCCCATTGAACTGCAGTATTTTTTTTATCAGTCAACCAGGAGAGAACATGTTATAAATTTTACCTACTTTTACTGCAGTCAATGTAGTTATCAGAAATTAAAGGATCAGATCTCAAACCTCAAACCTAATAAAACTATATCTTTAATCTCCATTTAAGGCTTTTTATGTTTAATGATAAGCCAAAACTGCCATTTAATTCAATTACAAAAATAGGCTGTTTGACAAGGTTCATTAGATATACATCACCAGCTTGGATCCTGAAATGCAACATATGTCCGAGTCCAAGCTGTGTTATCCAATGTATGCGTTTCAAAGCCCGGCACACCAAGCACACTCGTATTCAATTTGGATTGGCTCATTTTTGCAATGTACAGGCACAAATTATATCCAATGCCATGAACATACATGTAACAATATCTACTCAGACAATCCTGAAACGCTAGCATATACATTTCACAGCCAACACCAAGCACAGTAGTATTCAATTCATTTTGGCTAATTTTCAATGCCTACAAGAGCAAATTGATTCCAACACCATAAATAGACATTAATAACCATGTCTACTTGAACAGAACAACCATTCAAGTCATATGATATTAGTCCCAACTCAATCCCTGAACTTTGCCAGATATCCATGCAGACAGCCCTAAAAGTGGAGATGGGCTCCTTATACCAAAAGAGAACAAAGAACAATATAATGTTTTCAATTTTCCAAACAGGATATCCTGTCATTTAAAATAGTGAACCAGCACATAAAATGAGATAGACAAAACTGCCGCTGATATTTTTCCACACCCTTGTCCTATCCCTTCACCTCCACCAGAAGCCAAAAGATAAGGAAACCAGAAAAGGGAAATTTTATTAAAAGGGGCAGTGGACAGCATGGACCATTTTGCAATAAAGAACAGTTAGAAAGTAAAAAATCATTAATCAAATTAAACTTATTGCATACAGAGAAAAGCATATCAAACTCAGGAAAAGATCTCTGTTTCCAACAAACATATAAACCAGAACAATAAAATTATAAACAAATTGTCCAGGGAGAGAAAGAGAAAGGGAGGAGGGGGGGGGGGGGGGGGGGGGAGAGCAACGGCAAAATTAACTAAACAAGTACCTTAAGCAGCAAAAGCAAATGTGGATCAGTATCCCATTTTGAAAAACAACTATTTGACTGGTTAATCAAGGTGCTTGTTGATTTATATGACAACTGGTCAACATCACCTAGTATCAGAGTGGTGCTTGCACGAGCCACCAAAGAAGGATCTTCAATTGGGCCACGGAAATTTATTAATTTCTGCAGCAATACTTGTCAAATATATGAATGATGATTATTCAATACATAAGGATATATTAAATAATTTTACGAGACCAAATGATTATAACTAGTCTGGATTATCACAAACTAGTTAGTAATGTTACCAAAATAGACAGCTTAGAAGACTTACCAAGAGCTTCTTGAGCTGGATTTTAGCATCAGAAAGCAGGTCCAAAGTGACACTTCCAATATTACCAACTCTGGAAAGACCACCAAGTATAGATAATACTGCACACTACAAAAATGAAACTGGAACTGAGATTTCAATTTTTTTAGCCAAACAGGATTAAACAAACAAATAACATCAGCCAATTCGTCACCCCCCCCCCCCCCGGCGGAACCCCCCAAAAAAAATTGAAAAAAAAAAAAAACTCTTTCCCAAGGGTGAAAAAGATAGGAAAGAAGAAACAAATTTCATTCCGTACTATAAAGTCTACCTCATATCTAGAAGCCACTTCATAAAAGCGCAAACGATTAAGTATGTAAGTTGCAAGAGAAGCAGCATCATGACGCTGGTTCTGCAATAAAAACTTCAGTAACTGATTGTAGCCTGTGCTAGCACCAAGAGGGATGTTTTCATCTTCCCGAGGCCACCAGCCAAGAAATCCTTCACAGCCAATTGAATGCCGAGTAGCTTGCTCAACAACACCAAGGGACAACAACTTAATGGTAGGAGAGTTATGAATGCCATGACATAGAACATGACCAAGCTTCTCCATGCAACCACCATTAACAAAGTGAAAGCAGCTCTCTCGAGCAGTACACAGCAAAAGAGCTACACTAAGCCACAGTATGGCATTCTTATGCTGAAACTCAAATAAAACAAAACAAAATAGAAATGTTAATAAAATGCAATGATTATCCTTCAACATTGATATATATTTTCACTTCTGCCAGAAGCTAAACAAGATGGAAAATTGACTCTAATCACCTTTGAACGCACAGGATTTCCAGCAATTTCAGAGTTACTACCAAATTTAAAGTAAAGGTTCAGCATGTCCACCAGTTGTTTGGAATTAGCCACATCAGCTTCAGATTCGAGAAACATATTCTCTGTGGAAGATTCAGCAGCAAGATACCCTGATTGCTGAAAGCTCTTATAGACATCAAAAAGTTTCTTTCTAGCTTCATTAAGCACATCATTGAGTTTCCCACTATCCATAAATTTATCCATCACAACATGTTTCTGATTGATAAGCGCTGAATACAAGCTAGGATTTGCATGTGCTAGGGCTGCTGATAACAGTGAATTAAGAACAGTATCTGCAGCAACTCCAAGATTATGGGACTCCAATATCTTAAACATCAGTTGTAAAAACTGCTTGATTTCTACAGGAATATCAAATCTAACAACTTTTAGAGATAACTTCTTCAAGGTAGTCAGAGATTCCTCGATTGTCAAATTACTCGGTTGCAGTGCAGGCGGAAGGTCTTCAAGGTCTCCCTCAATTGCACTAACAGTGTGATTCAAAGAGCTATCTAGATCAACTTCTATGTTGAACTGGCCTAAATCTTCTGCTGTATTCCCATATATGACAAGGCTCAGGCTGCGATAGCTGCCTCTTACAACCAAATGACTAGTTACCATAGCCTGAATCAAATTCATGTATTTCTTTCAGCAACACTTAAAAGAAGAGATTGACCACAAAGTAGAAAGGTAAACTAAAATAAAAAGTAACATGGGTAAGACAGGTTAAGCTGCAGCACATAAATAAGGACTTCATTTTCATACTAACTAACAATGTTAACCATAAACAAAGGAAATATAATATTCTTATCAAAATGTAACAACATTACAGTATCCACCTTCACTGCCCTTTTCCGCTAAGTGTAAGGCCTCCCCGTGAAAAATGTACAATTCACTCCCACTCTCCAAAATGGATGTCCTAGTTTAACTTAGCACGTATAATAAGAAATAATTGAAAAGATTTACCTTTTTAAGAAAGAAGTGGGAAACATATTGGACCTTACTGCATTTTGATATATAAAGTATTAAGAACAGAATAATATGAATTTTCCATTTCAGGAAGGTGGATAAGGTTATGCACCTCCCAGCAATAAGTTGAACTTCCATTCTAAAATCCAGGAAACATGCAGTTATTGTAATTAAATATTTGGAGCACGCAGCAACACTGTAGGAAAGTCAACTATAATTGTTTCGTTTAATCTTATTAAACTTACATGTTGCCAGGAAAATTTGACCAAAGACAATACATAAAACCAGTTGATTTGGAACAGCAGAACTAAAATCCTACCGGCTTATCCATGCATCTTTCTAATATAACCACAATGCTACCGGCTTACGCATGCATCTTTCTACTGTAACCACTGTTGGTCCATTTCAATCTAAGTTCAAACTCAGAATGCTTTATAAGATGTCAAAAGAGTTCAGACTATCATTTTGTTCATTTTCTTTTACTTTATTGCTGAAGAAGATAAATAGAACACAAGTGAATGAGGAATCATGAAGAAAATTATCTTAAAGCTGCATAGAACCAGCTCTAGTCCCCTTTGAATCAGTTAATAACATTTCCAAAACTATGAGGTGCCAACTCTATAACAAAGTAAGAAAAATAACTCCATCGTAAAGCATGTCAACACTTGCTGCCCAAAAAATTGCCAAAAAAAGGCTAAAAGAGTTCACGGACCTAGAACTTTCCCAAAATTATCCATTGCTAAACCCAAAAATTTATCAGCACAAAAACTCTCACCAGTAACCCATTTCTCAACACAAATAGTAAACAAGTTCTGCCAGAACTTCCTAACTATAAAACAATAATAGGAAAAAACAAAAGCAAAAAAAAGCCACTTGGCAGATATTACTGTCAACCCCAGAAAAGAGTAGAACATTACATTTTTTTACGAATCACAGTTTTGGAATAGGAAGCAAGGGTTGCCTCATCTGCACATTCATAACAAAGATGGAACCTATCCATATAAACATAGTCACTAATAACTTGCTCGAAACAGTCAGGCATATTACCAATTATCTCAAAACAATTGTTTAGGGGTATGCAATGTTGTGGACTAAATACAAGTGAATTCTCTCATATAAATCAGAGTAAAGAACAGAAAAAGAACAATACACATCAAACAACAATTGACAATCTTAAAGAGTGCCCCTTGTGGAGTATCTGAGGGTCTCCTAGGGTGGACTGAACCACGTATAAGTCATCAAACGAGATGAAAGTACTTAACAGAATCAGATAAAACAAATAATCAGGAAAGCATTAAAGAGATTTAGAACTCACCTCAACTTCAAGCACATTTGATGAAGAATGTGAATACAGAAATGGTTGGCAGAGCCGCCTAAACCTTGTCTCTCCTTCACACTGAACAAAAATCTCCAAAGCGAAGGAAGGAGGAGAAGAGGCCCTGTAAAAGGCAGAAAATATATGTGAGCAATACTTTGAGCAACTATACATGTGTATACACCCAGCAACACTCGCAACCAGCAGTAGAACAAATATGAAGCCTAGTTTATTCCCCAAAAAGCATACAGAAAGCCAATCAAGATGGAAGATTCAATATTGCTAGTTAATATATAGAGCATTACATATTACAATCAATTTTTACATCTAAAGGCAAATTCAGTATGCCCTGCCAACTGATTGAAACAACAAAAATCAACGTCCAGGTAAAACCTATCATAAAGAATTTTGCATTGTCAGTTTTGAGAATATTATCTAGTTGATCATCATGTTTTTGGTGCTCAAGTGCTGAAGTAGCTTAATTTTCTTTATTTTGTGATTTTTGTTTCATCTTCTATCCATGTGTAAGTGAAACAAGTGCCTGCAAATAATACAAGAACCTATTTGAAACAAGCGCCTAAAAATGATACAAGAACATATTTGGCTATTCTCTCAACTTCAGGCAACAGTAGGATGACTGCACATCCCTTCTATTCCTAATACGCAGAATATTAAGCTCCCGATAATATGCAATGTATCAACAGCTTAACCATATCAGCTGTAATACATCAAATCAGGAGATTTTTCACATATTACAATAGCCCATTCTGCCAACCAAATTAATCCTTGTAACATGGAATGCATAGATACCAATAAATCATTCTTGGAAATTTTTCTAACCAAAGGTTCCGACAGGAATCTCCCAATGCAAATATTAGTTTTCTAGTTAGTCACCATTCCAGAGACAGCAAAAACGGTACAAGATATGCATGAGTTTCGTATTTCCAAAGCCAAGATGAACTTCATGCAGAAGCTCAGCAGAGCAGAATAAAGGCCAACTTTACAACCAATTAAAAATAGGAATCAGACCAATCATAGTTTCCTTCCACTTAGATCGCATGTGAAACTGTCATTTCTTGACTGCTATATGTAGTTTTACTATTCACTTTCAACATAGAGTCAACCTAATCACTCATACACGGGTCCCATAAGTTATAAACAAGCACAAATAGTTACTAGCATATGATCCACTTTCCTATGCATTCAACCAGCTATTTCAAACAAAATTTAAATGGAAATCCACAATTTATTAGCATTATTTATATCCACAAGGAACTATAAAAATTCTGGATTCCAATCATGATAAGTTTTAACACTGTAAATCAGTCAGGAACAGCATTGTTCCTTAAACAAAGAAAGAGTTCCAAACCAAAACCCTTGAATTCCCTAACCTTGTTATGTCTGTAAATACATCTAACTCACCCAGTTACGAACTTACACCAACATCAAAGGTAAGTCATGTACAAAGAAAAGAATGTAAATCATATCTTGACTGCATGAAGTAGTCTCTCCTACAACATACTATGATCGAATTAATTTGAAAGACTTCATTATAAGCATTACCCTAACATGCATTCTACATGTGATAAATTACAAAACGATAAAACTAACCATACCCTGAAAGTTTAACATCAGAACAAATTGATGATAAATTCTGTTCCAGAAACTCACAAGCAGTGACAACTACAGGCTCCGCAAATAGAACCTGAAAGAAAATTGAGGTAGATCAGTAAGCATAACACATTAATATAAAGATGCACAAACTGAATTGCATATAAAACACCAAACCCAATATTTGGATTGTTCCTAAATTAAAATTTCAAAGCCCCAACTCTTTTACTACTCAGCGCTGCACACAAGCAAAACCTTCCATTAGATAAAAGCCGTAAATATCTTCTAATACTAGCTTTTCAAACCATTGCAAAAGCTAGGAACTTACTTCCAAGCAACCATTAATGGCCCTTCTATCTGAAAATTTGAATTCAATAACATAGTTTTAAAATATACTTTCTCCTCTTTATTCCCCTATGGACCAGCATAAAATGGCAGTCATCAGGTTTTCATGAGAAACCCATCAGTTCTTGAATCAATGAACAACAACCTCCCTCTCCCCCCCCCCCCCAAAAAAAAAAAAAGGCCAAAAAGAAAGCCTATGTTTGCTTCAAAAATTCGATTAGTTTCTAGGTCCATATGCCAAAGAAATCATATTTATCTCACCCTATACTAAATTGATAAATAGCCAGAATATCATCCCTCCCAAAACCATATTCGAAGAATGCCTCCAAGTTCTTGTCTCTTCACTGGTTAAAAAATATATAATAAACACAACGTCCCTATTCTTCCAGCCATCCCACTATTTTATTTGAAATTCACCATGAACTTACTGCCTTTTCAGCAACTAGAGCACTGAATCAGTTAGATTTCTTAAATTTCAAAGTTAACATGGACACTGAATGAATCTTCTTGCACCATGTAACTAATATTTGCAATGAGCAATATCATAAGATTGACATTGGACTTTAACAATAGACTTATACTCCTAAATCTCTTCCTAAAACCCTAAATACCGCAGACAAAAAGCAAATTCCAAATTCAAAGCATCAAGTCTCTTCCGACTTTCAAATTGAAACAACAACTCAATTCTTGAAAAATCAAGAAAAATAATCCCAAAAGAAAAAAACAAAGTTGGAACTGAAGAGAGAAACAAAAGACGGTGAGCGCACCTCGTCGACGTACTCGTCGAGTATGGGGTGAACGAACGTCTGGGCGAAGAGCACACAGGGCTCCGGCCGACCCATATTCATCTTTTACCGCTTCTTTTTTCTCCCCTTCGTCTCCTCTTCTTCTTCTTTTCGCCTGTAAATACAAATATGCTGAATTTGGAATTGCTCCGGCGGGCGGGCTGGGAGCAGAGAATGAAGTGGGCGGAGCGTCGAAGTGTATAATTTGACCGACTTATGACCCGTCACCCAACTGGAAAATCCAAGGATTCGGGCAGAGAAGGAACTTATGGCCCGTTGATGTGGGGGATTAATATGTGTGTGGTTTCTTTGCACGACCTACATGGCCCATCTAAGAAATCCAAGGAGAAAAATATGGTGAAACTTTAATTGGGCCTAAACTATAAGGAGGGATTCAGGAGGAAGATTTATTGACTTTAGTTTGGGTTTTCTGCCCTTTTACCCATAGGACTATGGAGAAGTTAGGTTTTGGGGCCCAATAGGTTTGAGTTGGGTAAGAGTTGTCCAACCAAAGGTTCTCGATTTTTTTTCTTTTTCTTTTTTTTTTCTTTTTCGCCCTGTTAGGCATTGAAAAGAAAGCTTACGAAAACAAAATATGGAAAACAAACTAACCAAGCTTGCTGGATTGGCCCAGGAAACACACTTAAGATGTCAGGTGCTGAGCCCCAGGCTCAACAGTTGACCAGAGTCTAAGCAGTCAAGTCTAATTATTTAGAATTTGTTCTCGCTAGCTTAAAATAGGTATTCTAGTTGGACTTAAATACTTAAACTCAACTTATACATTAGTCTATATTACTTCACTTTTTGTGATATGGGACAAGGTATCATATAAGATATTCCCAAAACCCTAGCATTGGCAATTTAAGAAAGAAATGTGTGTTAGGAAGCGTACTTAAGAGGTGTGCATAAATTTTGTATGTGACAAAAACTGAGAAATTCATTTCAAATTGTGTGTGGCAAATATCCTAATGTAATAAATATTATAATCAATATTATTTTTATAAAAAAAAACGGATATATAGCTTGTGTTTAAGAAGTATATTAGTTCGATTGGGAGTTCCACCCCAAATTGTATGTAGCCAAAACTAGATGCCTCATCCAAAATTGTATGTGACAAACATTTTGATGTAAGTAACATTGTAATCAACACTGATTTCAAAAAAATGTCGCGTAATGAATATTATAATTAGAATTGATTTCAAAAAGAATATGCAAAACAGAGTTGGGACATATAATTTTTTCAGATAATTATTTCAAGTTAAGACGACGTAAACAAATGGTTGAATTGTTTATTTTGTAGCTCTCTTTTAACTCAGAACTAATACGCCCGTATCCCCATGAAAGAACGAGAGGTCGCATTTCGTACATGCAAACTAAACTGGTAAACTCCCACGATGAGTAGGCACCTACAGTGACATTACCTAGCAAACTGCAAAGCTTAGACTATATTCGTTTGATTTTTTTTTTTTAAAACATGTTATTTCAAAACTTTAAACACGTTTTTCAGCTACTTTTTTTTTTTGTCTCACATACACATTTATCAATGAAATTTTTTAAAACTGATACAATAATATTTTTAAAGAAAAACTATCCAAACGTAGTCTAAATTCCTAGGATGAGAAGTAGATCCCTAGAGTGATGTTTAGCAGCTAATTGGAAGTAAACTGGCAAACTAAACTCCTAGGATGAGAAGCAGGTCCCCGTTGTGTCTTAATAGCAAATTGGAAGGATGTAGAGATCAATTTCAATCTGGAGAATAATAGGATGCAAACTGAACTCCCAGGAGGAGAAGTGAGTCGCCAGAGTGCGCAAACAGGCAGGATGTGGAGATCAAATTGAATCTAGAGAATAATAGGATGCAGAGATCAAGTTGAATATTGAAAATCAATGGTTGATTAGAGCCTCCTTGTCCTGGAGACTTTCCGACTGGAGAGGGATCTGCTCTTGTGGCCTTCTCTCTATGTATGTAAAAAAGAGACTCATTTTTCTGAATCACAAACTAGTTCAAAGAACACGAGTGCGCTTCCTAATATTTTGTTTTAATAGTTTAAAACTGTCTTAAATAGAACCTCACTTTAAAAAATACAAACAAAAAAGTAGAAGAAGAAAAAAATAAACCAAAAAGAAGAAGAAGAAAAATAGTATGTTAATCTAAATAGTATCATTTATAGCTCTTCCAACCTCAATATCTCACACTATCAGGTATTATATTGGAAACTTCTGCTAAAATACGTATTTGAAAGGCTGCAGTATCTCCACAGAGAACAGGAAAAAAATAAAAAAACATCGGCTGTAATATTCTGTTCATCCGATCCCAGTTGGCTCAGCCTCGTTAAAACAATAGGCTGTAAGCAATACTACATTTTCTTTTCATAATTGGTGCCATTTGAACTTCAAATTTGATATAATGAAACACGCTCGTTTTGATTTAAAATCTCTTAGTTCAGGAAACTGTCAATTGCAAACCATTTGACAAGCAAACGCACACTGAAACTGTGTAAACAAAATACAGAGAGCAGATAACCTGATGTTTGTATTGTCCTAAATCTTCTGTTTCTTTTTTCATTATGGCTATTAGGTCCTAAATCGTACAAGTAAAGAGATACAGTAAGTTTTCATTTATCCTGATTTTAAGTGTCCTGCGCAAAGAATTATATATGGTGAATCCATTCGGCCAAATAAATAACATAAATACTAGTATCGGACATTTTGATTGTGTAATAACTCCACCACGGCAGCAACTACTCCCTGTCCTTCCAAGGAGATGTCTAGCCCAGGTTCCTCAATCTTTCTGTTCAGAAGTTTGTCAAGTTCCCCTCGTAGTTTCTGCAAAATCCCGTTAGAAAATCAATCTTCATCGGATTCAAAATTGAATACAAACTAGTACCGATTTTAAAGCTGTGAACAAATACACAAGTTAAAATGAGTGAATCAACTTCAAAGAAGAGGCAAAATATGCTAATTTGCGATACCCTTATTAAGTTTAATATGCTTCCTGATGCAGAAAAGTGAAGATATCCTCCAAGCATTTCAATTCCATTCCCACTTTTGCTTGGAGTGAGGCTGCCACCGAACATTAGTAGAGCATAATCGGATATGTTTGTTGAGTCTCTTATGTAAATACTGGTAGTTTTAACCTTTTCACTATAGACCATGTAAGGAAGAGGGAAAAGATGAACACCAGCATTTACAGATGCAGGGTGAATATCAACTTTTCCAACTTCTTTTGTGTAAAGAGCTGTTCGCTTCCCTCTTCGTTTGCATTGTACCACATTTGGATAAAGCCCAGCACAGAGGATTGCACATACCATCTCCAAATCATCACTGTATTTATTGTAAGCCTGCCAAATAAAAAAAAAAAAAAGGGAAGTGCCATGTAAAATAAAATAAAAAAAAAATGGGCTGTCTCGCTAGTTCATGGTGTCTATGCACAAATAAGAGGTGCTACCTTAGACATTAATACCCTCCCCCAACAAACCAAAGTTGGGGAGAGGTGGGGAATGAAAAAGCAAAAGATAAGTGCGCAGTAAAAGAGACATTTCCACAGTTTAAGAACTTCTAATCATACTCCTAGTTGAGGTATGTTGTTCCCATATCATATAAAGACAATTTTGTTCATGAGAGTTGGATGCATACGCAATTGGATATAGGCATAAGCATCTATTGTAAATGATATAAAATAAGAAAAACCACAAAAACACCAACTTACACTGGCACCGAGTGATTTATCTACAAAACCGATATCTGATAGAAGATCTAGAAACTGTTTCCTCATATCTTCCATCAGTTGTAGGGTTGCCATTGATAAGAAATTCTCCCAGCAGAATACCCTTTCTGTTCCATTATGTTTAGCAGCCTTCCATCCTTCAAATGCTTTGAGCAGTGCAACGTGGTCACTTCCAAATTGGAACAGAAATTTTCAATATGATTTCGAATAGTCATGTTAATTCCAAGATTTAGCAGTGTAAACAAAACAGCAAATAGACTAACCTGCAGGAGTCACCAGCAAAAGACCTTTTGGCAGCATCGGCTTCCTCTTTCCTATTAATTGGAAGGACAAATGGGTCACGATGTGCAAGAGCAGCAGCAATTGTTAATGCCGGATTAAGGCACTGGAAGATGGAACCCATGAGAAGCATCTTTCCAATATTTGGGTCCAACGGCAGAGTGCAGAGATGGCATCCTTAAAAGTAACAATTACGTTCATTCACAACAATTTCAAAACAGTAGGAGATCACATAGCAAAAAGATCACTCACCAAGTGGAGTAAGCTCTTCGTAGTCATCCAATGCTCCAATTGTCTTCAGAAGTTCAATGGCATTTTGAACAGCCAGGGGATCTGGAGGCTGCAGTGCCTTGGCCAAAAATGAACCAATAGCTCCTTGTTTCAAGCTCTTGATATGGAGACATAGCTCTTGCAAAGGTGTTCGAAGTATCTCAGGAAGTTGATATTGGGGCATAGCATCATAAATCAATTTAGGGTACAATCTGTAACAAACTCCAGGTTGCACACGGCCTGCACGGCCACGTCTCTGTAATGGCCACAATAATGACATAATGGGAAAACATCAAATAACTTGAAAAGGGGTTCAAGTGCTATCCATGCATAAGGAGATCTGAATAGATAGCTAATGATTATAAAAAGAACAACTAAGTCAATAAATTCATAGCATAAAAAAGTATACCTGCCGTGCTGAAGCCTTTGAAATCCAGGATGGGAGGAGACAAGCCAGTTTGTTAAGAGCATCATAACTAGTTTCCTTTGCCTTTCCACAGTCTATAACATATACAACATCATCTATAGTAATACTGCTCTCAGCAATGTTAGTTGCCAGCACAATTTTCCTGCAAATATATACAGCATCAACTTGCATTTAGAAACAATATCACACCCCCTACAGAAGTGTTCTCACCCTGGTGCTAAAGATTTGAACTCTGAGAATGTGAGGACATGGAATATGCTAGAATATCATTTATGACTCTGTTTTTTCAACACCACAATATTCGTAACAGCGCCAGGAGAAAGTCAATTCTTGCAAGAAATCACAATTCCAGAGGAAACAATACTAATTGTAGACAAGAAATACTCAAACAGAGGCAGATATACTGATTGTTAGGTTTTGAAAGGAATGATTGACCAATAAGGAGTGACTCAATCCAACCCCCATAAAGTAGGGAAAAGGGAATGAACCTCTGGCCCAGGCTCTCCAGAGGTTAATTCACCAAAAAAGATGATATTTCCAATCATAAATGTTATCCCAAACAATTTGCCTTAGGTAGAAATGAGGGAGGGTTGAGCACGGAAACATATCTTGACAAACAGACAAGAAGTATTCGGCATGAAAACATCTCTCGTGCCCTGATGTAAGTGAGAAGAAAAGAGGCGGAAAAAGAATAAACAACTAAATGTAAATGAGTTAGATGCTACCTCACACTAGGTGGTGGGCGGTCAAAAATTTCACGTTGATTGATTGTGGGCATTGAACCATGAAGGGGAAGGACTAAGAACTTGCTAGGATTCCCCAGAAAGTTGTTTACTTTAACCATATCAAGCAGTTTAGTAATTTCATCCCAACCGGTAAGAAACACAAGAAGCGCACCATCACCTTCATGGCGACAAATATATTCTATAGTCGCTTCCACCTTCAGAAAAAGTGATGCACATGTCAGATTAATTAACTTACAGAATTCTGAGTCCAGTATTGTAAGAATTCCAAGTTCAATATGGTAAAGAAAAGTAACAATAGCAATTAAAACACAATCCAAAGATGGCAACAAACACTGCCAGCATATTTGACAAAAAATTACTTGACACACTTGTTGATATCATCACAATACTCCAAAAAATTCTAATCTGGATTCTTTTGTTCAATGTTTTTATAATTCTTCCAGGGCCACAACACTGAGCATTCATTATGCCACAGTTCCAATCAGGCTGAGTCAGAGACAAAAAGGTGCTGGTAAAGTATTTCGTTTATTGCCACCCCATGGAACCACGTAAATTCCAAGGCAAACATGTTGCAAAAATACTGCTAAACGTCACAAATTACTCCATACATGTGAAGCCAAATAAATCAAAATTCTCATCATAACTTGCACATGCAAAAGAATTCTGGTGCTTGGGAAGACATTTCATAGAATTTTCAACGATACTTACAAGACCTAGATCAAGCTTCGACCCAGACCAAGCTTCAAGAGACTGTCTTGTACCAGCACTGTAGCTTTTGTACTGAGAATCAATATCTGCATCCTACAGAACAACAGGAATTACGGATGGATGTCCACAAACATGGATGTCCACAAACATGAAGTTTCTGAAGCATGGACTGGAAACAAAACCAACAATTACCATAACAGAAGTATACACTCTATAATCCACGTTGTTTTTGTTTTCCTTTTTTCTTTTCAATGTATGTTATCTTCCAACTTTTCACCTCGAGATGTTCTTTTACATAACCAGCACATTTTCACATCTAATGCAACATAACTTCCACTTCTCACGCATGGATATTTCATTTCACAGCGAAGTAAACTAGAAAGAACTATGGCTGGACAGCTTTGTAAAATATTCAACCAAAGACAAACAAATGCATAGATGGTCAAACCAACAAAAAACTTAATGTGTCATTTATGACTTATCTATAATCCTAGACAGTACTGAGGAGTTGATGATATAAAGCCAACTACAAACTCCTGTAATATGTGACGTGCTACGTGAAGTTCAATTTGAAAGAACTGTAAGAATGATTTTTAAGAAATTACTATTGAAGGTATGCTTATGACATAGAACTTTCAGAATCAACACAAAACTTACATTATGTTACCTCATGAAAATATAAATTTTTCATCATCAACAAAAGCAAAAAGTAAATAAAGAGAACATCTAAAAGGAATAACCATGCCTCAAATAACTCTGTTAAAGGATCTCTCTTAAACTCTTGTTGTCGCCGCCTTCCCCTTGAATTTCCGGGAATAATGTCAGACTCTGACTTGATGTGATAACAAGTTTTCTCTAACACGTCTTCTAAAAATAATTCTGACACAGGAAACACCAATCCCTGCAAAAAGAATATGAAAAAATAATTCAACAAAATGGATTTTCCCGCCAGAAAAATAAAGAATGCAAATAAAAATTACTGGGATGTGGATTGTAGGTGCATTTCCAAAGTATCTGGAAAACAAATCAGCATTAATTGTAGCACTCATTAAAATAAGCCGCAGATCAGGACGACGAGGAAGTAGGTCTCTTAAAATTATTAGTAGAAAATCTTCATTCATGCCTCTTTCATGGATCTCATCTACCAGCAAATGGCTAACTCCTTCCAAATAAGGGTCCTGAACCTGCACATCATGTGAAAAGAGATCATGTTTCTGTAGGCCAAAGTAACAGACGCATGATAAGGTTTAAGTATCCAGTGAATGATATCTGCCACTATTTTCTTATCCCATTTTATGAAGTGGGGTTCTGAAAGTCAACCAGTTGCAAAGGAAGCAGGCATGCAGGCAGTATGAAAATCAGGCACCACGATAAAGAAAAATCCCCCACCCAATTGTAACAGATAGTAAACCGATTGAAAAACATGAAAAGGATCATCAGCATTTAAAAGATAACAAAAACTGCAAATTACCAATTGCCTAAGTAGCACTCCTGTGGTGCAAAATAACAATCTTGTTCGAGCAGAACGATTTGACTCCAGTCGGATCTGGTAGCCAACAGTTTCACCAAGATTCTCACCCCTTTCGGAAGATATTCGAGCAGCAACCGATATTGCAGAAATACGACGAGGTTGCGTGCACATAATGTTGCAATTTGCACCACGTAGAGATGAAATCTCTTCCTCTAAAATAAACTGAGGAAGTTGGGTTGTCTTGCCACAACCTGTCTCCCCAGACACTACCAATACCTATTATCAAAAAATAATAATGATAATCACAAATAAATATAAAGAGCAGCGATTTCGTCCAGTAGTCCAAATTAAAGGTTTCAACTTGAGCAATGTACTAATAAAGGGTATACAAGCATGATTATGAATATAAATACATTACGAGAATGTCTGTTAATGCCACAAAAAAAAGAAAAAAATTTACTAAAGGAACACACCTGATCTGATGCAATGGCCTTCAAAAATTCAGATTTTACTTTAAATGCAGGAAGCTTCTCCCTGAATGAAAGCATTGCCTTCATACTATCACTTTCCTACAAATCAAATGTTGTCAAAGATTCTAACAGCTAACAATATTAAAGGTATTCCTACAATTGGAAATTAAATGATCCAGATCTCTTGAAGAAAAATAATACCTTCATCTTTTCTTGTCTCTGTTTAAGTTCAAGATTAAGTTTCTCCTTAGCAGTATCAGTCTCAGGTATCTGCACAGGCTTTGCTAACTCTACTACATCAGGTGATCCTTTTGGAGCCTCAGAGGATGTAGAAGACGACTTATCAACAGATATTCTGCCTTGTGAACTATTCAATAATTGTCCAACTCTTCTCTCAATCTCGTTAGACATCCGTATCTGCAATTAGGTAAAAAAAAATGTAAAAACTAATATAAACATGAATAAAGTATGTAACACAAGTACAATGTATTTTACCTCTTGTTTTGTTGATCCATGACGCTCATCCAGATCTGCCCTGTAGTTTGGCAATGGAACTTTGCTGACAACAAGTGCTCTTCCCTTATCGTACGCATGGCTTTCTTTCCACAAATACAAAAAGCATAAAAAGAAAGTATAAGACATGCTTGAATAGAATCTTCAGGCAGGTGCAGATTGAAACGTGTCTGTGTGCAAATACTCCACCATAGTAACCAATAATAAAGCGCAGCTTATTAATGAACTTAGCATTTATAGGAGATGTGCTATCAGCCAGTTCATGAAAAAAATAAATAAATAAACAAGATGTAACAAACTTATCACCAGCACCATATCCAGAAGGACGCTTTTCCATTTGGGATTGACCGATCTGTCATCCCTCTACTTACTTTCTATATCTCCCACCAACTCATGTTCCTCAATGAACCCTGAACCCCCCTTGGACGATCACGCAAATGTGTGATTTGAATATTCACTAACTGAGATTACTTTGGCCAATAATTCTAAATACAATAAAGCATAAACGTACAAGTAGAGCCCCAACTGATAGGCCATATCAGCCATTATCTCCTGGTCCTCTCTTCTAAACGTCCTCTTTATAACCATCTCCTGGTCGCCGCCTCTCTTCAGTTGCTCCATCTTTTCCCACCATTCATTCTCGTCCATCACCTCCATCTGCAGACATTCATAACAAAATAAATCCTCGTCACGTATGCACTTTTAGCAGCAACAGTGTAAAGTTCAGTGCTAAGACTGAAAAAAATTCAATCTTTCTGGGTATTTCCATCTAAAACACCAAGCTATGTAAAAATAGTAAAATTGAAGCCATGTGTAAGGATATGTTATATATATCTACCTCCGCCGCTTGTTGCCGGAGTCGTTCGGCTCTCCAAACGGGGTCCCACCAGCGCTGTTCACCACCACGTCCAACTCGGCCACCGCCCCCTCGTCCTCCTCCACCGCCTGCGCGCCGCCCACCGCCACCACGACGGCCTCCTTGATAATTCGGTCGGTATGACATGGTGAAGGATGAGATTCGAGCGGTACTGAATGCTAATGCCGGAGTAGTCGGAGCGGTGATGGATGCGGGAAGAAACCTGCGAAAGAGGAGTCTTGAAGAAGAGCAGTTGAGGAGGAAACCCACTGACATAAATCAAAGTGCAGCTAGCTGGTTTGCACCGACCTCAAGTGGTGTGTTTTAATTGGTGTTTGCGGTGGGGTGGTTGACTCGCACTTGGAGGGCTTGGAACTGGATGCTACAGCGAAGTGTGAAAGGATGAAAAATCGAAAGAAACCGGTTTACGTTTTCCTTTTCTTTTCAATAGCCCATAGCCATACTGCTATATAGTGTGCTCTTTTTTATGCTTTTTTCCCCCGTATTGAGAAAGTAATTTTTTAAAATTAATTCTGCGTGCATTGTGATGCATGATTTGCACTATTCAAACATTTGTTCATTTTAGATAACATGTTTTATATTTTGATTTTTTTTTTATCCCAATCGTCAAGCCTACTTTATTGTTTAACATATGTATCTAAATAAACTAAAAATATTAATTAAGAAATTAATTAACCTACCTCTCAATTGTCTACCCCGAATCAAAATAATATTCCCACCAACAATTTTTATCCAAACACATTTCAATCAAATTTGTTGAGAAATAATATTTCAAATTTTGAGGACGCGTCTTCTGTTATGAAGAACAAGCATTCACTTTGTATTACAAAACTATCATTGGCATTGGCAAATAAGTTATCAAACCAACGTCGAATATTGTTTGAATATAATGGCTCCGTTTGAATAGTATTATTTTGAGTATTTTTTTAGAATTATTAAAAAAATTATTTAAATTATTTTTTGGTGAATTTTTTAGAAAGGTGAAAAAGTGTTTAAATGTAAACAAAAATTTGAACTGACATGACCTTTGTTTGAATATATTTTGATTGCGTTTTTAACTTAATTTATTATGATCCAATCTCTAAGGATCCGCTTAGATCACAAACGGAATAAGGTAAGATGCATCCTAAATGGCACAAGCGTTTAGTTGTTTCGTCCATTGTAATGATATAATAGCAAAATGTAACGTTATTCGTAATCACATTAGAAAGCCTTGTTGTATATAATAGATAAGATGATGTGCATATTTTGATATCAACAGATAAATTTAGAATTAAACCTTTAAATTAAACAAATTGTACAATAGATAATAATCTTGGCTTTTTTAAAAAAGATGAAAAAACAGAGTAAAAATTTCATTATGTCCAAAATAATAATAACAAAATGAATTAGTGCGATGCTAAAGTTAAAATAAAAATACATCAACATAATTTTAACACAACTATGAACAAAACAAAACAAAATTTAAAGTTACTTTATCACATACACCTATTTCCTTTAATAGCCTCTTGAGAAATACACCTATATAGTTTATTTTTTGGAGCATATTTTAAGAAGAAACAATTACAAATTTGGTACCAAATATTGAAGGTATCAACAGTTTTAGTTCATAAAGTTTGAACGAAGAACAAATAAAGTATCAAATGTTTCACTTTTTAGCATGTTTAATCCTATTGACAAATTTTTTGTCAAAATCTTACTGGAATTGGTCATTTGAAACTCATGTGTATGACCAAATTCAAATAAAAATAAAAATAGAAAAAATCTTAATTATCATCATTTGTAATTTAAACAATAATTTTGAGTTTACACACGATAAATAAATAAATAAATAAAACTGAAAAAAATTTGTCTAGATAATGCATTCGGATACGTACCTTTGATTATAAATTATGATAATTAATTTTTTCTTTTTTCTAAATCTTTTCAAAATTTTTTGTAATCGGCGTGTGAGTATTATGTGACCAGATTCCATTAAGATTTTAATAAAACTGATCAATAGGACTGAATACACTGAAAAATTAAAATATTTGACAATAGATTTGCTTTCACCCAAACTTAAGTATTAAAATTATAAATATCTCAAATATTTGACACTAAAACTGAAATTTTATTTTTAAGAATTCATCTATATAGCTCCACATTCAAAATAATAACAGGAAGCCAAACCCCGAGTTCATTCACTCGCGAGTCGACGCCGAGTTCGAGCTGTCGACTCACTGGGCGCACTGTTCCTTGACTCAGCGAAGATGGTGGATCGCGTGAGCTCAAATCTTGGACGAACTGTTAGCGGACGAGATCACTCCCCCTCACGTGGTTGTAATCCTCCGCACACCTTTCGTTGGAGAGAGCTCTCAGCAAAACGGTCTATCCTTCGCTGAAATGTTCAGCTCCTTCTGCGTCTTTAACAACGTCGACGGTACGTATCGAATTCAATAAGAATAGGTTAATTTAGAATTTCTGGTTTTTTTTCCCTGCTTTATTTTAATAAACTTTTTTTTTTTTGGTGTGTGGTGTAATTTTGGCGGTTGCAGTGGCTGTGAGTACCGCAAGTGATCAGCCATACAGAGTTACAGAAATTCAAGTTGCGTTTATTTTACGCATCCGACATTGCACAACCGAATATGGAGGTGAGCTTGTTTTTACTACTTTTAGTCACTAATGGCGTGATAAAAAGCTGTTTGAGCAAATTGGAGATTTTGTCTATTTTGGCAAACAATAATACAACCGTAGCGGTAACAAAATTTCGCTGCGAGTATAACAAAGTTCACTGGTTTAGATGCTGTGCATTGGTTGCCCTGGGATCGTTAGTGGTTATATTCATTTTGGATCATTATCTATGGTTGGGTGAATATTGAATACTTTGTACAATATACCGAAGCAAGAAGAGATGAACCTCGAAAAGAAGTTGTAATAACATAGTTGGAAGTAACGGCAATGTGGCATGATTCCCATAAACCTGTCAAACCTATTGTGTGGGTTTAATTCTCTATGACGGATGATGAGTATATTTATAGTTGTTGGACCTTTTTGGGCAAAATTTCCTTTTGCATATTGTCCGAGCAAAAAGGTTTTTCATTTTTTATTGCTATTTATTGTTTGCATTTGGTTCCGTTTGGAAATTGTGTAAGGATCTGTTTGGATTGATGGATTTAGTGGATTTGGGGGATTTCAAATCCTTCACTTAAATCCCCTCGTTTGTTTGGATAAACTAGTGTTTAACCGTTACAGTGCATGTGCAATCACGTTAATATAGAGTTGTTTCTCAGTTCTCTTTCCTAATCAACTATTGTGCCTGCATATATGTGGAATATTGCGAACTGGATAAACCTAATTTTTGGGATGTCTTTTTAAAAAATGAATGTTGCTCAACCAGGTTGCCAAAGAGTGCATAATACAAGTGATAGCTCGTGCTAGAGAAAAAGATTTTCACGATGCATCTTCAATCCCTCTTCCAATTGAGACAATACTTGCAAGTTTTATGCCCTCTTCATGTAGTTTTGGATGCACAAAACATAAAAAACAAATTCTTTGCCACTGCGTCTGCTATTTAGCAGGGCCATTTCTGGTCTTCTCCTTTTGGAAATGATATATTGGACCCAACCTTAATTTGCCTCCTCCTCCTCTTAGGAAATTTATAGATAATTGTCAGCAACCTTTGAAGCTCTTAAAGCTTGCGAATCCATTGCGTGATTTGATCTTTGTGTTCATTTCATGCACCACTGTCACTGGATACCTTTTGGTTAAAACATTCATTTCTTAGCAGAATGTCAGAACCTTATTTTCCTAGATCTTAGTGGATTCTTTAGTTTCGTTTTAGACTAATCCATAACATGTAAATGCAGCTGCAGTGGTTTTGAGACTTGATTTCCTTGTGTCATATCTTCACTTGAACTTGTAATGTAACTGTAGTTTTATACTAGTCGAAGATCAATGGATATGTCACAAGTATGTGCCAGCTCCAAATGCTTCTTAGTGCATCCTGATCAGATGAAACTTATCTTCAAATTCTTTGTTTACCCCTTTGTGCTCTCAGGCCTCCTGGCATGAAATTTCAGCATTTCTTCCGATGCTGCTTTTGTTTTGATTTATGGCTGATTCTCACCTCACCCTTATCATCCTTAGGCAAACCAGTCTACAAGACTGACTTCATCTGATGCTGTACTGCCACAATTACAATACTTCCTGGTTTGTTGTACAATAGCATTGTCTTATCCTCCAAAAAATGAAAATCCCAGTAGGTTTTGTTATTGCGTGCTGCTAATCTTTTCTGGGGAAAAAAAAAAAAAAAAGCAAGTTGACCAGGTGAACTGCACATAGTTACAGAGAGTGGTTGTTGATGTCTAGGAGTTCTTTTATTGTTGGCTCTAATCTTGTTGCCGTCCTTGTTCTTAGCACTTCTTGTGGAGTTTGGGTTAATAAGTGGAAACTGCCAATGCACGTCCTTGTCATTATTTTATTTTGCTGACATCTTTTCCAATGTGATAATCAAATCACCAAATTAAAGTTGATTTCATATGGATATTTCACTCTCGGAGTGATAATAAATCTGGAATTAATCTTTTCTTGCATTATGCAGGCAATTGCAGGTAAGTTCCTTTCAGTGGAGACCGTATCATTATTAAATGTAGTTTTTTAAGTATTTTCTTCTTGATCTCTCTTCGTCATTGTTAGCTGTGTACAAGCATCTGTTTTACGTGATTAAAGCAATTAGTGTTTTTCTTCTCATCTGTGTATCTCTTTTTACAGTGTTGCGAGCTCAAGTCCCATATGGTGGTTTATAGAAGGCCATGGAGCTGTCAGGCATAATTTTGCTGTGGATTGCTGCGAGATAAAATTAAAAATGACCATCCACAATTCTTCTCACGTCACTGCATCACATTAGCACATTTGACTCGGCTTTGAATATCAATTTATCAAGCACTGAATGAAGCAGGATGGCGTGATTTATCTGTGCTTAATGACATTAAGGTCACATCTGATGTTAATGGAAATTGTAGTGGGAAGTTGCTCTCACCAGTATCTGTTTCTCCTTTTATTTGGTCTGGTTCGAGTTCTAATCAAGTCACACTTGAGCCACTGTCCTCCACTGACGTTGCTCTCCAAACTTGTGTTTCTCTCCTGGGACATATGATGTATCAAAGTACTCTTTGCACAGAATCTTTTCGGCTCTGATGAAGAAAACAAAGGGCCTGGATTGAGACTGTCGTTTGGGACATGCCAAGGACACCCATACTATGTGACAGTGTTGCAACAGGATTGAGCCTTTTGCAGCTAGTTCCCACATGAAAACACATATGGAGAGTTTCTACAGCGTTCTGTATCTTGTAAAATATATTCATCGTCTTTATGTAACTGTCGATGTATGAGAAAGATGAAAGCAATCTCCCGACCAGGAGCAAAGGGAGGCAGCTGATCAATGGGTGCATTGCTTTGGTAGGTGGTGCAAATTTCATGTTATGATTGGTGTTTCAGAGCAGAACTTTCATTTCATTAGTGATACCTACCCGTCAATAACTCTTTGTATTTTGCATGACAGTTTTTCGTCAATATTGATGTTATTCGTTCTTTTGTGCAACAGCATTTTGTTTTGCTGTTTTTGCATGAAGCCAACATACATTCAGAAACAAGGAAAAATTGATTTGGATTGAAAGACTTCTTTTATTGTTAGCAATCTATTGATTAATTATCCTGTTGTGGAAGATGGCATCCCAAGTGTGATTAATTTTTGTAAAATTTGATATTCTGGACGGAGCTGATAGAATTGGGTAAGATAATTGTCTATGTTGGCTGTGTAAACTATAAATGAGCAAGGCATAAAAAGGAGAATACGCCTAGGTTGGGAGAGTTTATTAATTGATGGAGCTGGTAACTGACACTGCAGTTGTTAATGACCATTTGGTCTTAGGCCAGTAAAGGGTCTCTTTTGGATCTTCAGTATAAAAACTGAATAAAATGCCAAAGGAATTAGTGAGCTTCACAGGAAAGATTTGTTGATCTTGAAGCCTATACTGATGGAAAAGGGAATGAGGAGGGCCAGCACAGGTTTACAAGACAAATGGGTATGTTCTTCGAACCAGAATTAATGGACATGTCCGATTTGATTTTGGTGAAATCTGATTGGACATTATTTCTATTCTCTCTTCCCTCTTTATCTGGAAGTTTAGAGAGAGAGAGAGAGAGATGGTATACAGTATCAGAAGATACAGAACACAGAAGATGCTAGGATCCAGAGGAGGATGCATTTGAAGAATGATTAGATTAGAGAAAAGGAAGTGCAAAATCTGAATTCAAGAGAGTATAAAAGTATGAAAAAACATTTGTAGGGAAACAACACCAAAGACAAACCGTACCCAACTACCTCCCTCTAATTACAGCCGCGTCTCCTCCACCCAATTTAGACTCTTTCAAAAGAATTAAATAAATCCAAGGGGACCCATGAAAATAAACTACTAGCAAATTATAATAAACCAATAGTCATACCAAGATGGAGTTCTGACCATAAAAATAATGGCAAGAAGGATTAAAAAATAATAATATCAGAAAGCCAAGAACTTTGACTGTTTCCTATCATTTCTTCCATGGCCGAATTGAAAGGACTATGATCAAGATGATGATGAGAAGAAGGATGATCCCAAAGCAAGTCCACTTTCTGGTATTCTTCTGATGCTTCCTGGCCACCTCCAGCTGCTGTGCTCCACCTCTAACAAAGGAACTGGCCCTTTGAACCTGACTCTCAATATCATCAAGTTGCTCCCCCTGACTCTGCACCAAAACAGCCATATCCAAAAACACCTGATGCAGCTCCTTCAAATTCTTCTCAATCTCCTTAACAGCATCATGCCTCTCTTGAATTTCCATAATGGTGTCCATCACCTGACCCCTCCCCTGCTGCTGTATTGCCTTCTGCATGAAAGTCTCACTTTGCCCTGTCGAGATTAATGAATCCAAAACAGCCTCATCCGGATTCTCTCCAGTCACCGTATAGTACCTTCTCTGCACAGTTTCCCTGTACTCCCCTGCCATCTTCTGGCGCAAATCATTGAATTGGTTCATCTGATCCTGAAGGTTTTTCCTCAAGCCGTTAACAACTGAAGTCCTGGTGCGATCAGAGGAGCTTCCAGGGCCACAGCCAGGGATGTTTCGATTGGCCGCGTTGGACTTGTCCAGGGCCTCCAGGCGGACCTTAATGAATTTTGCCTTCTTTAATGATAAAGAAACATCGTTGTCCATCTTGGTTCGGATTTCTTTCACGGCCTTGGCGTTGTGGAGAGTCTTGCTCTGTTCATTTGCGCTGTGAAGCTGGCTGTAGAGGGTCTCCAGATCCTTCAACTCATCTTTGATTGCCTCTACATCTTCGAAAAACTTGTCGAGGTTGACTCCGCCTGTGCTGTTTGTCATCTCGATGCTGTGGGAATCAGGGGACCGATCTTGGCTACGAAACCGTGAGAATGATCCTGAGAAAAGATCGTTCATTTTGGCTAATTTTGTTTTAGTAATTTAAACTTCTACTCAAGCAATGGATGGATCTGGTTGTGATCTTAATTGGGGTTGGTGAGAAAGTTTATGGGACCGCCCAGATCTTTATTGCGCAGTTGGTGGTGGACAAGATGTGGATAAAGCTTTAAGGCAAGGGAAAAAGTTTGATGGCCTTATGAAACTTATGATTAATTTTGGATGGAAAAGTTGGAATCTGAAGATTGGAGATAAAAGGGGGTGAGAACAGAAAGAAGAGTTTTTATTTGAGAAGGGAGACGGGGTGGATTGCTGTTCTTGAAAGGCTGCCTGCCTGCTTGTCTGCTCTGGAGAATGGTTCAGAACAAAGAAAATACTTGTCAAATTGTGTCACATTGGTTCGCGTTTCAACTACACTTTTCTTTGTCTTAATAGTCCATAGAGAACGAAGAGAGACAAAGTCAACTGATGTTAATGTTTTGGTCCTCTTAAGAGAGAGAAGACAGAGAGGAAATGGAATGGAAAGTGGGAAGAGAGAGAGAGGGACAGACGGCGGAGGGGGGAGAAGTTGGAAATGGTTTACCAAGTCACCACCACGCACAATTTCACCCAAGTCGTTGAGGTCTAGTTGAAATAACAGTTGGTCTTATTATCCACAGGCGAGATAGAGTTGGGGAAATTTATTTATATACAACAAGGGATGATTTTATCCGTGTAAGTAAAATGATTTATTCTAGAATTGGAAGCAGCTTCAAAACGCGTTGACCAATTTGACAGAGCTTTTCTTCTTAATCCCTAAGCAAAGTTAATAAGGAAAGGGTGAAACTTCAAAGAAAGGACGTGCCCTAATATTATGGTATTACGTACATAACTAAGAGTCCTGGTTGTGAATATAATTTATTTTTTCACTAACTGAAGCAGAAGGAACAGATCGAGAAATTAAAAGGTGGATATTGTTATTTTGTGATTTGTTTACTGGAAACAGCAGAAAAGTCGAATTTCGTCATGTAATATCCTACCTAAACGAGATTAATTTCCTCAATGAAGATGTTAATTAATTAACCAACTACACGATGCTGACACAAAACTTTTGAGGCGGGATGCTTCTATTTATATATCACAACATCACGCCTTAACATACTGGCAATCTGAAGGCGTGATCGAGTTTCGAACGTCAGAATGTGTCAAGATATACGTGGCGCGACATGGCGTTGTTAAGGAAATCCATTAGCCATATCTAACGTAGGATGTAGTATTTATCACATACACTTGATTAATTTTTGAAGCTAATAACATGGCAATCGAAAACAGGGATAATACGGTTTTGTTATTCAATGTAGGGTGAAAGAGAAAACAGAAAGAAGGGTTGGAAGAAGGGAGGGGGGGGGGGGGGGGGGGGGGAGGTGTTTTGGGGGAGGACCAGGGGTCCAACACTGGGAACCAGTAACATCCACTAATAAAAATTTCATTTCTAGATTTTCTCCTCCGTATAGTTCCAATGGGCATATACAATTCAAAACATAGCCTGATTAATTTTTTAGTTGAAATCCAAAACGGATACAACTTTAGAATAGATAAAAGAACTAAACTTGACAGAAAAAGCAAGGTATACAAAATATAAAGCCAAGAATCAACGAGACCTTTTGTGCATTTTCAGCAGCTCGAACAGTTTCCTTTTTCTTGTTTCTGAGTCTTTGTAAGTGAAACTCTTCATGAGCTGATCATCATAGAAATTGGCTTGTCCTTGGAATTCCTTTTCTTGTTTCGCAGTTGTGCTTTCTTCCTTACTATGATCTTCAGGCAAATCCCTTAACTTGGACTCTATTTCATGAAGACATTCCTCAACTACACATTGAAATACATCTTTTAGCCCAGACTTGAATGCCATCCTCTGCATAACTCTGTGGCAGGTGAATCGCTCCAATTCACAGTATCGGGGTCCATGAATCTTTTCATGAGTACCGCTGATATTTGCATCCTTCAGAAACTTCGAAACTATGTACTTAGGCGGGATCCTCACTATGCATAAACAATCAAGAACGGCTAAAGCATGACTACAAAGAATACCAGAGTGCTCATACTTTCTACAACTGCAATTAACTGTTCCATCATTTGTCTCAGCATAAACCTTGGTTTTGCCTCTGCCCCCATATCCATGAACTTCAAATTCAGTCACAATTCCTCTCCAATCAATTGTCTCATAATCAATATGAGTAATAAGATATTGAGACTTCTTGTATTCTTCTCGAAAGAGGTCATAAATCTCTGAGACATAGATATGTTTTGCATGCCTCAGTACAGGTGCACCGCTATGATCAGCATCTGTGCAAACATCATCTTCAAAGGCATTTGAGTGAACACTGCTTTTGCCAAGGTCACTTTGATATAGAAAAACATAAAAATGTCAATATAAGATGCCAGAAGGAAGAAAAGTAATTTTGATGTCTCAAAGTAAACAAAATTGCTAAATCCTTTTCAATAGCAGTAAAATGAAAACAAAAACCTCATTCAAAATAGCCATGCCCTTTATTGGATGATGACAATCCCTCATCCAAAAAATACTCATTTTCTTTTCTTTCGGCTGAAAAAAAAATGAACCTCCTAAATAACTAAGAGTCAAGTTATTGGTGATGGCTTGGATGTGTTAGTGCTCTAGCAACAAAATGAATTGAGTGGTTGGGAAAAAGTAGATTATGAAAACTATGATAAAATCCTAAAACAAATGAACTATCTTTACTAGAGAGAGGCTATATTACCCACTCAAGCAGTCATCTAAAGATGGCCGAGATTTTCTTCTCTTTTGAAAGAACAAATGATCCATGGAGCTTTCATTTCTACTTTTCATTCTCCACTTCATTAAGTAACAATCTGGGATCTTCTCAATTTGCAAGCACTGAAGAACAGCTAGAGCATGACTGCACAGAATTCCAGTAACTGCAAATTAGTTGCAGCAGCAGTTGACTACGCCATCAATAGCTATCGCATTGACTTTATGCTTGTGGCTGTAAAAGGGTCCTATCCTTTGAACCTTGTATGAAAATACTAGCCCTTTCGCGGAACCATTTTCACAAGTGATATCAAGTGACAGAGCTCTAGATTTTTTGTATTCGTGTTCAAATATATAAAAGCTACCTGAAGCATAAAACTTCCTGTGCATGAATCAGTAAGGGTTCATCATCCATGTCGTCTTCAGAACTTGATGCATTATCACTACAGGCAGGAGTATAGAAACAAATCACAACATAACCAAATCAGCAGAAGTCAATCTATCATCCATAAAACCAACTCGAATGTCTTCACCCACTAGACAATAAAACTACTAGCAGAAAGAGCATATGACTAACACTATGAAGTATACTAAATAGCATTCCTCTATGGATTTTGTTAAGCAGAAAAATCTACCTATTGCCATAGGCACTTCAACATAGTTGATTATATGTCCTTGTCACTTCCGACAGGATACTGAGCTTGAAGTCCATGGTGTTTGTGGTAAATATAGCACACGATGAATCACAAAGTGAATGCATTATGTAATTCCTTTCTATAACCATGACCATGTAGCTGCTACGGATGCAGGGTCTGGGAAGATTTGACCATGAAAAATTTAGCTGCTTCTACTTTTCCTTCATTTCTTTTTTCTCCCTTCTAGGGTAACTGTCGGTCTCAGCACCAGATATTAGAAAACAAGTTAAATGATGCATTCGGCCACTAGTCCAAGATGATACTATATTTTGCTAAGTTTTTACAATATAATAAAAAGGATTTAAACATTCTGTTTCTATCTATGTTAAGGGCCCGCAAATAGGATCTCGTCACAAGCCGATTCACGGGAAAATCTTCTTGATTTCCCATGTTCTTCCCTTTCTTTGAGGAACTTATTTTTTTAAGAAAAACTTCTAAATGGTGATTTGTAAGAAATCACCAACTCTCTTCGGTCCACTCTTGACTGAAATTATCGATGATTTTATTGAATACGATCCTTCCTTTAAATAGGCAAGGATTGCAACTACAAGAGGATAAGAATCCTTTTTTTTAAAAAAAAACCTACAACTATGATAATGCTCATCCCTATATAAGAAGTGATAATGTTCCTAAATGATAAGGATAAGGAGTGATAATGCTACTCTTAAATGATAACGATAAGACATGATAATAACAAATTAAAAAAAAAAACTGAAATGCTAAAAGATAAGGATGCATGATTGGTTCCCATTATGCTGCTATTTACGGTTGTAAAAAGCAGCCACAACATTACTCCCCTCTTGGACTAAGAGCTTGTCCTCAAGCTCGAACTCAAGATAGGACTTCTCAGACTAAGTGGGTTCATCTTCATCATCCTCCAGTTCATCCATCAAAAGACAGAAAAGTCTCTTGCACTTATGTCCCGGCGAGTAAAGCTCATCACAATTAAAACATTGTCCCTTTGCCCTTCGTTCGGACATCTCAACCTTGAACAAATGCCTTATAGGGGGTGCACTAACATTGTTTCCGACACTAGGTGCTGGTACGGAATTGCTTGTTGTTTGCGTTTTCTTTTCTTGGCTGGCTGCTGAAGATGAAATGGTTTCGAGTGATTTTTGGAGCTGCCCAGTGTTGTTTGAGATCGCCCTACACTGATACTTTCCACGATTGAGTTGTATTTTCCTTTCAAAAGCTCGAGCCAAATTCATAACAGTAACCAAATTAGGGAGATTTTGCATCTCCACATCCACTCTCAAGGTTTCTATTAATCCTTGCAGTGAACATGTCAACTTTGTTGGTCAGCCCGTACTGAAGTTGCTCTTGCAAGGAGGGTTTGAAATTGGCGTTGATATTCTTCCACAGTGCCACTTTGTTTAAGGTTGATCAACTCACCTAATGGATTGCTTAGTAGTGGGGGTCCGAACCTGAAGAGGACAGTAGGACTTGAATTGGGCCCAACTGATCCCAGGTTCCTCGTGTTTCCAACCTATAATACCAAAGTTGTGCCTCTTTTGTCATATGGAATGCGGCCAGTCCAACCTTGTCCTTTTTCACTGTACGTTGGTTGATGAAAAACTGTTCACATCTGTATATCCATCCCAACGGATCCCCAACTCCATTATAGGACGGAAATTCCAGCCTACTGAATTTGGGAATTATCGCAACTCCATGTGCCTCAAGCGGATGCTCACAAGATGATTCTGTATGGGCTAGCTAGTGGCTGCTACTTGTGGTTGCAACCCCTTCTAATCTCTTTTCCTTGCTGGAAAATTGTAACTCCATCAAACGCCTTAATTCTCTAATGTCGTCCTTGATCTCACGCACCTCCTTGTTGTTCTCAGCGAGCTTATGCTCTAAATCATGCACCCTGGATGTCAATTGCTCAAAATTGCCCATGACGCCTGGCTCTAATACCAAATTATTAAGGGCCCGCAAATAGGATCTCGTCACAGGCCGATTCACGGGAAAATCTTCTTGATTTCTCTTGTTCTTCCCTTTCTTTGAGGAATCTATTTTTTTTAAGAAAAACTCTAAATGGTGATTTGTAAGAGATCACCAACTCCCTCAATCCACTCTTGACTGAAATTATCGATGGTTTTATTGAATACGATCCTTCCTTTAAATAGGCAAGGATTGCAACTACAAGAGGATAAGAATCTTTTTTTTTTTAAAAAAAACCTACAACTATGATAATGCTCATCCCTATATAAGAAGTGATAATGTTCCTAAATGATAAGAATAAGGAGTGATAATGCTACTCTTAAATGATAATGATAATACATGATAATAACAAATTAAAAAAAAACTAAAATGCTAAAAGATAAGGATGTATGATTAGTTCCCATTATGCTGCTATTTACAGTTGTAAAAAGCAGCCACAACAATTTATTTGTTCCGCATCTTCCTTTTGCTAGTTAATTTCTTATTCTTAAATGATTAGTTTTAACTATACCACAGAAACTGAGTGAACAGGATTGTAACTGATCAAACAAGCACATCCATAAATGAGTTCCAGAATGTGAAAATGTGCCAGATAATGATGTAAATACCAGTTAGATTTCTCTGCCTACATTTCTGCAATGCAAGTTCAGAAAAGGAGAAAAAACAACTTACTCTTCCTCCTTATCTTCATCTTCATATTCTTCATCATCATCCTCTTCATCACTGCCCAGCTCATCATAGTCATCACCATCTTCTTCTTCCCCGCTGTCATAGCTTCCATCTTCATCACTAGCATCATCATCTTCATCTTCATCATCTTCATAATCATCTCCTCCATTATCATTCCCCTCCTCGTCAAATGTGTTACCGTTTTCACCATTGGCATCGCCATCACATTTATTGGGACCAAAGTCATCCTCACTTTTACCATCATCCACAATTTCACCATCGGATTTTTTTGACTTGTCAATCACCTCTAAAGCAAAATTCTCATCAAACCAGCAATTCTCCAAAATATTTGCATGAACATGTATAAGTCAAAAAAGTGATCTTGCAGCCATTATGGCATTCTCCTTAATCAGGGGTTCCATTATACAGCAGCAAATGCTTTCAAAAGGCAGAAGAGCAGAAGCAAAGTTTACATTGTCCATTCTCAACAGCTACACTCAACAAGATCAAACACAACGGGGTTAAGTCACTGATCAAATTGGAATCCACATAGTAACCAGAAGGCTTTTCATAATACTAAGAAATTGACAACTGCCTTAATGAACTCATAAAAAGGACCTTTCGTAAAAGCTTAATTCTCAAAATCTCCAAAAGCTTCTGAAATACAAGTTAAAGAAACCTGAACAATTCTCAACTACAATTGCTAGGGATGATGTACACCGTCACACAATCAAGTTATACACCATCTATAGAAGATAACCAAGTTAACAACTAAATCTAAATATTTTGTTGGGAATTATGTACACATTTAATCCGAAGCACCCATTTTGGTCTTGATTAAATATTGGCCACCACAGAATGTGATTATTGACATCCCTAACCATTAGCTGCATAAGTTTTCCATTTTTCACAAGCACCATTTAGTTTTTCCTCACAAGTTGTCTACTTTAATACTAGTGCCTGCTATATTACAGTAGAAACTTGTCTACGTGTAAGATTGTTATTTTAATTGATAGAACTATAATAAATCAGGACACTTTATGATTTTTCTTTTGATTCCACAAACATTTGATGGGTACAGCATATACATGAGAATCCAAGCATTTCGAAGGCAGACTAGACCAATCAAGGCAACTGAACTAAATATCACGTCTATAATATAAAAAACGTATCATAAAAGATACCCATCAGCTTGAAATCACAATTTTCTCAACAAAAAAAAAAAAAGAAAAACTTGAAATCACAATGAAGTGACTGTAAACAGTTAATCAAACCGAAAAACAAATAAATAAGAACTGAAAGAACAAAGAAAACTCATCAGCTGTGGAGTAAGTTAGAAGAAGATGGAAAGTGGGGCGCATGGAGATAAAGAAGTGGTTAGCTGATGATAACCGATAAGACCAAGACGTCTCCGCCTCTCTAGGTGGGAAAGAGGAGTTCCCGTGTTATCCCAAGTCCCAAGATTTAGGATTTCTGCGTCATCATGGGCTAATTTGGCTCCTACAAAAGCTCCAAAAAAGTAAAAACAGTAAATTCTAATACTACACGATTTTGGGCGTTATATTTTGTCAGGGTAGTGAACTCAGCTTCTTCATGGAGGAGGCCCATGGAATGCTCTGATTATTGCTTGAACAAAACAAAGAATATTTGGGTCGTACCATTTAAATACGAATAGGTGTTCCAAAGTTTTCAACTTCTAAATTTTGACATTGGATGACGAACTTCGTTATGGTTGGACCAGATTAATCTTGCTTACTTCACCAAGCCAGTCCATCATATCATTTTTTTTTTAAGAGCAACTCCATCACATCATTTTAATTCTGTGCATGGGGCTGTCTAATACTATGGGGTATTTTTTATAATTTAGTCGTTTTTTAATGTAACGATCATACTTTTTATAAGTGGGGGTATAATTGTTATTATGGTCACTAGGGCATTATTAGTAGTAAGATTTCAATTGACTTCCTAACACTTTCTCTCTCTACCTCTCTTTCTAAATCTAAAATTTTCTCTTCTAACCTCTTCATTTTCTCTCTAATTAAAGTAAGCCCTTGCATAATCTAGAGCAACCAAGTGAAGGAGATCAAGAGAATCTTAATTCCTCCACTCCTACCTAAGATAATTTCTCTAATCTTCATCTAATTCACGTAGGTTTGTCTAATGATGGTGACTGGTAGTTATTAATGCATGATTAAGGAAGATTTTAAGTTGTTTATGCTATAATGATGATAGATAGTTGATGTTTAGTTGTTAGCTTATGATTATTATGTGTTTTGGATGTTGTTGGTGGATTGTTTAGCCATTTTTTCGACATATTTGAGATTGGGGTTAATGCCCAAACTGTGTTTGATGAAATGGGTTAGTGAAAATCATATTTGGGCTGTTCCAGGTTGTGAGACCCGGGCTATTTGAGGCAAGCCGTGATCGCGACTGAAGCTCTTTCTCATGGCTAGCCTCTGGTTGCGAGTCGCGGGTCAAGTCGAGCTAGTTGCGGGCGCGGCTGACTGTTGAGGACCCGCAACTCACTTACTGTAGCCATTCGCGGGTCAGGTGTTGTGATCTGCAAGCGCGGATCACTCCACCCAGACCCCGCGAATCACACCTGTTTTGGACAGTTTTGCTTCGTTTTGCATTCTAAATTCAGGTCTAAACTTTAATTGTGATTTCTTGTTGAAGTTAGTGTATGATCAAGTGTTTAATGGCTTATTTTAGACGAGAATAACGACCAACCCTTCGTTGATTATTTGAGTTAATTTGGACCGAGATAAGTGGTGCTTATATCTTTTGCATTTTGAAAAATGATTTTTATAACTTGTATGTTTTGAAACTTTATTTGCTATACTAAATGGCTTGAGTGTGGTTGCTTTTGATTTTATAATGAATTGAATATACATTGTGACATATGTTTGTGTTAATTAATGATTTGTTTGGGCTCTTGAGTTCAATGATTTGTGACGGGACTAGTTTCTTATTTTGATGGAGGTAATATGCTATTTTGACCATGTTAACTGGTGACAGTTAGTTTTTAAACCGGACTGACCGAGAGTCAATTTTTGACCATGTTAACTAGATTGTAGTTAGCAACTGAATATTCAAAATCATTTATCGAATTACATCTTGAACTCATCTTGTTATTGTACTTATGATATGTGAATTGTAATGAATATGGTTTGACCACGTATTTTATGAACTATATGAATAATTGTTCCGTGTTTTGAAATGAAAAAATATATATGTATAACTCCCTCAAACCACAAAGTGATACTTGTATTACTTATTGGGCGACTTATCGCTCACCCTATATTTTTGAAATGCAGTAACAGATAAGTTCGTTGAGGAAGAGTGGGCTAGTACTTAGAGTTAGCTGGTGTGATATGGAATCTATGCTTATCAGTTGACTTACTTGTTTAGTTTATGTTTATGATGAGATTAGAGTTGTATTTGAGATATTGGTACTTGTAGTCACGTGGCTTTCTTTATGCAATATTATGTTATGTTTTTGAGATGTAAAAATCTATAAACAATATTGTGGTTTGTATATGAAGACTTGAGTTGTTTTATTTTGGATTGGTGGATATTTATGCTTTCTTATGACTAATTTACTCATGTGATGTTTCATGGCTATAGAATAATTGATGTGTGATTTAATTAGTCTTGTTCCTTAGTGTAGTCTATGGCATGGGGGGTGTCACGTCCTCTGGTGCGGGTGTGACAGGCTGAAACCATAAGTGAACCAAGTAACGCTAGACTTTTGTTAGATCAGACTTATTTCAAGATTATTTTAGCTTAGGAATATTTGCTAATTTGAGCCTTCACATTTTCACAAAATTTTTTTTTGAGTCATTCACATTCAAAAACAGCTAAGATAATCCCTTAGATATAAAAAGTGTGGTGTGATTGATTCCATTACTATTTTTAGCTCAATTTTTTTTGGCAAAATCAAGGGTTAAAATGAAAACACACACATTTTCTTTTCTTAAAGAAAAAAATGAAATTTGTCGATTTGATACTAAACAATCATTCGTGGGTGCTTGTCAATAGACTGGGGTTTTTAGGATTTTGAAATTAGGTTTTTGATTGAGTCAAAATGGGCAAATTTCACTTTTTTAATAGAGGGAAATGTATGTGTTTTTATTTTTACCCTTGACTATACTGAAAAATTGAGCAAAAATGAGTTATGGGACTAATTGATATACACTTTTTTATATTTGAGAGACTATTTTGATTGATTTTGAATGTGAGGGACTAAAAAAGTTTTTGTGTGAAAATGTAATGTATCAAATTAACAAATATCCCTTTAGCTTATGATCAAATTAAATTTGAAGTGATTCAATGGTTACTAAATTTTTAAGCACTAATTTAGTTCAGAAAATGTAAAACATAAATTGCATATAAACAAATCACGCACTTCAATTTAGATTGTTTCGTAAATCATAAGGACAGATTATGGTTCAACCTAAGCTAGGATAGTATTCTAGGGGTGGAGGAGCCCGGGTGAGGGGGGAGGAGCCCCCTTCCAGCTTGTAAAAGAATTTTTTTTGTAAGTAAAAATATTTGTATTGTTATATTTTGTTCTTTAAAAAGTTAACCAAAAAAAAAAAAAAATCAACCATGCCCTTCAAAATTATTTTCCTCGTAAGTTATGTAGATATAAGTTTAACAGTTAACTGCTTGTTACTCTAGACTCACCCTCCTTAAAAAAATTACTGGCTTCGCCATTGTAGTAATCAGTCCAAAATCAAACCGATTTTAAGCCCATTACAAAAGTCAAATTTGAATTGTAATAAGCATTAACGAATAATATTCAGCTTCCAATGAGTTTCATGTATGCCCCCAAGATGGAATGCTAGTGGACCTGCTTCCAAAAATCCGTCCTCCTTCCTCGTTACAAAACGTCAAATTTTGACACTTCTATGGTAGACACTTTTATTGTGTAAAAAATAAGTAGAATTTTGATAATTTATGTAAATTTGTTTATTTGTAGATTAAATTGATACCTCATATAAATTCATAATTTCTTATTCTTATTCAATCATAATTTTTTTTATAGTACAAAGTTAAGTCAGCCTAGCATATAACCAAATCCTGCTTTGACGTATATTCAGCTTTACAGATGAGGCTCAAGCATGCCCCAGAATAGAATGCCAGAACGCGCTTCCAAAAGAATACTAAAAGCGCGTCATCACGCGGGCGCTTTTTCTCCTATTTGTTCTCTTTGTTCTCTCAGAGTACAAAAACAGCAGTGCAGTGCTTGCAGGTGCATCTAATCATCAGGGCTCTCAGCAGACTGGGATAATAAGCCAAAAGACTCAAGCTTTCATCAATGGCCACTATTCGAATGATTGGCAAGTAACCCTTTTTTGAAATTTTTCTTAAATCAAGCACATCACCCGCCTTTTTAATTATGTTTAATGATTTTCTTTTGTGTGGTTTAATTTGAGCAGATATAGCAGTCAATTTTACCGGTATGTCAACAACTCTGGAATCATCCCTGAAATATTTTATTTTTTTACTTGTAATCTGATTAGTGAAAATATGACACCTATTTTAATTACAGATGGTATGTTCAAAGGAATATACAACGGCAAGAAATACCATGTACCCGATATTTCTGCAGTTCTGAGCAGGGCTTGGAGTGCTGGTGTTGATCGAATTATAGTAAATACATTTCTGAGAAGCTTTTATTTACCCTTTTTTACCCTTTAATTAGATGAAAAGATGAACTTTTTTCCAGTACAGATATGTTTTGTTTGCTTGTAGTTCAATTGCATCTCTTTGTCAACTGTTTGCAATATTGAGAAACTCTTCATAAGTGAAGGGAAGAAATTTGGAGTACCTTAGTAGAGATGTTATCACTAGTCCTAATAATAGATAAGTTACTATAGGTAGTTTAATTGTTCAGATTCAGAGAATGGGGATTTATTGGTTAGCTCTGAAAAGGAGGAAAGATTTTTGGGTCGTTTGAAGTTCTATTTTTGGAAGAGTTTAATCTATTTCTGGTTTTGTGATGTCATGGAGGATGGTGAACTCGTAGAATTTGCCGATTCCTCAGTCATACTATTTTACTGGAGCAACTGTACAGTGACGGTTGTGCATTTTTGGTGAAGACCTGTTATTTGCTTTCAGGTAGAGGGGTGGATTCTGCTGAATTATTCTTAAATTTTATTTAAATTTGTTGGCATAGGTCACAGGTGGCTCACTTGAGGAATCAAAAGAAGCTCTTGCTATTGCAGAAACTGATGGTCTGTTAGATACACTATCTTTTTCTACAATTTGGACAGTTAATATCTGTTGTTTCCTGTTCTTCTTTCTCTGCTACTTGCCTCTCATTTGGTGTCCTATGTTTTCTTATATTAACAAGCCATATCTTCTTGCAGCAAGACTTTTTTGTACAGTTGGTGTGCACCCAACAAGATGCAAAGTGAGTCTTTCTGCAAATACTGTTTTAGACGCTGTACTTAAGTTTTTGAATGCGTGAGAATGAGGATTCATGGATATGTTTGTGATTGTTGTACGCTAATAATTGATTCAGGAGTTTGATGAGAGTGGGGATCCTGAAAAGCATTTTCAGTCTCTTCTCTTATTGGCTAAAGAAGGGGTTGAGAAAGGAAAGGTATACTCAAATGCTTTATTTAGGAGTAGACAGAGAAGATTAATGCAAATTTTTGTAACTTTCCAGATATATCTTTGTTGGAGTTTTGTTAATGTGCCGAACTAATTTGTATAAGGTGGTGGCAATTGGTGAATGTGGACTGGACTATGACAGACTTCATTTTTGCCCATCTGAGATTCAACAAAAGTGTGTGCTTTCCTCAAAAATTATGTTTTTCTTCCTGACCCCTTTATTTTTGTAGAGAGTCTGGGTGGGAGGCTCTTTAGAAAATGTTGCTTCTTTTCAATTTCTACAGTTTACGTGTATAATGATGTACTGAATATATGGTTCCAGCTGTCTGTCTTTTGTTCTGTTGAAAACAGATACTTTGAAAAGCAGTTTGAAGTAGCTCATGCTGTGAGGCTTCCAATGTTTCTACACATGCGTGCGGCTGCTGAGGATTTCTGTACCATTCTGGACAGAAATAAGCAGAGGTGAAATTGCTTGATCCACTGAAATTAGATCCGAAAGCATTACTGTCTGATTAGTTTTCCTTCTTATATTTATTGTTTATTGCGACAAACAACTACCAAGAATAGTCTGTATGTACTCATTACTTCACCATCATGATGAGTCATGGTAAAAAAACAAGATGAATATTGGGTTGGATCTCATGAAAATTTTTCTTTTATTATGAAATGTTGAAATTAATATGAGGCTGTTATAAAACCAGTTGCCTTCTGAAAACACAAGGCATTGATGATAACTAGTTTAGAGCTTAAGGCACCTTGCTTCTTAACACGGGAAATTATTTCATAATTTTTCTTCTAGCTAACCAGTTTGTAAGTATAATCTCAACCATAAGTCTTATGGTTTGCATGCTATCGTGTTCTTCCACAGCCAATTTGGCTTGTGGCCTATACACTGTACTCAATCACATCTCTGTTTGGGTCCAATAGGTTCTGTGGTGGGGTTGCTCACTCCTTTACTGGCAGCGCAGAAGAGCGTGATAAACTTCTTTCTTTCAGTAATCTTTTTATAGGTAAAAGCTATTCTTTGAATTCTTCCTACATTCTTTAAGCTGTTTCACTTTCTACTTTAAATTTGGGAGTTAGTGATGTTAGATCAATCTTTACTATTTTCCTTTGTTGCCTTTCCTTTTTTTCTCTTTTATTTCTTGAAGGTGTGAACGGTTGCCTTTCCTTTTTTCTCTTTTATTTCTTGAAGGTGTGAACGGTTGCTCGCTTAAGACAGTTGAGAACCTTGATGTTGTTAGGGGCATACCGGCAGAGAGAATGATGATTGAGACAGATTCTCCATATTGTGAAATCAAGAATACTCATGCAGGGGTTAGTTTTGTGAAAACTTCATGGTCGTCAAAGAAGAAAGAGAAACATGATCCAGAGTGCACTGTCAAAGGTCGTAATGAACCTTGTCAAGTACGGTATGTGGCAATGGATGTGAATTTCTACATCTGATGTAACTGTTAGAATTTTTAATGTTTGACTGTTTATGGTCCTCTTTTAAGATCTTTTATCTTCTTGGTAATTGGTCTGAGAAAATGATGAGTCACGTAGCTGTTATTTGAGCTATGTGTAAGTTTGAAAATTGCTTTGGAGCTAGGAGGTATTTGCAGCTAGGATAGTAAAGAAAAAGAAAATGTCAAGGGTTCTATGTGTTTGTGTCATATGTTATATTAGGTTTCTTACTACTTGCTTCTGCATGTTTACTAAATCCATAATTTGAAAATGGCTGCTGTTATGACATGTTTTATGATTTTCGATTCATCCGCATGCTTTCTTGGTTCATTTAAAAGGTTGTGCTAGCCAACCAATGAGTAGTTTTGTGCAAATCAACTTTCGCTTCTCTTTCATTTTTTTTTTTGTTTGTTTTTTCATCTGACTGCAGTATCATGAAAAAATTTGTAGGCAAGTACTTGAGGTGGTCGTTGGCTGCAAAGGTATTGCTGACATAGATCAATTGAGCAAGACATTGTACCATAACACTTGCAGGTAACTTCAATAACATATCTCATGTTTGTCTCAAACCTATGGACGGAAAATGCCTTCTACTGGATTTTCACTCTCTTTGGATATAATCACTTTGCTGTTTATAAAATATAAAAAGCAGTAGTAAAAGGTGTTAATTAAACCATTTGACAAGACAGTATGCTGCCTCCATAGTCTGCAAAACGTGGTTTGTTTGATATCTGAAGCTTGAGCTATTGAGTGTTGATCAGGGTTTTCTTCCCTCAAGACGTTGACTCTGCAGCAGACGGACTTCTTGCTGGTCATGATGCTGTCTAGAAGAGTGTAGCATGTTTAACTTCGCGAACCTACTGGGGAGGTTTATTTTTTATGCTCATTGTTTTTTTTCTTTTTCTGTTCTTTCTCTTTGCAAAAGCTGCAGCTGCGATTTTATGGGAAAGCCAAAACAACTGCCACCTGGATTGACAGAAAATTGGAAGTTGGAAATGACCAACACACTTGAAACAGGAGCAGAATCTGTTTCAACTATAGCTATGTATTTCTATATTTTTTTGGTTTACATTTTATTTTGTGGTTTATTGCTGATATGCAACAATTGGAAAACACCTACCAGTCTGACAAATATGAAGACGTGAATTTTGAGTTTTTCTCCCCTTGCTCTCCTTCCTTCAATACTATGCCAGTGCTCCTTCATCTAGAGGTTTTCCCCTTTTACATTCATACCAGAGGTGAAAAATGTGTTTGTAAGCTGTGAAAAGGTCGACTGTGATGGCCAGCGTGTCTCGGCAGTATGCGACAGGGGATTTCTTGTTTCGTTACCTACGTGTTGATCCATTGGCAGTATATAATGCCGAATTTTCTGTATCTTTCATCTTCTGCAGCCATATGATCAGTGTCATAAAAGGAACTAATCAATTAGTATTAGCTGTATTCTTGTCCAGTTATTTTGCATCCACTAGTTTTTGCATGTCTTCGCGTCACAGAATTATGAGGATAGCCACCGTAGTTAATGGTGTCTATAGAGATTTTACAGGAAAGAATGACCTCATGAAATGACCTATTAATCGCATAAACGAGTATTAAATATATTTGAAAATTACAACGTTAATCTTCATTTAACAAAAATGCCTTTCATTAGGCATCCTTGGCTTCATCTGTACCAAAGGTGAATAGATGGGACTACAAAACATTAGCTGGGAACAAAATTGAACTCAATCTCTGAGTCATCACAGCATAGTCCCAAACATAAAGGGCGAGAGTGTATTATTTAACTTGCCTCCTCAACTCCGCTTAATCCCTGACAAGAAGATGGCAATACCCATTCATGTTTCCCTCTTAGTAGCTACTAACAGAAAACATTAGCCTGTTTTAACCATCTGAATCAGAATTTATTTCACTCGCTGCTGGAGAAGATACAAAAGATCTTTGCTGTGCCAAATTCAACCGTAAAGGCCGGCCTTCCACCTCCTAAACAAATTAACAAAAAAAAAAAAAAAAAAAGAATGAATTAGCAAGGATGTGACAAACATGAAACCATTAATCTCAATCTAAAGTTGATCTACCACTCCATTCATGGCATCAAGAGCCAAATCCACTTCTTCAGCAGAGGCAAAACTAATGAATCCAAAACCTCGGGATCTTCCAGTATCCCTATCATAGACTACTTTGGCACTCAAGAATCCTAGCTGGTCTTGGAAAGCTTCTCTGAGACCTTGAGAGGTTAGGCCCCAGCTCAGGTTTCCCGCATAGATCTTATGGGGGCTATCTACAAATCCTTGGTTGCTGCTTCTGATCTTTGACTCCATGACTTCTCGTTCACCTCCTCGTGGCACCTCAGGAAAGTTCACCTTCACTGTTCGGCCCCCAACTTGCTGTTCATAATGATTACAGTAAGTAAAAATGAAGAGAAGAATTATATCTACTTCCAAAGCCACAAGATTTAGTTATAAATTGACTAATTAATTCAGTTCAGTCAGAGCGGTGAAAATATGTCAACATTCAATGGCAGCTATGAACACTTATTTCTTGGAGGACTAGTGGAAGAATGGAAAACAAGGGAAATGAAGGCATTATAAGATACCTCCTCAATCTGTCTCAGATGATGATTATCTGATCAAATTGATGAAGTATCCATTGAATGGGTGACTCTATATTAAGCCAGAAACTCTTGTGCAGCAGCAAGATCATGCTTGGACTGCTTGATATGGAACTGACTCAAGAGATTGCTGATGAACCATAACATATCTGGTTGATGGAAGGCTAACAAGCTGGTTATATGGGTGCATATAAGGGAATCCTGAGACAGGTCAAAGGGGAAGACTTCCTACAGGGGAGGAAGGAATGGGCAGGGCAAACCAACCAGCAAAAAATTCAGTTGATGTTCAGAAATGTAGTGTTTACTAATAAAGAAGTGAGGATTCAGGGTTCGGAACAATCACTTAACCACCAGTAATTTCAGTTATATGGGACAGCTGTTAAACTAGGCAAGCGCATTTCTCACCATATTGGCGTTTAAGGAGAAGAAGGTACCTTATAAAATCCTCACGAAGTAAGAGTTATTCGCGGTTTTCAGTTAATATATTAAAATTTAAAATTAAAATTTAAACTTTCAGAAGTCAATGATTACCACAGAAGTTATCCTAACATCAACCTAGCTAGAGACCAAATCCTTAAACAATAGCAGTAGCATGCTATCCATTTGCACAGGTGAACAAGATGTTTTCTATCTGCCTTCAGAGGAAACTTAATGTTGACCAATCAACTACTTTAGATTCGACATTATCCATTAAATCAGATACTAATAAGTAAAAATTGAACAAGATTTCAGAAGAAAAACGGTCAACAGGAGAAAGGACAGAACAGAACTAGTAAATCAATTCCTATCCTATGTGAAGAAAATAAGGCCACTTACAGATCCATCAAACAGCCGAATAGCCTCCTTTGCTTCTTCATAACTCCCCATTGTAACAAATGCAAATCCACGACTTCTATCCGTCACTCTATCATAAACAATCTGAAACACCAGAAACATCCCAAAAAAGAAAGAAATAATCAGCATCACTAGTTCAAATCTCCGTTCAATAAAGATACGAATTTCGAAAAAGCCCACTGAAATGCCAGGACACAACAAACGGAATTCAGGGCAAATACAAGTAATCCAAAAAAGTAATCTTTATAAACTATGAAATCAAGAAAAGCAGAGAGCAGACCTCAACAGAAACAACACGGCCCGCTTCAGCAAAGACATCAGACAATTGGGAAGAGGTCATCGAGTAAGGCAAGTTTCCCACGTATAATCTGCGACTTTCAGTTGACTGAGACACAGCAACAGCAGCCCCCTCATTTTCTTCTTCGCCCTCCCCTTCTTCTTGTGATGATGCTGTTTCTTCCTCAAGTATTTGTTCGGTTTGAATGGCTTCAAAACCATCAAAAGCAGCTGAAGCACAAATTAGCAATGAACGAGAAACCTGAGAGAAAGCAGAAGAATTTAGAAGGTGAAAATGGCGGTTAAACTTGCAAAAAGTTACGGGTTTTGTGGCCTTGAATGGGAAGTGAATGCTGGTGGAAGAAAGGTGTTCAAGTGAAGAAGATGACTGTGTCAATGAAGAAGTAGAAGAATTGGTAATGGAAGTGGCTGTTGGAACCGCCACTGATAAGGAAGAAGCTGACATTTCTATGAAAATTGGTGTTCCTCGAACCAATCAAATCAACGGAGAAATGTTGGGGTTTTAGGCTTCTGGAGCAAGGGAAACGGATAAGATGTGGATAGGGGCTTACCCCGGAAATAAGCCTATTAGGAGTGGCGATGGAATTGAAATCAAATATTTACTTTCATACATTCGTGTGTAAAGTTTTTTTTACGATTAAGAGGTAAAACCATGTTCCTCTATTTAATAAGTTTGCAAGTGATTGCCTCCTTCCCCCAATCCCTTAACCCGTTGGGTTATTTAAAAAAAAAAAAAAAAACAAAGTTTGTAAGTATTCTATTAGGGTGTAAAAAAAAAACGAAAAAAATAAATTGGCAAGTCTCCTATTTTCTTTTACATTTTGATCAGATTAGAACCATACGACCCTAAATTTCTCAAAAAAAAAAAAAAAAAAAAGTCTAATCTTCAAAAGGCATGAACTCCCAATCTCCAGAATCAGGATCAAGAGCATATAAAAGTCCATCCTGTTTAATCATCCAAATGCAATCCCCCTGACATCGATTACTGTCCCGTCTTTGAGAATAAGCATCAAAATGGTGCATAGATGAATCAATCCACGTCACGTCGCAAAAGAACAGCGTAGTTTCCCATAGATTAACGCGGAAGGTCCATTCAGTTGCATGGCCATCTGGAAGTGAAAGATAACCAAGATCATCATCTCTTGACTGACAACGAATGTTCATTGTCCTCCCATTTCCTAGTCCATTTATCACAACCACATGAACTTTTTCTAGGGAACTTGGAGATGGAATCATGACTTGAACAAGAACCATCATGAAAAATTTCATCCCGGCGCCACTCCTCATTTTTTGCTTATGTTCCTTCCCGGGTGTTGCTGCTGCTGCATGTTTTTGGAACGAGAATGAGGAGAAATCATCATATTTATATAAGGTGAGATGAGAGATTAGGAAGGCTCAATGCCAGCCTCATGCAAAGAGAGAAACTCAAGTTTAGCTACTTCTCTTCTACTCCAGACGTGAATTTGTGTGCTAGCTTCTGATTCCATTCTTGCTGTTAATACTGCCGGAAAATTTTTTCTTCCAGCAGGGTTTGTCTATCTTCTTGAAGCAAAATATTTGATCATCTACCTCTCTTTTTGTCCTCCTTAATTGGAGGAATTGAAAACTACCACAAAAGTAACTTACTGGAAGTCCTAAAGATCGATATCAAGAACAACTACGTAGCCACCAGTCTACTACCTTAATTTCTTGTTAATTGATCCTAATGGCAAAGGATGCTGATTGCCAACCATGTTTCTAGAGAAGATTTAGTGATTATGATAAAATCTGGAAATAGATAATGAGAGAGATTCTCAAACCATTTAACTAGAAGTGCCCTTCAATGGGGAATTGGCACTTGGCTGCTAAAAAATATTTGTTCATAACAGCAAATGCTAATGTATAGCTAATTATAAGTCTGAAGCCCATGATTCACTGGATTATAGAAGTTCATAGCACTTAAAGAATGTAACCAACAAAAGAAATTTAAACAAAGAACGAAATCCAGGTCCTTAGTTCTTATTTAAGCAGTAGGGGAAATAAACCCTTGCACATTAAAAGAGTTCAGGATTCTTCAGAGAATCAAAACTTTCAAGTTCAACCACAAAATTCAAATGGCAGTAGTGTTCTTCAAAGTTCAAAAACCAAGCATTCTCATCTTATTTAAGCACTGGGAACAGGACCACATATTACATAAAGTTCAGTATTTTAGAGCGCACTACGACCCTGGTGTCTCTTATGATCATTCCAGTTGCTGGATAACATGGAATAAAACAGAGACGGGCCTAATGCAGATAAGCCAAGAATGATTTGCCTATGGAGGCAACCAAATGGTGGTAGCACCGGAGTTTCCATTTGGTTGCACAAGGATGGGATTTGAGTCCAGGAACTGGACCCAAATCCTATTTCTTCCCTGCCTTCAAACTTTGAGGTTGCAGCAGCTATCTGTGGCTGCAACCCATTTACTGGGCAGGACAATGCCATGACCAGCATTCATCATATTTGGCAGAGACTGAAATGATGGGGAAAGATTTTTAAATGGAAACGGATGATCTCCCCTGGAGTTAATGCTAGTCACCTCTGAACCCAAATTATTTGACCTGCAGTCATTAGATTCTCTCGGTGAACGTGAATTTCTACTATCAGACTGCAGGAGATCAGAGTTTTGAGATCCTGTCAGCTGAGAAAGTTGTCCTGCAATCCTTTTGTCATCGGTTGAACCCTTATTGCCAGTCTTTTCCTTTGTGTTGAGGAAGCGGCCCCCACAACCTCTTGGTCGGCGCACTGCATGGAGATGGCGTGACAGGTGCAAATATGGCTGCAAGAGGCAGAATCCAAATTAATCAACTTTGCAAGAGTATTTGGAGAAAGATATGTACTTAAGTCATGACTGAAGATATTTGGGGAAAACATTTTCAAAGAATATAAGCATTTATGTTGGAGCAAGTCTAATGGCTATCATCTTGACAACCAAATGAAGGCATGCATTTAAGGTAAACACAAAACTATAACGATGTAAGTAAATGTACAAAGACACATGCTTGTCTTGATTGGGAATATGTCAACAGAAACATTCAGATGTACCTTACGGTTTTTCAACACTTTATTCTCCAGTTCCGCCTTTGCACGGCACTGTCTGCGTCTCAATATTCCATTATACTGCTTAACATTGACAAATATTGGTGCTTCATCAGTAGTTGAATTCAGTGGCAGCATGATCCGGCCCTGAAATGATTGAGAGATGCAAATTTAGCACCCTACAATATATCCAGTTGCATAAATCACTTGCAAGGGAACAAAAACATGCTAAATATTTATGACATGAAAACAAGAGTGAATAGGTGCTGAGAAAGAGCTGTAATAAACAGACGAGCATCCAGAAAGTTCACAGACAAATAAACAATGTAGTAGAACTAGAACCACTGTTTTCTCCATCAGCATTTCTACTCTGTGCAGCCCTTTTTTGCAAAGAGTTACCCTTCTGCAGACTTCCTCAACTGTTTTACCTAAGCATTTTCCAAAGTAATTTTCTGTATACAAACTTTCCACAGTCCACAGAATGACGATTTGTGGCAAATTACTAATTTCTATCAGTTAAACATGACCATTCCTTTTAATGGCATACAAAATCACCACTATTCAGTTGCAGACTCAGACTTTTTGTTATTGCTACTAAGATTGGTAAAACTTGAACTCTAGAAAATCAGAGAAGGTTTGAAAGTGATACAAAATGCCTTCGATAGTTGCTGTTTACTTTAGCTGCATTTTAGAATTGAAAGAAAAAAGCATTATAATAATAAACCTGAAGTGAAGAGAAACATTTTAATTTATATAACTGGAAATATATACAGTAGTTCTAGGTAGCTAGTAGCCAGTAACTAAAAGGAATACATACAGTCAATTGAGGCCCATAATTTGAGAATACTCCATAACACTGCTCTCCGTAAGGATGTTTTGCATAAATCTGAGCCACCATGAAGAAAATTAAATGAAAAGCATCAAAACAGGCAGAGAATATTGATATTCACCAACAATATAATTATACTAAAACAGAAATCACATTTACCACTGGCTGGCTCAATCCAAGCTCAAAATGCCCTTGATATTTTATAGCAGCTGCTTGCATAGTGCTGGTATTTTCGAGCTGAAATTTTTGCCCATTTGGAGGAGCTTTGCATTCACCTGGAAGGGGAAATTATGATTAGTTAACAAATAACTTGTGATGACAAATTGAACCAGCTGTATTCTTTGTAGCCTGAAGAGAAGAGTGAGTTATAGTGCAGCAGAAGATTCCTCTCCCCTCAAGAGGAACAATGATAGAAGTTCTTCAATTGTTGCTCTAGTAAAATACATGTAACAGTAATATAGAATTAAAGAAAAAGCAAGAGTCAGCGACAATATAGCTGGTGTGACAAACCACTCCATATTTCCTATGAAAATTTAACTAAGACAGAGTATCATTAAATTGATGAAAAACAATCGTAACCACAAACTGCCAATGCATACAAATACTGAAATTTTATCCAGATGACATGATCAGGGCACTCTTGCGCTACCAATGCAGACATGTGAGCTTTTCCAAACTACTGGCCTCCAGATTTTTTAGTTTCTAACGTCTTGTAACCACTAGCTACTCAATCTTTAATAATGCAGCAGATAAAGAAAATTTTCAACGTCAAAATTTTTGTAAGAGAAAATTGTAGAAGTTGACTGCATTTCATTAAAACTAACAGAAATTAGGAAATAAATACTTTTGGAAGATTTAAGTAAGATACATGAAGCATTCACATTTTTGCCGCTCAAAACTTTGAACAGTATTTAACAAGCACTAAAGTCGGTAACTCATTTTGGAGGATGGAACCTTCTAATCCTTAATGAGTTCTGGACAAAAAAATGGAGCTATCCAAGTCACAGCTAATGCACATGGACTTGATATAAGCTCATGTTATCTTGGTATCCTGTACCGTATTGAACTAATCATACACCTACATGTCCAATGAGGCCTTTTTTCTTCCTTTCAATACCTTTGTTACGATTTGTTTAATGCAGTCCACTCTTCTTGTTAAAGCAACTAATGATTCATTAGAACAGCAATGTCAACATTGTCCTATGCAAGAACTCATTGTTATCTTGGTTTCAAACCTCCATCTCACTCAGCTAGTATTACAACATTAAACTGTTAATGAATCTAACTTGTAATGGCTTGAAAATATCCACTGTTCAGAACATTTCTAATTCTACCTTGAAACTTATTGCCACTAACTACCATAGAACCTTCTACAGATTAGTGATTGCCTCAACATGACCGCATATTACTTCTACGAGACTGTTGGTAAAAATTCATATGAACTTCTAATCTCATTCAAATTATCATACTAGCCAATAAGTCATGGTAACTGCAGTGTGAAGTCTGGTATGAGTTGCTAAATATTTAATAACAAGTTCACAAGCAATATCAACTGTCAAAGTGTAATAATAGCACTACACATATCATTCTCTATAAGATGATTGCTTACTGTTTAAGATTCAATGCAGAAATCATTGTAGGATTCTCTTCCTTGTGCTTCTAAATAACTATGATGTGCATTCTGTCGACATCTGTTTCCAGTGTTGCTGTGGGTGGGGGGTTAGGAACAGGGAGCTACTAGTCGAGATTGGCATATTTGACAAAAAACTGTCACCAGCTTACACAGGATGCATTTTGCCAACCACATGCAATAAAACTTGAAAATACAGAATCTTTTTGTTTAGGGGTCTAATTACTAATGAAATTACTGCAATTTTGACCAAGGAATACAGACTACTTTCTACTATGCTAGCAAGCAAAGGCCAAGTTGGCTTATTTAGATACTGGAGTAGTGATGTGTATGTCACAGAAATCAATTGGATAAATCTCAAGTATATCACAGTTGATCGGATGGGACTTGGTGGAGCATGTTCTTGGACAAGGAACTGAAAATCAGACAAATTCCGGGTATTGACACCTAATAGTCAACAACATTAATTTGATATCTCAATTATGTGTTCCACATATGACTAAGCAGGTTTATTGCATTGTTATTTTGAATAAGGGCACCATGATACCCGTAACGGAAATGGCCAAACCCTTAGTACTTACTTTTAAAGCAAAAATATAATATTTTATGTGTTAAGAGACTTTAAATCAATTTCCCATTGATTGCAGTTCACTGCTGCACTTTGCAAGAAATTAAACTCAACCAAACTGACTGATCTCTATTAATGTAAACATATAGAACTAAAGCCCTTATATTCCCCGTCTTTAATTTACTCCACTTTTCTTTTGGGCCTGGGGAAAACTCATAATATCAAAAGAAGAAAAAGTTAAAAGCTGCTTATGAAGCATCTTTAAGCCTACTAATTCGCGCAAGAAAACAAAGCTTTGTAGACTGGTGAATCATAACGAATGACATTTCAAAAAAAAAAAGAAAAAAGGAATGACATGTTATAATGACTACGGAGAACACAAAGAGGTAAATCATGAGTGTTGTGTGATTGTCTATATCCACCAACTCTTAAGAAAATATATACTATTTGTAACTTCTAGTTGTATTTAACATATTTTTCTTCTCGTATACATGCACACCAAAAAGAAGAATTCTTTGCCTTTTTCTTGTACTCTTAACAGTCTCGAGTACTATCAGACAGCCACAAAGGACATGAACAAGAATAGTTAGCTTATTAGAGAACCCAAAATACTACGAAAAACAGTAAAAATAACAGGTTGAAACAAAACTGATTACCAGGAAAAATGGTGAATTGATTAGTGTTTCCCTTTCGAATTTCTTGTTCTATGTTACGCTCTGGTTCCTTAGAGGTGGTGAGCTGGCTACCAGTATTAGTTGGATTGCCTGCAGCAGAAGATGCAGACTTTAGCCGGCCAAAATGGTCATCATTATTGTAACCCCCTGGTTGAGATCCAAGACCAGTAATCCACCAAGGCACAGCTGAGAATGCGGATGTCTTGTTGGTTTCTTTGGCATATACATAACCGTGCATGGCCATCTGTATATGGGCTTCAAATTAAGGGTATTGATTACTTCTTTCCGATACAGATTGCTCGAGCTCAAGCTAGTACCTGAAAATCCAATACTATATTATTCTCAAGTCTTACTAAGATTAATTTTGTTAAGAAAATAAGCCACAGTTCTTAATACTGTTATTCAAATCCATATATTTTAGCAGTATTACTAGTTGAAAAAATCGTCAAGGAGAAGGCAGATATAAATCAAAAACAAAAATGCAGGAAAATTTAAAGAAACAATGAGGGAAAAAAAAAGAGAAGGAAAGGTTCTAAAAGATGGAATCAAACTACAGTAAAATACTGTTCTCTGCGGCTAAAGTCTAAACCAAAAGGAGATGACCAAACCTATCTTTCCATTGAGAATATGGCTATTAACGTGACAAAAAAGACAAAGAATTATAGCAGAAAAGAAATTATAAGAACATGGTGCTGCTTCAATCACCAGAAAGAATTGAATAAAATTTGAGAGGTGGTCAGATAAGAATCAAGAATCCTTTGTTGTTAACGTAGCAATCTTGAAAAATATATAAAAAAAAAAGGATCGTAGAGAACAATAAAACCCAGTTTATACCGCTACCAAGTACAAAAAATCCCAAGAAAGATAAAGGTCAAGAACTGAATATTTTTGAAGGAGGCAAACAAAACAAGAGAAGAGAAAAGAAGAGAGCACGGAAAAATTTTGAAACAGACCAAGTAGAAGAAGAAGAAGAAGAAGCAGCAGTTGCAAATCTTGATTTCAGTTGCAGAGACCACCCCATTTGGTAGGAGCCATGTCGGTACAATTGAAGCACTCTAGACTTGGAGAGACGATCATGAAAGAAGGAGAGACGGCCGAGGGAAGCGTACGAGTGTGAAAAGGGGATTACGAAGCAATAACCAATGAAATATGGCTTTTCATGCGGTCTTTGTTTTATGCGAAAATTAATAGTATACTGTACTAATACCTGTACTACTTTATTATTGTAGTAGGATTAATGATAGTAGTATTTTCATTTCTCAACCTGCACCTCCATATAGGACTAGTTTATTTGCCCAGTTTGGAGCACTCACCATAAAATAATTGATAGTCCCCCCACCATTTAAAGGGGAAGAAGAACAAAGAAAAGATGGTTTCCTTCAATTTCTTGAGCATGTATTTAGGTATGCTCTCCATATTTGGAGATCGTATAGCCTACATAGGTATACAGATAATAGTTGACCATGTAATCAAGATTAAGTCATATATCTAACACATTAGGTCACAACTAAGAAATGAAATTACGAGATAATGAGTTGATCAAGTTCAACGTGCGCAGTACATCTATGAATGGCATTCATACATTAGGTTTAAGAATTGTATTTTTGTGTGTGGACAACTACCCTGTCCTAATAAAACAAAGCTATTTTTTTTTTTTACTTAAAAAAATCTAAGTTTCGTAAAGATTAAGTTCAATATTTTTATTTCGAGTTTAAATGAGATGAAATAAAAAAATGAAAGGGGTCTACTTAATACTAATATCTCAAGAATATTAAAGAAAAAGAATGTGTAATTTATCACACGAACAAGTTAGAAGAGGATGGGTGAAATGAATTGTGGTCCAGAAGTAATCTTGTCAATCGTGCTACTAATATACTTGGAAATAGTAGAATTACTGTTATCTCTGTTCATCTACTTCTTCAATTTACCAACTCAAGTGGGTCGCCAACACATTGGCCAATGGATCTACGACGCATTCATTGTGTATCTTGAGCCATTTTGGTAGTTCCTTCTAGGCTCGATTCTGGAACTGCAACCTAATTGAGACGTTACAGAACTAAATAAAATGGTCGGTTGGTCCCCATATTCTTTCATTTTAGATACTTCCAAGGAGCAGTTTACTATTGCCCTTGTGAGCAGAATCTTGTTCATTTAGGATCTCCAATTGATGTCTTAAGTGAAGACCAAGACATGGGATATTTTATTAACTCACAATTTATTTTTCAAAGATCCAAATGTGTTTCACCCTTCACCAAGCTTGGAATTAAGCTTCTTGACTTTCCAGTTGATATTGGACCCCTTTTTACACAAGCCTAATGAATATGTACATTTGATTTGAAGGTGACGAGACTAAAGTTTTCTTTGAGAAACTAATAATTTTTTATAACTTATTATTTAAAAAATTACTATTTTTTGCAGCGTCAGTGTAACACATTCCTCTACTGAAATGTTCAATATTAGAAATTTGTAAAGACAAACTTTAACCAATTTAGACCAACAACAAAAACAAATCTTTCATTCAGAGAGGTGCGTATCTTCTGATTCATATGCCTAATCCTGTTTGGCTCAAGAATTTGGACGTTCTTGGATTATAGCTGGAAGCACTCATTAGTAAAAGGACTAAATCCATTATTGAGCCTAAAAAGTAGTTCAAAAGTTTATGGGACTCTATCAATCACAACGTAGATGGGTTCGTTTCGAGGATTTCCTAGCAAGCATGGAGCCAGCAATTTACATTTGTCATTCTATATATGGCAAGGTGGACGATCACGTTACATGTGTTATATACTGTGGCAAAAAATCCTAACTTTTGACTCTATCTTTTCTAGGTCAATAATTATCTTAAGCTCTTGCTTTTGTTATTACTAACTAAGCTATAATCCCATGGACTGATCTCCAGCCAAAGAGGCAAAGACTGCCAATATTCCATTTCAATACAAGGGTCACGCGGTTTTGGTATCAAGTTTGTTTCTTGAAAACTAACCAATACATCATCATCAACTGTTTTTAATTTGCAGTTGAAAAGTACTATTACGATCGTGTATCAAGGAAGGCATGCATAATTATTGGTATGACAACAATCATTTTTAGTTTCACTATTAGAGAGGTTGGTTGTTTCCCTACTGTTTCGGGGATAAAAAAAAAAAATAGTCATTGTCGCGGTCGGTTTTAAGGATGCTAATGCTTCAACCACCAACGTGAATGTTAGTATTGTGTAACAACAATCACAGATTTTACCTGATTGCTTCAGAGTCGGCTCAGAGTTTTCATCCAATTAATATCACCAACCCAGAATGAGTAAAACAAAATAAAATTGCCGAACTAGTAGTACTCTCTGCGGTGGCATATGAACCGACTGCGTCCAGACAAAGCTGGGGGCATGCATGCAGGGACGGTTTTCATGGAAACCTTTGCGATTGTTCGTGTCAAAGATTTGGCAGTACTAGGGTCCTAGTTTGATACAACTCAAGTTTATTGTTGCATCTTTTTTATGCATATACGTTTAACGTCCGCGAGTCCCGAACATATTATCGTACCATATATTTAATCGATGTAAATGTAATCCATTGCGAAATATTTTCACCCTAGTTGAAGATTTCGATGCAGTCTTTCTTGATAGATGTAGGAGGAGTTATAGGACAACGTTTACACATGGAAATACAGTGCAGGAACAGCATATAAATGCGCCCAATATTCTTCTTTAACACAACTCGATTACAGCACTTGTGATGCAAAACCACTGTTAATTACTCCTCTGTCCCATAAACCCATAAAGACAGTCTCACTTTCTATTTGTATTTGTCATCTCAAATTATAGGTTCATTTCCTTTTCTGAAGAGTAGTTAGTTTATTATTTTACTAACATATCCATATTTTATGTACATTGAAAAATTAAAGTATTTTAAGTTCCAAAAATAATATAGTAATATGTATTCTTTATTTTGAATGAATGATTTAATATTAATAAGGGATATTTAAGAAAGATATAAAAAAAATAATTATTATAACTATATTAATTACATTTCTTAATCTGTGTTAAAAAAAAAGGTCTGTATCAGAAGGAGTATACAATTAAGACATTCAGCATAGATTCTGACCAAAAACAACAATGTAACAGAAAGAAAAGGAAAAGGTTTTAGTGCGGCTTCGGAATTTGACACTAGTCTTATTTGTGCAACCCCAAAAATGAGTATAAAAAAAACAACAATGATGAAATATCAGGAAAATGAACTAGATAGCAAAAGGTCGAGTGTGTAAGGCGACTCTCTAGTTGGAGAAGTCTTGCGTGGGGGCTGGGTCCTCGTTAATTATCATCTCTTGAAGCCATCAAAAGCAATCATACAAGTCCACATCATCAATTTCTTTAATACTACTAGCAATTTATGTACACAATTATTGGATTAATTTATTGTAAGAGTTCCTGTCGATTGCGGGTTGTTAACCTTGGATTGAACCCCATGAATAAGATAGGATTGGGACGAGGTCAATTTCCCGTCTAGGAGCTGTATGTGATCCTACCTGGTAGGCAGGTCTTAGACATCAAAGCTTTTGTCTACCCCCAAAAAATAAAAATAAAAATATCATTTGCTTAAGAATGTTAGGAGTAACCTTACCTATTTCAGCAAAAGCTATTTGTAACATATGCCTACCTAATTTTTAATGCCTAGGAGGAAACATATAGCTACTTTGTGAACTAGTGAATCGGGAAGCAAGCAGGAAGATCAACGTTGTTAAGCCAAATCGTCCTTCGTCAATTCTTGTAATAACCATCCCTTCATGCCCATTTTCTTCTACACTAAGTTTGCTGAAGGAGTGGACCTAAACTTCTTATCAGATTATTTCTTTTTGGTCTGAAGGAGTGGACCTAAATTTCTTATCAGATTATTTCTCGTTGGCCCCCTTCTCTCTTTAATCATTCAATTCCATCATTGTTTGTCACAATAAGTTGTAGTACAAGTTAGTAGTGGGACTCAAATGCGTCCTCCCGTTTAAGCAACAGGCTTCCGTCATTTCCCAAACTTCGATATTTTGTCTTTCTTCTTTCCTCTAGAAGTTCAAGATTTTCTCTTTTTCTTTTTTTTTTCCCTTCTTTTGTTGAACCCAAGTGTAATAAACTATTAAAAGCTATCTTAGATAAACCTACACATCTGTGTAGTAATCCACCTTCTCGAGCCATATCTTAAACTTCAAACGAAATTGGAATTGAATTTCACGGTCCAAACCTTCAAACTGAAAATCATATATTAAGGCTCGTGACATTTTTTAGAAGATCATTTTTCAAAAAATGCTACTATAACCATTTTTTGATAACGTGTTTGTGAGATAAAATTTTAATTGAGAAATGTGTTGAAGAATAATTTTTAATGCAAATAGTAAACAAACACACCCTAAGCTGTTAACATAAATTTTATACAGTACCATCTTAGAAACCACCACCAGCTTACCACCGGGACAGCTCAAGTTATTTGTTGTTGAATGGAGAAGAACTAAAGTAATCCCACAACATACTATGGGGAATGACGTTTGCCAAGTGTCACTCCCTGAGGCTACTACAAGTGGAACTCCCTCGCAAAGTAGCAAGTGCATGTAATACATAACTGGACGTAGAAAAGAAAAGGTAAAGGTGCATCTGTTTTTATCTTTCTGCTTTCTGCTAGATTTTGCAAAGGGAGTTCTGCTATATTTTGCAATCCACATCAGATAGACCCCAACTTCTTTTGTGCATCTTTACAGGCAGAAGCCCACCATTAATTGGACTATTGTGGATATGTTGCGGCATTTTTTTGTAAAAGTTCCGGGAGAGATTGAGATGCAGATCTACTTTACATTGATACATATTTCTATATACTCGTTTACTCCGACACTTAATCCAATGGCATACAACTTCTGAAAAATTAAAGATATTTTATTGGACATGGAAATAATAGTTGTAATCGAGAGTGAGCATGTATCGAGCCCCCATCCAATGAAAACCAAAATCCATCAAAATGCCACACTTAAAATGGTTTGATGATTATATAAAAATCAGGAACCAGAAATAATTTGCCCAAATGGAAACCTACGTTCTCATCGCACTCAAGTTTCGCCTTTCGTTTAGCTAATTCAAATCATCCGTTTTGAAAAGCGCTTTTATATTACATATCAACTTTTATATAATTACTACATGTATTAATTCATATATATATTTTACTAAAATGACCTGTAAAATTTATGAATTTTTTCAAAAACATCATAAATTAATACACGTAGTTGTTGTATGAAGGCAGGACAAAGGCACTTCTCGGGATAGAAATTCAACAAACATTTATGGGGATGTCTAATAGTTTAGCTAAGTGGAATAGGAAATTTCCGACTGCCCAGTCAATTAGTACTGCTTATCGTCTCCAGGATATCCTAATTCTTAATTGAGGGGAAAACAAAAGATTTATCCCCTTTAAACAAAAAAGAAATTATGCCTAAAGTGTGTTTGGTTGGACGATTCAGGATTACCACTAACTACAAAAGTGGATTTTCTTCTCCCAGCTTTCTTTCTCGCCCTGGTGATAAGATCCTGTCCTTAATATAAAAAATGATAGTTGAGAACTTTAAGATATTTTTGTACAATCAATAGAATCTTCCCTACAAAATAGTACAATAAAGCTTGTTGATTCTATGTTCAGCTATTGAGAGAAAGTCCACCTAGTAAAGTTGGTGGAGTATTACTAATTTGATTTCATCCTAAGTAGGCGGACAATTCCATTACGAAATTAAAGAGTCAAGACAACCGTGAAATGTTATCATTATGGATGAGAAGATTGTTGTAACCACATAATAGATCCTTCGTTTGAATGATATTGCAGTTCACCTGGTCACAACTCACAATCACTAGACGGCTTTAGCTAATAAGACATTCGGATACTTTCACGGTAGCCGTCTCATGCTTTACGTTCCTTAATTTCCGCGGAGGCTCTTTCGTTCTTTGAGCCTTTGACTGCACTGAGAAAAGACAAACTAGTACTATGGATGGCATAGAGATTCTTAAGTGGATCGAGTTCACAATCTATCTGTAAATTTTATGATTTAAAAAAATGTCAAATAAACAAAGTGATAAATGCTAATGTAAAACAATAATATAAAGATACTTATATAGTTTTCTTTTAAATCACAAAATTCACAAGTAAAACTGTAGACCAAGTACATTTAAAAATTTTTCCTAGGAGCAAACCCAAAGCAAAGTTGTAGAAGAACGTCAAAGAAACCCTTCTGCCATTTCTTTTCTCGCTCTTTATTTTCAGCTTTGCATAATTTTGGTTTCACAAGGCGAACTAAACTCCGCAATTCACCGTTGGGTAAATTAGACTCCACAACTTGCAAATCAGCATTTGCAGCCTTTAGGTATTTGTCTTTATAAGCGACACGATTTAAAGTTTAGTCAGGCTCATTGGCAAAGCCCAAGCAACAACCCAAACAGTTCTATTTCAGGTTGGTAGATAGATTCACATTTGAGGCCCAATGGCATTATCAGGAAGAGCAATGCAAAATCATTACTGAAGCACGTGGAATGTAAATTCATTAATGGAGCAACCTTGAACTAAAATCTACGGCCACTTTTCTCCCGTGTATTACTGAGAACGCATGATGCAACTTGTTTCAAAGAAAGGTAAAGCTACAGAGATGAACAAAGGAAAATCCAGATGTAAACCAAGTTTCTTCAAAATATTAGAATAACATGCTTAAGCAAGAGAAACAAAGTAACGAAAACAGAGGTCTCTCAACTCTAGAAAAGCAGACGCCCTTCTCATGCAATACACTATCCCAGTATCCTTAGCTTACAAAACTTTAAAAGGCTGGTAGTACACATTAAAATCAGAAGGTCTTTAAACAAACCTAAACATTGCACAAAAATAATATAGAGAGAGAAGGCATGTTCTACCGAATCACTTCCATTGTTGCTATCAAGTCAGGCATCAGCCATTGGCAGTGGATTTGTAGTGACAATCATCAATTGTTGAGTAAACTAGTCCTTCTGATTCAAGTGATTCAATAGCTTCTCTGTCAAGAGGCATCACAAGCAGGAAAAAATTAATTAATTATGTCATCTAAAAGTTTAGGTCACTGGATGAGTGAGAGAGTGAGAGAGAGAGAGATACAGGATTTTTCCCAAAGGTATATTCAGTTGCTGCACAAGTTCATCACGATGAACCCCCTTCTCCCGTGCACTGAGACATTAGATTGCAAGTCACAAGCAACTCCAAAGCAAAACAAATGGAGACGGAATAACTAGAAACCAAAGTTGGAGCAAAACATCAATAGCAGAAACAAAACATATCAAAGAGACAAAGTTCCATAGTCATCCAAGTACCAAATCTAGTATTATAATGCCTCAGGTAAGATTTCAAATCAACAGCATATGATCACTTATCTTACAATGTCTTTGCCACATGGAGATTAACTTAAAATTTCAAAAGCATTTTTCATGTTCAAGCAGGCACCACTTTTGATCTCGAAGCATGATTTAATTTGAAATTTTTTATCCTTTAATCATCTAATCAGAGGCTTAGGCACTGTACATCACTTGTGTTTCATTGTTACAAGAAATAACTCTTTGACTAGTCACACCTAATAAGATGTGATACATCGAATCCAGTGCAGTCTACAATAGCAGCTACTTGACTGCCAACAACGGCAACTTGACAATCAAGTGAATTTTTGCCCTTGATTATATATGCCTACTCAAATTTGCAATAATATGATTCTATGCATGGAAAGAATAAAGAAAGATCTACAGGGATCAACAGTTCATCTCTTACAGGCATGCTGGTTTCTGCAAATAGTCCAAAACCAATTTATCAACGCCCCTGAGTCCATCAACACTGTACTGCCCAGAGAACTGCAAACCAAATGATTAAATAAGCAATCATCCTATTGATCAAAGAACTAAATACAACACTACTGATACACTAGCTTACCTGATTTGATGAGGAAGGCTGGTAGCCCGTTACAGGAGCATTCAAACCTGAGTTTGGCATATGCCCTGAAGCACTGCTGTTGTCTTGCAACTTCTATATGAACAAAATGAAAAACAATCAATAGAAGGAACCATCACAAATAAGGAAGGGGGGGGAGGGGGGGGGGGGGAAGAAGCTGTTTTATGGCATTGCTTATTGACATGCTAGATACGCAAACACTTGAACCTAAACTCACAGAAAATTGAATTAATACCCGTAACCTGGTATTGTAGCAATGTACGTATATACAATCAGCAAAGTGGTTTGCAATCTCATTATAATCAGTCACAGGCCTGAAGTCAAAGCAAATCAAAATTAATTTGTCAATTCAGAAGCTGCAAAAACGAGAATTGCAAGGAATACATTGAGCCAAGACTATCTATTTGTGTACTCGCAATGCTCTAACATCTTCCTCCCCAATCTTCGCCAGTTGTCATAATTACTAGACATTAAGTGTCTAAATAAGCTTCTATATGCTTGTGTTTAAGGTATCTTATCCATCACAACCTAACAGTTTAAAATTACCTTTTTACAGCCCTCAAATTTCAAGATAGAGTTGAATTGTTAATAGTTAAAAATACAATTATGAAGTGACAAACATATATCCTTGCAATCTTTACCTGATTTGCTACTATGAATTCAAATCTGGAATAAAAGCCCTGTGGCTCTACCTGATATAAGGATCAAATTCAGCAAGTTGAAGTTAAAAAATTATCTACCATCGACAGACCTAAACGTTGACTTGTTGTCTTCTGTTTTTCACATAAAAGCTCGCAACAGCACTTTGAAATTTCTCGCCAAGTTGGCCAAACCAGGGTATGCTAACTGCATTAGCAGTGCCATTACCATTTGATAGCGAACTCCAAAGCATTAAATACAGAAGCAAAAGCCAAAGCCAACCAGTGCAGCATTTTCAAAGTCATGGAAATTTCAAAAAACTAGCCATAATTTTAAGATTTTGCATTTCAAATAAAAAAATAATTCTCTTCCTGACACCACCAACATTTTCAATTTCATTAACTCTCAACTGTTTGAACCATATGCATACCTCCTGATCATATTATGTCATTAAAAGATTAAGTAGGCTATGTGAATTAAACAAACTGTTTACTAACCAATACACTTAAGAATATAGCACAAAACTATCCTGCTAAGGGGTACATTGTCCAAGAGAAAAACTAGGATTAAAAGTTCAAAACATACAATCAAACGCAACAACTGCACCAGATCCATACCTGACAGAGTAAACCATCATTTGCTTTTTGCCCTGAAAGCCTTTCAAGTGCCCATGAACGACAACATACATGCCATTCCTAATAACATAAAATCAAACCAAATTTAATTTTAAAAAATCAATATTCAATCAGCCTGAACAAAGTGAGTTTAACTAGAAAAATAACTTACATTACTCTTTCCATTTCTTTACTATCAACAACTTCATTTACCCTACAAGTTTCAGAAAAAGTTTTAGCTCATGACCCAGGGCAAGTTTCATAAAAGTTAAATGAATGAACAAGTTCAGCTTATTAAAACAAAAGGCATCAAAAGTGGATAACCATCTGAAACAATCAATACGGCCTGTGCCATCATCTATGACAAATTGAATGTCAGTTACCCTTTCAGCCTTATTCAACAACAATCCCACCATCTTTACCTGAAAACAACTCGAAATCAACCTTCTACAACGATATTCAGTTCCAAATAAACGAAAGGAATGTTATCTCAATAAACAAAACAAAGAAAAACATATATACCCACATTGTTAACCTCGACTCCATCTACCAAAAGATTCATTTTATCATCGCTAGATTGAAAGGCTTCACTGATTTGCTTCACTGTTAATGGAATCAAGGTCTGCGTATCGCGATTCTGCCCAAAGACCACATAGTAAAATAATTATTCTAGTATAGGAAAAAATTGAAAAACATCAACGCCTAATTAGAGACACGTTACAGCAAAATTTCTGAACATTATCATTTGAATATGCTGGTGAGAAGCATTAAATCTATTTAGAACATTATTATTTAAATATGCTGGTGAGAAGCATTGAATCTATTTAGTCTAATATCCCAAGAACCCAATTCTTAAAACCCATGACCAAAACCTTAGTGGGTTTTTATTAGATAGAGAGGTTTTCTTTTTATTTTCTTTTCTGGGTTTCTCAAAAACCAAAATAAACTTCATGTTAATGATTAGAAAATCACGAACCTTAGCAGGGGAATAGGAGGTATCCGCGGTGGTTTGAGTGGCCTGAGAAGGCATGAAACCACCGCCGGAGAAGGCGGCGTTTCCATCAAACTGGGGGTGGCCTCCGTACATATCTCTCTATAGAATATTACTGATTGAAATAGCAGTAAGATTAAAAGGAAAAGGAAGCGCTAAAATTGGAGCTATCCAAAATTCCCGCCACTTTGATTTCTCAAGAGCAGGAGAACAATCTTTAATTTAAAAAATAAATGTTGGGGCAATTTTTTGAAATTAATAAATTACCTCATTTTTATTTGGAAGTTTAAAAAAAGCCCCTCATGAATATGTTTTCGGTCTATGACATATCTTCTCTAATTTCTGAGTATGGAACAATATAATAATCCTAGTGCTAATGGCACAATCGTGTACTTTTTTGTAAGTACAAATGAAGAGTTGACTAGTAAACCCATGGATAGTTTTTTAAAAAAGAATAATAGATTAGTATTTATCTTATTTGAGAGAGATCACTAATGGCTACTTTCTCAGTTAAGGCAAATAAAAAAAATGATTTCGATATATAATTCAAAAATCAATTAGTTTTACGTAACTTGAGTGTCTATAAAATGTGTGCAAGTGCCAAAGTCAAAATCTTTATGAATTGCAGGTGATTTAGATTTTCCATCATGTAACACGATTATGAGAATTTTATGTGAATCGAGTTTACAGGTCTCACCGTAAACCCAACAGTAAATTAGAGAATAATGAACCACTTATTCACCGTTGAGACTACGCCCAGTCCACACAAGAATTTCTCCAAAGGCTGAACGGTTTCATATTTTTGCTGCAATTGATGGTTGCATATCGCTTGGTAAATTATGGTACTACACGTTACCGATGCTGGTTTGTAGTAGATTTTTGTTGAAGTTCCTGAATCCGCTTAAAAGTAAGTTCCTGTATATGGATCCCTATTTCACACGGAAACAAAACCCAGTAATACTCTGCATCCATCGTGCTCTTGAACATTCATGATTTAGGAAAGATCTGGTACAAGCATGGCTGCAGAACCATGGAGCCACGGGGCCAGAAGTAAACTATTTATTCATTAGCCATTCAAAAGCCTAAGTTGAACTTGATGCATTCGCTGCTACAATTCTTGCCAGGGATATCAACATATCTCATGTCTTGAGCTTTAAGAATAACCATATTATTAACAATAAAGTACAGATAATCCTTGTAGAGAAGAACAAAAACAAATCGAAAACGTACTCTGTTACAACCACACCTTGACGCAGTAAATAACATCGAATTTACATGCTGACCAATAACTTCTCAGATACGAGTGGCTAACATCTGTAAATAGATAATCACAAACCGTGCTAAAATAGGTAAAGGTTACAAGGCAGATACACCTACAAATGCCAGAAATTCAATTAGAAAAACTTGTTATATTGACTAGTTAACGAATCCCTGAGATTGGAGTAAAGCCCATAGAGTGAGTACTGACGAAGATTTTTCACTTCATACCATGAGTTGAATACCAACTCATGCTTATCAGTGCCAGAAAAGGCAAGCTGTATACCAAGGCTGCAATCCACGTTGCCCCCTCTGTTCTTACAGCTATTAGTTCTGATTGCACAATCTTGGTTATTAAGGCAAACAAAAGCAGAGTTGCCTGAGCATGAAGCACAGCCATCTCTCTTCCAGTATAGGTTTTGCAACCTACCCTTATTAAACTCAAACACCTGCATAAAGCAAAAAGAGTTGTCTAGCAAGATATCGGAGTATTTGTTTCAATCTAATCTTCAGAAAACTTCATCAACTTACAAGAGTAAAGCTTGTTACAATGTAGGAGCTGTTGGCAACAAAAGCAGGAAGAGATCTTGCAGCATATTTTCTGCCAGCAAATGCCACCATGTATCCTCCATAAGAATCCTAGGGTATCCCAAGAAGAAAGAAGGATATTAGCAAATGTATAGTTCAAAGTAACAGCAAGACAAAATTGAAACCATATCCTGAGGTTACCACAAAAGGGACAAATAGAATAATTATATTAATCAGCACCTAGTCATTAGTAGATCAGTCAACTTCAATACTGTACACCATAAGTCGCTTGATATAGAACCATTGAGAATCGTGTATCATCTTGTTTAACACGTTTGAACCTTTAGGCAGCGAAAACAAAGACCAGAATCTGAAAGCGGCAAAATACTATTTCCACAATGGGTACTTTTGAAGGAGCGTGTAATGTGGGAACAATGATGGAGATATCAGTGTTTCTTAATCATGCGGAAAGAAGTAATCACAGCAAAAAATTATTTAAAGGATAACAAAAAAGTATTTAAAGAAACAAGAAATGATCACATATATGAGACTGCAAACAAAAAATACATTGTACGTTGACACTGCTTGCAAAGGGTTCACCAAAAAAACAAAAAAGCTGCAAGAGTAGGGAAATCATGAAAATCATGCATGCTTGATTTAATCTTTTATAGTGCAGCTTTAGATGACAATTTTCAGTGCATTGCAGCCTCTTGCAGCATAGTCCTCCAAATATAATGAGAGTGCTGTTGGGGATATCGATCACTAAAGTAATTTACTAAGCACTCAATAAACTAAAGATACCAGTGCCATTCGTAATGCATTCGGCTAAGATCCTTCTCTTTAACCAATTACTCTTCCAATCCATTTGCCAATATCCTTGGGTATAAGCAATCAAACTTCCAGAAAGAAAATCTGTACTTACCCTGAAATTATGTGACTACATACTTCTGTCTCTGTCTCTATGTCATTCCCTAACTTCCCTTGCATTCCAAGTGCAACGCAACAACAGCCAACTCAAAGCATACACTAGATTGCAAAGGCCAAACACAATCCCCACAAGGACTTAATTCTCTAGTAACATAAAGCACATTCCATATTCATTTAGAATATCCACCAAACTCACGCTCAAAGCAGATTTAAGAGTGATAACAACATTATAGCACCACATTTACAATATGTCAGTTCATGCATATAAAGCTCAACTCATTGCACATATTCCAGGTGAGAAAGAACTGCCTATTAACAGTACAATGATAACCTGCACCGAGCACCGAAACTACTCACATTTCAAACCAGTGAAATTCCACTATAAATCATTACTTTTCCACCAAAGGCTCCATCCTAAGTTATAAAAACCTATAACAAGTTTGCCACCACAGTCCAAAATAGAAAAATATTTTTAAAAAAAGGGAAAATCCCTTATTTTTCTGCCACTGCCCAATTTTGCCTTAACTTAAAATAATCTCTCTACCCAAAGGGCAAAAAAATTAACATAAATAAGAAATATCCGCAATAACCCTGTGCAGATCTAAATTCACTTAAACTCAGTCAATCAAATTAACAAACACATGTACTGCATGACATATGTCAAAGAAGAATTTAAATATGAGAGGAAGAAGAAGGTTGAGTACCGGGAAGAAGCTAGAGGTGTTAATGGAGAGGAGGGTGATTTCATCGACTTTAGGGCGAAAGACAGCGACTTGAGAGTTGGAAGATGAGAGGGACAACCGTCGGTCACAAGGGGAAAGCTGGAGGGAGCTGTTGAACAAGAAGTTGTTTCTGGAAGCAAATGCGATGCCGAAACTGAACCCATCGGACCTCTGAACCTTGGCGTCGGAGCAAGGGGAGTAGACGGAGTTCGTATCACTACTCGACTCGGACAGCCAGACAAGAATTAAGCACTGTAGCAGTAGCAGCAGCAACCGAGGGATCAGTCTAAATCTGCGAATCGCCATTATTTTGGTAGTACTTGATTTGAATGAAGGCGTGATGATTAATAATCCTTGTCGGGAGGGTGGTCTCGGTTTGTTGACTCTCGGGTTGGACTTGGATGGAGAAAAGTGGGCAGGAAAGATTTGGAAATTACACATTGTGCTCCAAATTCGATGGCTCTTTTTTCACTTTGATCCTTTTATCTTTAATTTTACCTTTTGCTTTTTTTTTTAAAGCAAAAATACAATAGTCCTCATACTTGTGAATCTGACTTTAAAACGTAATATTTTAAAAAATGATTTAAAGGAATGTGATACGTGTAGAATTTAGATTGGAAGAGATTTCAAAAAATAAAAAAAAAATATCCAAGAGTTACAATAGGGTGAAACCTCCATATTTACACAAAAAAAAAAAAAGGTGAAACCTCTATAATTACCGGAGGCAACAGCAAGAGCCTATTGAGAGTTCCAATGATTCCATTTGAAATTTTGCAAGAATGTAAAGTCTTGAACAATACATACATGTACAAATACAATAATTAGCACAATAATGTCTAAAAACACAACATATTATGTATTTTCAATGCAAGTTGCGTTTCAAATATTCCTCATCCTCAACATCAATGATAAACTAGATGTATTCATTTTTTATTGTTTGGATGCATTCTCTTGTACTTGACTTTAAGCCTAGTTTGGGAAGAAGGAAATGAAGAGAAAATGAAATAATAGAAATGATACTTAACCATAGGAGTAGAAGGGGGAAAAGAAAAGAAATTGTACTTATCAATTTTCTTTGTTTGTGAGTAAAAAAGAAAAAAAAAAGATTTGGGAATAAAACATTCTCTTTTTAGCTTTAAAAACCTTTCCCAACTTTGTGTAGAAATGAAAGGAAAGGGAGGAGTTATTTACTTTTCATTCTTTTATTTTCTATTCTAACTCCCAAACAAAGATTTTGAATGAATGTTTGTTTCATTGGGTGACATTTACCTTAGATTTTAGATGAATTGGTCGTTAATTTTAGAGTAAGGTGTTAATAAAAAAGTTTTTGAATTATTAAAACTATATTTATAAAGTGTTTTGTGTTTCCCTCAAAAAAAAAAAGTGTGTTTTGTTATAATTGGCCTGTAAAATCTCTCTCTCTCTCTCTCTCTCTCTCTCTCTCTCTCTCTCTCTCTCTCTCTCTCTCTCTCTCTCTCTCTCTCTATATATATATATATATATATATATAAGTTTACATTTTCTAACAATTAAACAATTAGAACTCACAATAATCTTGATGACCCAACAATTAGTTTTTTCCCCCCCGCCCCCCCCCCCCCCCCCCCCCAATCAACACCCACTCAACCACACACACACACACACTATTGGGAGAATTATCGAGGGCGCTTGATTTGGTTATTGAAAGCCTGCCTCTCTCCCCTCGCTATCAGTTTTCCCGCTGCTAGCGTCCCATGGACACTTCAAATCCGAGATTTTCGACTCCACCGCGGTCCTCCTCCTCCTTCTCCGCCGCCGCCCGTTCCTCCATCGTCAAACAGAAACGGGTCCGTAGTTCACTTACAATTGTACCTATCTCCCCCCTTCCTTAACGTCAGTTTTAGTAATAAATGCTCTTAAAACAGGTTTTTTTGTACGATTGGTGGCTCGAGAAAGCTCATCCAACTTCCGGTGGCAGACGACTAAGCATCGGAGGCTGCACTGAGTACTCTCTCTCTCTGATCCCTTCTCGGATTAAAATTATGTTTTCTTTTATTTTTTTCAGACAATTTCAAATAATTAAGGAAATTGAAGTGAAATTTAGTGAAGTTTCAAAATTTCCTACTTATAGAGTTTAGTTGTTTCTGAGCGATAAAGTTAGTGTTGATTTTTTTTCCTACTTCTATGTTTGAATTTATGAATAATTCCCAGTTTCATTTACATGATTAGATCTTAGTAGAATTGAGTTGTTTCTCTAATTCACAAATTCTGGAGCGTTTGTTTGGACTAGTTTTTCCCGATGGTGCAGTGTTAGAACCAAAAGGATTGGTTGTTGAATTTCTTTATTGCAGGAGATTAGGAACAAGAATTTTTCACTCAGCAGCTGTTCTGAAAAGGCATGATGCTGTAACTCTTGGGACGGCTGATGGCATTCTAGTCACAATTTGTGGTGCCATCAATAAATCTCAAACGTGCAAAAATGGATTTCCTCAAGAGGTACTAAGTTTTTGATTTCTTAATTAATGTCTTCTAGCAACATCATTGGACGCTCTTTTTCTCTTGTTTGATGATAGAATTGACAAAAGCATAGCTAGCTGATAACATATTTTGATTTGAGCTACTGCTTGCAATATCGATTTAATACCTTCAGGTTTTTGAAGTAATACATCCCTTCTAATTATTGTTATTCTTCTATAAGTTTTGTTCTTGGAAAGTTAAAGTTACGCATTACACGTATAGATGGATGCTTATTAACTGTTTACTATTTCCCACCAAAAAGTTTATACTTTGGGTGCATTATTCGGTAAGTAAAATGTTTAGCATATTAAAAGTGTCTATACTGTTTCTATTGAACAGGTTTGCCATCGTTTCCTTTATGGATTTCCATATGACTGGGAAGAGTTTGCTAACCAATATTTTGCTGAAGAATCAACTGACAGAGCTATTCCTCGAGGGACAACTAATTTGAATGGAAGTGGAGCATCCTCTGTTGATGGTTTAAACAGGTTTTTATACAAGTCCTTTGGTGACCTGCCTAGTTGCTTTGTTACGTGATTTCTCAGATTCTTCTGTTGAATATTCTGCTACCTGTGAGCTATGGAAGAGTATTGTTTAAAGATATATTGCAAACATGCGGAGGCAGTGATAAAGACCAGGTGATGGCAGGAAAATTCTTCTGATGAAGAAACTCCAAGCAAGCAAAAGAGCAGCACTGTTGAGCAGACCAACAACAAAAGTAAAGATGATATCTCTATCAGGAAAGGCAGAACAATAAAAAATCAGGTGATGACAAAAAATTCTTCCAAGGAAGAAACTCCAAGTAGACATTCAAACAGGATGATTGAGCAGAACAACAAAGGTGAGAATGATATGTCTACCAGAGAAGGTAAAATAAAAAAGTTACAGAAGGTTACTCTGGACAAAGGCAAATCATCTGAATCAAATGTTGCAAGAACGGGTCCTTGTACAAGGAGCACTTCTAGCTTAAAGAACTCAAGGACTAAGCAGGAAAAGATGATTTCAGTAACACGTGCTGGAAAAACTGTTTTTAATGCTACTGAGACAACCAGAAAGTTGAAGTTAAGAAATCGGTCTGTAGAAGTGCATATGGCACTTCAATAGTGCCGTAGCAATGCATATTGTGGATGGGCAACAGCAGAATCACTATAAAGATCTGCAGTTGATACGTAGAAGAAGATGTCAAAGAAATTAGTAGGTGCCATGAGCAGGTTATCAGTAGAGATGTGCATGGGTGGTAAACGTGGTTAGCTCCTGATCAGGAACAAAATGGATGTTCATATAATGCAACTACTGGTTTGTTACATCTTAAGTTGGAGTTAAATTTGAGACATTTTGCTGAACATTTGCAGTCACATTTGCTATCTTGGACCAACAATTCTTAGACATTATAACGTAAGTAGCGGTCAAATTGTTTATTTTGTCCTTCCAGCTGGCGTTGTACTGTAATTATGAACATTAGGAACCAATTTAACATTCATCTTATTGTCTCTAGGTTCTTAATGACTTTTTTTTTTTTTTATCATGTGTGTCTGACAGCCTCGGACCTTGCACACGTTGAATTGATATACTCCTTATATCTAGTTCATGAATCAGCGCTATGTTGTTTCGTTGAACATGAGAGGTGGCTTGAAAATGGAAGCCATTATGACTGTTTTCCAATTTAGACTTTGGGCAGAGGCCCTTTAAGTCTGAAGGCCGTAAAATGTTGTTGATAACCTTGCCACTGAACTCAACTTGTCAAATTTGCTACCTAGCTGCAAAGTCCACGTGTCTCATCGGCGTAATGAAATTGTAAGAAAACAAACGGAGGGAAGTCCAAGAGGCAAGCCTCCACATCTTAATTTATAGCTGATTTATTAGTTGACATTTTCAGGAGGTATAACTCCACAGACTTGAACACAAAGTAGTATTCTCTCGATCTCATTTTGATAAGTTTGTTTTGCTTTTTCATCCGTCCCAAATTATAGTTCATTTTCTATTTAAAGAATGTAATTAATTTTTAACTTCTCTAAAATGTCCCTATTTAATTACTTTGTTATAAGTGAAAATTGCATAGCAAACTGTGCATTCACATATCAAATAGAATTAATTTGATTTATGGAACAATTTTTTATATTGTATTTAATGTAAATGTTTGATGATAAATATAAGGGTATTTTAGGAACATCATAAATTAATTTATTCTTCCAATAAAATTAACTAATTTTTCTTAAACTGTGTGAAAAAATTGTAAGCCTATCAAAATGGGACAGAGGGAGTCCTATAATATTTCTAGTGCAAACTTGGGCGGTTTGAAGATGTCATTCCAAAGACGGTGTCATCTAACCACTGTAAACCGACCACGACTGGAATTTGATAACAATCGTAAATTTATATATGGTCACCACTAACATCATTTTGCTAAATTATGTTTAGTTTTTGACTTCTTGAAAATAAACTAAAGGGTTTTTATGACATTACCCCTTAAACTATACCCCTAACTATCATGTTAGTCCCTAATGTCAATTTTCAGTCACTTGACCCCTTGGACTAATGGTTAGATTAACGGTCATGTGAAAAGAAATATTTGGGCTTAATTTAACTATGAAATTTTTATCACTCTACTCCTTAAACTATACCCCAACTATTATTTTAGTCTTTAATGTTAATTTTTAGTCATTTAACTCCCTAGACTGACAGTCAAACTAACAATCATATAAAAAATATATATTTAGATCTAATTTAATCATGAAGGGACAAATATGCTCCCTATAAATTTCATTTCTAAATTGCGAAGGGACAAATATACCTATAAAACTCTAAAAAATATATATTACTTCTAAAAATGCCCTTTATAAATTGGCGAGATAAAAATAAGAAAAAATATAAAAGAAAAAAACGAATGACATAATCACTTTTCTTGATAGTACTATTTTTTAATAGCTTTTCTTTTATCATAAATTTTAGTATTCATCCATCGAAAAAAAAAGTATGCGTTCTCATAGTTTAAAAAATTACGAAAACAAAAGAATTATCGAAGAAAAAAACTGTACTAACACAAAACTTGAGAAAAATATATCTTATAATAGAACAGGTATAAAAATTTATTTTTAAGATTATCTTTGCAACATGCAAACTAAAAATAAAATTTCACACTTTTATCTCATCAGATTTGCGATGTTTTGAACAAGATATTAAAATAGGAAGTTTATAAACAATTTTAAAAAATAGAGGAGGGAAGAACCTTTTAGCCATTGTCTTATAGTTAAAACATGAGAAAAGGGTATTTTTGTCATAAAATTGTCAATTATGTACTTTGACCTAACCAATGGATTTAAGTAACTAAAAATTAACTTTAGGGACTGAATTGATAGTTGAAACATAGTTTAAGGGAGTGAAGTGATAAAAATCCTAAACTAAATGAATAACTAAGACACAATCAGAGAAAATTCTGTAGTTAAGTTAAAAGTGTCATTAACTCAATAGCATAAATTTCCAAGCTTAGAAACTTTCAAACACAGTTTTCTATCAAAGTTCCCCGTGGCATTGTCCAATCCTTAGAACTTAATTGTTTATTTGAGACAAATGAATCAGGAAAAGTCAATATTTGGCCTTCTAGTTAAATCCTTTTTTCTTAGGCAATGAAATGAAATGATGGCATATGAACCCACGATGGCTGTAGCTGTCTGTATACAGAAAATAAATAATCTTTGAATAGCTAATCTCCAATCATTTTATCCTAATAACCAAAACGTCAACAGTGTGACAACTTAAAAAAATGCCACCAATGTTTCTGTATAACTTCGCCAACTAATTAATCAGGGCACGGGACGTGCGCAGATAGATGAAAGAGAGAGTTGAATATACTTCTACCCTAAATAAATATGGGTAAGAATTTCGTGTAAAGAAAGACGTTGCTCACATGAAAAAATAAATGTAAAAGAAAAGGACGCATGGAGAGCCGTTGACAATCTGAAAAATTATTCTGCAGCTCTTAGTACGAAATATTCTTAGATTAAAGCATCTAAATTCACAGGAAAAACTACATTAAACCCCCAATTTTTAATCAATTGCTTCTAAAGTTAATCAAATACAGGTACATCATCCCTTGATTAGAACTTCACCAGTGTTTAATCGTTGACTTCCCTTTTTTTTTTTTTGTGTTTTGGCCATTTCTTTTGCCTATGGCCATGGCTAGACAAAGAACCACCCAATCTTCTCCCCCCACTTCAATAATCCTCTGTCTAATAAGATCATGAACGCCACAGCAACAGGCTCCGGTTCCGATGGCTTTCTGGGCTCTCAAGACATCGGTGGATTCGGCTACGGTGTAGGTATATCAGTTGGAATCCTCCTCCTAATCACCACCATTACTCTTGCTTCATACTATTGCACCAGAAATTCATCAACAACAGTTGCACCCCTTCAGAGAAATCTTCAACTAGACCTGCCTGATCTTCAGCAACACCATATAGTAGAAATCGGGCTTGACGAGGCAACTCTTTTGAGTTATCCGACGTTACTATACTCTGAGGCCAAGGTCAAGAATAAAGACTCCACAGCCAGTTGCTGCTCCATTTGCTTGGCGGATTACAAGAATACCGATATGCTGAGGCTTCTGCCGGATTGTGGGCACCTATTTCATCTCAAGTGTGTTGATCCTTGGTTGCGGCTGAATCCCACTTGTCCGGTGTGTAGAACTTCTCCGATGCCGACTCCACTCTCAACTCCTCTAGCCGAGGTGGTTCCCCTTGCAACCAGACCCACTGGATAAATAGCTGATCCTCCAGCGGCCGGTTTTTCTTGCATCTTCTCCATCTATGATATTAACTCTGTAGATTGTCTTTTTCTTTGTTTTAGATGCAGTGAATCTAGAGATACTTCTCCTTGTTATTGAAACAGTTCTAGAGTAATGAATTTACTACAATTCTTTATACCATATTTGTGGTTTTTGTACTCAATCCCAATGCCAACCAAATTTTACGAAGAGATTAGTTTTTTATGAGAATAAACATGAGGCTTTCATTCAACACAAATCTTCGTTTACCAAGAAATTAGTTATGGTTCCTAATTTGAGTTAGGAATCATATAGTATATATTCTGATTTTTGAAGAAAATCATGAGGACCAGAGAAAACGATTATTTTAATTTGTAGTACTATGTTTTGCTAGGTTGTCTTGGCAGTATTAAATGTATAGGTCCAAGCTCGCAACCTATGCCAGTTCATTCTTTGCTGACTTGTGATAGCGAGCGTTCATATCAAACAGACACAATGATCCATATAATGTAATATCAAAGAGACAACTAATGATCCGTGTAATGTAATGTCAAACACGACGAGATTGAAGAAAAAAATGCTGTATGCTATGCAAAATGGATCGAGAAAATAATGGCTTTTCCTATTTCTTGATATTTGATCGATATAAATGGTGGTAACCCAAGATGGAGTGTTGCTTCTGAATAAGTTCATATGTTAATACTGTTGAAGAGTTCAAAAGTCTGATAAATTGCTCAAACGGCAAGGGCACGTGTCATTATATGATGCAAATTTTTGTGTGTAAATTATTGTAATTGAGGAGTGCATAAATTGTTTTCTTAAACTAAGATTTAAAATAATTTTCTTCTTTATAAAAGTTTTTAATAATTTTCTTCTTTATAAAAGTTTTTTCTTTTTGACTAATTAAAAACTTTCTTGAGTTTCCAAGTATGCACAACTCAATAAATTTGCAAATTGAATTTGAATTCTGTGTTTTTAATTACTAATCCATACCGTAATATCTTTTTTTTAATCTTTTATACAGTAATAATAATTATATTTCACATTAATAAAAATATAATAAGCATTTTTGTGAGACTTCCACAAATATAATTCAGAACCAGCTCAACCACAGAAAGGATTTTCCTTTGTGATTATTCACTTTTAGTCGGTTGCATCTTTTGCAAGATTATTAGGCCCATGTTTCCTCCACCAATTACCTGAACTCCAGTTACTCCACAGGCAATTTCAATAACAAGCAATCACCCTTTTTCTAAATTTTCCAAGTCCACAACTCACAAAGTAAAGGTGAAAACTAGCAAGATAATTTAGCAAGCAATCGAATGCAACTAGACTTGTCATCAATAGCTTGACACGATGGAATGAAAAGGGAAATGTTGAAAAAAGAAAAATAAACAACTAATATTCAAATAAAGAAATTCAAAAAGGAGAAAGAAGTAAAAAGAAGACCAGGGAAAGGAAATGAACAAAATTCCCAATGAAAAGGAAAATCACAAACGTAAATTAGATTGATTGACAGCGCACATTTCTTTAGAAAAACGCAGGGAAAATTATCCAGTCATTTCATATAAAGACCAAACAACCCAAGCAGTCAATAACCACACAAAATTAACAGAAAAATAAAAAATAAAAGCGAAATCCATGAAATAGTATCCATTTCCAATAAGTCACATTCTAGAAAACAGAAGAGACAGAAGTCAACCAACAAAACATGGCCAAGTTACATGAACCCTCAAATTCTAACGCAAAGTACAAATAGCCCGTAAAGTAAACATATGCCAGAAAGTTTTATCAATTTTCTCCTTTCTTCACAAATGCTTCAAAGCTCATAGTCTTCCAACAGCACCTCCATCCTTTTGCCAATTGTTCCCAAGTTGCAAGAACTTGGTGACGCTAGTAATACCCAACTGCAAAAGCTGTCTTCACAAATTTCTGGCAGAGGAGGTAAGGTAGTTATGCCTCCAGATTCTATATCATATATAGAAACATGTCCTCCATATGAGTCAGTAAAATAAACACGATTTCCATGAAATCGTGACTCCCTCAAACAAAATTTACTATTGGCAACTAAAGACATGTCATCTCGGGACTCCAAAAACTCAGTGAAGTATACATTGCAGGTTTTGAGAGGACAACACATCCCCGACCTAAGACCCAAAAAGACAACACAATCATCCATATTCTCCAGTTCAACCCATCCAAGTCCAGCCCCTTCCCATTTAAATATTCTTATAGATAAAACCTCACCAAGAAAAACTGAAGACATCATCTTCCATACACAAATCAGCTTACCAGAGCACTCCAACAAATATTGTTCAAAGTGGATGGCTTCTTTGAATAGTGGATTTGGCAATATGGCATTTAAAACTTCTGTGGCTCTAATGAATTCTATGCCATTAACAGAATCTATGGTAAAAGTATATAACTCAAAACCATCCATCACACCATAGAGTGTCTCTCCCACCATGCAAGCACATTGGGGTTGCTTCTGCAATTGTGTTCTTGAAAATGCCTTATCATTAGTCCGGCAAGAAGAAACTGTTTTCCTACGTACATTAAAGTAAAATAAACGACAACTTTGGTCATTTGGTGGTGCGGAGAGGATAAACAAATCACCTAAAAAATCTTGCCGAACTTCTAATTGCGGTAGTACAATCTTTTCCTTAGACAGTGGATGAACTAGCCAACAACTTCCCAATAGATCAGTAACCACCCACCAGTGGAAGGGGCTAGACCAAATGTATTTGCCTTGCAACTCAGGCATTGTAGCAGTGTGACGACCCTTTGCTGATGGACTAAACAAGGTATGTGTTGTCGGTTCATCCTTCCCATGAGACAAAATAAGCCAAGGTGTGGAATCCACATGAGGATCAAATTCAAGTGGCGGTTCTTCAATTTTCACATATTCCCATTTGTGACCATAATGACTGGCAACTTCCTTGATGAAATCCCATACCCCAGATGTGGCAGAAAACAAAAGCACCTATAACAAACACAATCAGTCCAATCAATAGGAGTAACTTTTTACACCTAGACCAAAGTAGTAAAATTTTTGTTACATGGTAGGGAACAGTACTGACCTGAAATTCACGACTGCTATGAACTATTTTTGCCATTACTTTCACAAAGACATTCTGAATGCAACACTGCAACCAAAAAGAGGAGCCATGTAATTAATTATTCAGAAAATTCTACATTCTGTAGAATACGAAATAGCAATCAATCAAGTTGACCAATAGTTCTTGCTATTCCTTTGACATAGAAGCCTAACACTTGTGGACCAAAATAGGTATATCTGTACATCGAAATATGCACAAGAAAAATTAACATAGAAATATATCTCGATAACCCCAAAGGTAAATTGCTACATTTGTTGTTCTCATTTTGCCTTTCAAACTCCTTCAGGTAAAAAGATAAAATGTTAAAATCATAGAAATATTGATATTATCCTTTCAACTCGTACTCAGATTAGAACCAACATAATAAGTAGACGCATAGCAGCATAGACCAATTTTGTTTTCCTTTAATTCTTTTTGCTGAAACTTATAAAGTTATTCTTCTATCTTGTAAAAACATATTTTCAAACAAGATGCACACAGAGAAATACAACAAAAAAGGGTAAACAACACTCCTAAAGCCTAACTTCGCTTAAGAGGTCCATCCAACAATATTTAAGTGGCTTTAAATTCTTTATACCCCAATACAAGAAGAAGAAGAGGGAAGACGAAAACAAAAACAAAAACTTATGCTCATATGTAGGAAAAATTTTCTAAGCCCTGAAAGGTGGCATGTTTCTTCATCATCAAATGATGTACAGTAACACTTATGCAACTGATCACTAGCTTTCCTGTCTCCCTGTAACCTTCCTTATATTCTCCAGCAAATTACTAGGTTATTTTGCAGGCATTAGACGAAACAGATTCAGTTACCAACTCAAGCACTTGTAAGCTACAGCCATCAGCAAGTGTCATCTGAATAAAATTCTTATATCCCACCCCCTTCCAATATAAGTAGAATGACAATTCAGGAAAGTTGGCACATAATCCGCATATATAATCATACCATAACTGTAACTAATTGTGAATGAGAGTTAGAGCAATTAAATAAAAACTTTGGATGGCATACATTAAAGAATTATCCTGCCTGTATTAAGTTTGAAGATTCTACATCATTGAACTGCTTTAACCATTTTAATTTCAAAAGAAATTTTTGAGCCACAAAGGACCAATAATACCTAATTGCGAGTGCCCTTATTATATAAAATCATAAGCATAATCTGAATAAAAACTTAATTGACATTATTAACCTCAGGTCCAATGTGGCTTGTCTCGTCGAACACAAGAGTCTTCACCAAACTCAGGCAACCTTCCTTCCCAGAAATCCAGTTAGATATGCCATCAGGTGTGCCAATTACAACTTGAGTGCTAGAAGAGTCAGGAGGCCCATATGTAATTGGTGGGCAGTCAATTCTACTTGGATCAAATTTTGATGTCAGCTTTGTGTAATTCCGGCTCCTCAATAGCACTTCCATATTCCGTAAATACTGTAGCCCAAAACAAAAGTTAAACGCTGAACTTTCAAATTGCACACAGTAACAAACTGCATAGACAAACATTCAAAGGCATAAACAAACCATCCGGCCAATTTTGCACTTAAAAAGCAAATATCATGGAGACTTAACGACAAACTGAAAACCTATAAAACTTCAGCATGGAAATTTAGAGCACCAAATGAAACAGCTTGACTTCTAAATAATTAATCAAACCTGAGTGGCCGATTCACTAGTAAGGCAGACACAGAGTGCCTGTAGAGCAGTTTGTGTCGGATCAACTCGGCTCAACAATTCAAGCAGTATATGCATGGTCCTTCCGGAGTCCGTAGACCCATCATCAGATTCAATAACGAAATTCTTGTCTTTTGTATTCAGAATCTCATGCAAGCTCATGGCCCGGATCTCACTAGGCCCATCAGGATTCATCTCAAATCCTCTCTCGTGTTTCCTCAATGACCTGAATCAGCAGCACAATCACAGCCAAACAGCCAAACTTAACAACAGGTTCAGGCTAAACTTGCAAATTTTGGATAGATGCATGGGCATGTTAACAAATAGTACAATATTCTTTCGGTTTCAGTGAGTTAGAAAAATAATAAGTAGAATACTACTAACGGCCATAGTAAAGATTTATTACGTGGAATGAGATAAGTTAACTAACTGGCTAAAGATTTATACAACCCACATTTTTATTTTTACTTTTTTATTTACTTTACAAGACAGTTAGACTAGACAAGACAAACATATTTATAACACTATAAGCTTTTCATGTAAAAATACAAAACAAACCAAAAAAATCAGGGTTCAAATTATGGTGTATAAATTAGTGGTTCAACCTCTCACCCATTAGCACGGATGGCGAAGATAAAAACGAAACTGGTTTTTTGAAATAAAAAAAAAAAGGATGAAAGAATAAAACGAAGTAAAAATAACAGACAGCAGTTACACAGGGAGTGGGTAGAGACTGAAGAAGAGGACGAAACGAAGTAACATAAAAGACAGCAGCCAAGGAGAGAAGGAGGGGAGGGAAAAACGAAGAGGAAGGAAAGTCAAGAAATATTATTGAGACTGTAAAATACAAAGCCAACAAGCAAAAAGAGAATGGTAACAGACTGCAGAGACAGAGAGAGGAAAGAAAGACTGAGGGAGAAAAAGGAGGCGGCCACCTTACGACGGGAGATGAAGGGTTCTTGCCGGCGGAGAGAGAGTCCGATTATGGAATTGGGTATTCTCTCGTGTATTTTTTTGTTTGATCCTAGAGAAGGAAAACAAAGAGCAACCCCCTTGCTCTTTTGTCTCTGTCACCTTTATATTAAAACAATATTGCACTTTTTATTCAGTAGGGTTTTAAATTAGAGCTAAAGGGTTCATACGCGTCGTCCTGATTGTGGCTGAATTCAGATGCTGCTCGTACTCCGTATTTCTTTTGCCTTTTTTTTGTTTGGAAAATTTTTCGGTGAAAGTTTTGTAATTAATAAAAAGGGTGAAACTTTTACATAATTCTTATAAAAGGTATCACTAATACATACTTGAATATAAAATTTTTTTAATTAATATTGAAAATAGAATGGTAGTTTACACACCTTTTCAAGGTAGAGGAATAGAATTTGTTTGAAATTTTACTTCAATCAATTCCAAAAAAAATTAATTTCATTTTGATTTCGACTATAATTAATTATTAGAAAAAAAAGTTGTATTTTCATAAAATTACCACCTTCATAAATTTGTGCCCAAACTTTTGAACTAAAATTACGAATAAAATTGATTTTATAACTTTGACAAGATAAATAAAAATGTCAATATTTTTTATTTTTGATTAAAAAATCTAATATTTAAAAATAATATTATATTTTTGTATATGAAGTTGTTTGTTTTTAATAATAACACCCTTTATATGAATTATGTAAAAATTTCACCCTCTTTATGCATTACCAAACTTCCACTGCCCTTACAAGAAATTTTCCCTCTTTTTTTCCATTAGTATTTCTTTCTTTTGCTTTAGTTGCCAGTAGAGGCTCTATTTTATTATATTTAACTTTCCAAAATAAATGACTTTTCGACTAAATTGCAGACAAAACTGAATTTATGGCGAAAACAAGTCGTAGAGGTAATGCTCTTTCTATTTTCTATTTTTGGCAATATATCTTTTAGGAAGCGTTTGTTAAATTGTAAAATTATTCACTTTGAAATGCAAAAATTTACCTCTAAAAGTCTTTTGTCTTTTTGGAACTTATGAAATGATCTAGTCTTAAAGAGGTTAATTGCAAAACTATCTATGTGTCCATGTATTTTATTTTTCCTTATTATCAGCTACTTTGATGTAGTTCTCCTAAGAAAATCAAAAAATTAAACGCCTCCTGGGCTGTAAAAGTAGCAATAATATCTCAGTGATTTTTTTTTTTCTCCTTTTTTTTTTTTTTTTGATTAAAACAACCAAGTTGTTATCAATATGGATTAGCATCAGTTTAATTTTGGTGTCATAGTGCTCGAGTTTACAGAATCAATTGTGAAGAAAACGAAAGAATTGGAGTTTACGACCGTATATACCTTTAAACTCTCTAAATTATCCACATACCTTTTTTTTCTGTTTTCTCTTTTTCTTCCCATGATCTTCTATATACGTGAGGATAGAGTGCCAAACACACTTTTTTTTTTTTTTAAGAATAACATACGTGAGGATAGAGTGCCAAAAACACCAGTACCAAATGAACTAGGAGGGCTTTGCCCAGGCTCTCCCAAATTTTGGTTTACGTGGAACAAAAAGAATCTTAATAAATTTTCCCCCAAAAAATTTTTTAATTATTTTTTAATCTCTCATTACCTGTAAACGTAATAAGTGCTACAATAACAATTTTTTCAAAAATGTTTAATTTTTCGTGTAAAACATTGAAAATAAACATGACTCACGGAGAAATTTGATTGATAATAAAAAAAAATGTATTTTGCTTTATGTACTACTGTCACGAAATCATTATTTATAAGTTCTAAGCATGTATGTTACTCGCTCTCAAGGCAAAAATATTATACTAAACACATTATTTGGAAATACTCGTGATAAAAAATATATATATAGGATGCATCACAAATTTTTTTCTAATTATTATCCTGAGGATAATAACCAAAATAAAATTAGCTTCTAAGCGAAACACCATCCGACTGTTCTAATTATTTAACTGTCAAACATTTATTCTATGGCTCGAACCAACAAAAGCCCGTCACCTTTAGAGGCCTCTTGCTTTCCGTTAGAAACTCAAAAGGCATCATAAATTTAGCCCGAAAGGCCCAATCTAACAATAAAACAAAAATTGGAGTGAAAAAAAAAAAGGAGCTGAAAATTTGTCACGCGGCAAAAAAACATATTTACCACACTAGTTCCATTACCTCTTTTATCATATAGGTGGATAAATTGTTTTTTTTTTTTTTAACTCTTTTAGTAACATAAGTTGTGTTCGTTCCCTTTCAGATTTCAAATTGGATTAAAAATCGGAACTACTATTTCTTTTTCTTCCAAAATAAATATTTCTGTACTATATTCATTGGGAAATAATTTGGGTAAATGATGTTCATAGTCCCTGAACATTTATATCTCTTCTTATTTAGTCCATCAACTTTATAAAATGCGTATAAGGTCCTTAAATTTTTTTTAATTTGATTTTAAATGGTCATTTTCGTGCCAAACCAAGTATGTATTTCTCAGCTTCTAATGTCTCTCTGGTGTAAGGTCAACATGTCCCCTCCCCCCAAAATTTGTAAAAATTTGCAATTAGACAAATTTTATCCCTTCTAATGATTTTGGTTAAATATTTCGGCATGCTCGGCTTTTCCATGGACATATTTGTTCTAATGTTACAATTAAACTATATTAGTTTGATGCCAAGACAATTCCTGAGAACGAGTGTCGTTTCCTCCGATGCATTTTCTTCTTACTTTTGGCCACGTAAGTTTGTATTTAAGCATGTCTTCTGTGTTTTGCGGATACAGTGGTGAAATTATTTTAGTTTGAAACCGAAAGTTGATCATGGCCAATCCTTAGCCCTATGCAACTATACCGTAAAGCACTGATGATCATAACTCCAATCAAAGAACAATAGAAGTGTTCGTTAAAGCCTTACCATGGAAAGTCAAACGGAGAAAAAATACAACTTATTTCTGCTACCTGCAGCTTAAAATCAAAATCATATACTGGCAGAAGTATTTGCCAACTTATTTTTGGTAAAAAATGACCGATGAATATAGACTACCCTCGCATAAACCTACAATTCTTTCATGACCCCCAAGAGGTTCATTGGCTGGTTGAACATGGTAATGATCATGACAAGGAAAACACTTAAAATGCAACGAATGGTGGAAAGAATAGAGATGCATAGTCATTGACTTGCGTGTGGATCTGGAACGGCCTTGGGTTCGGACTCGGGCTCAGGGTCGGGTTTGTTCTCGGGCTTGGGTTCTTGCTCGGCCAAAGGCTCGGGCTCGGTTTCTGGTTCTTGCTCGGGCTCGGGCTCGGGCTCAAGAGCATTGCCTTCCTCAATGTGCGGAATTTCCTGGGCATGCAAATTTAGAGAGAAACTCGTAAGGGCAACCAGAAAAGAAACATAAAAATACGAAAGGAATTTTTTAGATAAAAATGTACCGCATGGTTATGATTTTCTTCCATATGGAATATCTCTTCGACAGGATCTTTGAAGCAGAACCACGTACAATGAGGACAACGGAAGAAGTACTACAAAAGAAATGGAATAATAGTAATACAGCGAGTAAAAGGTTTACAAATGAGACGACAAGTAGTAACTGAAAATATATACATAAAACTTCAAAGCAGTACCCCGGCCCTGTTGCGGTTCATAGCGACTGACTTTGTTTTCAGAAACAACGAAAGATTTTAGCATTAAATGGTGAGAGCTCCAGCAGGTTACTGGTTTAACGATAAAGAATCAGTTGAATTTGAAGAAAACTCCAAGAATCAATATTCGTGCTGGGTTTCTTGAAGTTCCTCGATTCGTGAATCAACTTGTGATCTCAAGTTTGTTGATGTTCTTTGATTCTTGAATCTCCGTTGGGCTTGAAGTTTCTTGAATATCCTCGTGATGAAAGAGTTCTGAGTTTGAATCTTTTCTTGGTAGTCTTCGAGGGCCAATAACAATAGTGTTGCTTGGGCTGGAAAACCCTTATAATGAGAAGCCAATGTCTATAAATTCCAACGACCTGATTTTCGAACAAAAAAAATTTTTTTGATCTGTTGTTTGAGAGGGTCTGTCTGAGATTCAAACTAACTTCTGTATTTGTGATGCAGCGGACGGGTTTCTGTTAGTTATTAGAAAAAAAGCGAATAAGAATAACAAGAAGTTGGGAGCAGCCCGCAAGAAATGAAACATTTTTTTTTTTTGAGGAAGAAACATATTTATTAAAGCCCCATTTTTGAGGTGACATTGAAGTACAGTCAAATGCGTATCATCACATTCAGCCATATTATTACAGTAAGCGACCGTATAGTTACCTTAAGTCAGGTGGTTGATACGATTGTTTGTATTAATTATAATATTTGGTGCACATGTACACAATGTTATACTAATATTTGTTCAGTGCTTTAATTTTACAAACAGAACATTCAATTTAGACATATGCAGCAAGTACATTAACAGTAAATATGATGATTGTATCTGCTCCATTTCCATTTTTACTCGCTTATAACAAGATTTCATTTTGTTAATTAAAATTAAAAGTGAAAGGCTTTCTCATTAAATTATTATACATTGCGTGACGTATTGTTTGTTTTTATTTTAGATTAGTAGCATAAAAATAAAATTACACTTTTCCCCCGCATCGTTTTGATGCTTGTATGAAATTGAGCACAAGGCTGAATATCAGAATATGGGCTTGGGCTGGTCCAAAACCTGTCTTTAGAAGAATAAAAGAAAAACCAAAGTGAGCTTATGAGTCTTTGCAAGCCTTGGGGGCCCGCAGTTTGACACCAAAACTAAGGATGTGTTTGGTTTAGGAGAATCAATGAGGGGAATGGGTATTACAAATAATGACACACTATTTTTTATATTTGTAAAACAACTATCATTTAATGAGAATAAAAATGATTAATTGAGGTGTTAATAACTCCCTCAAAAATACTATTCTATCAGACCCAATAACCTTTTTGATTAAGGCAAAAACACATCCCCTTAAAAAACATGCATATTTTGAGCTACCTATCCATCAATATACTACTATTCTTCCCTCTTTCTCTCTCCACTCCTAGCTCTCACTCCTCTCTTATTTCTCTTTGCAATGTCTTTTGATTTTGAACATTCTTTATTAATTATATTTTATGAAATGTTGTTTAGAAATATTGTTAATGTGTGAGGAAATTTGAGGGAGTAGAAGAGAATGTATTTGAGGGAGTTACATTCGATTTTTTTATAAAAATTAAATTAAAAATCAAAGATATATGGGACTCTATATTAATACAATAAAAATAGTATTTTTCTTTTCTTTTTTTTTTTAGATTATCATTTGTATAAAATTCAAATTAGAGCATGGCTATATATAAAATTGAAAAGGTATTTTTAGAAATTTTCTTTAAAAATATACAAAATAAGAAATCTAAAAATTATGTATATTCATAAACAAAAGATTTAAAAATTTTAAAAATTACTTGAAGTCATTCTAGTAAACCAAACAAATAGTTTTATAATGATACCCATTCTATTATTAAATCAAATATGTCAAAAGGAATCATTAAAACCCATACTCATAGCAGGGTTAATGATACTCATAGTGATAGTGTTTGAAAAATTGGGACCAAACGGCTAAATGTTAAATAAGTCTACCTCACATTTGTCAAAGCCTGGTCATATAGATTAATTGACAGCTCTAAGCAAAGACGAAACGTTGTCGCAATTTTTCGGACCCAACTGGTAGAATTATACTCCCTTCGTCCCATTTTGATAAGTTTACCGTTTTTTTCACACAGTTTAAGAAAAATTAATTAACTTTATTGAAAGAATAAATTAATCTATGTTATTCCTAAAATACCCTTCTATACATCATTAAATATTTACATTAAATACGAATGAAAAATTGCACCATAAGTTAAATTATTTCTATTTGATATGTGAATGCACGGTCTGCTATACACCTCTCACTTATAACAAAGTAATTAAATAGGGACATTTTAGAGAAGTTGAAAATTAATTGCATTCTTCAATTGGAAAATAGACTATAATTTGAGACGAATGAAAAAGGAAAACAAGCCTATCAAAATGGGACAAAGGGAGTATTGCTTTTGGCTACCTACCAAAGGTAGTGTTATATTGGTATCAGAAACGAACACATTAGGTGGCAACTCTAATTTTTCCCATCCAAACAAACCAAACCAGACCCCCTTCCAAAAAAAAAAAACCACGCGATAAACACATCTTCCCCCTCTCCCGAGCGGCAGCTCGCGGGGGCAAAACCCAAAACACCAACCAAAAAAAAAAGGCAACTGAAGTTATACTCTACATAAGGATGGCAATTTATAGTTTCTCACGTTTCTAATATTTGTAAGCCTAATGCAATCAAATTTTAAACTCAATTTCAGTTTTCATAATTACGGTTCAAATATAACTTGTCATTATTCTATCAGTCTTGACTTCATAAGTATCAAGGCTAATGCCAATAAATAAGGACTCGAGCTACTTCAGCTCATCTTCATAATAAACAAGTCATTCCGAAACATAATTTCAAGCTTGTTTAAAAGCTTGCTTGGATCAATACATGACTTGGGTTTTCTCTCTTAAACTTTGTGGTGTTATATTTATGTTACACCACTTAAGTGATTGACAAGTATACACTATATCTTCAAAGCAATGTACACTTTTCAATCATCTAAGTGGTATAATACGAGTGTAACAATATAAAGTGTAATAGAGAACCCTTAACCTCAATACACCCTCTTATTTTTCCTTTACCATCAAATGTATGATCTTCTCATCAAACATAAAATTTTCCTTTACTATAGAAGGTATGATCTTCTCGTTAAACGCCATAATAAAATTTTTAAAGTTCATAGGGTTTGGTGTTGCTCCCATTTGCGTTTTATTGTGATCCACGATGATCGGGCAGCATCTTTAAATTGAAACGCCGCATAAAAACTTTCCTTTTATCTGAATTGATTTAGGGCAGAAAAGATATCTCCAATACTTCCAATTTGTACAATGTTGCATTTCACCCAACAATTAAAAAAAAAAATTTACTATTACATGTGCAAAATTTAGTCTCGTTAAAAATAGGATTGTGCTTTTTTGGAAGGGATAATTTTAGAAATTTCACCTATTGTTGATGGTAATTACACTGGTTATACATAAATTCAAATAATTATCCTTACACCCTTTATTTGATATTTATAAGTAATATTTGCTGATGTCAGCAAAAAATAATTGTTTAATATCTTGAAATGCTTTTAGCTAAGTTTGAAAAGAAAAAATTATGCTAAACAAAATGCAATTGACTTTTGCTTTTGCTGGAGCAACCAAAGGGATAATAGACATTTTTTAATTGTGGGGAGAAGATGGGTAGTTGATGTGTGGGGAGGTATTGGGAAAAGTTGAGTTGTTTTCTAAAGATGGTTAAGACGAGGCAATGAGAGGTGTTGGATAGGTGGGAAAGTGAGCGGGGTAACGGTAAAAGTGTAATGGCAAGAAAGGGTAGAAGAAGATGAGAAGGATGGTGAAGAGTCCATCTAGTTTGCAGAAGGGATGTATAATGTAAATATCTAGTCCATAACGTCCTAGACGGAGTTTCCTTTGAAAAGGGATAAATTTTTTAACATTTTTTAATCGGAATCCGAAAATTATTGCTTTTTTAACATTTTCTAATCATAATCTGAAAATTATTGTGATCCATTTATGTTGACAAGATAAATGAAATATTTAAAATTTAGGAGAGCTAAGTGTAATTGTCATAAACTTTAGAAGAGATGTATCAAAAATCGTTCATTTAAACTTTAGAGGCGGGCAAAATTTGGGCCTAAAATTACAGGCGAGCTTGGGAAAAGTTACACTAGAGCTGTTTGATTTGTCAAATTTTAATAAATTATAAGTTTAACATATTTACCTGCCGTGTACTTGTTAACAACAATCTTATCTTAATGTAAAAATTATTAAAGCATATTACCAATATAAATTCATTGTCATTTTATTTTATTTGAAAGATTGTTGAAACACTTACAAAAATTTAAAAATATAGAAACGAGCCCGAGCTATGAAAAGCCCGTATGAGTCCATGGTCTGGCATAGATTGACATACTGTCATGAGCTTTTGGGGCAGTGGACCAAAATTTATGGTTTTTTATGGTCTGGGCGAAACCAGCTCGCTGGGCCCAATTGAGAGGCTTAAAGCAAAATTCTAAAGCTTTTACCACTTCAACAGTTTGGGAGGTAGGAAACGGAGGGAATAGAGGAGAAGGAAATGGATTTTAAGGTTTTTTTTTTTTTTTTTGATAGTAAGAAAGGAAAATATGGGACAAGTTACTTAACCTTTTTTTTTTTTTTTTGGGAGGAAGGAAATGAAAAGAAAAGAAAGGAAATTAAAAGAAAAGTTGACTTGTTTTGGTCCAAAAAATTTCTTCCCAAATTTGAGAGGAAAGGGAAGAAAAAAAAAGGAAAGTTTACTTCCCTTCTTTTATTTTCTTTTCCCAAGTTTGGGAGAAGGAAATGAAGCGAAAAGAAAGGAAGAGAAATAATTTTTAGCAATTTCTTTTGTTTGGGAGTAACAAGGGTAAAGAAAAGAAATCACTTTCTTTTATTTGGGAGTAAAAATTAGAAAAGAAATGAAAAAAAAATGAAAAGAAAAGTTCCCCTCTTTTCCTCCAAAAATTTTCTTTCTAAATTTGGGAGGAAATAGAAATAAAAACAATTTCACTTCCCTTCTTTTATTTTCTTTCCTCTTTTCTTTTCCATCTCCAACTCCCAAAACTAAGCCTAAACGTCTATATTCGTGAGAGGAGGGTAACAAAATTTGATTTAAAGACAGACCAAGTTTCTATTTTGGCCCAAGCAAATTTTGTGTATATGCTGTTGATGGAGGCATTCGTCGTGCATTCTTTGGGAATATTTTGTAACAAAGAGAGAGAAAATTTGAAATTAGCACATTTTTATTATTCATACCACCTAAGATAAATTGGGGTAAGTTATATAAAATATTTATTTTTAATAATTTTCCTATTTTTGGAAGTAATTTGTTTCCTTTCCCAGGCTGATTTCCTAGAAGCAAACGGATTCCAAACGAGGGGAACAAATTGCTTTTAAACATAAAGATTGCTTGTTAGCAGGCACAACTACAGAGTGGCCGCTGCCGAAAGCAGGAAATTCAACAATTCTCTGATTCTTGAAGGTAAGCACCCTTCATCCCCTCATGTTGCCTATGTTCTCTATCAGTAATAGGATCTTACGTCGGAAAAGCTGATATTGAATCTATTGATTTTTTTCCCCCTCCCTTCGTTATCTCCATCAAAATTTAATCGTTTTGGATAGCAGATTGAGTTTAATTAAACTTGTAAGTTTTAATCAACCTCTCCAGCAGCGCTCTTGGAGCTTTTATGTAGTAATATTCTTTGATTCAACATCATGGAAGTCTCAGTTTTTGAACTCTACATGATAGGAATTTTTAAGAATTTTTTTCCGTTGTTCGATTAGGATACATTGTCAATTAGCAAATAGGAAGTATATTTCAAAAAAAATTTTGAGCGAGTTTAAATTTGGTTGATCGTTCTTTTTTGCTTTCATCAGCATTTAAAAATTCTCATCAGAAAACGAGTTTTCCTTTTTTTTTGGGTGGAGGTGGGGGCATTGATTTAAAAAAAAAAACTCTTTTCCCGTCAAGAATCAAGAACACTATCCAGATATGTATAGCTTTTGGAATTGGGGTCTCTATTGATCAGGTTGAGGATGTTGTTAAACCTTTGAGAACAATGCTGTCGTTTATATTGTTCTGCAATTTCTTTGTTGAAACGAGATGTGCAGATTTGGTGAATAGAAGGTTGATAATTTACGTTTTTTTTTCCCCATACAGTATTAAACTTTCAATCAAAACTCGAGAAGATTATTGATACCAAACAGGTGGTAACTCCTAACAATTAAATTTTCAAATCTTCCAACTCCCACCAAATCCCTGGTTCCAACACTGTGTACATCTTGTTCAACTCTTTGATGTAGCATACTTAGTATTTTTCTAATTTTTATTCTTGTTGAAAAATTCCATAAATTTTGTTGTTTGGATCATGATTGGGATTCTGAATGCAGCTACATTCAGACAAGTTAAAAATGTCTGGATATGCTAGTGTTGTACGCGATGGTCAAGAAAAGGAGGAGGCATTGGAGATTTCATTGTCAACGCTCTCACTTTCTGCAGGGTGTCCATGTAATCAATCCCCATGCCTGATGTTTGTCCAGAAGAAAGGTATGTGCAAGTTATTTAATCCGGTCCTCAATGACTTTTCCGGCATGGAGATTCCAGAAATTGTAGGTGCACGAGTTCGCTTTTCTAGATACGGATGGTTGCTTTTGTGTCGTGAGGATAGGAATATTTTTTTTTTCAATCCCTTCACAAAGGTTAAAGTAGACCTTCCGCTGATACCCTTCGTTGCTGGGTTCATGTCATTGTGCTTTACCGCTCCACCAACTTCCTCAGATTGTGAAGTTATGGGGGTGTCAGGTTGGCCAATTAATTATGTCGGAGTTGTTAGACCAGGGGAGCCAAAGTGGTTCACTAAGCGCCTCTACACACGATTTATGGTTTCTGAATGTAGTCCAATATTGTACAAAGGGCAATACTATATTCTTGGTGCAAATGGAAGTATGGGAATATACAATCCCTCAAACAACAGTTGGGCTATTGTTGGCCAGCCATTAGAACGCTTTGATTCACTTATGCAGTGCTTCTTCGCAGAATTGAATGGGGAACTTCTGGCAGTCTTTGTTTTTGGGATGCAGAGAGAAGTGAGCGTTTGCAGGTTCGATCTTACGAAGATGGTTTGGAGCCCCATTGAAACCCTGGGAGATAAGGTGTTATATGTAAGCTGTGGTTCATCGTATGGTGAAACAGCTATTGTGAAGAGAATGGCAAACAAGATTTACTTCCCAAAATTCTTTGGCAACAATGGTGTGTACTATTCTTTGAATACCAGATTATATCATTCAATTGATGGTGGATTTTCTAGCAAGATGGTTTATAATTTGAAATATGTTCCGCTAAGCACTTGGATACAACCCTACCTAGACAAGAGAATGTGATGAATAATGAAGATGGTGAGAATTTCAACCTTTTGGATGCTGGATTTGAAGATTTTCGCTTCTAGGAGGATGCTAATCGATCTCAACTTTTTGGACAACTCGATCTTTAGTCGAAGGATTTTTATATGCTTATTGTTTGTAAGACGTTTTTTGAAATCTTTGTATATGGTTTTACATATCTGCAAGAATACTCGTTTGTCTTAAACTAAAATGACTTGGAATTTGCGATATGTATTTTATTATTTCTACTTTTATATTACCTTTTAGGAGACCATTCATTGGTAAACTTGTCTTTGCATTTTATATTACCTTTAGGAGACCATCAGACGAACTTCAATTTTTTATTTATTTATTATTTTATTTATTTATTATTATTATTTTTTTTTTTTTTTTTTTTTTTTGCATTGATCGAATCCAGGTAAACTTCGTTTCTCCATCAGACGAATTTCGTATCTTTTAAGATTGAGGACAAATACGTAAAAGATAAATACAAGAATGTTTTCTCCAATTTTTTTCTCCCAAAATTCAGGGTAAATATTTTCAAAATTTTTCTTGGTGCCAAACCCCAGAAATATTTCCTATATAAAATATTATGTAAGTTATTTTTCTTAGGGTTCAAAAGTGATATCAAAACTTAAGTATTTACTTTTATAATTTTAATTACCAAACTAATTTTTTTAATTCTTATCAACTAATTTTTTTCTTAATTTTTTTCCACAACCATATGATTATAGTTATATATATATTTTATCATTATATTATTTTGAAGATTAATTATAAGCAAAACAATTTCTTATTAATTCTATTTACTTGTCAAATATTTATTACAATTGTTATTAGTCTATTTAACTCATATTAATAATAAAAATTTTATTTTTCAAAAGATTTTAACACTGTCATCCAAACACCATAAAATTGTAAGAAAAATGACATTTTTCATATAAAATATTTTTTTTATGAAAATAATTTTCTTAGAAAAATATTTTACATCAAACCAAACAGACCTTCAATGTAAAAGAAAATCATCACATTTATATTTTCTTCCCAGCAAAATAAATATCATTGGGAATCCTGTACAGCTGATTATAATGCATATTCGAGGCAGATAAAGAAGAAAACCATGAGTTAGCAGGAACCTTTGAAGACGTTCAAATTTTGATATTTTGTTTTTGTTCTTTTGTTTGTAAATAATGAAATCAATTAGCCGAGGTTTCAGCTATTTTTGCCAGGAACCTGTATAAAGAAATTGCGTGGATGGAAGAATAGCTTCTCAGGGTAGCTTCAAAACAAAACAAGCAGCAAAGCTCAACGGATATGGACCAGTTGCTCAGCTTGGCTGGTAACTGTACACGCATACAAGTTAAATGATGATATTGCCACCTTACCTTGGGGCAAAAAATAAAATATTATAAGGCTTACTATATTAACATGATATAAAAGTGCAAACGTATTCAATAAAAAAAAAAAAAGAAGCTTAAATGACTAAAACAATAATTTAAAATAAATAAATAAAAGCTGCTGTGGGGGGACTGAAGGTTGCTTTCCAAAATATATGTTTCAGTAGGAGTACCAGAGAGTAACTTTTCCACTTTCCACCATCCCAGTTCAGCGTCTGCTTGAAGCTACCCTGCTCTCTCAGGATTGAATCTCGAACCTCTAAATGTCTGACGCCGACGAAGCAGCGCCGGAGCAGTCACTGGCCGAACCCGAAGCCGGAGCTGAACTCACGAAAGTTAACAAAGGCCTATGGGATCCCTACGACACCATGATCGAAACGGTACATACGTCATTCCGTCACTGCTTCTTCCCACCCCAAGTTTGCTAGGTTTTGCCATTTCGACTTAGTATGCCCAGAAATTACACCTCAACCTTTATAGTCTCTATTTATACTTTGTAGTACTTTATAATCTCTGCTTGTTTATCTAATGCAGCAGCTACATAGTGTATTTGGTTTTTGAGAATATTTTCTGAACTTTCAACTGCTGAGTAGAATATTTAGTGTTTGCAGCCATTTTTTCCGAAATAGAAGCACTAGATTTGCATAAATCCACTAGAATGACTGCTTGGGGTGTCATATCTTGATATAATTAACACTTTCTGATACTAGTGTAGTATTATTTGGGATGTCCAAGTACATGTAGCTAACTTGTGCATTTCGCAGCAGTGGGTGTTGCTAACTCGTGAAATTCGTTGCATGCATTTGATAATAGGTTACTGGGGAAGCTTCATACCCTACAGCAGAGAGGTTTGAAGATCTAAATTTGTCTCCAGAAGTCTTACGTGGTTTATACCAAGTGATGAAATTTGAGATACCCACTAAGATCCAACCCATCTGCTTGCCCATGATCCTATCTCCACCATTCAAGAATCTAGTAGCTCAAGTGCACAGCGAATCGGGCAAAACCACGTGTTTGCTTATTGGCATGTTGAGCCGGATTGATCCACAAGTCAAGGATCTTCAGGCACTCTGTATTTGCACCACCAGCGAATTGGCTACTCAGATCGGTAATTTGTGATTAGAGTTTCATATGGCAAGATCTACACTATTATTAGAGTTGTCCAATTGCCATTCCTTCTAGCTTTTAAATGCCCATTTTTGTTTTTTCCCTCTAATTTGATAAATTTGCAGTATATGCAAATGCTGTCAAAGATGGGGAAATATACAAGGATAACATCAGAATTGGCTTCCCCAGCAAATAGCTCTGAACTCAAACCAGGAGCTGGCGGTGCAGCACAACTAATGCTGGGCACAGCTGATATGATAGGTGAATCCATTGCTGCTGGAACACTCAACCCGAGTTCTGTGAAAATTCTTCTGTTTGATATGGCGGACCAGTTGTTAGAGGTAAATTACGCTCTGTTTATTGTGTACTAGGTGATGGACGGTTCAATGTGAATGGTTTATCTAATTCACCATTAGGTTTCAGTGCATATATGTTAAATCAATTCCTTTCTTTTAAGTCTTGTGCCACTTGTATAATCATGTCCTGAAGCCTAGAAATTTAGAATATTATTCTCCTGAAATAGCTGTAACCTTTTCTCGTATGTAGATAGAGATTTTTGTTCATTATTGGCTGTTTATTGGACAGAGACCTGTTTTAGAAGCCTTGCAACTAGAGCATATCTTGATGGCTAGACCAAAATTATTTTAATAAGATTCTTATCATGAGCATCTATCTCTGTAATTATGTCGTGGTTCTCTGCATGTACCATATGTTATGGATAATTGAGAAGAAAACAGATCTAAATGTGTGATCTGCGTCTTAAATACTGGATTAATAGGTAAGAAAGCACATAATGTTAAGATGCGGTTCATTTAAATGAGATGTGCGCTTTACTTTGCTATTTGCATTTTGGTGCCTCTAATGTCTATGGTATTGCGTGCAAAGCATTGACTTCTATCAAATAGCTTGGGTACAATATCATTAAATGATTTTCTGGGAGATCTAGTAATGATCACTATTAGTACTTTATAAATGTAATTGGTTGTGCCCCTATTGCCTCTGATTGATGTGATATTGCATGTAACACTGTTGATGTCCAGTGCCTCTGTGGTCGATCAATTTCTTTTCTTTTTGGTCCCATGCTACTTGTATTGTGATGTCGTTGGTACAGGAATTTAGAATAAACTATACATTGTTCAATCTTTTCTTAGAGGGGAATTTATGGTGTCACTTTTTTCTTGGGGAATTTATGGACCAATTTAGAATATAATTTATGATATGATACCCAAGAGGTGGAGTTCTCTCTTCATTACTACTTTTATCGGAATACAAGTCTTTTCATTTGCTAGCTTTATTGGAAACAAGTGGGGTTGTGATAATTGATATTGAGATTTGTTAAACTTTGGATAATTGAATGTTATGTTGCAGTGGTGTATATTCGATCGACCCATTATTTTTAAGTCATATTCGACCAATTGCACTCCTTTTTCTTCTGCCACTTTTACTTTTATTTTGATGCTGCTGAACTTAGAAATTTGTGTAATATACCTTGCTTTACTCCATTCTTTGAGGGGCAAGAAATATTTTACAATCCTTTGTTACTTATGTCTACTGGCTGGTATGGATTTTAATTTATATTTCTTGATAGCAATAAAATGAAGTTCTGTATATTTGTTCGCTAGATTTATACAAGAATGGATATCATCAGTTCTCCACTCTAACTTTTCCCGTCTTGCAGAGTGGTTGTGAAAATCAATGTGTGAAAATATTGAAAGGCATACTTCGAAGCAATCCTGATTGTCAGGTTTGTGAATATACTATGCCTTCTTCATTCACACTTTTGCAATATGACTGGACTTTGATTGACCAATTTTTTGCATAAATATTACTAGAATTTAATTGAATGTTTTATCAGGTGATTCTGTTTTGTGCCGTGTTGGATGGTGCTGTTGATGATTTTGTTAAGAAAGGGATGTTGGATGATGCAGGGCGCATTTGTAAAAATTATAATAAAATGACAGTGAAACCTTGGTCAAAGCTGCCACAAGATTGTGTAGATTTGATATGGCTTCGTCATCTCTACCCAGGCGATTCTGGTACCTTTAAATTAATTTGGAGAACAAAAGTTCCCAGTGATAGTGACAGGCTGTTTCACATTCCAAACCTGCACCCACATGCACAAATTCCATGTCTGATTTATATGGAGAAGAAGGGGATGTGCAAGTTCTTTTATCCCATTGACAATGCATTCTATCGCACGGAATTTCCAGAAACAGCTGGTGCAAGGATTCGGTTTTCCAGATATGGATGGTTGCTGATGTCTTTAGAAGATTCTACTATCTTCCTTTTAAATCCGTTGACACGGAGAATAATTGAACTCCCACTCATCCCATTTGAGAGTGGATTTATTTCTTTGTCTTTCAGCGCTCCGCCCACCTCCACTAGATGTTTGGTTATGGGGATTTCAGGGGCTTCAGCTTCCCTTTACGGGGTGGGTATAGCAGTTGTTCGTCCAGGACGAATGGCATGGTCCACTTACAAGTTTGATGAATTTGGTAGTGATTTTTCGCCATCTGATTCTAATCCTGTATATTACCGTGGAATATTTTATTGTTTGGGTGCGAGTGGAGGAGAAATAGGGAGATATAATGTTATTGATCAGAGTTGGGATATTCTCAGACCACCAGCAGCTGAGGGGATGATGGATCAAATATTTAAATCAACGCGCCAGAGTTTCTTGTTAGAGATGGATGGAGATCTCCTTGGCATCTTTCTTTGTGGTCCTGGAAGAGACGTGCATATTTATAGGTTTAATCTAGTTAGTATGGTTTGGTCTCCCATTCAAACTCTTGGTGATAGGGTGTTGTACATTAGCCATGGGGCATCTTTTGTGGATGAAGCTGTTGTCAAGAAGAAGTTGGCCAACAAGATATTGTTTTCCAAGTTTTATGGAAAAAATGGAGTGTTTTACTGTCTTCGTACCGGAAAGTATCAATGCTTTAGTGGGGGATTATTTTCCAACAGGTTTGATTATGGGCTGAGGGATATACATTGAGTACCTGGATAAAACCAGCTCATAATTGAGACGTGATGGAAGGGGAGAGATTGACGAACGTCCAATCAATCTGATGTGATGGAAAATGGAGGTCTTGAAGGACTATTTAATGTATGTATTAGTTTTGGAGTGAGTATTGCGTGCACCACGCGCGTCACGTGGCGTGCCACGTGGTGCACTAGAACCAATCACATATCGCCAAATAATACAAGGTATGGCCCACCGTTGCCACATGACGATAAATTATTGGTTTCTAGTACACCACGTGGCAATGCACGTGGTGTATTGTATACTTTTCTTTAGTTTTGCTTGAATGGATTATTGCATAGGAATTTGGATCTTGATTTCCTGGGGTTTGTTTAGTTTATCTGTTTTTGGCAGTAAGACTTTAATTTTGAAATTGACTTCTCGTGTCAACTCAAGGAAATCTCCAAACTCTTTTGTTGCAAATCGGATCTTTCCCAATGTTAAGTTTAGTGCCCTGGTAACAACTCCTACTGAGGATCAGAATTGCTTTTGTTGGTCACGTGCAAGTTACGGACAAGACAACTTTGGAAGGTTATGAATGAATCTAATATGTTTTCTATATATGCAAGCTGTCTATTCCTTCTTGTCCTAGTCTCCACTCTGTTATTTTTATGCGTTCTGATTTCCTGAACAATAGTAACCTATTATTATTGGTTAATATTAACTTAACTTAATCTCAAAAGAGTTTTATATTATCTTAATTTACTATAAAATATTTTTTTAAATTAATACTAATTTAACTTAATTTTTAAAGAGTCTCCTAGTCATAAACTAAAAAATAAAAATCTAAAATAGTTCTTAAGATATAAAAAATTAATCATAATTTTCTTTAACAAATAAAAATTATAGTTACTATTATTTTCTTAATCTAATTAAAATCTTAAATTCTAAAATCATAAACCTTACACCATGAATCCTGAACCTTAAATCCTAACTCCTAAACCCTAATTCAAAAGTAAATATAAAATCTAGTAATGAAAATGTCAGTAAAATTTTTTTCCCTAGGATGCAATAAAAAAAAACTAAATGATACTTACGTAATAATAAACCAGTAATACAGGTTACAAGTTAGATAATGATAAGAGTTTGTAATTAACAATGACTCTTATACGGTCAAGATGTGTCTGTAACTACAAATCTAGTTACAGTCTTTGACAATGTTATTTTCCATTAGAATATTCCTATGCCGAGAATAAGTTGAATTTTGACTGAATTGAGGGGTCATTCAACATTCTCTACCAAAGGTATATAGGAGCCGAATCATGCCAATAATTTTTTTTTTTTTTGGAAAAAAAATTAAGACTCGAAGAATCACAATTGCAGGGGAAACTTACCGTCCCTTTTCGAATATACGTCATTATTAATGTAGAAAAGCATAATGCAATAGCTTAACGACAAAATGGAGACATGTTTGGACTTCAGTATATAAATAGCCTACTTAATGTATCCTTGAAGCCTAGTTTTTGGGTGCTGAAAAGAAAACTTGAATAACTACAAAAATATAAGAGGAAGCTGATGAAAGCTGTTATGAAATATTTAGTGGATGTCCACCCATGTTCACCCCATGATCTTCTCCATTATTCCTTGTAACTCCCACTACCCCATGATCTTCCACATTATCCCTTATAACTCCCACTACCCCATGATCTCTCATTAGTTCATGTAACTCATGTAACTTACATTTGGGTCCTTATGACCTTTAATATGGAGGAGTGAACCTCAAGCCTATAAATAGTGGCTTATATGCAATGAAAAATTGAAGAAGAAAAGAAGAGAAAATATTGCTTCATTTTACTTTGATTTTGTCATTACATTGTCTTCACTTTTATAGCTAGTTGTAAGTTGCTTTATTTCTATCTTAGTAGTACTATAATACTACTAATTTTATAACACGTTATCAGCACGATTCTCTAGCCAACTTTCAACGCGTTCTTCGAAGTAAGTGTGGTAAGTTTTTATTTGTTTTCTTGATTTTAATTGTTGTTATGGCTAACCTTGCAAAACTTGAGTTTGTTGCTCTTGATATCACTGGAAAAAATTATTTGTCATGGGTGTTGGATGCTGAAATCCATTTGGATGCTAGTGGCCTTGGAGAAACTATCAAAGAAGGAAATAATGCCACTAGTCAAGAAAAGGCCAAAGCAATGATTTTTCTCCGTCACCACCTTGATGAAGGGCTAAAAATTGAGTATTTGACTATAAAAGATCCCTTTGTCTTGTGGACAAATTTGAAAGAAAGGTACGACCACCAAAAGACGGTTATTCTTCCAAAAGCTCGTTATGATTGGATGCACTTGCGTTTGCAAGATTTTAAAACTGTAAGTGAATATAATTCAGCAATATTTCGAATCAGTTCTCAATTAAAATTGTGTGGAGAAAAAGTATCTGATGAAGATTTATTGGAGAAAACATTCTCCACTTTTCACGCATCTAATGTGCTCCTGCAGCAGCAATATCGTGAAAAGGGTTTTAAGAAATATTCTGAACTGATTTCTTGTCTTCTTGTTGCTGAACAAAATAATGAGCTTTTGTTAAAAAATCACGAGATACGTCCAACTGGTACTGCCCCATTACTTGAAGCAAATGCGGCAGCCATAAATTTCAATAATGGACGAAATCGAGGTCGAGGCAATGGCCGAGGTCGTGGACGTGGTAGAAACCGTTACAATAATCGTGGTGGTTACATGAAAGGTACAACTCACCACCAGAAGTGGGAGAGCAGTGACGAGAAAAATGGAAACCAAAATAAACAAAAAGTGGACAACAAGTGCTACCGTTGCGGCATGAAAGGCCATTGGTCTCGTACCTGTCGTACTCCAAAACATCTTGTTGATCTCTATCAAGAATCATTGAAGAATAAAGAGAAAAAGATAGAGACAAATTTTATTTATAATGATGGCCTTGACCATAGTCTTGTTGACAATGGTTTTACTGATTTTACCTCTTTAGATGTTGCTGATTTCTTTGTCAATCACCCTGAAGGTGATACTAGTCATTTAATTAGTGATGAAAATGTTCAAGAATAGATCTTTTAAATTGTCTACTTTGATTAATAAATTTTTATTTGTTGTTTTCAAATAAAAATATTTATTATCAATATTTGTTTCCATGATCTTTATATTCCATAAATATTGAACTTAAAATAAACAACTAAATAAATATATAATGCATCTCATTTGGAATTTTTGTTTTCTTTGAAGAAAATGGACGTTTCAAAAATCAATGACAAAGAACTATGTCTGGCAGACAGTGCAACAACACACTCCATATTTAAAGACAAGAAATATTTTTCTTGTTTAATAATGGAAAAAATCTCATGTTAGTACTATATCTGGTACTACAAAGTTGATTGAAGGCTCCGGAAGAGCAACAATAATTTTACCAAAAGGAACAAAATTTTGCATTGATGATGCATTATTTTCTCCAAAGTCTCAAAGAAACTTATTAAGTTTTAAAGATATTCGTCGAAATGGGTATCATATTGAGACTAGGAATGAAGGTAATAATGAATACTTGTATCTTACAAGTACTGGTTATGGAAAGAAAATTGTATTAGAAAAATTACCTTCTTATTCCTCTGGGTTGTATTATACATGTATTAATACAACTGAAATATATACAACAGTAAACCAGAAGTTTACTGATCATGATAATTTTATTATTTGGCATGACCGGTTAGGCCATCCCGGTTCTATAATGATGCGAAGAATATTAGAGAATTCATGTGGTCATTCATTGAAGAGCCAGAAGATTCTTCAATCGAATAAATTCTCATGTGCTGCTTGTTCTCAAGGCAAATTAATTATAAAGCCATCACCAGTAAAAATTCGTACCGAATCTCCTACATTTTTAGAACGCATACATGGTGATATTTGTGGGCCAATTCACCCACCATGTGGACCATTTCGATATTTTATGGTATTAATTGATGCATCAACTAGATGGTCACATGTATGCTTATTATCAACTCGCAATTTGGCATTTGCGAAATTACTTGCAGAATTAATTCGGTTACGAGCGCATTTTCCAGATTATTCTATCAAAACGATACGTCTTGATAATGCTGGTGAATTTACATCCCAATCATTTAATGATTATTGTATGTCTATTGGGATAAGTGTTGAACATCCGGTAGCTTATGTTCATACACAAAATGGTTTGGCAGAATCGTTTATTAAGCGCCTTCAATTAATTGCAAGGCCATTGCTTTTGAGAACTAAACTCCCAATATGTGTTTGGGGACATGCTATTTTGCATGCTGCAGCGTTAATTCGCATAAGGCCAACGAATTATCATGAGTTTTCTCCCCAACAAATAATTTTTGGTCGAGAACCAAATATTGCCCATCTTAAGATTTTTGGATGTGCCGTTTATGTTCCAATTGCTCCACCACAACGCACAAAGATGGGTTCTCAAAGGAGGTTGGGAATATATATTGGATATGAATCTCCATCTATAATAAAATATCTTGAGCCAACAACTGGGGATTTATTTACGGCTCGTTTTGCTGATTGTCATTTTGATGAATCAGTTTTCCCAACATTAGGGGGAGAAAATAAACAGCCGGTCAAAGAAATTAGTTGGAATGAATTATCATTATCTCATTTTGATCCTCGTACAAGACAATGTGAACTAGAAGTTCAAAAGATAATTCATTTGCAAAATTTAGCAAATCAGTTGCCAGATGCTTTTACTAATTCAAAACGTGTGACTAAGTCACATGTACCGGCTGCTAATGCTCCAATTCGAATCGATGTCCCCAAAGGACCTTCTACCACTAGTAATGAATTAAAAGCACCTGCAAAACGTGGTAGACCCGCTGGTTCCAAAGATAAAATTCCTCGAAAAAGAAAAGGGGCAAATAATCAAGATGGCAAAATCGAGGAAATTAAGAATTTTGAAAAATCTCCAGAAAAGAAAACTTTTGAAGAGTTTTCTGATATGACAAATAATAAACTTCCAGAAGAAGTTCAGGTACCTGAAAAGTTTGATAATCATGAGATCTCAATCAATTATGTCATGACTGGAGAAAGATGGAACCGATGTACAACTAATGTCGATGATAAATTTGCCTATGCTGCAGCAATTACTGTCATGAATGATAATGAGGATCACGAACCAAAGTCTGTAGATGAATGCAGGCGTAGAAATGATTGGCCAAAATGGAAAGATGCAATTCAAGCAGAGTTAAATTCACTGGCAAAACGTAAAGTTTTTGGACCAGTAATACGCACACCTGAAGAAGTGCAACCTAGTAGGTTATAAATGGGTATTTGTGCAAAAACGAAATGAGAAAAATGAAATTGTGCGGTACAAGGCACGACTTGTCGCACAAGGTTTTTCCCAAAGACCTGGCATAGATTATGAGGAGACATATTCTCCTGTGGTGGATGCAACAACTTTTCGTTATTTGCTTAATTTGGCAGCAAATGAACGACTTGAAATGCGTCTCATGGATGTTGTAACAGCCTATTTGTATGGCTCACTTGATAATGATATTTACATGAAAATTCCTGAAGGATTTACACTACCAAAAGGTCATGATTCTGGTTCTCGAGAACTTTATTCAATTAAATTGTGTAAATCTTTATATGGGTTGAAACAGGCTGGACGCATGTGGTACAATCGCCTTGGTGAATATTTGATGAAACAAGGCTATATGAATGACCTTATTTGTCCATGCATTTTTATTAAGAAATCTGAATCCAAATTTGTAATCATTGCAGTTTATGTTGATGATTTAAATATTATTGGAACTCTTGAAGAGGTTAAAAATGCTACTAATTACTTGAAACAAGAATTTGAAATGAAAGATCTTGGAAAGACAAAATTTTGTCTTGGATTACAAATTGAGCACGTAGAAAATGGCATCTTTTTACATCAGTCGGCTTATACAGAAAAAGTGCTTAAACGATTTTATATGGAAAAAGCACACCCTTTGAGCACACCTATGATTGTAAGATCACTTGATGTGCATAAAGATCCTTTCCGACCTCGTGAAAATAATGAAGAGATACTTGGTCCAGAAGTACCATATCTTAGTGCTATTGGGGCATTAATGTATCTTGCAAATCATACACGTCCTGATATATCATTTGCCGTGAATCTACTTGCAAGATATAGTTCTTCACCTACTCGAAGACATTGGAATGGCATTAAACATATATTTCGCTATCTTCAGGGTACAAAGGATATGGGTCTTTATTATTCCAATGCACTTAAAGCTGATCTAATAGGTTATGCAGATGCTGGATATTTATCCGATCCTCATAACGCTCGATCACAAACTGGGTATATATTCACATATGGTGGTACAGCTATTTCATGGCGTTCCATGAAACAAACTATAGCTGCCACTTCTTCTAATCATGCTGAAATATTGGCAATTCATGAAGCAAGTCGAGAGTGTTTTTGGTTAAGATCTGTGATACATCATATTCGAGGAGCATGCGGTTTGCCCTTAAACAAGGAAGTTCCTACTACTTTGTTCGAAGATAATGCTGCATGTATTGCTCAATTGAAAGAGGGATACATCAAAGGTGATAGAACGAAGCACATTTCACCAAAGTTTTTTTTCACTCATGATCTTCAAAAGAATGGTGAAATTTGTGTTCAGCAAATTCGTTCGAGTGATAATTTGGCAGATATATTCACCAAATCACTACCGACTTCAACATTTGAAAAGCTGGTTCACAAGATTGGAATGAGACGACTGAAAGATGTCAAATGATGTGCTCAAGAGGGGGAGTAATTACACGCTGCATTTTTTTTTCCTTAACCAAGGTTTTTTTTTTTTTTTTGAGGCAGTGTTGTATTCAGAAGAATGTACTCTTTTTCCTTCACTAGGTTTTTGTCCCACTGGGTTTTTCCTAGTAAGGTTTTAATGAGGCATTTTTCTTAAAGATGGACATCCAAGGGGGAGTGTTATGAAATATTTAGTGGATGTCCACCCATGTTCACCCCATGATCTTCTCCATTATTCCTTGTAACTCCCACTACCCCATGATCTTCCACATTATCCCTTATAACTCCCACTACCCCATGATCTCTCATTAGTTCATGTAACTCATGTAACTTACATTTGGGTCCTTATGACCTTTAATATGGAGGAGTGAACCTCAAGCCTATAAATAGTGGCTTATATGCAATGAAAAATTGAAGAAGAAAAGAAGAGAAAATATTGCTTCATTTTACTTTGATTTTGTCATTACATTGTCTTCACTTTTATAGCTAGTTGTAAGTTGCTTTATTTCTATCTTAGTAGTACTATAATACTACTAATTTTATAACAAAAGCAAGGAGTATTGAGATGATTTTGGATTTATTCATTATTCTAAGTACGTTGTTTTGCTTTTGGGTGTGTAAAATTGACATTCTGGAAATTTTTTCAAAATTTTGTTTAGCTTACTCACGGTGTCTAATCCTCCCAGACTATTTTCACTCAAGAAAATTAAAAAAAAAATCCAGATTACTTCTTATATATATATATATATATATATATATATATATATATATATATATGTTCCTTTCTTAGTATATTCAGCAACAAACTCCCAAACCAAATGAGATAAAATATGTAAAGTACCTTTTTGTTTTTCCAAAAAAAATTTCCTCCATTCTTGCCTCCTATACTAAACTTCAAGCAGTTACTAAGCCAAAAAAAATATACACTTCTTTTTTATATTATAACATACAAAGAAAAGAAAAAAAGAAAAAAGAATCTGAATAATTAGTTTTTTTTTAATAAATCTTACACTAATACAATGGTAATATACATATAAATCCTACATTATTGCAATGGTATTTATAAATCCTACTAAGCCAAAAAAATAGATATGTTTCTTTTTTATATTACAATGTTTGATAAGTATAAAAAAGGAAAAAAGAAAAAAGAATATGAATAATTAGTTTTTTATTATAAATGCTACACTATTACAATGGAGATGGGGAATTGGAATTGATAAGATTCGAATCTCTGACCTTAGGAGTTGAGTTATAGAATTTTAACTGTTTAACCCTCTATTCGTTCCCTTAATAAATAGTTGTTCCAGAGTAGTTCACCACCAAAACGATCTTGAGTCAACCAATACCAATCCTCCTCATCTGCCCATCACTCTTTCCCTCTTTGGTTTAGGTACCAAAAAGAACAAAAAAGAAAAAAAGAAACAATGGCTAGGTCGTCTCAATCGATGAATATGATTTTGCTATTGACAGATTTATATGTGGCATTTGGTTCGCACTCCGAAATCGGAATCATTGACTTTGGGTTTGAACTTAATTCCAATACATTTGTTTGATTTTGTATTTGGAATGGGTATAATTATTATATATATAGAGGCTGTTTGGATTATTTGTTTAGAATATGATGTTTGCTGGACAGGATAATATTCTTGGCTTCTGTATGCTGAGTGTTCTATATATGTAGATACATACATATGTATGTGTGTGTGTGTGTGTGTGTATACACGCGCGCACGCACGCACATATATATACACAAACACTTGTGTGTATTTGTACACGTGTGTGTATGCGTATATATACACATGTGTATATATATACATATGTCTGCATATATACATGTGTATATGTGTGTGTGTACAAAATTTGGGAATGAAATTTGAGTTTTGAACAACAACTTTCAAAATGGTTGGAATTTGGGAAAACTTTTTTTTTTCATTCCCAAATCCCAATTCTCATTATCCTAATCCAAACACTCATTGTGGGGTTCATTCGCATTCCCATTCCCATTTCTAAACCCTTTTTACCAAACACGAGCATTTGGTTAGCGGGCATCGAAATCAATCTCACAACTGGTGTTTGGTAATCAAAAATTGAAAACGAAAATCAGAATCAAACCCTTAATTAACGAGTTTGTAAAAGCCCACCAAATTGGTGGATTTTAGCCAAATTTCATGAATGATTATTGCATACAGACGTTCGCATGGATCACTCGAACATCCGAAACCTCATCCAGATATCGTCCATATCAATTTCGCATGTTCCAGGCACGCGGACATCTTGATGACTTGCAGGTATGATTCCGATTACCAACCAACCAAACAATAATTATAGTAATGATACCCATTTTAGGTGTTGAACTAAACACATGTATTGAAATCAGGAGTTTCATTGTAAACACGAGAATAACGATTTCGATTCCGATTATGATTCCTGAATGCAAACCAAACGCCCTATACTTGTACTGCTGACTTCAGCCGAATCTATTGAAATTTGTTACTGCAATCAGTTTCTTTCTCGAACTCTCTTTGGATCTTTTATTTATTTATTATTTCAAGAACTTTTTGGGGTTTTCATCATCATCAAATTAAAGTGGTCTAAGCAATTTTATTTGATAATCAAGATTTAAAACTCTCTTCTTTTTTGTTGTCACGTGATTCTTTTGAATCATTTTTTTGGTGTATTTTTTAATGTTTCTACAATCCTAAAATATTCTTTTTATTTGTTTTTGTACAAAAATCATACTAACACAAAATAACTAAGGGGGTGTTTGATAATACAAATTAATATTAAAAGTTAATGTATTAAGAGCTTTTTGAATTCAGTGCGTTTGATAATGAAATTCTTTTTTCACTTAATACGTTAAGCATTTATTTAATTTGTGTACAAAATTTTAAGTGAAAATTTTTTACTTAATTTACTGAATTTTGATACTTTTTCCCTCCCCCTATTACACACACATACACACACTCACCCATGCACGCACATATACATGCTCTTTATCACGTACGCAAACTCTCTCTCTCACACACACATACACACATTCTATATCTCATATATACACACACACACACTTTCACACAAATACACATATTCTCTTTCCCTTCCCATCTCTCTCTCCCTCTCACACACACACACTCTCTATTTCTCTTTCTCTTTCTCTCTCCCCATATAGTTTCTCTTGCACACATGTACATACTTTATTACACATACACTTTTACAAATACATATATACATGCATACATACATTTTTATATATATACACATATTTTTTCTCTCACACATAAATACACTTATCATTTATTTCTCATGAACGAACAATATATTTTTTCTAATATACATTATTAATAAATTATTTTAAATTTTTAAGATAAAATAATTATATATATGAGAGGAGATATTTAAATTCAGAGCATATATTCAGTTAATTATCAAACAGGTAAAACTTTATCAGTTCAGCAACTTAATATTTTCAGCACTTAAATTTCATACTTTAAACTTCAGATTTCAAATTTTAGTTTTACCCAACGACACCTAAGTCTATCTATTATTATCTCTCCTGTTCCCCCCCCCCCCCCCTTTTTTTTTTTTTTTACTTCTTAGAATCAATCAAAACATAAATGACATTTTCCTTTCCATTCTATACACAAAGAAAGAATGATAACTAAAGTTTTTTTTTTTGGGGAATTTACTAACTTCCTTTGTTAGCCATGTCCATGACAAAGATCTCTAGAAGCTTGGAATACATCACAAAGTAGAGCCAAAAATATTTTTGATATTCTACAATGTTTCCTAAACAGCCAAACTGTCCATTTGTTCTTGGCCTAAAAGTCTTTGGCACTTCGTTATTGTTATTTGATATTGTTTTCTTGTCTCCAATATGTATTTTGGAATTTATATTCCTACCCTATGATTTTCGTATCAGTTCCTAATAAAGAAACTTATTTCCAACGAAAAATGCCAACAAAATCTAAATAGGAAGCTATCTTCAATTAAAGTTTATCACTACAAGCCCGTATAATTTCTATGATGGGAATGGGTAGCATTCTAGTGTTTGAGGTAATTCGACGTTAATTTTGAGCAAATCTTCTCATCATCATCATCATCATCATCAACAACAACAACAATAATAATAAGGGATAATTTCACATACATCCCTTGAGATTTGTCATAATTATACTCACATCTTCTCAAGTTTTAAAAATTACACTTACACCCCCTTTATTTGTATTTTTCATAACAGAAGAAGTATATTTTGATAATGTAACCCAAAAATACCAACTAACTACCTTAAAATATCCTGAATTGCTTTTAAATTATCCATATCTTTCTTATTAATATATTTGTTTGTAAAATTTGAATAGATAAAGTAAATTTTATTCATATTAGTAAGATAATTGAGTTTTGAATAAATAATATTTTGTGGAGATTAAAAATTTGGTGTAAGATATAAATATTTTTGACATTCTTATGACTAATATATTGACTTTTAAGAGTTATTTATCTTATTTTAAAAGTAATTAAGCATATTTTAAGGTGTTCGGTTAGTGTTTTTGGATTATATTATTAAGATGAACTTGTTTTGTTATGAAAAATATAAACACAGAGGGTGTAAGTGTAATTTTCAAAATATGAGAGAAGGTGAATGTAATTATGACAAATTTCATAGGAGGTATGTGAAATTATCCCTAATAATAATAATAAGAACAACAACAACAATAACAACAACAACAACAACAACAATAATAATAGTTAGATTCAAAACGTCTACAAAGAAGACTTTACATCCATCCTACCATGATGAATTGAAGTTTAGATTAAACCTGTATAATGAAGAAGAAAAACACAACGCACTAACTTAACAACAAAATTGAAAACATATTAGACTTCAATATGTATCGTGTGTGTAGCCAATGTCCCTCTGAGCTGTAATTTCGGGTGGTTTAAAGAGAAAACTTGAATTATGGGGGAAAAAATGAGAACGTTTATGAAATAAATGAGTAATGAGATGATCTTGGATTGATTTATTATTGTAAATAGGTCGCTTAGCTTTTGTTATGTAAATTTGACATTCTATAAAAATTTTCAAAATATCGTTTAGCTTATTCTCTGTTTTTAAACAACCCAAATTACTTTTACTCATGAAAATAGGGAAAAACCTCCCATATACGTAGCAAACTCCCATAGCAAATAAAATAAAATACGTAATACCTTTTTTTTTTCTTCAAATCTTTTCGTTTTTCCACTGAGTCTTGCCTTCCTTTACCAAACATCATTAAACAGCAAATAAGAAAAGAATTTTCGTTTCTTCTTTTTCTATTGTTTGAGTCTTGCCTTCCTTTACCAAACATCATTAAACAGCAAATAAGCAAAGAATTTTCGTTTCTTCTTTTTCTATTGTTTGATACACGCAAAAATGTTAAGTAGAATGAGAAGTTCGGAGTTCAAATCTTAGCTCTCATTAATAATTCAAATAAATGCATAATGTACTTGTTTGTTTTGAAAGTGATTTAGTCCACGTTGATTTTCTTTGGATTTAATTGGGCATTTTTCTACACAGTAAATTAATAATAAAATAAAATAATATAGACGGTTGACCAAAAAAAAAAAAAACACACACACACACACACAAAAAAGGGAAATGGCAAAGAATCTGAATAATTAGTTGCAAGACTTTTTAGTCCTAGAGTAGCACGCCACCGAACGTTATTGCTCCAGCTAGACACTCCCTCCCCGTTAAGTTTTCTTAGTCGACCAATACCGACTCTATTATCATCCTTTTCCTCCTGCTAGAAATCTATCCACCGCTTCTTTTTCTGAAAAAAGAATGGCGAGGTCCTCTCAATTGATGAATCTGATTGCTGTGTTGGGATTAATCTTGTCGGTGGATTTACTACTTGTTCCTTCGACTTCAGCCGAATCTACCAAAGTTCGCTACTGCAGTCAGTTTCTCTCTCAGACTTCCTTTGACCCTTCTATTTTTTTTTTTTTTTTTTTGTTTCAGAAACTTTTTGGGTTTTCATCACCATATTATAGTGGTCTCAGCAATGTTATTTTATAATCGAGATTTAAAGCTCTTTTCTTTCTTCTTGTCATGTGATTTTTCTGATTCATTTGTTTTTGTCTTTTTTTTTTTCTTTGGATGTGTCTAGGGTACTAAGATTAGGAGACAAGGAGGATTTCTTTTTGTAAAGAAAAGTACAAAAAGCTGAAGTCTTGATTAACAAATGCTACAAACATTTCTTTTGAGTTTTTGTTATTATAATTTTGTTATTTTTGCTTGATTTTCTAGTCACGGGTCCTCCATTTTCTGTCTATGTGAAACAATTTTTCTGATTACTTCATAATTTACAAAAATTAGTTTATATATATGGTCAAACAATTGGGAGTGTTACTAAATGTTAGCAAGTATTTTGCACAGATTCTTTTTTGGTGGTAGATGGACGTTGGTACATCTTTATTAGCACCTGCCCGCTCCATTTTATGTTTTAATTTAGGTACCAAAATGCAGATAGTAAGGCTGATTATGCTGTTAAGGTCGGTGGAGTTGATATTACGCCTTTTCCCATAAGAAGAAACAAGGAAACTACCTTCAAAATTTCTGCATCTACAGGTAGTAAAACACTACTACTAGCTCTCATTTTACGTTTTCTTGCTGCTCATGTTTTCTCTTTTTCTTGCAAGTTTGATTTTGACTGATTGTCTGTATCACAACTATTGCTTTTGATTTGGCATTTTGGAATGTACTAGCTTGTATGTTATTCACTTAGCTAGCACCCCCGTTGAAGATTAACAACCCATTGCTTTTACGCTGGAGGATTGGTTGTCTGTGTCTAAGTCAACAAATAATGAGAATGAATTTTAAGGAACCCATTTCTTGTAATGTCCTGACAATGAATTATTTTAATACCCAGAAACTGGTATTATGAGATTAAGGCACAATCGGCATTAGATTGTAAGATAGTGCTATTGTCCACTTTATTTATTTATTTATTTTTTGTGAACTTCCTGCTTTTCGTGAGAGGGTGATCAATGTGAGATACGAGAAGCAAATAGATTAATTATTATTCACATTAACTATTTCCACTTTTTAAATGAATTACATATGGTGAGGTACTATTATGCAAATAAACCACTCTTGGTATTATCTGGACTTGGAACGCTGGTATGCTTCTGTTGAACTCACATCTCTCTTTGGTATACGTTAGAGTGATAATAGTATTTCTGAGAGGGAGTGTTGCTAAAGGTAACGTGTTGTTAACATCCTTATTTGTAACCCTGGACTTCTATGCTTTGCTCCTCATTTATGTGTTTAATGTATCCTTTTTTTTTTTTTCTACCTATGACATGAAGCTACCGAACTCTGTGTCTGTGTGCGCAAGCGCGTGGGTGTGTGTGTGTGTGAGAGAGAGAGAGAGAGAGAGAGAGATACAAAGCTACAGTTCCTGCTTTTGCTACTGAGAATGCAAATGGTCAGTTCGGATGTATTACCGGAAAAATTATTTTGAACATATTACAATGAACACGGTATATGTGTGCGGAGACTCATTGAATATAAGGATTATGAGGCTAATAACTACTGGATTGTCAGATTGCTTTGTAAGTGATTGAGGTATTACTGCTTTGCTTGTTTCTTCGTGTATATTTTCATACTGGAAGAATGAAGATAGTTACTAAATATGTTTTATTTCTAGTTTTTATCGAACTCTTTCTATTGGCCTTTTTCTCCACCAGTACCGATTCTCTTGTATGGCCACGTGCATTTTCAAGTTGCATGGAACAAGCTAATACAAGCTTAGATGGCTTTGACTGAAAAGAAGAATCAGAGTCTAATTTGTTGAAGGACAATTGTTTTTGGATTAGTGTTGTGACTTGGATATTACTTCCATTTTGCTTGTAGATAAACCCATCTCTGGAGGTAAGCTGGTGATTGACGTTACCTACTTTATATTCAACGTCTACTCTGAGACTCATGATCTTTGCAAAGAGACATCTTGTCCTGTTACTGCCGGAGATTTTGAGATTGCTCACTCACAAGTTTTACCGGGAATCACCCCACCTGTGAGTTAACAGTTCATTTCTGCAGTTCTGCTTAAGTCTGGTTCCCTATATTATCTCTGACATTTGATTCTTTATATAACGCCTAAGCTGGAATTGCTTAAATGACAACTTTCAAGCTTTTAGAAATACAGTAGGGACATTGATCTGCATTGCATTATACCAGGAATTGTAGGGACCGTGTAAATGGGGCAAATGAGACACTAATTTTCATTTTGCAATATAGCCTGTTTGGCATCTGTCTGCTCCTCTGTTCAGATCTTCTGTTCTTCTTTTGCCCCGTGGTTTTTTTTCTTTGCTCATGCTTTCAAAAGGTTGCCTTTGTGAAGTGAAAATGTTTTTAGATGCTTCATCTCATCTTTTACTCCTGCTTCTATCAAAGCCTTCTGAATGTTAATTGTTATCATGCTATTTCTGAAGTCTACAATAATATTATTCTGTTGAATCTCAAAAGCATTTAGCACAAATTTTCATTTGCCTTTGCCTCCTTGATCATGATATCAGCTCACAAGTCTTAACATATGCAGGGTTCTTACTCACTCAAAATGACATTGCTGGATGGTAACAAGAAACAGTTAACATGCATCAGCTTCGACTTCAGCATTGGCTTTGTTGCCTCGGACGCTGTAGCCGATAGTTGAATGCTTGGAAGATTGGGTCAACACTTCGCCATTAGTTCTTCAAATAATGTATATAGACATCTTATGTTACTGATCTACCTTCTCTTTTCTTTTGTGACGTCTAAGATTGTACTTGCCGTTCTCTCATCCTGGATCAAAAGACAGACAATACCATGCTAATGGCGAACATGTGTTTGTCAATGCCCGTTATGTAAAACTTCTGAAGTATCTATGAAATTTACTAGAAGGACTCTCAAAAGAATCATCTACCAGCACATCCACGACACTTTGAGCATCGTTGGCTAGTCTCTGGTTCGTACAGGATATCCTTGATATGAATGTTGTCACCAACTAAAAGCATATTTTTTTGAGAATGATGGTGGGGTGGGAAAGAACTGAATTTTGGTCACTGTTGAAACTGATATATGAGTTACGGGCAAATAATTAGGTACAATGAATTGTTTCTGGGCAGCGAATTCTACTATACATCTTTCGTACTCGGACGAAAATTTAGATAGTCTTGTTCTTAGGCACGTTCTGACATAAAAGGCTATGGTGATGTATTATAAACGTGTCCTAAATGGAGGAGTTACATGGTTGTGGTTATGTATGATGATGTAAAAGGAATTGATAATAAATGATAGATGTCATAAATCATCAAAGATTTGTGCCTCTTAAATTTATCACAAGGTTTACAAGTGGTCCTGCAAACCAAACATACTATCTTCTAGTATTTACTAGAGGTGGACATGGAGCTTTTACAGCTCATATGGGCTCTCAGAGCTAGATAATCATGTTCCAAATTGGTTTGAACAGGGTCAGAATTGTATATTAGCAAACAAATATGGTGGTTAAGAAGATTCTTGTACCAGGACATGGTGATTGGCATTGGCGTTGATGGAGAGAGACATTGCTCATGTCTGGCAGAGAAAAGGCTCAACCACTATAGTTGCTTTTTATCCAGAAAGCCTAACTGATAGAAAGAGAAAAGGAAATGGCTTTTGCTCCCTTGTGACTAAATGATGAATGGTGGCACACCTTGTCTCCCGGGGAACTACTCTGGTGCCAACAATCCGTGCACCATTATCATCAAATAGCCATTTCAAGCGTTATCAACGGCGTAGGTCCATCTTCTTTTGACACGTGGACCATTGATGATGGCCACAGAGCTAAGAGACACTCGAAGACGGGATGTAATTTTCTGTTTTGCACACCCAATAGCTACCCTAAGTATCTAGTCATGATTGTGAACTTCAAAAAAGCAACGAACAATAGCCTTCGAGATGCCCCTTTCCAATCACTGGAAATCAAAGATGAAGAAAAATCAACCATCATCAATGTTAAGCATATCTTCGGAGGTCTTTCTCAACTCTTAGTGAATACTTTAATGGGGTGCCAGCAAATGTAGAAACCAGAGAGAAAGAGAAACTTTAGAAGGGATGAAAAGCATGAAAGGAAGAATTATAAAGAAACTGAAATCCATCTCAACCATCACCTCTTTGAAACAAGGCCTAGTGTTTCGGACTACCAATCTTTCAAACCAATATTTCCAAAATTCTTCACCTCCAAAAGAATGTGAGAAGGATACTATTCAATCAGAGCTAGTTGCGGGCGGTAGGATCACTCTATCAGAGATCGTAAAGGATGTTGAAGAGAACGAACAGTTCCCCGGTAAACGTGATAGTGAGAAAGCAGAAGATTTTAGACCCCCCTCGAAGTCTGAGGAGGACACAGTCTCTGCTGTCAATGACAATGAAGAGTTACACTCAGCGGCAGAATCACTCGTTGAACAGAAATGTCGGATTGATTCTGAAAGTGGGGGATCAGCTTTAGAGCAGAAAAACGCGAAAAATGATCATCAGAGCATCTCTGACTCCACACTAGTAGCTTGCTTTAAGCCGACAGACGTGGAAGAAAGCAAAATGATTGATGCAAATGACCAATCTGAAGTACTTTCATCATTGCAAGAATTCGAAGAAAAATGTCCTCCTGGAGGAAGTGAATCAGTTGTCCTCTACACAACAAGCATGAGAGGAATCAGGAAAACTTTCGAAGATTGTACCAGCATCCGGTTTCTCTTGGAAAGCTTTCGAGTTCAATACCATGAGAGAGATGTTTCGATGCACTTGGAATACAGAGAAGAGCTTTGGAGCATAATGGGATGCAAGGTTGTCCCTCCGAGGCTTTTTATCCGAGGCAGATATATTGGAGGAGCAGATGAAGTGGTCGGATTGCATGAAAGGGGAATGCTGAGGAAACTCCTGCAAGGCATACCCCTGACTCCAAACAATTCTGCTTGCACTGGATGTGCAGGAGTTCGATTTGTACTGTGTTTCAGCTGCAATGGAAGCCGCAAGATCATCACTCAAGAAGGGATAGGGGATGATGAACAGGCAATTAGATGCTCAGAGTGCAATGAAAATGGATTAGTTAAGTGCCCCATTTGCATGCAGCTTAAATAAGTGAAATATTTTTCTTTCTTCAAGTGTGGCCTCTAGACTAGAATGATGTTGTAGAATAAAAAAACTTCGGTAGAATCATTGTGCTTTTCATAATCCATTTCCAAGCGAGATACTTGATTGTCGCTGCTTCTATTATTGTTGCCAGTATAATTGTTAGACTAATAGGTTTTAACATTTCAATCCCGTCCTCAATTAGTTAAAAATTGGCAGTGGTGTGTGAATTGAGTACTTAGTAGTAGGCTGCATTTATATGGAGACTTTGATAAAGGACACTGAAACCATTGGCTTCAACTACAAGATCATGTTAGGATCAGATGTCAAGGACAAAGCCCTTCACTTCGTATCGACAGGTGTTAAGACTGATGTCGCTTAATTGCTAGTTTCTTGGTCCGTCCCTGCATGATGAGATGTCTATTTTAGCATTCAAGGAAGCAGCGCACAAGACACTGTAGACAGAGCAGATCATTTCTTGCATGCTTAATCTAAACATTAGTCAGACTTGTCCAGCTGAATGTTTGGATTTCAAATAGTATAAGTTGGAATGAAAACAATCATCTGCTAAGAACAATATCCACGCCCACTTTTTTTGTGGGTTTTCTTCTTCTTCCCTTTTTTTTTTTGTTGAGGAATTGGGTGATAACCCCCCCCAACACACACACACACAAAAACAAAAAAAAAAAAACACCAAAAATACAAAAAGAAAAAGTCACAACGCCCACTTCTCCCACCCAACCCCAATAAATCAATTTAAAAAAGAGAATAAAGATGTGCATTATTACATAAACTTGCTAATGAGTTTTAAAAAAAATAAACTTAGGTAGTATTATACGCTAATACGTGCTTGCAGAAGTGATATAGGTTCAAAAATAATAATAATTATCCAAATTTTACTTTTTCCTTTAATCAGGTCAAGGAGCAGCATTTCCGATTGATTCAACAAATTTACCTTCTTTTTCGATTTCCTTTAGGGCTCGAGCCTCGATAAAAAGGACAGGCTTTCTTGCGGAAAAGTATACAATACACCACGTGCATTGTCACATGGTGTACTAGAACCAATAATTTATCGCCATGTGGCAATGGTGGGTCATACCTTGTATTATTTGACGATGTGTGATTGGTTCTAGTGCACCACGTGACACGCCACGTGACGCGCGTGGTGCACGCAATACTCACTCCTTTCTCGCGCATAGATTCCGATACTTAAGTTACACAAGGTGTCACATCAAAGTCATGGTTCATCGTATTGGCAAAATTCTTTGGCAACAACGACATGTCCCATTGGGATGTATCGCTCAATTGATGCTAAGTTTTCCGGTAAGACTTTCGATACAAAACGTCTGCCGCTTAGCATTTGGATATAAGCTAACTCGATAAAAGTATGTGATGAATAATGAATACGGTGATTATTTCAACTTTCTGGATGCCCGATTTGCAGTAAAAATATTTGGTTTATGGTGGATTAATATTTATCCGTGGTTTGAGAGAGAATCAAATAATAATTAATATACAGTAAGATTCAAAATCTTAGACTTTTGAGTTAACATTGAATTCCAATTTGTATGGTTCTTAGGTAGATTTTGTCGATTTTTTTCTCCCAATAAAAAAGATTATGGCTTCAAGGAGGATGCTAATAAAGGGAATGAATATAGGATCGAGCGATTAGAATTTTAAAACTTCACTCTAGAGGTCAGAAGTTCGAATTCTACTAATTCCAACTTTCCTTCTCCTATTGTAATAGTAGAAGTTTGATTAAATAAAAAAAGATGCTAATCAATCTCAACTTGTTTGTATTCTTAGATGCTTTAGTGTTTGCTTTTAATAACCCTTTAGATTTAAGGTCTGTTCTCAATAGCTTTAGATTTTTGAAAAGTGATTATGAAAAATCAGATTTTTATTAATCTCATAACTATTCTCGTTTGCTTTGAAAAAGCTAATTAAAAGTTAATGTAAAATGTTCTTGAAAAAATCTATAAAAAGTGATTTTTTTAACCAAATGACTGAAATATCCTTACATATTGAATTAAGGTTTTTATGTCAAATAAATAAATTTTTAGTTGCATTTTTTTAACTTGTCAAATAAAATTGGAGCCTAAAATAATCTATTTCATGTAAACATCTTTGTAAAGTATTTTAATCACATTTTTTGTGAAGTGGCATTATGTAAATTGATATATTTTGTGGGTTTGAAAAGTTAAAAAACACAATAAACAACCATATAATTTCACCAAAACCATCCAACTTAAAAATGTAAACAAGGAAAAAAAAAAGCATATAAACCAAAACCAAATGCTTGTAAATATATTGAAAAAAGGAAAAAAAATCATGTATGAGAACTATTTGTAAAAAGGTCTAAAAAGGCATAGAGCCCGACACCTGAATAAGAGCTATTGTATAAGCTAAATAACTAAATCAATACTCAATGGAAGATTGATATTATTCTCAGAAATCTATTTGAACAGAGAAAAGAATATTCTTTTGCAGCTTTTTCACGGCAGGAAATCAAATTCTATTCTTATCTCAGACTCTTTAATTGAAACCATAGTACATGTTTAGAATTCTAGTAAGATCATATTTCAATTGAAGACAACATTGTGATCCTGGAATCATTTAGACAAGAAGTAGCAAGAAGATGCACCGGGAGTGGCTGTGAACACTACAAGAGCTACACCTTCAAAGACCCCAAAAAGAGCCCCCGCAAGCAAAGACATGAAAACAGTCCCTGGAATCATAAAAGTCTGCATGAAAATGTAGACCACGCAGTATCCAATGAGAACTTGTACGGTGTAATCACTAGTACAGCTCTCCAAGCGATCTTGCAAAAAGTATGGAAAACCAGAATGAATAAACTTTCCTATAATTTTTTTCATAATCATCCAAGAAATAGACTTGCCAAAAACCAATTAAGTAAAAGAAGTAACCACACACATGAGAACTACAATGAGAGAGAAAAAATATATATAAAGGGAACATCAAAGCTAAGACAACAATAAGGAAAAAAGGACATTCACAAGACTGACTATGCTATATGTGAACCAATCTAAAATTTCACACATGAAAACTTGTGCATCTTCCTAACAGTGTTTCATTTCCAAATCAGTGTGCAAAGGTAAGTTAAACCAAACAATTTCCATGAAAAGGAGTTACAGTTAAATCAATTTATAGTTTTCCTGATTAATATGAATATTTTAAACATGTCAAATTTCTCAGGTCTATCTTTTTCATTGAAAACCTAGATACCAGCTAGCTATAAGAAAACCACTGTACGACACTCCTAAACAAAGTTACACCACTTCTAATACTTATTAAATCCTGTTTAGCCCAAAGGTATAATGTGATTATAACAGTGATAACTTCTTATTAGATGCCACGTGGACATAGAAAATGGGCCAGAAAGAATATGATGTACAATATTTACTAGTTGCTAGAACAGAACTCTTAGATACTGTATTACCAGAAAAGATAACATGCTTGTTCTTCTAACTTTTGATGTAAGGCACAATAAAGACAGTCGAATTAGTAATTAGCATGGCCACAAACGTCCAGAACTTCGCGTCTTTTTTTTTTCAAACCATTGCTTTGGACAAAAAATTAATGCTAAAAACAGTTGGCTCCAAGTAAAATAGCTTGGTGGTGGGTGTAAAAATAACTGCACAACCTTGATGTGTAATAAAGGCCAATCACTCATCACTAAAATGTCACATTTAATAGTTGCATTTGTCTTTGAAATTGCATTTGCTCAAATCCTACTTCCCGTAAAGCCAGTGGTGAACATTTTACAGGATGATAAATATCACAGCTTCTCCTGATAAAATGGCATTCAAATCAGAACAACAGTGGCACCAACCCCAGATTAACAACATTTCTTTCTGATTCAATTAGCATACTAATACACCATATTTTACCGGGTTTCCATCTGAACCTCGACATCACAATCTACCATGAAAAAAGTGGCACTCAGTTGCCCAATAACTTCAGCTGCTTTATTAAAATAAAGAATTGCTCTGAGGGATCATAAGTCCAAAGAAAGTAACAGATGTTAATTCACAGTAGTGATAATGGATTAAACAGATAATTTACACAACTACTATTCATCCAACAGCTCAATAGTCACTCCCACAAGCACAAAACAACGTGGCTCCAATTCGTAATGGTCCAGATGTTCTAGTGGCAAAATGAACAAAACTAATACTACTACTGAACTTTTTAATCTATTCTGTTGCCATCCTAAGGCTCCTAATCATTTGATGATCAAACAAAATCTTGATCTTTTCACCAATTTCACCATAATGGTATGAAATTACCAAGGAAATTTCACGATTTTCGCCTTGGTACTAATTCTAATCAAACAGTCCATCACAAAATAATAATGTTCCCATCAAAATCACTCTTTGAACCAAATAACTGATTCTCAAATTCCAATTAAATTCTAACAAATCATAAACTGAAAACAAGAGATCCCAAAAATGAATTAAAAAATTTTACATCTACCAAAAGATAAAAATTGGTTTACAAAAAGTACCTGAGAATTTGGAGGTTTTCAAGAGTATGGGGGAGCTAGAGAAAGCTGTAATCGGAAACAGGCATCATCATATAAACACCAACAAGTCTTACCTGAAACCCCAATACGACACCGCATGCTCCATAACCTCTCAAGATATGAGCAGATACCCAGTCTTATTTGCAACAACATCTCCTAAAAGTTGTCCTTCGACATGATTTGACAGAGAGTTCCAATGGATTCGAAGATAATATTCCGTAGATTCTTGTTGTGAATCATTGATTTCTACCCTAGATCCTTTCCAGATGATTTCATAGCCAAACTTTCCCGGCGATTTAGCCACCAAACTTGTCCGGTGAGATAAGAGAGTTGGTGAATTTCCTCCGCCAACGGAAGTGGAAGCAGGAGAGATGTGAGCTCTGAAAGAGGAGAGAAAATATTTTATTTGGTTTTTTTGTAAATAAAATAATTGATGGAGGGTATTTTTGTCATATGAATTAAGTCCGCTTAATCAGAATTTGAAAAATCACCAATGGAATGGATTCTACTTTCCATATTTTTTAGTTGAATGAAAAATCTAAAATTTGATTGGAGATTAAATTGAAAATAATATTAAAATAGATTATTATGAATCTATAATTTAAAATCTCGTTAAAAACTCTGTTGAGAACAGAGACTTAGTTAACACTGTTTTCAAAAATCACTTTTCCTTTAGTCAGATTAAACAGCAACACTCTCACTTGATTAAACATTTTACATTCCTTTTGTACGACAAACAGGTTAACACTAACCGCGAGAAATCGCATGTTAAAAGATGGACCCGGGGCCTCCTGAAATCGCATGTTGATTGCCCCTATTTTTTTTTTTTTTTTTGGTGAGAAAGGGGGAGAGGGGCAGCGGAAGCGGGGTGGCGGGGGGAGATTTTGTAATTGCTTATATTCTGGGTACGTTTTTTCCTTTTATGTTATTGGCCAGTTGCATTCTGAAGTGACCCCCCATCAAGCACAAGCACAAGCACTACTAGGTCATGGTCCAACTTTGTCCTCAAGCCCATGTGTGCAACGTGACGCCTGCCAGTCATTGGGGAAAGAAGTTTGCTCTACGATATAGATATCCTCCTCCTAACATTTGTTGGTACAAAAATGAGATCAGATTTAATATATTATATAGCCCATTTCAAGAACTTGGTCAAAAAGGGTTTCACAAGAAAGTCATGACTTCGGAAGTAAAGCTTGATAGGTTGCTAATATCAAATCAATAAGCTTAAATACATAATCTCGAGTCACTTTAACAAAAAGGGTATAATGCTTTTGAAGCAACTCTACAAATTAGTTCAAAAAGTTCAAGAATTGTAGATTATTTGTCAGAAAATCTTTTCTTTCCCTTCTAAAATTATCAACGATGTGAAAAAAAAAAAAAAATTGTTCTCCCATGTCATGCAATAGCATTGACTTTGGTTTGTGATTCTGCTTTATGGTGTTTGATTTAGTATCCTCAATCAGCATTCTTGAGTCCGCATCTCCCCACATGCTGTAGCCTGCTGGAATCAGCCTATATTCTGACTGAATTATAGATTATTCTGCTAACGCTAGCACAGATTGGTTCACAGAATAAATATATCCATGCTAATCAGACAATTTTGTGGCTGCTAATCATATGGAATAGTTTACCTTCTTTAAGATGGACCTAGAACAGAAGAATATTATAAGCTAACAGTTCTCATCCTGATTGCAAGATGTGAAATGGTATTAGGAAAAAGGTCATCCATTGCATGCCAAGGTTATTCTTCATTGGAGCCAAGATACCACTTGTTAGTGCATTTAAAAAACAAGAAAATACATCATAGAGAAATCACGGAAATTTGGCCTAGAATACTCCCCGAGAGAATGCTGATTGCTGAACCCAGAGAATCTTTTCGAGTCCTCGAAGACCAAATTGTAAAAGTCACCTTTACAGCTACACGGGGCACAATCACATGAATATGCCATCCGGATGCAACTAAAATAATCATTGAACAAAAATAAAGACATGGACACTGTCGTTGGGATTCTATTCTTCTGGCCCTTCCATCCCCCTGCCCCAGGCCACCCTCCCCCCTACCAGCCAGAAAATAGAATCCCCAAGAAACAGAAAATAAAAAATTGGATGACCCCCTAATACCTCACCTAAGATTAAAAGGTACTCCTATCCACTCTCCAACCCACTGATTGCGGTCGGCTGTGCATCTAATCCTATTATTGAAAAGGGACAGCACAGTATAAAGATTCGAAGTTAGCAATGTTATAGAGAGAACTGAAAGAAATTAAACAAGTCATTTACAAAGTATCCTTCTGAGAAGAATTAAGATTAAGGACATGTTACACACAGAACAAAACGACACGGACACATCAGAAGCAAAATGGCATAGCAACATACCATGCTTTGTTACAAGCCGCTAAAAAAGATTAAATGGGCACTCTTTAACCCAGACACCTTATGACTAATGGAGAAGAAAAGGGGAAAGTTAGGACTAACATGTTTTTCAATTGATTTACAGTTAACTCACTATGTAGCAAAATCGGTTAGGCAACTTCTACTACTTGTTGCACGACTGAAGTGGCTTCTTCTACTGGTGGAGTTACAGGGGCTGGTGGCTGTAGGTGAGTGAAGTGAAATTCAATCTGTAGTCGATGATGGAGGGGAGTGGATTTTATCAAACCTTTCTTGATATCTGCCTGTAGTTCCCTAATTGGGATAGCAGCCAAGAAACTCTTTATATACTCCTTGCACGACTCTTTGCCTTGACATACAACCACTTCTTCCTCCTCTTCACTCTTAATTGATTCAGAATTTTCTGAAGAACTTTCCTTTGAGCTTACCTGCTGAGAATCCAAGTTCTTTGGTTCTGCTGCAGCTGCAGCAATCTGTTGATAACCGACAGATTTTTCTTGGGATGACTGAGCAGTATTTGGCAGTTTGTAGATGGTTGCATTCCTGTCAAATTTCAGTATATAAGCCTGGTTGCATCCTTCATAGAGTCTCTCTCCTAATGTGTCAATGATGTAGTAAGCTTCAGCTTCAACCTTAAGCACAAAGAAATGATCATTCCAACTGACAATGTAGACGTGAGGTTCACTATCACTTGGACAGTCTGAGGCAATATGGCTGACTTCATCCCAGATATTGTCAAATGACATGGCACCATGAAGAAAATCAAATCTTCCCTCATCCATCCCATCTGGATGAAAAAATCCAATAAATGACTTTCCAGGAATTACAGAAAGAGAATGAGTCTTAGCCTGGAGGACAGTCTCGAGATCAAAGTGCTTGTCAGGAAATCGCTCTTTGTAACTCTCATTTTCACAAAGGTTCCTCCATTCTAGAGATCCTTCTCTGATTAAGCTATCAAACTGCGATTTAATTGGCATGAGATCATGGTTATTTTGCAACCAATCAGCAATTACAGCAACAAGGGCAGTACAGGCACTCTCGCCAGCTGCTCGCTCACTTCGCTGGTCAATGGAAGCAAAGAAGACCTGGGTGTGGAGCTTTAGATGTCCATCCCGGCTCATAATTTCTTTCTGTTCCCAACTACCAATAGCGAAATTGTCATCGCCAAAGTCAGATATTGATGAGCGATGTGCACTTGAGTCTTCATCGGTCTTCCGCATCTGTCAAAATTGGTGTAGACATGACTTAAATTAATATTTAAAATTCATTAACACCAGGTAAGCATGTAAAATCGAAAAAGGTCTAACAGTGACAGCACACATGCATATTGAAACTTACTATCAATGAAGATTATAGTGCTAATGAAGCTATTGAATGGTGAACTCTCATCACAAATAAATCACTATGGTTCATGGAGTTGCGCTACTGTTCTCAAAATGAGAAACATGAAAATAACTATTTGAAACATCACACCACGTGTCAACTATAAAAATGTATTTTTACTCCAAAAGAAGATAAAATTCATCAGGCATGGTCAAGGAAAATTTTAATATCAAAATGTTCAATCAATCATTCCAATACTAATAATTAATCGAGTTTAACACAATGCACAGAGGAGAGAGGACAGGTTAATCTATGGATTCAAATCGCAAGAAAGAAACATTAATTTTCTTACCCAAAACGAGAAAGATTCGTCCGAACTGAGCTGCCGGCGATCAAAGTCGATGTCATCTCCACCTTCTTCTCCATATCCCTTCTTCAGCAATGGCTCCCCTTTGGGTTTAAGAGATCTGAAGCTCAGCTTCCTCTTTCTCCAAGGTAATATACTACGCTTAGTATTTTGGAAGACAGATGAATCAGAAACAGAGGTATTTGAAATGTCAATAGGAGGGCAGCCAACATCAGATTTGCAGTTGCTGTAGTAAATCCAATCCTCATTAACCCCATTGATCTCAGAATTGGAGTAAAATGACCCTCCTGCAAAGTTAGCATAAGCTAATGTGCCATAGCTAAATGACTTCCTAACATTGGCATCCTCCTTGCCATCATGTGATTCCCTTTCATCAAAATCTTCCAGTGATTCTGTGTCAAATGGGTAAGTATACTCACCCTCGTCACTCTTGGCGGAGCACCTGCCGCCTTCACTACCTTCTTCCTCGCGGCAAGCCTTTTTAGCTCTCCGGGTTGACACATATTCTGTGAAGATCTTGACCTTTCTGAGACCAGCTTTAAGAGCAGAAAGCTCATCTTTCTCTGGTGTTGGAGTTTCTCCAGATTGCAGTGGGGATTGAACAGGAAACATTGTCCTTTGTGCCGATTCCACTGATTCTTGTGCAGCTCTTAGTTCCAATAAGCTAAGTGCTATCTGCATCAAATAAGAGATAAAAATCAGACAACAATAATTGAATATCAATCAAACCAACTAAAAGATAAGAATACAATTTAAAATCTGGAAAAAAGTAACGGTAACACAATAAATTAGAGACATACATGAAGTGAGAGATGAGGCTCAAACGTACTGCCTGAAAGTGCCAGAGGAATATCAAGTTCGAATTCCTCTTGAATCTTGGTAGCAAATTCAGCAAGGTTCAAGAGTGCCGTGCCAACGAGGGTACTCTTGTTCTTTGCCCCTTGATTCAAACCCTGGAACAAGAGAAAATAATCAAATGAATGCTATCAAATGAAAACAGAAAAAGTTTTACCCCAAAATCTCCAGCAAAATAAAAACAACGCAGCATAGTAGAATCTTGCTTCTCAGTAAATGATAAAATTCTCTCCTATGTTAATAAAACCTCATATCTGTTATCAACTGGAGGTGCATGAATCATGCATGGAAAAAGAATTTCCTTTGGAAAAACGAGATCATTACGCCCGTACAAAGTAAATATCTCCACTTTAAGACAACTAAGTGTGATAAAATAACTAGTAACAGAAAACTAATAACATTACGACTTTGTCGGGTAAAATAAAATAGATTGAGTTAACGACAATATTATTAATAAACCATATCTCTATTGCATCCCATTTGACTTTTCCGACTGCTGAATCTTACACAACAAAACAAAGGAACTCATTCATTATGTCTAAAAAACAACTAAAAAGACCACCACAAGACATTTCAAGCATTCAGCATCATTGCAAAGAAAGCGTATAAAACCATAAAATCTATTTAACAGGTAAAAGAACAAAAATATCTAGCGAGGCGACAAATCTATTTAATTATTTATACAAACAATTAGCTTCCATTCAAGGATCGACAAGTCTTATGTCAAAACTAGCAACAACATCCAAAAGAATATCTAGCGAAGTGACAAATCTATGTAATGATTACGAATAATTAGCTTCCATTCAAGAATCAACAATTCTTACATCAAAAATAGCAAAAGCATCCATATATGAACAGATAACGAATCTACAATATCACACACACACAACTGACTGTTTTGGAGGATAGCAGCTTTAAAATTAATAAATCACCAAAGCACTGTCCAAAATCTCCCAACATTCTAATGCTCTGATCGTAGACAAGGACCTATTCAACAGTCCTCGAAAAGAAATGATTATAGTACATTCCAAAAACTCCCAACTTTCTGATGCTCTGATCGCTTACAAGACATAATCAGTCTTATAACCAATTAACTTATTCCATTGCTTGAATCAGAGCAGATTCACTAAACAGGAAGCAAACAAATGGTTGGCATTTCCAGCACAAACAGCTTTTCATCAGATTATCTATCAACAACTGACAAAAAGCATAATCACAGCAGGGCAAATAGGAAAAGTCATATCATAGAGTGACCAACGAACCATATTGCACATGCTGTGCTTTACCTTTTCTTTTTCATTATTTTTATTTTCACCAAGTCAAGGAATGAATGAAAATCCACTCTCCAATAAACCGAAATGAAAAAGGAAAATTTTGAATTCAACAAGCTATGGAGAATTCTAACCTAGTCATGCAAACACAATACTAATATTTCCAAGAAAGACAATAAACAGAAAAGGAAAAGAAATCAAACGAATTCAATCATGAAATCCCCCAAATAAACTCCGTATCCAGAAATATTAACAGAATTTCTCCCAAAAAAGGAACCAACTTTAACATTGCAAAAAAATAAATAAATAAATAAAAGAAAAGAAAAAACCCAGAAATGTATCAAAATTTCTCAATACAAAAAAAAAAAAAAAAAGAGGACGGAAAAGCAAAATAGTCAATCAATGCATAAAAATTTTTAAAAAAGGCAGTAAAATTCCAAGTCAACAAAGTCAGAGAAAAAAAAAAAAAGAAATACATAAAACTCACAATGAAGAAGACAGCAAAGGCAACCTCCCAAGGATGAAACACATTGTCCTTGTACTCGGAAAGATTACAAACACTCTGAAAGTCCTCATCCCACTCCACCACAACGGCAGCGTTTCCATCATCCTTCTCCTCGATTTTGACACTCTCCTCTCTTGTACAGTCCTTCTTAACAGTGCTTCTCCTGAAACTGCTGAGGGCGATCTTAGGTCCTTTCCACCTGATCTCCACCGTCAATCCCACCCCACCACGTTCTTTAGCCGCTGCAGCCGCATGCACCCAATCATTACTATTATTGTGGTTGCCGTTCCCCATCACCGCCACCAAACGACCCTCTAGTCTCTGTACTTTCAATTTCACCTCGTATTTTCTGGCCTGCAGCGGTGGCCATGGCCGCCACCGCATCATCTTCACCACCATTCTCAAATTCTTTTCTTAAAAATATATAAATAATAAGAAAGAAACTACTAGTTTTTTTTTTTTTCTTGGTTTATGAATTTGTCTAAAGCATATAAGATGTGAGGAGGCTACATGGGAGATAAAAATGGAAGTGACTGAGGAAAAGGGAGCATACGATTCAATGTGTTCACTGTGTGTTTGTGAGTGTGTTTTCTGTGCGAAGGAAAGAAGAAGAGAGAGAAAGAATATGCCGTTTTCTGAGACACAGAGAAAAGTTAGAGAGAGAAAGAGAGGGGGGATTTAGCCACCTTATATAGAAGAGAGAGAAGAGAAAGTACTGTGCATTGGAGCTGGGTGGGGCTGGGGGCGGGCAGGGATAGTAACATAAAGAAACTTAAGCCAGCTAACGTTGTTTTGGTTTGGGGGTGAAAACCAAAAATGGGGAAAATAGTGCCGGTCTTTGTGTGAATAACCGAAAATTCTATTAAATAATTAGGGAGCATAAGATTTGTGTAGTTTACACTTTTACGCACTGATTAAGTGTTTATTTTTAAAGAAAAGTGCATGAAATTCGATAAATGTGATTGCGAGCACTATATATGAAATACATAATTATATATTCGTTGGCTTCTATATGTAAAGAATTGTTACGGATATGTAATTCTACAGTTATATTGAATTATATTTTAGAACAAAATCACCTGTGAACAAATCGGAGAAATAATCAGTAAATCTGTTAATTTGTCATTATAATGTTGTAATTGTTGAATGTGCAAATATTTATTCGACGGTTTGCTTGCTTGGACAAGGAATGCCTGAGTTTGTTTTGAACAACGATGTCTGGTCTGGTGCGAGCGTGTTAAGGTTTGAGGGACGTGTGGGAATGGCGGTCGAATAAGGCAGTTGACTTGGGATGCGAGTTAAAAAGTCAAGACAGCCTAGAATGAGGGGATAGCGGTTGAGTTAAGTTAATAGGTGGGTGGTTTTTTTAATCACTTTTTTCGTTTTCTTTTCTTCCTCCATTGTGTGACATCATTTCTTTTTTGTCTTTTTATTTGGTTTCTCTTTTATTAGTATCGGCGTGAATCTATATTCTTACCGTCTTAGGTCTAAATTTGTTACTTGTTTAACTTTTTTTGCTATAAGATACTGCTACTATTTTAATGCGAGGCAGCAATAAAATATAAATTAATGAAAATTAATGCTCTGCATTTTGCAACAACGAAATACTTACCCAATTGCTTGAGATTATTTATTAGTTTTAATTTTTACTTCATTCAGTTTTCAAAGAAGGATGGTTCATAAAAATAAGACATGCATTTCCACACGTCAAAAACTCTTAGCATTTCGTACATTTGTCAAATTATATTTCGTTTTTTTGATTGAATTAAATGACTAAAAGATAAATCTATCACCACGCGTCAATAACACTTTATCTTTCTCTACTCTTTGCCTAACTAATGCTTAGTTTGGGAGATAAGATAGAAAAGAAAAGAAGAGAAGAGAAGAGAAGAGAAGAGAAAAGAAAAGAAAGGAATGGAACTTTCTTCCCTTTTCCTTCCATTTCTTCCCAATTTTGGGAGGAAAATTTTTGGAAGAAGGAAGAAAGAAATTTTCCTTCCATTTCTCTTCTTTTCTTTCCCCATTTTTGCTCCCAAACAAAGGAAAGTGATTAAATTCCTTTCTTTTCTTTTCTCTCCATTCTCCCAAACAAAAGGCTGGTTTAAATTTCCTTCCTTTTCCTTTCTTTTCTCTCCATTTCTTTCCTCCCAAACTAGGCATAATATTTCGTGTTCATATAAATTACTAAAACATAAATGTACCACCACGCGTCAATAAATCTTTATCTTTTTTTCTCTAGTTTTCAATCCAAAACTTTAGGTCTCTGTGACTGTGAGACATGTTTTTAAAATTTTAATCTCAAATAAATATTCCCACCGTCCCATTTTGATAGGCTTGTTTTTCTTTTTCATTCGTCTCAAATTATAGTCTACTTTCCATTTGAAAAATGTAATTAATTTTCAACTTCTCTAAAATGTCTCTATTTAATTACTTTGTTGTAAGTGAAAGGTGCATAGCAAACTGTGTATTCACATATCAAATAAGATTAATTTGACTTATGGTGCAATTTTCTATATTGTATTTAATGTAAATGTTTAATGATAAATGTAAGGGTATTTTAGGAACATTATAGATTAATTTATTCTTTTAATAAAATTAACTAATTTTTTTTAAACTGTGTAAAAAAAATTATAAATTTATCAAAATGGGACGGAAGGAGTACAATAGTTGCACTCATTGTACCTACCAGCCAGTTTTCTCTCCCTGCTTCTTTTTTTTTTTTTCCCATGATAACATGAAATTTTTTTCTTGACCGTACGAGATTCTAAAATATACAAAAGATGAATTGCATGCATTCATCCCTATATCATGCAATTAGTGAATGCCAACCGTATGACTCGCATCAATTGGACATCGAATTTTGGTATGACTATTCAAAGTTGGTGATGAAAATTTGATAAAAGTTAGGGATAAAAGTTCTCATACAAAATCTGGACAACAAAAAAATTACTTAAACATCAGCCATACGATACTATGAGAACCGTAACGCGTGCTATTCTATATAGCAAAAACCGAACTCCGTGAAAGAATCACGAAAGCACTTGCACTTCGTATTGTGTCATTGAATCTCGATACTTGACTTTTATGTACATGGAATTTGCAGCGCCTAAGAATTGACAAGGAGATTCGATGAGTTATTTTCATCATCTTTTATATTCTGAAGTTACATTGATCGCCTGGAGTTCCTCGATTGAAGAAGCCATTTGAAGATGAAATAGGGTACTAATATAGAGACAAATGGTAATGATGTTGTGACTGGTCTGAAAAATAATAATAAAATTCAAGTTATTTAATTAGTCTCTTTTTTGGGGAAAGAAGACATCGACAATTGGCGATTTTTTATTTTTGTTAACATAACAAATGAAAGAGTCAAGCTTTTGTTCCGTATTCACCGTGTCTATCAATTTCAGTTCCATCCTGAATTCTCAAGGAGTTAGGATTTATCTTGAACTCTTATGAGTTGACAAAACTATATAGATATAGCTTAACATCCTGTACTTTTCTCAACACTAATTAGTCAAGAAAGACAACAACAATTGTTATTAATACGATAGAACCATATTCAAATAAAGAAGTTGTTATTAACCAATACACTTGTGTATTGATAACACAAAGTAATAGTTTTAAGCCTAAAGAATTTCCATTTCTTGCAAGTTGTTGTATCTCTCCATCTCTCTGGGTCGGTTACTGTGTAGCTTTTGCTTTATTAATTTGCTGAGAACTAATGCTCTAGTGGATACAAATTAAAGTATGATATATGGTCTCTGTTCCATTTTCTATTCTACTTTTCCTCGTCTAACTTACAAGTTTATTACCTTTTTCCCCTTTTCAGTTTTCTCTGAAATGGAGAGGTAATAATGATACTCAAACTCCTCAACCACCACTTCCATGGTTGAAAGGAAACTTTTATTCAACTCAATTTTACATATTTTCCTACTTTAACAACACCAGCTTTTAAAGCTAAAGTATCAATATTCACGATAGGAATTGAAAAGATACCAAAACATTCATTGACATAACTCTGTCCGTGTTCTAGAAACTACATTAATTGCTAAGCAAATAGTATTAAATTTGAGGATGGTGTTCTCAAGGTGAGATGAATGTTATGTATTCGTAGATTAATCGGAGGAAATTAACATTTACCAGTAACAAATATATTTGTATTTGTGAAATTTGAAATTGAAGAGTGTGGAATCAACCTTTTAATTGATGATTTTATAACTCTGCAAAGCTCTCTTTTCTTGGTTTAGACAGTGGTTTATACGTATTATTTCCTTCTTTAATTGCTTGGATTCGTATTTGGCTCATACCATTTGTTGTTTTTTGTGCGTTTGATTATGTGGTACTTTAAATTTGCAAGTGACTTTGAAAATGAAACCATTGACTTCATATCATCACATGTCCACCAACGGCAAGTGGTATTGCTTAAAAGCGTGGGTAAGGATCTATATTCAGTGGACCTTTCTAGCAAATCTTTATTGTTAAAATAGGCTTTAATTAGTGCCTACGGAAGGGTTGGTCACGAATGCATTGGCGTTTCCCATCGTTTTTTTGTGGGTGCAATCGCAACTTGCCAAAATTTACGAAAATATCGTATCTTTTTTGTTTTTGGCTAATTGTTTCTGATCCTATTCGTACATATAAACATTTGAGATGTATTTTGGTGCATTAGGATGTGGATTTTGAATAAATACAAAGTTAGTTAAACCTCTTTGAATATATTACGAGATTGATTGGGATTTTAAAGATCAATTCATCCTCCCTCCGGTGCAAATGTAATTTTTCTAGAAGATTTAACATATGTAGAAATATCTTCAAACAATAATAACCCCACTTCTTTGCCAACCGTGGAACATTACAAGAGGTGAAAAGGAAAAGGACCCATTTTCTAGAGCCAGGTTGTGTTTTTTTCCCTCTCTCATTCGTTATTATTATTATTTTGTGGTCTTTGGCTTTTCTTGGGAGTGGCCGAGGAGGACAGTGTAAATGTTGATGCTCTCTGGGCAGAGAGCATTCAAAGTCCCATCTTTTCCTTGCTCATGACAATTATTTCGCTAATAGCTTCACTTCTCAACAACAGGAGCAACTAAATTTTAGAAAGTAACTTTTTAGCATTTCTTATACTTCACTAAATGTTTTATGAACAAAGAAACTTATAGCTTAAGTTCTAGGATAATTATTCCAATTTTATGTTTGTATGTTAGACTAAAGTATTCTCACCTACTTTGTGAGTGTGGGCCTGTATACACACACATATGTGTGTCTATATATATATATATATATATATATATGACAATTCTTAAAAATGTTTATCAAATACCATATACAAGGGGTGGCACGAATTCCAAGTGTTACCTCTCCTAGACGATTTTGTGGAAAAAAATCTGCCTTGTGCGCGTCGTTTTCCAAGCTTCGGTTTTTCGTATGGTGCCATATTTATTTGCTGGCTCCTATTAACAACTTTTTCTTCTTTGAATTCGGTCCGAAAAGACTATTAACCAAACTAAAATTTAAATTCAAGAGCAGTTCGTTGTTTAGTGACATGTTGTCTGATTATTTAGGGCAGGCATCCCAAAATTGAACTACTTATTAGTACAAATACAGTTGGCTTTGACACCGAAGTAACCTAGAATCAATGATCCGTTAAATATGTTTGAGAATTTTATGTAGGCTGAAGTATATTTTACCTTAGTGCTAATAAACTATTAAGTTCCAAATCATCTGACTTGGAGACAGAATTCGATAGCTTCCATGCACGTAATTCTGATTGTCTTCATGCTTTTTCTAGTAAAGAAAAATTAATAAAGCCTAAATTTTGACGAAATTTTTCTGTAGAAAGAGAAGGGGATGGAAATTTGGACTAGTAGTGGTTGGAAAGTTTTGTTCACAAGTAGGTTAAGTAAATGTGGTATCACTATCAAGTCATTTCACTTCCATATCAGACTCAAAAAGTGCACAGCTTTATTTGTCTTGTAGCAATATTGTTTAATTACATTATATTGATTCTATGACTCTGATTGATCATTGATCTGTGCTTTTGGTGGGGTTATTAGATATAAACACATGAATAAATCTTCCTAAGTGACTAAGATCAAGTAGAGATTATTCGACTACTCATTGTGCTTGAAGCCACAATGAGTATTTGTGCTTAGTTTGTGAATAAAGATTGTAACATGCATCCACAGTTAAAACTAAATTTGCCAATATCTGAGACGTTCCTGTCCAGTGATCCGTTATTTTGACATAATTCTTAATTTCCTATAAAATCAAAATAATTTGGAGAAATGCATGCCTTTTGATGAGAAGAACATGGTGGATTACATCAATGATAGGAATACTACTTAAATCATCACAGGAATTCACGTAATGATCATTAAAATCTTGAATTATTAATTGTGATCTCTCAAGAATTATGGGCGAAGTAAATTTACATAGTACTAACAACCATTTGAATTTGCCATTTTTTGTTAAAAAAATAATAACAAGCGTCTCTACAGTAATACCTCCGGTATATACCACAGATTCTTAATTACGTTTTAAGAACATATAAAGCCTTTTATCACCATTTCCAAATATTTTAGTCATTTGATAACACAACAGCCAGCAGTTTCACATGTGCACGTAATACCACGTATACTGTCATTATGGCGCAGTTTCTTAACCACGTCAAGACTGATAATTATTTTATATAATTGAATTTATAATCATGTAAAGAAATTGTTGGGCAAATTAACAAGACATAACAAAAAAAAAAAAAAACAAAACAAAACAAAAGCACCTATCGATTATGATTTAGTGCTATATAAACTTCCTTGCGCTCTTCCTCTGGGTAAGACGAAAGCCCAGTTTAAGATTACAACTTCTTTATATTCCAAATTGTAGTTTGACGCTATAAAAGGGAGATGGGAGAGAGTTGGGTTACTTAGATTGTTTGATGAAAAGGTTCTCTAAATAGGGCCGACATGACGTGGGTTATAGATGATGTTGTCCATTTAGAACCTCTTTGCCTGTTGATGTTGATGCGGTCACAAGTTTGGTCATAGAATTGATTTACTACTGTTTTTAGTAGTGGCGGTCCCTTTTTTTTTTTTATATATATATAAATCTATGCTATTATAAATAGCAAATGGGGAATCAGATCGGTGGGATTCGAACTTCCGACTTCTGAGTAACAGTCGTAGAGGTCTATTCCTTCGCGTAGTGGTGGTGTTACTTAACTGAACAAATGAAATCTTTATGGAGATTCGGCGCTGGCAAACTTTGGTGCAGTTGTATAGCATGATCTAAAACTAGTACTTTGTTATGATAAGGTTATTTGATTCCAAAAAAAAAGTCTATATTTTTTAAAAAAGAAAAAATGATCTAGATATTTTTTACTTCTTGGGGTGGTCACAACATGTAGATATATGTGTAGTCTTTGTCAAGAAGTTGACACTAAAAAGTGAAATATTGGGTGGCTTTATTGATTTGGTTATTTTGTGCCAAAAAAGAAAAGATTTGCTTATTAATTCTTACGGAGATAAAAATAGAAGGAAACATTAAAGAATCCAATAAATTTTGTTCCAGCTATCCAAAATCATACCTGATACCATCAAATTTTGTTCACTAAATTTTCATTTGCCTTTTTCTTTTTCCTTGGAAATTGACAAGCCTGATTGATTGATGAGGGTAAGAAATGAACATGAATCTAAAGATATAGCAAGGCCCACGTCTTCCTAACTAAATAAATATTTACATCATACACCCCTTTCCAATTTTAGCCTCATCTGTAAGTATCGTTGTGCTGGAACTATTGCGAATTTTGAACGGTCACAGACACAGAGTGGTTGAAGATGTCCTCTCTCCTTGCTTAAGGTCCAACAACTATCCAGTTACGTTTTCAGAGAGAGAGAGAGAGAGAGAGAGAGAGATTTTAATCCATAACTTGGAAATTAGAATTTGGCCAAAAGATAAAGCAGATGTCATGAACCTATATGTGTGTTACTTACCTAGATGGTACACATGAAAACAAGCCAATGAGGCTGCATGCGACTTTAGCATAGATTAGTTTAGTACATATTAGGCCTTAGCTAAGCGAAGGGAGTTAATTAGCAAATGAACCTCTGTGCAATAAGATATTCTTTATTCTGAATTCTATCGTAAAATTTAGAACTAAAATAATATTAATATTTTTATCATATATATGTATGATTACAAAAATCGAGGGAAGAATGAAAGTAACAGCACCAAAAGATGAATAAAACAAGAAAATAATATCCAAAACTCACAGGCCTCAGAAAGTGACAAACTGTAACAACAGCCACAAAACAAAAAGCGATCCTTCTGCAAGTGGAAGTGGACCCTAAACAATGGAACACTCTCCACCAAATTACTTTGTCCTTATTGAATGTGCCGAGTGAGATTTTCAAAATCCCTGCCTCTTGATTTCTTGAATGGGTTGTGGTTGAGTTTGGCACTTTCCACATTCCACCAAAAAAATTTTATCCTTCCACTCCTTTTTTTTTTTTTTTTTTTTTGAGCAACCATTGAATCAATTATTGGGTTTCCTTTTAATGATATATTTTTGTCATACAATCTTACGATTTCCGAACAATAATACTGTAACGCCAAAGAATATGTGTAAAACGTGAAGCCAATCATTATTGACTATTGCCTAACTTAATTTCCAAAAATTAATGTTTAAAATTATTCATGAAAAATACTTGTTCCAATTGGCCCTTTACAGATTGAGAAATATAAACACCAGAGCTGCTGCAACGATATTTTCGATCTGTCCAGAACTAAATGAGTTAAAAGAACGCTGCTCATTTATTTAAACCTTGGTTTGATATCTGACGAGTCTGAGTCAAATTCAAATATCATAATATTTTTGCATATACTTAATTATGTCCAGTACTTAAAAAGTTAAAGTATGCTGGATATTTATTTAAGCTTGATTTGATTAATTGACAAATTAGCAGTATTAAGTAACTTTAGTCAAAATTTTCAACAAGGATGTGGTGAAGATGCAAACATGTACAAAAACCTTTGGTTACTTTAAACTTTCAAATGGAGCCATCATGATTACAACAATAGGTAGTGGAAATCGAAGATGCAACGAGAATCGTGATTTTCATTTTGATTTGTTAGGTATCGAAAAATGCTCATGATGCTGAGGAGGATCCTATGAATGTTGCCTTGATATTTCAAGACATATTTCACTTTTGCTACACTCATGAGGGTCCAAACCAGCAAGCACAATCAGCCCGATCTACTGTCAAAATTATGTTAGAGGATCGAACGGATTGATATGCATTGCATCAATGTTTTCTTGTGTCTGTACGTACATGAACAAGGCAACATGCTGGAGTTAAAAAAAAAAAGACCTTAAAATCCAAGCCACTGATGACCTTTCTTCTTCTTCTTCTTTTTTTTCTTTTTGTTTTGTGGTCAGTAGAAGCAGAGGGGTGATGAGGGAATCGCAACTGTTTGATGAAATGGTCCAATTTAAGTTGTGAAAATTCTGGATATTCGGCTATATCCAAATTTAAGGCTGAGCTTTTTGTTGTGTAGTTCAAGTTGGTCATTCAACATAACACATTTAAATTTGTAAAATGTTATAATCATATACTGAAATCATAAATACAGCAAAAAAAGGTACTTAGGAGAGTAAAGTCTTTTCTAGCCTTAAATGAAAGATTTGTCATAGAATTTGGGAGTCTTGTAAGTACTGATAAATCTTTATATAGCCGAAAATTTTGATTTGTTTATTAATCAGAATGGAAAGTTTAGTAATCATAGTAAGTTGTATTTTCAGTTGAGAAATGCTAATGAATGATTTTAATTGTTAACAAAAATCATGAATACGTTCTGATATTTTAAGTGGTAAAATTTTCTGCTGGAAAAGTACAACTCCTGAATTAAAAAATCGGATTGCTGAAAATAAATAATCAATGAAATTCTTACTCGTAGGCAATAAACTAAAGGTTCTTCAAAATTCATGAGTTTTATGAGAGATAACAACACAAAGTTCAACCCAAGTTTCATATCCAATCCATAATAAGCAAAAACCAGCATCCGTCAAATTCCCCGGTGCGTAAAATTTGGGTTTCAGCTTTAGTCTCTTTCCATTGAAAAATTGGGCCTTTGGGTTGTGGTTGATATGAGTTTTGCCAAAACCCAATAGGTTCGTAAGTTCTGTTTTTAGGAATTCTGAGGCACGAAAGGATTGGCAAATTTCTTCCAGGTGTTGAACCGAATACTTAATAACTGTGCCAAGCTATTTTCATATTTTTTTCATTCCAATACTGCATTTAGGAAGAGCTTGAAAATTGGGCCAAACCCAGAAGTTAGAAACTGGATGAGCCTATTCCGAGGCTCGTCGAGCAGCAAATTCATAATCCATTTGACTTTGTTTTCCTCCCACGAAGGCGGCGCTTAGAGACAAGTGCCGCAGCAGGAAGCTTCCGCGGTGGGCTCTCCCGTGTGGACAAGAGCCCACGTATCAACTACTATTAAACTGCCAATAACTGATACATCACCTTTGATCTTAGCCCAAGGCATGATAGACTTCCTATTCAAAACACCAAAGAGAATAATGAAGATATTTTATGGTTTTGAAGCATAATAAATGAAGGATATTGACTTTGATTGTATTTAAGGAATGACCAAGGAACCCAATAAAAACGTAGGTTATGCAATAATAAAATGATAATCACAGAGAAATATAGATATAGTTCCATATCCATCTATTACTAGAATAAAAATATATAAGATATTACGATGTGACTCACTTCATATTTATTTATTGTGAAAATTAATTACTAAAGAAGGTATCACTTGACACAATATTGTCACCCCATGTCAAAATACGTAGGATTCACTCAACTAGTAAAGAAACTTTCACTTGCCTGGGACAGGTTTATTATGATGCATGATCCTACAAACATACATTTGTAGTTACTTGCAAACTAAGAAAATTGCTCGTTTGCTATATTTTCGTTTGTGTCTCGGGATATATATGTCAGTGTGTGTTATATTTGGACAAAGGGCACCGTGTAAGCCATACTAAGTCCGGTGGCCGTGCTGTATCATTTGGATAATACGTAGCAATTCAAATAAAGTTACTGCAAATTCAACAACAATTTCAATTTCGTACAAAAAAGAATAATTATATAGCCCGTGCCAAATTCATCCATGCTTGACAAATCCAGCATCAATGGTTAGAAGAACCACCAATAAAGAATGAAAAACATGGATCCTAGACACAATTTCCAACCATCATCTATCGATGATCACAACTACTCAAACAAAAGCTATAAATAAAGATCAAGAGTCGAAGGATAACTCTACAAGACTACGACAACTGCTGAAGTGGGAGTTAAACGAGCTAGCGCTAGAGCCCTGATGTCTTATCATTACAAGGGAAGAGAGTTTCTTGCAGTGCGCCATCAATTAGCTGTAGTTTTTGGATAAAACACGAGAAGATTCGGCGCTTGATAGCTCCTCGCACTGGGGTGACAAATGGCTGTGCATGGACGACTTTCGAAATTTTCACAGAAGAAGAAGCTGAAGAAGAGGAAGATCCAGTACTAATAGTAGTACCAGTAGTGCTTTGAGAATTAACAGATGTAAAGGTTTCTAACGGATACACTACCTTTTTCTTTTCCATAATGAAGGCCCGATAACTCACAAGTCACAACGGGTGATACCTTGGATTTTGATTGAGGAAGATGTATTGGTGTGCAGTGCTGTCTTGTTGAGACTGAATAACATATACATATATATAGATAGATGAAACAAAGTTAGCGTTTATACTATTAATCAATAAATGTGTATCCCTTTGAAAAGTTTCGATGTGAGAGGTTGACGATAGAGCTAGAAAGGGACCGCGATGAGAGTGATGCATACTTCGGCCGGCAAAAGGATGTTTCCTATCAAGTGCTGTTTCATACATTTGAGGAGTTTACTTTTTTTTTATTGACATTTCTGTGTTACCTTTTTACACTTGCACTACCAAATTATGTTGGAGGATTAGAATTTCGGAACAAAATCAGACCGCATGTATGACAATTCCTCGAGTTTCTTTCGATTCTTACTTTATTAATTTGAGTAACATGGAAGTTATCATACTTCTACGCCTATGTAGCAGCTGGGAAGAAAAGTGGGTCAAGAAAGTATTCTTTTGCTGGGGTATATGAATTATAAATTCCCACCATTTAAAAGTAGATTGGGTATTAATTTATGGCCCTTATAGACTCCCATATCATTGTACAACCATATTTAATGTTTAGTTGTTTTCATGTTCAATTAAGTCCGTCGGGTTTATTATAAATGTTTGTAAACCTTTCACAATCAAAGAATTTTCCCAGAAAGCCTAAAATTTAGTGAACCTAATTTTAATTTCAGAAAAAAAAAAAACTATAAGATATAAGGCATTGTTGATTGTGAACTTAAATACCTAAAAAACATTAATCTCTTTGATGCCGTGACTTAGCATGGGATGGGGTTTGACGGTAAAAGAGTTAATGGAGGGGATCTGAGGATTCACAAGTTTATAAATGAAGGGTTCTGAGCAGGCATATAGAGTAGATTGCAAGTACTGTAAATTGGATTATAACTATATAATTGCGTTTTTAAGACTTTTTTGGTTAACTATTTTTTGTCAATTTATCATTATACTACTTACTATACAATTTGCCATACTTATTATCTACTTTACTTGGGAGACCCATTCACCAAGTAAGTAAGGAATGAAAATATACTTTAAGCAGTTGACAATACTATAATATTGAGAAAGAAATAGTCAATCCAATTTCATAGATTATGTCTCGTAGAAAATAGAAGTGTGTTTCAGGTAACTACTTGTAAATATTAGTGAAGTGACATGGTACATTTTGATGTGTTCTAATATTAATGAAATTTCCATAACGTTGCCAAGTTTGAATTTTCATTGTCCAGTGCACTCGTGTCCCGAGAAAGTCCATTTCCCATTTGGAGAGAGACAAGGGAAAGAAGAAAAAAACCTTGAGTGACTTTGCCAGCTAGTCCAAACTGAGCCTGAAATGGGATAAAATTCAACATCAGAAACCAATGTTCTGTCTCAGGAAATTCAACATTAGGAACTAAAATGTTCCAAGTCTACTATGTATCTTTCTAGGAACGTACCATTTTCCTAGTCAGCAACGTCAAATGCAATTAAAGAGAAACATAAGATAAGACGCGACCCAAGTGAAGACGGCAACCAACCTTCGAGCATGTTTCTTGTTCAGACTTACGGCTGGTAGCAGTAGAAGAGAGATGAAATGAAACCCATTTTGAATTTGACTTTCATTTGTTAGGTAGGTGTAGCAGTTTGCATTTGCAAAGTGGAAACATCATTTGTATTTGAAGTACAGCTATTTGTAATCAGTGCCCACTCTCTCGAGTCGCAGTTGCAGTTCCCTAGTCACAAAAAAAAAAAAAAAAAAAAAGGCTATTTCTGCGCTGAACTCATACTTGGATCCAGTCAGTTATATTTCATGATAATTAAGTGTTAGCTAGTTTTGTGTTTTCAATAGTCTATCCGTAAAACACAAATTATATTTTCAAGTCTATTTAAAGATTTATGTGCATAAGTTTTTACAGTAATAAGAATTCGACCAAAATTTTACACTTGCAATGTGAAATTTCTTGACTATTGCTCCCTCATTTCATGGTTGTCCAAATGATCATTACCAATACGCTGATGTTTGAATTAGAAACATTCTTCAGTGTTTTATTATTACAATGCCTACCTATAATTTATTTAAAATTTCACTTGTTCCTCGTCTAATTTATTTTTGTCCTGAAAAGTGTATTGTTAAAAGCTTGATGTAAAATTAGTCTACAATTTAGAGAAATAGCTCATTGTAGCTAGGACACCACAGCCATGGGGTGGTCAGGGGAAGGCCCTTGTGCCAAGGTGGGGGGTTCAAACCCTAGCCTTAGTATTTAGGAGGGGAAGAAAATAATTGGATAGATATAAGATTAGGGAGCTACAATTCTAATTGTGTGTGGCAAAACTGGTTTGGAGCTACACCCAGTACACCAATGTAAGCCTTATCCCACTTATACGAGGCAATATGTATTGTAATATGAATTGTTGACTAAAAAAAAAAAATCTAGGTCACCACCAAAATCTTTATAAACATTTATTGTCCACGTTTACAAACACACAATAAATCAGAAAACATTTACAATCCACAAACGAGAACATTCTATGTTACCCTTCGAAATCTTTATCATTATGTGTATTTCTCTTGAGCTTAACTGATGGGCCTTTTTCCACATTTCAAATGGTCCTAATTACATTACGCAAAAGAACCAAACATTCTTAGAATCCCACATGAAACAAAACCACTGATGCCTCACAAAACCTTCCCTTCCTGGAATCGTATTTCTCCAAATCTGTGGAAACTTGTTTGTTCTTAGAACAATTAGTCTAATTATGCGCGCAAATGACATCATTAATCAAACAAACCGGTTTTTATGTCTTATATTTAGTAGTTCTCGGATATCCCTCTGGATATAACAAAGGCCCATGCGGCCATCCATCGATTCCATGCCAATCCTAATAAAAACCCGAAACCGTTTAATCTTTTGTCTCCACATATTGCCACCGGCCCGAACCCAATTTTACAAATCCAAAACCATCATCCAATGACAACTCCTTACAAATAGCGCGTGTACTTCACGCAATTAGTAAGAACAAATAAAAATAAAAAGAATTTTTCTTTTTTTTTTTATAATTAATAAAGAAATCATCATCGTCAATCGAACAAACCCCCTATGCCCTTTTTTCTTTCTAACTCTGCTGCTAAACTTTTGTCCTTTCTATCTCTCTCTAGAAAGTTGTGTGCATATGTAGCTGAGATAGAGAGAGAAAGTAGTGCGTAGGTATATTATGAGCCGTAGCCTTGAAAGCTTGAAACGACTGCGTATTCCTCCACAACTCGAAGCTTTTACTTTCTCTCTCCACAAGAAGTCCAATACCTTCTTCTCACTCGTGTTGTCTCTTCTGTCCCCATTCCCGCTTCTCAAACGCCTCTTCTCCAAAACCCTTCGTTTTCTCTTCTCCTTTGTCAATATGGATTCCTCCTCCTACTTTTTCTCCCTCTCCTCCCCGACCCCTGCTTTCGCCGACGACGATGACGACGTTTTATCTCTCGACACCTCTCCTGTCTCTCCCTCACCCGAACCCCTCTTTTTAGTCCCCCTCGGGTTCGTATGTATTTAATTTAGCCGCCGCGGCCGACTTTTCTAGTTACTTTTTGTTTTTATCTTTTTTTGTTTATTAAATTGGTGATTCGTGGGAAACGATGTCGTTTCTTATTATTAACTCTTTTTTTTTTTTTTTTTGTCAATAGGTGGTGGAGTGAAGCGAATGCGGCGTTGTATGGTGGAGGCGGCGGGGAGTATAAGGGGGTTCTGTATAATGTGACGTCGTGTTTGAGTAATAAGAAGCTTGAAAAGGTTGATTTCTTGTCGGAGGCGGAGTCGGAGATTGTGCTCGACATGATGAGAGTTGGGGAAACAGTGACCGGCCAGGAGGAAGGCGTTTCCGGCTGTAGCAGCACCGGCAGTGCCACTGGCGAGCTTAGTCTTGCCTTGATTTCTGAGTGGATGTTCTTGAGAGCTTTTAAATGGTGAAATCCTAATTCTGCTCTAATTTCACTGTCTAGGGCTTTTACATGCTTCTGTATTCATTTTTATAGCCCTTAGAAGAATGAATAGAAGAATGAATTAAACATGGATTCATTAATTTGACAACGAATTAACGGTCACAACTGTCCAAGCTTGTTTATAGCCATCAGAATATTGGCATGGACATGAATTTCCTTTCAGAAATTTGTAGGTTTCTAAATTGTTCATAGATGGTGCGTTATATTGTTAGGAGCGGCATTATCTGGCATTTTCATCAGATTGTTCCCCGGACTTTTTTTTTTTTTGGCGCCCCATGCGTTTCAGTTGTTTGGACTTGTTTCATGAGAAAAATACATGTATTGTAATTATTGACATTTATTATTTTATTCTTCCTTGTAGGCATAATGATATGAAGGATATGGGAGGTTTTTTAGCTGCGGCAGATATTGAGCATGACTTGTTCTCCTTACAAATTCGACTTTCCTTTTTGTGGAAAACAACCTCACTGATAATAAGGATTAACCGAAAGGTCCCTAGATAATCCTCCTCTCGTTTGTCCTGTCCTCTCACTACCCAACAACGTTATGATTGTTGCTTTTTGTTAGCAGTTGATTGCCAACTGTTAACTAAGTTCATTTCTGGTCAGACAGTAAAGAAATTTGAAGAGAGTTTTCCAGAGCTGAGTAACTGTTCTACTTGCATAAAGAGAGAAGAAAACTATCAACCAGTGTGCTGTGCTTCAAGAACATTTAAAAAGGGCCTAGGATCTAGTGTATGAACATAATGTTGATTTATTGCAATTTATGCTAGTAGACTATAATAAAGTAGTAACAACACTAACTACAATGAAATTTTTAGTTATCTCATGTCTTAAAGCAAAGAGAGGGATATGGTTTCTTTTTCTTTTGGCTTAGTGGCCCCCAGTGCGAGGCTCACCCGTCAGGCTATTAGCTCAGTAAAATACAATATTCCACAGATATTCGTGTTGTTGTGCCTGTGGTGTGATGGGTGTCAACTGCATTAATCAGTCATTCTTGTCAGTGCATTGTGTTTTGATCTTCAATGTCAAATATCCCATTTTCAACAACAACATGGTGTTCCATGGAGCATAGGCTTCTTTTTCAAATTCTGGGACTTCAAAAGAAGAAAGATGTAGCCTAACTTTTTAATTTGATTTGATGCTGGCAACCAATGATTGAACACATGGGCTCCCTACTTTTACATGATACTAAATTTGCAAAATTTATGGTCTGAATGTTGTCTTCTGCCATTTATTACCAGAATTGTGTGTGGCAAAAAATTTGTGTAAAAACGTTCCTACTCTGACCCTTTGTATTTATGGAATAATATATCAATTAACTTGATAAAAAATAACCTGAAAGGAGTTAGTGATAGCTTATTTTGCTGTCCTACAGGGGATAGTCTCATGCTCTAGCTGAGCTGATTAATTTGAATGATCTGCTCTTGAAGCTCTTCTATAAGCTGATAGAATAAAAAGATTTGTCTTCAGCATTTCTTGATTTCTTTGACAAGTTTTCTATGCGTTTTTAAGGACAATGAGATTAGAGATTTTGATCGAGCCTGCGGAATCTTTTGTGTTGAGTCTGGCATGGTAAGCTAAGTGATGTTTCAGTACCCTACCTCTGCCCATTCCCCTTTGTCTAGGAAAGAAAATAAGAGGAATAAGAAAGAACTGGAGAGAAGTTTATTTCTTGTATCTGTTGGTGCAGTTGGAAATTTGGGACTTCTCTGGACAGATGAACCAGTTTTTTATGGATGACAGGAAGATATTTAGTGATTGCAGTCAGCCAGATGAGGAGGTAAGTAAATACTTGCTTTTGTTTTTTATTTTTGAAGTTGTAATCATTGTGAACCTCATATAACTAATATTCATGAATAGAGCTTGTTAATTAAATTTGCAAGAATGAATCTAGAACATCCTAATTCAAAGAGATAATGAGTGCATACAATCAAGTTGGCTCTATCTTATTAACTCATCGATAATATGAAACCTGAAATTGCTTTTGCATAAGATTTGTTTGTGTCCTTTCAGCGGTTTTTGGTAATAAACTCATGGGTGAACAGAATTCTTTGGATCAAAGGCACTGTCAGGAAAAAAAAGTTTTGTATAGTTTGCAGAACAGAATACGCTGATTTGGTATTTGAATTTTACATATGATGATTGTGTTTTGCAGTTGACAGAGTATATTGGTTATTGTTTACATGGCCAACCTTACCTGCTCTTTTCTCTTATTGTAATGTTTTTCCAATTATCATTTATGCATGTTTGCTAAATTGCATCAGTGCACATATTTGTATGTACAGTCACGAGAGCAAGTGTGCATGGTACCTTGATTAGCGCACACAGTTCTTTTCAATGAAACTATTTTGCATTATCTCTGCCATGTACCTCTAGGGCCATTAGCAATGTGGACTGATATCTACTATCATGTGTTCCTTTTGGCTGCTCCTTTAACCTACCATGTTGCTTTCCAACAAAGCAATATGTGGATTTGCCTGTCTCTATGTGTATTTTTGTTTTCCTTTTGGTCCGCTTCTGGTTTCAAGAAGAAATGGACCTTGTTCGATTGTTGATTTGGTTTTAGTTTTCGATTGTTGATTCAGAATGGATTGTCTACCGTGAATATGTTTAATTCCCGCCTCATGTAAAACCTTAAGATATGAAGGGGTATTGTATTTCCTTGAACAACATGGCCCAAAACAGCATATTTCTTATCATTATTTACTTTATGTAGTTCATATGGATTTAATTAACATGTTTTACTTTTCCATAGATATTATAAACGACTAGTAACTGCATTTTATTCCTTTTTCATCCCTTGGATTTACATATTTACAGATGATTTTGGAGTTGCGAGTTTATGGGGTTGTTGAGGCTAGAGCAACTAAAAGAGAGAAGATGATGATGGACCAATTCAAGATTGAAGCTCCTCCTAGCAGTGTTTCTACGAAAATGAATGGGAACGTGGGTGATGTTTTGTTCTCTAGATTCAAGCAGTCTCCTCCCCTTGATGGTGGCCACAGTAATGCTTGCGCTTTGGGCTTGACTGGATTGTATAATCTGGGGAATACTTGCTTTATGAACAGTGCCCTGCAATGTCTGGTACATACTACTGAACTTGTTGATTATTTCCTTGGAGACTTCCGAAAAGATCTAAATTTTGAAAATCCCTTGGGCATGAATGTAAGCATCTTTTATCTTTTATATTCCCTTCTGATCTCTTGGAGCCTCTTTAATATGTATTTTTCAGTTGTTTTAACTCTCGTGTGCATAAATTTGGATTATTGGCCAGGGAAAGCTTGCACTAGCTTTTGGAGAATTATTGAGGAAGCTATGGTTTCCAGGAGCAAAACCTGTGGCTCCAAGGAACTTTAAATCTGTGATTGCTGGTTTTGCTCCTCAGTTAGGTGGATATAGTCAGCATGACTCTCAGGTTAGTGGAGATTGTTCCTTGATCTTAAGGCTTATTTCATGCAAGTTTGATATCCAAACAAGGGTGCAGCAACAGGAGTTCTGCAATACTAAAGAAGTTTATTTAAATTATAGGTTCTCTTTTTTCTATTAATTAACATCCTTCATAACATTTTACACATTCGTTTACATCTAATGTAGGAATTCCTTGCGTTTTTGTTGGATGGGCTTCATGAAGATCTAAATCGTGTGAAACATAAGCCTTACATTGAAGTGAATGATGAAGATGGCCGCTCAGATGAAGAAGTAGCTGATGAACATTGGCGGAATCATCTTTTTCGCAACGACTCCATCATTGTTGATCTGTGTCAAGTGAGGGTTCCTTGTAGTTTGTTTTCCTTTGCTTCTGTTATCAATGTCTTTGACTACCCCAAACTATGATCTTTGGTAATTTTAACTTAATTCAAATCAGCATTTTATCAAAGTTTTATGATAATTTAAATGGGATTTCCTTGTTAATTAAGTTGAAAGACAGAAAAATGACAGCCTTGTAGGAAGATTGACCTTGTATAGGAGAGGCATCTCGGATTTTGCTCTCTCATATGTAAGTTGTTGATCTTCTTTGTCAAATTGTAGGGTCAGTACCGATCAACATTGGTTTGTCCTGTTTGCATGAAGTTATCTATTACATTTGATCCATTTATGTACCTTTCATTACCACTTCCTTCTACGACAATGAGGACAATGACTTTGACTATTCTTAGCACCGATGGGACTACTTTGCCTGTGCCAGTCACAGTAAATGTGCCCAGAGATGGGACTCTGAAGGATCTTGTACAGGCCTTGAGCATGGCTTGCTCTTTACGGGATGATGAGACACTGATAATTGCTGAGGTATTTTTATTGCCAACTTTTTTATGGATTTCTGTCTAATGGTGTATTTCTGCTGAGTTAATGTTGCCAGCTTTTTTATGAGGTCAAGGTGGAGTTAAAATTGCATCAAATTGTTTTCGTATAATCTATTAACATTTGGTACCATTATCTCTTAGGTTATAGGTAAATAATAACCTGGATAAAGCCATTAATTGATTTGTCTAGTCTCTCACCTCATTTTTTTCTCGTCTTTGAGATTTCATTTACACAATTATTTTGAAGTCACAAGTATTTCGAAGTCCCAACATATTCATACAGTCATCAATATGGTTGCTTCACCTTTAGCTTCTGATTTGAAGAACTTTGCATGTCCCTATGTGCAATTGTTCATGTTAAATTAACATATGTAGAATTATATTGCGTCCTCCCCATTTTTGGTACTTATATGATCACTGAAAGACTATTTGTGCCTTGATGTTCTGGAGTCATTTGCAGATATTTGATAATCGTATTGCTGGTTATCTAGAGGAGCCATCTGGTAAAATTGATCTGATTAGAGATCAGGGTTGCTTTGTCGCTTATCGAGTGCTAAAAGAGAGTCAAAGTTCCCGTTTGGTGGCGTTCACACACCTACGTGAAGACACGTAAGTACCGGAAGCTCTATTTGATCTCTGTTTGGATTACTTGAATCTGTTCTAGATTCTAAGATTTCTGTGGTGTTCTAAGAAGGTTTTTCTGTGATGTGATAGCTTGTAGTTATTTTCTTTTAATTGTGTAATCGAAATCCTGTTGTCAGTTTCAAGGCTTTTTGTGTTTTTTCAAGCAAATTACTACCACACAAAACATATGGTATTGTAGTAATATTTTCTGAGGACAGTAGCCAGCGCTTATAAGAACGAGTTATAGTGGCAAATAGTCTTGGAAAACTAATTTATTCATCATCAACAAATGTAAAATATTAAAGCTGATATATTCAAAGAGGTGAGAGGTGGTTCAGCATCAATAAACTATCAAATATTAAGTATGATAAATTTAAAGAGGTAGAGGAGGTTCAAAACAAGTACCATTTTTTGATTTTTTTTTTTTATATAGTAGACATTCTATTTAAAATGAAACATCATCATTTAAAAAGGAGGAAAGGTGTATTAGGTAGTTGGATTTATTCGATTTCCTCCCCTTCAGTGAGTAGAGCATTTTAATTATTAGGAGAAAAGCAGCAGTTAGGTATCATAAGAGTTACGTTTAGCAGAAGGCTAGAAGATGTTTTACGTCTTTACTATCAGTGACTAGTCTGTACTAGATAGAGTTGCAAGATTTTAAGTTTGATTTGTCTGTAATATGTTGAAGGATATATTTAAGTGGGGATATTTTAATGACGCTCTTACGCAAAAAATATTTAGAAAATTAGACAATTTCTGCCGCCTAAATGGTAATGTCAACCTTGTCGTACAAATAATACGATAAGTAGATGAAAAGTATTCTCCTTGGTTTTTCTGCTTGTAGTTGTCAATTTATATCAATCTTGTTTGAGTTGTAAGTTTTTAGTTTTAAATTGTTTGAAATATTCAGGGTGTAAAAATATGTGAAGAAGTCTGGTAAAATTATTCATAATTTCAGGAAAACATATCAGGCCCTGTTTTCTTGGCTTCCTAAACCCTAATATTAGGTTCTTTTCTGGACTGGGCTGGTGGATGGGCATATAAGCTACCTTGTTGGATTTATCTGTATCTTTTTTAACATTACTTGATTCAGGTCAGGGTTTTCTAGCCTCTATTCTGGCCAGAAAGTTGGTGTTCCTCTTCTGTCAAGGATGTCTAATTTTTCTGAAGGATCTGAGATACGCAAAGAGTTCTTAAAGCTACTTAACCCATTTTTAAAGCCTATGCAAGAATCGTCAAATGATTATGATCATAAACAGCATGATACCAATGGAGATGCTAAGATAGAGCCAATTCTGGATGAAGGTGCAGACCTGGGTACTGAATCTGAGAGTGGCAATGCTGCAGTGTGTGATTTTCAGTTTTATCTTGGTCGTTATCTGTACAAAGATTGTAAAATAGAAATGGATAAACCGGTGCCAATACCAACATTGATGTCTGATAATGTTGTGGATGTCATTGTTACCTGGCCTGAAGAAATGGTGAAGAAATATGAAACTTCACTTCTGAGTGTTTTACCTGAAGTCTGTAAACCTGCACTCTTCTCAAGAAAGTCTCAGGAATCTGTTTCCCTATATAAATGCCTTGATGCCTTCTTGAAGGAGGAACCTCTTGGACCAGAAGACATGTGGTGCGTGTCTTGATACTTTCTATTTTCATGCATTGCATCGTGATTTTATTTTGGTATATTGTCATATAGGATTGATAGCTTACCGTACTTCTTACATTCCAACTTATGTCTGTTAGCTCTAATCTCAGGCTAGCAATCTTTCCCCTTTCCTGGAGCATTATTCATTTTGTTTCTAACGTCCTTGTGTTGTTATCAAATTCATATAGGTACTGCCCCCGTTGCAAAATACACAGGCAAGCCAGCAAGAAGTTAGACCTCTGGAGATTGCCAGAGATACTGGTTATTCATTTGAAGAGGTTCTCATACAACCGATTTTTCAAAAACAAGCTAGAAACATTTGTTGATTTCCCTCTCGATGACTTCAACCTCTCAAATTATATGCTTCACAAAAATAGCCAAGATTCCTATCATTACATGCTTTATGCTGTAAGTAATCACCTTGGTGGCATGGGGAGTGGTCATTATACTGCATTTGTTCAAGTAAGTTCTCCTTATCTCTGTGACTACCTTCTTTTTGAATCATTCATTTATAATTATTTGAATTCAAGTGGTGGGATAAATGCATTGTCCTGATCTTGGTTTTCTGAAGATGTTACAAAAACCTCTCTGCATGGACGATGATGTAAAAAAGTTGTCAAATGTATCAGAATTCCTACTTTCAGCTATTTTCTTGAAGGCATTGAAAACAGGGTTGCGACTAAATTAGAGAAAAAGGTAAAAATTTTCTGATGGTTAGCACCACAGGTTAGTTTAAATATAGCAACAAGGAGATCCCTCGTCTTTCTAACTGGGACATAATTGAGGGATGTCGGCAAGGAGGTATTATCTTTCTAACTGGGACATTGTTGAGGGTCGTCGGCTTGAATTACCTAAAAGGCCTAATTTGATGAAATATGTATAAAGATGAATTCGATTTTGATCATTAAATTGTAGATGTGGTTCTTATCCATTTCTAAGTGACTGGATATTGTTTATGCATGATTGATGGCTTCTAAGTTAACTTCTTTTAACTAAGCAGTGTTATAGAAGACAACCCTGGGAAATTTTTCTTGGTGGAAATGTACAAGTTTACATAAACAATGTACCTTGCGTTTCTCTTCAATGCCAAATTAGTGAGTTATCTGAATTGGTCACTACTTCATGTCCTTAGCCCCTTTCTCTTACTGTATGCGAACAATTTTTCCTGTGGTATGTGTTCACAGTTTCAGTTTGATTTGTCTTTTCCTGATGATAAGAGCAGGCCTGTACCTAGTATGTTGGAGTATTTAGAGAAGAACAAGAATTTCTGGTGCCTCTGATAGTAACAACTTGGGTGGTGTTTTGGTAACTCTTTTAAAATAATCTTCTTAAGATTATTTAGTTACTCCTTTCAACAATGAAGTTATGCTTTATAATTGAGATGCTTCTTCTGCACTGTTCTTGGTTCAAACGTGCCACTTTCTCGAGTCCACAATTTGGTGAGCCCACAAAAAGGAACATGATGAACTTACGCCACAACTTTTATAGTCGAGTACTCCACTAAATAGAAAATGATTAACTTTGCATGTGGATTATAAATGAGCGTTAACATGATTTTGTCCTTGAGCTGACAATGGCATTCTGCTATTCATGTTCAGTTCTTATTTCAGGCTTTCTTTACATGAATGTTACCTTTTCAAATTTTGTTGAAGGGTTGTTCGGTTTTTTGTTGTTGTTCATCATACTTGTGGTCATTTAAATATGTCCAGATTTTGTAATTTAAGTAATGCTCTATGGATTTTTATATCCCAAGCAATGATTCTTTTCTTGGAAGAATATCCCAAGTAACCGTTGGATATTTTGTTGCCTGATGCAGCATGGGCGAAGTAGGTGGTACGAATTTGATGACAGCAATGTCTTCCATATGAGTGAGGAGCAGATAAAGACATCATCTGCTTACGTTCTCTTCTACAGGAGAATTTCAGATACTGTACATAACATTGGTCAATAGTTATTACAGCTGGAATGCTGGATACAAGTATACTTTTAACTTTCAAGCTTCTTGCCTTTAGTGGCGTTGACGAGTTCAGTTGGGCAAAAATGAAGGCGCTCAGCAACGTATTCCTTTGTACATATGCCAACAAAAGTTTCACTTGATGAAAGGCGATTCTTTCAAAAACATGGTCGATTAGCATTATCTGTACATCATTTTTACCTGGCAGTTAGTGTTTCTTTACTCCTCTTGGTCATCGGGGAGTAGCATAATATAGTACGAAGATTTTTCTTAAAGAAATAGTGGTAAAATTCCAGGCATAATTGATATTCATACCTTTGAATTCTTATCCTCGTGGAGCTGATTTTTGCTCTTTTTGGTTTTCTTTGTGGATGCCTGTCTACTGAAACATTTCTGGCGTAATATTCTATCTCAAGTCATTCTGAATGTACGTGTTCTCTATATAATGATTTGGTTTCCTGCTTTTCCGACTGGTTTTGCCTTTTGGAGCTGAGGTCAAACTGCTAGTCACTAAATCATTTGGATTGTTGAATTTAAGCCATCCAACCATTAGAAGTTCTAAATAGTCTACTCAATTGTTTTTTATTTTTATTTTTATTGTAAGCCGTTGGTCACTGTATACATTTTCACCAATTCCTTTAATTCTATGGACATTTTTTCCTATATATAATAAGCTAGATTGATATATGTTTGAATGAACCTTTAATTCTATGGACATTTTTTCCGCTACATAATAAGCTAGATTGATATATGTTAGAATGAAAAAGGGGCAGAAACACATCAATCGACCCAAATATTAGGGGCAATGTATGGGTTAAGATTCATTTATGTTGAGGAGGGACCCAGTACCATGGGAAATGGATAAGACAGATTAATGTACTGTTAAAATGAGAAAAGGAAAAAATTTCTCAATGTAGCTGAATGCAATACCGCGGGTAAAATATAAAGGACCAAGAGAGGAGAAGAGAGGAGAAAATGAATACTCTGCGCGAGATATAAAGGGCCTAGAGCGGAGAAAATCTGGGAACTAAAATTTAAAAGAAAGGTTGCTTGCTGATTTTCTACTTATATGAATGGCTGTGCCCCAAAACTTACATGAATATTTATTTAACAGTTTAACAAAAGTAAACGGGTTGGACAAAATAAGTAGACAAATAGTTTACACAATCCCACCTACTGTAGTTAGGATTTTGGTTTATAGAGGAGGGTGGCTTGGTAGATTTTAGGGAGCCATACCACCAAATTCTGTATAGCAAATAATCTAAGATTTCATCCAGCACATTATTGGGAGTTTCACTTTATTTGTGTGGGGCAGCATCTATTGTAATACAATAAGGATTTTTAAAAAAGAAAAAAATCCAAACCATTAGTGTAGTAGTAAATAAGTAGACAAACAGTTTACACAATCCAAACTATTAGTGTAGTAGTAATAACTAATGGCAAATAATTGGCCCCGTAGTAGTAGTGAGTACTGAATAATTATATTAGCGAGCACCATTTGATTTGTGGTTTCTCTTTTGTTGTAACTTTATTTTTTTTAAGTTTAAAAAAAATTAACCACATTAGTAACCAAATATAATTATTAGTAAATAAGATCAGCATATTTTTATTTTATAAATTTCTACATTTTTATTTTTGAATATAAAATGAATTTTTATGAAAATTAATTTTTAAAAACAAGTTATTTTTAATTGCGTTTTAAATCGCTTAGTAGAAAGAAAGCGGGTTTCGGAGGAGCGTTTTGACAAACCCGAATTATTTCCCAATTCCGGCTTATGTGGCTCGATACTTTTTTTTTTTTTTTTGGGTTTCTACACTGTACGGTGTAAAGTAAAGTGACAGAGCCTCGGTGTCAGAAGCTTTCGGGCCATAGACAACCTAGGCAGCGCCGCTGTGTTCATTCCCGGGAAGTCATTGACTCATGACTTCACCATCCAGCATTTGTAAGTTGATTACCATCCGGGTTTCTTAATTGTATTGCTACATAGCTTATATGTTATTTTGTTTCTTCATTTTTTTTCTCCGCAAATTTTGCAATGTTTGTTGAAGAAATTTTATGCCAGTAGAAGAGCTTCTTTTGGTGTTAGGCCATTTTCTCCTGTCTTCTTTAAAGATGGTGGAATGTTTGTTTCATTCTTGAGAGCTCTTTATCAAATTGGACATTGGTATGTATCCACTTGTTCATTTTGCTGTCCTTATCTGCAAGAAGCCCAAGAAAATTGGGAATATAATACATCAATGAGTAAAGTTTATTCTGTCATTATTATGTGATTAAGGTAGATAAGATGATTTATTGATTCACTAATGCATTACACAATGATAAAGATGGATAAAATGTGTATGCTTTAATTATTGATACTCTGTGTAATCGGACTTTAAGTAGTAAATAGTTAATCTAATTATGTTGGTGTCTTCGTGATGTTAGCCTAGTTAATTTTACCTTTTTTTTGTGTTGCATTCCGATCAGCTGCAATAACAGATCATAAGGAGTTAATTATGGGAGACAAGCTTGTGCTCAGAGGTTTGAAGTTCCACGGCTATCACGGGGTGAAGCAGGAAGAAAGGAAGCTTGGTCAGAAGTTCTTGATAGATGTAGATGCCTGGACAGATCTTCGAGCAGCTGGTACTTCTGACCACCTCTCGGATACTATAAGTTATACTGCCATATATGCGTAAGTCGTACCCCAATCTTTCTACATTTCTCACTTGATTAATGGACTGATGGCTGAATGAATTAAAAATCGACAATGTAAAATCACTGCATCTGATTGCCTGTTGTTAATAGATCCATTGCCTACCAATACCGTGTTTATCTTGAATAGCTGAGTGACAATGTGCTGTTGAGCTAAAAACCGTAGGTTTTTGAAACAGGTGAGAAGCAAAACTAGGTTGAGATTTGACACTTACCTAAATCCCACTCTCTATCCTCCTACTGGAATAAAGGTTTTCCTTTTTTTGAATTTTGTCATAAAGCTTCTTTAGCAGATAGATGATGATATAACAATTTGAAGATGTCATGGCACTTTCAAGAGTTTTTTTGGTGAATAATCAGTGGTTGGAGCATCTCACCTGCATTTATGTTGTGAATTTATACTATATAGTTTGTCAATGTTTTCAATGCATCCACATTGGAAAATATTCAGTGAAATGTTCAGCACACGGTTTCCCACCACATCCTGGCTTCCACCCCTTGTTCCTCCCAGGCAGACCTGCCAAAAGTTAAGAAGTTAGAGAACAGCATTTGTTGTGACTTGACTCATCTTCTGAAGCACTGCTTTGCCATAGATTTTCTTCACCGAGTTTCAGTTGTTAAGACGATGGCACCAATGATGCGCAGATAATAATTTTCTTAGTTATTTTCGAATACATATCTGGACTTGTATTAGTATGCTACAGCTTCCTGATAATCCAAATTGCTTGATTGGCAGCATAGTCAAAGAAGTTGTAGAGGGACCTCCAAAAAATCTTCTGGAATCTGTGGCTCAACTCATCGCATCAACAACTCTGTCCAAGTATCCTCAGATTTCTGCAGTCCGTGTGAAGGTTGGAAAGCCACATGTTGCTGTTCATGGTCCAGTAGACTACTTGGGTGTTGAGATCCTTAGATACAGAAGTGCTGATTTATAGAGCTTTGGACGAAGTATTTCACTCAAGTTTTATTTATTTAACTTTTATTTTTTACCCCTTAGTAATATTCCAAGTTATGGCTAGTCCTGTCAAATAAGTTTTGGATTTAAAATGGCAGTTTATTCACTTGGATTTCTTTTTTTGTTTGTGACTTTCAAAATTATAGCTACTTTTGGCGATGTTATTTTAAGATCTGACGAGTGTTCTTGTCTCCTTGGGCTTTAATTTGGCTGCGTTAGAGAATCTAAAATGGTGAATTGGTTTTTCTCATTCGTCTGTTGCAGGTGTTGAAACATTTTGCACTGTGCTCAATAGGAAAATTGGTTGTTAAAGGAGTGTTACTTGATTACCACTTTCAGTCTTAGAGATCACCAGTTTTTATGTTTCTTCATTTTTCAGTTAAACCTTGCTTAAGCATCGTATTATATATACTGCTAAATTAAGATGGTGATCCGAGCTCAGGTGATCTTAAGTATGGCATAAGTTGCACTATAGTCAATATAATTATTTGTCTTTTGCAATGCATTTCATTGCATAACCATGCGTGGGCCATTGAAATAGTACTACTAAATAAAATCCATCTGGCAACTAATGCAATGGGGGAAAAGTATATCCATATTCCTGTGAACTCAAGCAGCTAATCAGCCATTTCAAGTGAACCTTCAAAAACGAAAGACAAGCCCTGCGTGTAAAAAAGCAAGGTTCATGTTCTAACACTACTCTTTAAAGCCAGAATACATAAACACTACAATAAAGATGTCAATACATAAAGAGGGAAGCAGTTGACAATTGGTATTCTTTCAGCTTTCCACCAAAGTTGTGAACCATGAGTGAATCTGGTCAAGCTGCCATTGCATCTGACTCATTGTGTTTCGATTTGCTTTTGCGATTCCAAATTGGAGTGGTCTCAATAAGCTTATGAGGCACAAGCCGTTTTTCTCGTTTAGTAAGTTTGCGGAAATTGTGAACTCTCAACTTAGCTATCTCAGCTTCCTCCTCTGGGGTTATCTCCCGGAGTACCACCGTGAGCCTACATTCTGGTCTCACTTTTAACCCACATTTTCCTTTAGCATGGTAGGACACCCTTTTTCTATAAAATCCCTTTCCCACAAATGCCTCAGCTGCAGGAAAATATGATACCATATATCAGAAATGGGTTCACACAAGCACTGCACAAACAGAAAATATACAACCAAAATTTACCAACAAGTAGACGATCTGGATCTAATCCATGATTATGGGTTGCATTTGCCCGTGCTGAATGAATGACCTGGAAAGCATAAATGTTATATTATTGGTACAGCAATACATTGTCTTTTATTTTCCAGGAGCATATCTTTCAGGGAACACTGACTATATATTCAGGAATAGTGGGCGTTTACAAATATACATCAACCCCTTTGAACTGCCAGCGCACATTTTCATTTAGACCTTGCATCTTTCCCAAGTGTTTAGGGGAGGAATGTAGACTCAAAATACCCTCAACAGAACAAGGGCCCAAAAAGAATATGTTTCTATGGAAAATCTTTTGCTACAAATCATCCATAAAATGCTAACAGTTAATCACCTGATACACTGTCTTAGAAGCTCTCTTCACTGTTACTTGTAGCTGCAATAAAGCATCTTCAACACGCATACCACGGACTAATGCAGCAACCAAGTTAACCTTCTTAGGACTCTGAAACCAAATGCATGTCAAAGTTAGGAAAAGAACAGTCAATAATTAAATCAGATCTAAAGAAGAAAACAGGACTCAAAGTTACGTTAAGGTAGAAACAATTTTATAAGGGATGACCATTTTATGCAGCAGCATAGGAGTAAGATATTAGGATATTCTTTTCCTATCTTTGATGTGTGGAAATAGCCAAAATTTCCAACAAATTACTAAAGGATACCTACATATAAGGACAAATAACTTTTAGTGAAAAGTAAGTTTATGTTCGGAAATTTTTGCACAGACACATAGACTAAAATAATTCTAACACTTAACTTCGAACTTTTCATTCCCACAACAAATCTAGACCCAGATTTTTGTAGTAGGGAAAAAGAAAACCTTGAACTAACATTAAAGGAGTGATTGTGTACAAAAATTTGAAGAGACAAAAAATTTCTGGGAATGGAAAATTTGAAGATCGAAGTTTCTGTTTGCAAATTAAGATCCGCAAATAAAAGAAAACACACCAGTAACCAGAAAAATAAACATGAACAGTGGATTCCTTTCAAAAACAAAAGCCTAAAATACTTGTATAAGAAGTAAAGCATTCAGGACTCAGGTCAGACGACAAGATGCCTTTTGACCTAATGCAACAAGAAGTGTGCAATTAATGTGAACAAGAGTAAAATGAAAAAAAAAAAATAATGGAAAACAATCCTAAAAAATACAAACAATTAAAAGTTCAAAAAATATACCCACCCAACTGCAAGTAACACACCCCCCCAACCAAAAAAGAAGAAGAAGAAGAAGAAGAAGAAGAAGAAGAAGTAGAAAACCCAAAAAAAATTATAACAAACTGGGAGTTGAGGTTGTTTGTCAGACACAGTATTCCCATATTTAGCGCAGCAACCATAAACTTGGACTATTAACTTTGCAATGGAAAGATGAGGTTTCTAAGATGAATACGAGAAAATTTGTCACAGTTTTGTTTAGCACATTTGACAGGGCCATTTGCTATTGGTCCAAATTTCCCACGCTTACTATAGACTGCATCTCATACCTGTTTTATTCCCTTTAAAACCGCCTGTACTTTTGAAGGCTTAGAAACTACTTTCTCAGCCTCAGCCTTTCCACTATCCAATGCTAAAGCTGAAGTTAGTGGAGATGAAACTGGAGTTTCATTAGAAGACTCTGCAAGTAGCTTTCTGGAACTAGTAAATCCCTGCCATATTGAGAGACCCCAACATCTCAAAGATCAAAATCAACTGACAAAAGATTTGAAGCCATTAAATTTAATGATTAAACACCAAGAAGCATAAACAAATAACACAATCAATTGTTAGAAAATTTTCAATCAGGATAACTTGTACAGTAAGATGAATACTCAAGCGATACACATAAAGATATCAAGAAGTTCTGCCCAAACAGTTAAAGAGGAAAAGAACCTGTGCCAGTAGAAGACTAGCCAATTGAGTGAAGGAAATTAACTCCCCCCCCCCCCCCCCCCAACAACATTGAGAGGAAGAAAATTATCACAATGAATGTAGTCTCATTTTATATTCCCTTGTTGCCAGATATATCATAGTGTAGTTAACGGCTTTCTTTAGATTTTCATTTTTTAGGGTCACAAGTAACAAATATAACTAGATGACACTTCAGAATTTAAGCACCAACACATTTTACATAAATGGAGAACAGTACTTACCAATTGCTGGATATAGTGATATAATGGTCTTGTGGTGCAAAGAAAATGTGAACTATAAGGTTTATTTGCATAAGCTGCTTCACCTGCATAAAGCTTTCTCTGTCAGCAACAATCTGGAAGGCAAAACGCTCAGAGTGCTTTGAGATGTAATAAAAGAACATTACTCAGTGAGTAAATTTTGAAATAGATTGGGATACTCTCATATCCAACATCTAACTCATGGAACAAAAAATGAGACGCACTACGTTTTAGAAAGACAAATTATCTTCATCATTTGCCCCAAAAAAGCCTAATGAATTAAGTATTTCTGATCACTGCAGTGCATCTATCTATATCATGTTTCCACAAGAAACTAAATATAGCTACCAAGTACTGGAGCAGCCTTAGAATGGTAAGACGGATAGAAAGGGGAAATGCGACTCTGTTCAAATCTCCTCCCAGCTTGACGCAATAAAGACTGGAAATGCCGTTGCCAGCCCACCATTCCTTAGCTTTAAAAACTCTCTAACAACGACAATTTCACCTGGATAAAACAAAGATACTTTGTTGAGCAAAAATGAATTATTTGAGAGTCCAGAGACGATAGCAGTCTCCTCGAAGTTAGCTTCCATATAATGATATACAGTTCATGGAGTTCAAAAGTAGACATGAAACACTTTGGGGGTGCGCTCAAACTTGAAGTGCTAACAAAAGAGTTAAATACACAAAATAAATTCAGAAAAGGGTCTTGAAAAATATAAATTCCAGATTAAATTGTTGGGCCAAAGGGCCAAACATTCTAAGCAAAATCAATTGGCATTTCATCGAACAGGTTTCGTGCAAAATCATTTGTGTAAAAATTTACTCCTGACGATGCTCAGTTGTTGAAATGGGCTATCTTTTGTAAAACCCTGAATTTAACCCAACTACCTAGTTGTTGAAAAGCAAAACAGCAACAAAAAACAGACAGATCTTTAAGACTGGCCAAAATTTTCCTACCGCATAAAATACAATACCTATGAAGAAAGCGAGGAACAGCAAGTTAGAAAAAAATGGCAGTGAAGAAGAAGAAGACGATGAAGAAGGCGTACCAAACAGATGAAGAAGACCTTTAACTGGAGATTGAAAGACTGCAAAACTGACGCCGATCAGTGCTTTTGAGGGGTTTAAGCCCGGACACGTCCAGATTTGTTATTGGGCCGGGTTGCTCTTTCCACCCAAAATCAGTCCAATGCGTTGTTGGGACTCCTTTGGGTGTGACAGAAATTGGGCTTTCCTTGTTTATTTTCTGGCAATACAAAAAATCAAAAGCAAATGACTAGGAATAATATTGGCATTTTAAATTTTAAGATTAACGAATGTCGGATTCTTTCTCTGTAGAATGGGTTCATTCCACTCATTGAAATTTATGTTTTTGCATAGTTTCGATGATAATTTGAGATTTATCAAGTAAGCATGAAATTCTAATATTTTTTTTTCCGAAAATACCATTATATGCAATCTAATTGTCTTTATATAATTTCTTTTTTATGTCATACCATAACACAGCCCATTAAATTTGTCAAGTGGTCTTCCGATGATGTTTGGTTTGTTTAAAACGCAAAACCATGCTTTCTTTATGTTTCATATCAAAATTATGACCAATTCTTTTTGTTATTTGGGAATTAGAGGACTCAATGAGCTGCGCATTTCTTGGATTCTGTCATAATCATTACAAGAATGGTTCCTACTTTTTTGTGTAACTTTACTACCCTGTTATAATTTAATTTGTAGATCCAAATTTCCGCATTAGTAACACAATAAATTATACTTCAAATTCTCTGTTACGAAAAGAATCTTTGTCCTGCTCTTGTATAACTGTCACATATACTAATTCGTATATGCATTTATTAAAATAACTTGTAAGGTTGATGAATTTATGAAAAACTCTATTAATTAATACATATGGTAGCAGTATAAGATCAGGAGGAAATAGAGAGCCAGGAGGATTTGAAGTGAATAAATAGAGGCATGCAATGAAACTTCAAATCTGGGGCATTACGTGAAAACCACTCCATCTTAATTAGGAGTGTTTTTACATAATAAGAATTGAATGAACAACCAATTAAATTTGACTTATTTGATGGTTTATCTGTTAAAAATGATTACTCTTAATCGAACTTGAGTTTTGGTGGTTAAATCTTTTATAAAAGAGAACTAAAATACAAATAAAATTTTTGTAAAAGTCAAATTTCTAAGATTTTTCCCTTTATATGGGTTGGAAGACCAAATGCGTCGGTCCGTTGCCATAACAAACCAGGTGAGGCCACCGCTTCGGGACTTTGATGGATTGCACATTGGCAAGTGTGGACAACTCTCTAAGTTGGAGCGTCGGTACTTACATTGGATAAATCAAGGTCACCAACTGCTTAAGGATGACGCAGCATCATCGATGCCTCAGTTGTTAATTAACACCTCTAGCCCCCACCCCCCCCGAACCCCCCCCCACCCCCCAAAAAAAAAAAAAAAAAAAAAAAAAACCAAAACAAAAAACAAATAATCACTCTGTTCCCACAAAAAACTTCCTTTTGTGGCAACATTTGTTATAGCCCAAGTCGCAATCCAATTAACCATTTATTAACCAAAATTGACCATATATAGTTATTATATGGTTTTCCACCAGAAAAATTAGTTGTTGCATGGTGCAACCATGCCCCATCAAATTAAGATGCCATTAACAAACCATCTTATCTGATAAAGATTTTTGGCCACGAAAAATCTAAATCACAAGGATTGTTCTATAGAATTCTATGAAACCAAAGTACACATTTATTGTTTTCTCGTACACTTTTTTTATTTATTTAAACTTACTTTTTTCCAATAAGAAATGATTTCTATCATCCGATGTCTGTCAAACAAATCTATCATTTAATGCAGGAAATTAAATTTTTGTTTGAAAATCATTAAATGTTTGAAAGGAACTCAACAGTCAAACTTACACATGGTACAAGATGTTAAAAATTAAGTAGAGATTGAACAATAACCAATGCAATAATATCCGAAAAGGCTAAACGTAGATGGGAGATTTTACTCCACCATTCATTTGATGGATAACGAAATCTTTTTTATTAAAGCATCCTGTTTTGATTCCTACAATTAAAGTGAAGATGGTGATATAATATTCCCCACGTGTAAACTAACTTAAAGTAGTGGTCCAAATTGTTCCCTTTCCTATTTGCATAATCCATGATCTTTTATACGCTTTATATGCAAAATTGCAAGTGAATGGAATCCAATGAGTGGAATCATAATGGTAACTTAAGTTCTCATCGTCTTTAAAAGGCCTAGTATTATTATTCTACGCACATGAAATCCTGTATCACTTTTTTTCCAGTATAATCTAAGTGTCATTTACAAAGAAACAGTTATACTTTAATAATTATTTAATTTCTCTATACATTAACGTTAAATAATAATTATTTGTGAACGTCACTTAATTGGTATTAAGAAAAGTGGGACCGATAATTCCAACTGCTTTTCTAAACAAATATGCACGCCATAGGCAAATTAAGAGCAAAATATTAATTTACCTGGTGTAGAAGTGTTGTTAATCATCACACAAAAGTGCATTCTCGTTGTGGTTGTACGCAGGCCCAACTAAAGTCGCTTTAACAAACTCCACTCAATGCCGTGCGTCCTGCAGACTTCGGGGCAGCGTTCATCATTGGTTTCTTTTCCTATTTTTGCCTCTAATTTATTAGATTTTGAAAGATTATTATCGATTATTCTACTATCTGTCTTCAAACTCGGTAAGTTCAAGAAAGACCCAAGTTACATATCCGTCTAGTTGGTCTCATATCAGCTGATCCTGTCTCTAGTTTGCCTAAACGTCTGTTGGGAACTGCAACTTTGTTGCCTTAAGTTTCTGCATTACTGTCTCACAACTTACAACTCCAAGAACTTCATCTGAGATTTCTTGAATCATCAATTGCATGTGAGTTTTTTTTTTTTTTTTAATGATATTTTTTCTTTTTTCGGACATGTATATATCAGCTTGTATGATGTTTTTAGTTTTATACTGTTGCTTTTGATTTGTTTATAGGTATATAATTGTTCTGGTTGGAGTTTTGGATATATCAGCTTTTGTTAATTTTACCTTTTTTATTTCATGCTTATTTGAGTATGTTGCATCTGTTTGGAATAAAAAATGTTGATGAAAGAAACTTGAAATAGTTGTGGACTGTGTACCCCTAATTGAATAAGAAAGGTGAAGGATAGGGAAAAAGAACTCTTTTTGAAACTTTTTGATGAACAATTATGCATTCAAGGCATTCCTGTTGCCAAGTAATTTGCTACTAGTCTAATTTCTAGGTTCTTTTAAACTTGCTGCTTTCTAATTTGTGTAGTAGAGAAAGTTTTGGTGGCAATTTTTGTCTTCCTGTCAATTGGTTTATTTAGTAGCTGCTAACGAGTTCAATAAATGACTCTGCTGGTTACTTGTGGGTAACAAATTATGTAATGTACTCTTTAGTGCTTGAGAGGGCCAGTTTCTTCGTTGATGGAATATCTTTCATACAATAATTTGTTGATTGTATCAATCATCATTTCTGCTCTTATGGGGAAGATCAAAACATATTGTGGATTAAATATGTGGTGCATAAGATTCATATATTATAGTGTTGAGATAAAATGTCAATAATTCTACTTTGCTGCATTTGTTTTTCCTTTTAAGGATTTGAAAAGAAAATCACCTTTTAATTGGTGAAACAAAAAATGAGGGAAGACAGTAGCATCTCACTTTACCGAGATAGGCTGGATAAGACACTTTCTTCTCATGATCTTGCCAATGTGGAGACACTTGGGACCCTTGTCAAAAATCAAATTTTATGTTCATCAAAAGTGGAGATTGAAGGTTGGAGTTAGAGCCTCCTATCTTAGCATCTTATTCTTCAAAACTTTAAATCATTTTAAAAGTGATGCAACAAAATCACACTAAATATTTATATCTATGAATTGTAGACTGTATTGACAAGATTGTTGATACCAGAACCAAGGAATTGTCACATTTTCTTGGCATGCTAAGGAGTGTCTCTGTGGATGATGTTCAGAGATCAAAATACAGTGAAGTCTCACATCGTGATTGGAAGGTATATCTCTGTTTATAATACTTGAAGTTCCTGGTTGCAGTTACTTATATTGAGAGAAGTGATGTAGTGACACTATTACCACTGCCTTATTTTGTCAGGTAAAACAGGATGCTGAAGAATTTCGTGTCATGTATAGAGAAGGACCAGAAGGCACTCCATATCATACCCTACTTGTTGAAGGCTATGTAGATGGACCTTTAGATGTTTGTAAGTGACATTTATTTGCTGAAGCGATCTTCCTCCTCTTCCATGTCGACTGCCCATTTATTGAGATGCCACTTGCTATGTTGATTGTCAATGAGAAATTTTAAATTCGATTAATAATCTCTTGCAGGTCTATGCATTTCATGGGAGGCGGGCTTGTATACGAAATGGTAAGGTTGCTCTCATATCTTTATGTTTTTGTTTGATATTATAATAAGACAAAACACTGTATGTGTCTTGGGCCTGCTAACTTTTGGATTTTTGAACATGTTCTGAGCTAATTATTTCAACTGGGTAAGCAGAAGTACGAAGAGACGCATCTACTTTTGTTGCCATGAACTGTGAAAGAAGTATATCCAACATGTTTGAACCATAGCTTGATAGTTGCAATTACAACAGTACTATTGTTCCCATAAGCTCTTTGGTATTGCTCTAAGAATGATAGTATTCTAGGCTAGTGACATGTTGGGCACTACCAGACAACTTGAGGGAACTGAAAATCCCGTTCATCTTATTTGCTCTGTCTAAAGATATGACCTTTAGCATTTCCTTTTCAATTTTCTTGCAGTAGGGTTGGAAAAATAAAAATGGTTAAGCAGAAAAGAAAAGTTAAAATCATGTCAAAACCGATATTTATCTATCCTGCCTTGCTGCTATGGTATATATTGCTAATCAACCAATAATAGCTTTTTATAATCTTGTTAAATTTTCCATTGGATACATTGAAAATTTATGTACTTTGGTTATATAAATGACTTTTTCTTTCCGTGATTGCAACATTCTATTCTGGTGATGTGGTTCAAATAAATCAAATTCTTTGTCTGCTTTCAACCCCTCTAATTTCACGTGTGCAATACATTCTTTGCTGATATCTTGAACCAGGTGGCCTCGGATTACTGTTCCAAGTTTCAAGCTCATATCTTCCCAGTGTCTGCAGAAAGTCAGAATTGGTGAACAGATATGTTTAATGAGGTTTGTTGCTTATTAAAACAAAATATTTTCAGTTATTCCATACAAGTCATACCTTGCCTTTTAAGAGGCTGACAACTGTGCTTAATTACCCGGAAGGAAGGATGAAAGTTTCATGGCCATTGTCAACAAGGGAGGCTCTAATCCATTATTTTGAGTTTGAATACTTACAAGACGATCTAATTGTTGTGCTTTGGAACTCGGTAGGCATCGATACATTACCTTATCTAAGTTATATTTTCTTCTTTGTTGCTCTGTGGTCCTTATCTTTGAAATGTATCTAAAAAACTTTTCTGTCTACTCAGATATCTGACATGGAAAACATTGATAAAAGTACTCATGGTTTTACTCGAGATGGGATACCTGATGCACGGGATGTAGTTCGAATCGATGTTGTGGGAGGTTTTGCTGTGCAGAAAGTGTCTGCAAATAGATGTTTCTTGCGGTAAACAGTGTTGGTTATGCATCATGTGCTTTGTTAAAAATTTGGTACTGTAAGTGTTACACGAACTTTACATCAATTTTGTACCATGACTTGAAAGATCATGATTTTAGTTGTATAACTGGAGGACAATGAGAAAGAATTCAGAAATAATGCTAGGTTTGGCATGAATCTTTAATTACATAATGATAAATCAATCTGTCTTTGTAGCGGATATTATTTCATGTCTTTATAGCGGATATTATTTGTAGCGGATATTATAACTGGAGGACAAACATGAACACTGTAATTTGAGCACTTTGTAGCAGATATTATTTCATGTCAACCGTTAAACTTGTGGATAATTATTTGTTTATGAAAAGATAGTATGTATCGTGAGTTTATGAAAAAAAAAGTTTATTACTTGGATCTTGAGTTAATGGTCAACTTTTAACTTTGTTTGCTGTATCTGACTTAACAAATCTTCTCTATAATTCGAATATTGTAGGGCAATAGCAAATATGGATGTTAAATTGGACTTTGTTCCTCCAGCGTTTATTAATTTTCTTTCAAGGCAGATTATAGGGAGTGGTTTCAAGCTTTATAAAAAGGTCAGTAAAACTTTTCTAGAGATTTCCTTCTTAAGAGAAATATGCCTATACTTGCATTCCTATTGATGACACAGGCATTTCATATTTTTCATGAACTTTTTTCTAGTGATGGCTTGAACAGGACCTTTTGTTTTGATTAGCATACCATATTGCTTCTCTCCTCCACTTCTTACTAATGTTACCCTGAGTATCTTGAAACTATCTATATTGCATATGGTGAAACTACCCCACGTCTGGTGCTTTGAGTACATCTCCTGCCACTGGCAAATAGGAGCAGCGGTTGACGTCATGATTAGGAGATTATAGTGTCCACATCTTTTATCCCAAAGCCAAATTTTCGGCCCATATGTTCTTCAGAAAATATGCACGGATCCTTGCAGTATAACTCGTTGTTGGGTTTGGATCTTTGGAGCTTAGTATCTGCTTTACTTAGATTCCTAATCCTTTGAACTCTTGCAGGAAGTTGCTTCAGTTGTAAAAGGTGATGAGGATTTTGCAAAGGCTTTGAAAGATCCACTATACACTCGTATTGGCCAACCTCTTTACAACGGTTTATCTACTGGGGCTCCTCAACCAGAAGACATGAAGATTGATACATGCTTCCCCCTTCAAGAACAAGCAGAAAGGAAAGGTGAAGATCAAAGTGTGCAAGACATGGTTAATAATCAACTTGCCATTAATTCCCAAGAGGGGGATACGTTTGTTCAAGATATATCTCATGGTGAGATTGAGGAGATTAAAGAAAATGATGATGAAGGAAGTCAGCATTTTTCTGAATTAGATGACAATACTTCTCGTAATTTGCCCACGCATCAAGTTGATAGTGGATTTTACACTGACAATAAGAAAGCAATTATTCGCCCGGAGGTGGAACAAGCTTTGAGAATGCTGGATGATGTAATCTCTGTATTTCAAAAATGCAGGTCAAGAGACGAAACCAAGACTCTGCCTGGCATCCTTAATGAAGATTCACGAACTTTGGAAAATAATGAGGCCAAAGAGATGGTATCCTCGGAAGCTCATCGAATCTGCAGAAACGTCAAGGCTCCTGTTGAGGCAATGGAAAAGAAAGATCCGGAAATGATTGCTTTATCTGAACCCAGGAACAGCTCTGGTAGCCATGGTTCCAGGTAATGACGTTGATAGCAATGGTTTGCCAAGATTTTTAATTATGTTATCCTACTAATTCAAACCGTTATCAGACATACAGGGTCAACTACACATTCCAGGGATGCGCATCATAATAAGATAGCTCCAGCATCTCCTGACGAGGATGATTCTGGTCCTTGTGATACTGACCATACTGCTATGCTTTCATCTCAGAATCAGAGAACGGAATTAACACTTGTGGAGAAGACAACAAAGGACAATAATGTACCTGGCGCTGATGCTAATGGAGTTGGTGCAAATAAGGCGAGAAGAAGCAAGAACGGGAAAGATCTGTTATGCTGCTTCAGCTCTCTTTCTTGGCAGTCATCAGCTTGAGAAGAAGTAAAGCTGGCAAATGGTGTAATCTGTTTACCATTTATCATTATTTGTATCTATAGTTGATATCTAACATTTCATAGCAGGTATAGATTTTGTAATTACGGGATAATAGTAATGTGGTAATAGTAAATTAGTAATTATGAGCAGGATATAGGAAATGTACCATAGATTGGCTACTCTTTATTTGCTGTTTGTAAAGCAAACTAATTGTGCTTTTATCAATGAAGAAAAGTGAACCCTCTTCTATGGCTAAACCCATTTAACTGCCCAAACACGAAACATCTAGCACACAGGATTCTATCATGTGCTACTATTCTCAAACCGCTGTGTATCACCCCCAAAAATTCACCAATCTATCCTAAGTTTGAAGGATGCAACCATCTGTCGACAAAATACAAACTAAAAATGAACAATCCAAGGAACAGTGTACTCCATGGCTGCCATCTGGTAGGTAACCAATCTAGCACATAACTATATTCCATCCGTGAAAAAAGCGAGTTGAGTCGAGGTTGTTTTGATAATTGAAAAATAATTTTTAACGTATTTCAAGTGTTATGATAATGTCACGTGGTACTCTAATAAGATTATAATTAATGCGATTCAATTCAATGTATTAATTTGATAATTAATTTCTTTTCTTTAAAATAGTAATAATTTTGAGTGGTTCAAATTAAGTCACATTGCTGAACCTAAGCCTTTAATTAGCAACAACAATTGAACCTGCCTAATCCCAATACAAGGCGCAAACTATATATACTCGCTCAAAATTTTCCCATTATTATTATTATTATTATACTCTGTCCCTTAATTCTCTTTTTCGGCGTGGTACTGGTAGTGCAGAATGTGGAAGAAGAAGCTCAAGTCCCTAGCTCCACCCTCAACCGCCTTCCTCCGCCGCAGCAGAGCTCCAATACCACCCCGTTCCACCACCGCCAACATTTCTTCCGAAATCACTGCCAAACAAAGTTCCTTCTTTCAGTTTTCGTCTCCTCTTTCATCTTCTTTCAAATTCCAACCACAAGAAATTTCTTATTATGTTTCTTTTAATTATTCTTCATGTCGTAGGGTTTTCCAAGCCCCAAGTCTCCATTTAGGGATACCTAGTCTGAACTCCAATACCTTCTGTTCGGCGTCAGGTTCTCCTGCGCCCAATTCACCGTGCTGGAATTGTAATGCTGTTGCATCCACTGCGACGCCGTTTTTGTTTTGTCAAATTTGTCGCAGCGTCCAACCCCCAGATCCCTCCATTGATTACTTCCAAATTTTAGGAGTGTGAGTTTTTCCCTTTTTTTTCCCATATGAATATAAATGGCAGTTTAGACATTCTCAAGTTTTATTCTTGAACAATTATCACTCTAAGAAATCATTAAATTACATGTTAAATTTATCTACAGGGATAAGAAATATGATGTGAAGGTTGAAAATTTGGAGGGAAAGTACAAAGATTGGCAAAAGAAGCTGCATCCTGATCTTGTTCACACAAAATCTAAGGTTCAATTTTGGGAACTCGTGTTTTTGGCTTCCATCCTGTTTATATATAACTCTGTATGTTTTTGGTTGGTCTTGAGTTTTTCTTCATTTTTATTAATGGGTTTTTTTGTTGCTATCGCTGTTAGAAAGAACGGGAGTATGCTGCTGAACAATCTGCGCGGGTGATTGATGCTTATCGGACCCTTACTGACCCGCTGTCAAGAGCTGTGTACCTTGTAGGTTTATGTTTTAAAAGATGCACTGTGAACAGTTTTCAGTGTTTTTTATAACAGAGACTCTATGTAGGTGTATGTTGTATCATTTTCGTGCTGTTGTTCTCTTTGAAAAGAATCATCCTTATATAAGCAAAGAATAATGCTTTCTTGAGGCAAATTTCTGATCCAAATTCATGGAAACTGCAAATAATAGGGTTTCACCTACCGCCTTTAGTTCGCTGGTTGATAGTGATATTTCACCTCGTATTGTTTCTGCTGTTCTCATTTCTAAGTTTAATGACTGATAACGCATGAAACTCGCACAAACTTTGGCCCTTTGGTGGCTATTTAGTTAGATGAGGCTAGCTTGTCCTTGGTTGTGATGACTACATAATTGATGGTTCTGTATCTAAATGGGACGGTTAAGCAGCTTGGACTTTCCTGGGCAACCAAATGATATGAGAAAATGAACTTTTAAAAGGATATCCTAGGATTGAAATTCACGAGGTTTCCTCCTAATGTGACGGTTCCTTTTATACTACTACTGTGGGATTGTAAAATTGTTTACTTATTCAAATGTAAAGGCTCAGCATTTGCCATAATAAAGTATGAAAAAACTTTGTATTGGTGTTATAGTTTTTGATGTGATGCTCTGTGTCTTTGATGGTTTGACAATGATTATATATGTTTATTAGCCATTGGTGTTTAAGTTTTCAATATAATGGTTTGTGTGCTTGATTATTTGACAATGGTAAAATAAGTTTGCCATATTATTAGCCATATATGTATCTGCACTGTTGTGTGTGTGTTGAGTAAATTTTTCATTTTCATTTTCTTTCCCTACTTTGTAGCTTAAGCTTGAAGGAGTGGAGGTGGATGAAGAAGAAAGGATTTCAGACCCTAAATTGCTAGCTGAGGTAATCTCTGTTAAAACATGATAATTTTTGTATCCAATACTTTTTTATCTTTTCCCCTCTTTCTCCTTTCTCCAATTACCTAGACATTGCGAAGTTTACAATCAGCTTCAAATGCATAAAGTCCAAAGGAATAAGTGGCTTTACAAAATTTTCATGAAAAAGGGTTTAGTTTTGCTGATTGATGGTGAGAACAGCTGGTTAACTAAAATAATTTCTTGAGACTGCCTTACAAACTTGATAGATTAAACCTTTCCAGTTGACTTAACCACTGGTTCAGTGCTTCCTTTCGAAGAGTTGATGATTGATATTCTCAAGGTTTTTATTGCTGATGAACATCTTGCTATTATGTAATATCAGAAAGTGTTCGTTTGACTGTAACTTGTACACGAGTCTCATTGATTGCATCTTGCATGAGATTAAATATAGTATAATACACTGGAAAATTTTCTAACCTGTTGCATGGGTGATGTAGAAAAGGTACTTTCTTCATGGGAGTTTCTAAAAAAGTTAGTTCCTTCTTCCTCAAGATAAGCATGCTTGTCTGATTAGTATTTTAAGAAACCTAGGGGTCTGCATGTATTGATAAGTGGGCGAGGCCCTGAAATTCAATGAGTTTTTATTATGAAAAGTAACAATCAACTTAAAACTGCAGATCATGGAAATTAGAGAAGCTGTCGAAGATGCTGCAGACACACAGGCGTTAAATAACATTCAGGCACAGGTATGACTGGGTTTCATAATTTGGTGGTCTTATGCAGGAAACTCATGTTAGGCCATCAGCAGAGAACAGTCATTATAAAAGGTGGAGTTCAAATTGTCATGGTGTTCCCGAAGCTAAAATAAACTTAGGACCTTACAACAGGAAGTTAAGCAAAAACAATATATTTTTAGTTCAAAACCAGATTTAGAGCCAAATTAACCAATATTATCTCCTGAAATAAGGTGATGAAACTAAATATTGAGACTTGTCCTTTAGATCAAAAAAATATTGGTAATTATCTTCACAAGAAAACCTTCAATATGATACCAATTCTTCTGAAGCACATTGTATAGAAGGTGGAGGGAAAGAGTATCGTTTGGAATGGCAGCATGCATTTTCTTATGTGATTCCTGTGCCAACTCCAACTAACTAGTTCTGGGATTGGCTTTGAGTCGCTTATCATGTGGAAGGATATAAAAATGCCTCGTTAAAATGCAAACTTAACATGGATGGACATTGGTACTGGTTGATGATTGCTATTAGGCACACGTAGTTCTAAGTAATTTCCACGTCTTGATCTTTAAATTAACTGGTGCAATCTCTCTCTGTGCAGATACAAAAACAGCTGGAACATTGGGCTGAATCCTTTGCAGATGCATTTCAGGGTAGAAAGTATGACGAGGCTATATCCTCAATCCAAAGAATGACATACTACAAGCGGGCAAATGAAGAGATCATTAAGAAGCTCTAACACAGGCATACAGCTCTTTGGTCTATCATAATTATTTCAATGTTTCCTGCCAAATTTTGAAGTTAATTATAAAATGGATTCTTTCAATGTTAATTATAAAATGGATTCTTTTTTTTCGCGCAGATGTTCAACCATACTGGACCAGAACATGATTCTCTGTTGTCCTTACCACCGGATAGGAGAATACTTTTCTAGAAGGTAAGTTTAAAATTCGTGCTTCATGTTATAATTAACGATGACGACAAGCTTGTGTTTCAAAAATATACTTATTTTATAGTGTTTTTGTGGTGGCTCTTTGTTTATTTATTTATTGTTTGGTCTTCGTTGGTTATCATGTTATTACTATTATTATTATTTTTAATATAGAATATGGTTGTTTGTATGCTGTCATTCTGTTCTCCTTGAATTGCTAATTGTTCTCTGTCCTATGTACCTTTCCAGCTGCCATCACTGTGGTTGATTTCTTGACTAAACACTCAACGACAAGTTTGATGGCCAGAAACATAATCCAGTGGCTTGTGCAAGGAAATTTTGTGAAGAGGCTACTTTCATTTATACTCTGTGCCTTAACAACTACAACTGCAAGTTTTTTTGCCTGTTGTGAATAAATATTAGCTGAGTTTAATGCTGATTGGATTATATATATGGACATGTCACTAGAGTTACTGCCAAATTGTAGTGAAAGAATAAAAAATTCACGTGTTACTTTTTTAATAAATGGTTGGCTACAAAAATGACTTTTTTGTAGTGAAGTTTTCAAGCACTTGTGTGGCGAACTGAATAAGTTGGGGGTCGTTACTCCGTACTGCTGCAATCTATTTGGTTGTGCTTTCCCACTATATTCCAGTCGATTAAATTAGATTAGCAAAACGAATTTATTTAACTTTGCTATTTTAACAGCAAAAGATGGAATTTGTCGAAGCCTCTTATCTTCCTTCGGTATTTGAGTAGTGTGTACAAAATGTAGAAATAGTGATCAAAATAGGAAAAGTCGAGTAGTAAAGTAACTAGTACGGTCTCGCTGGCTTAAGTTATACAAGATGTATTGCATGGTCACGCTACCACTGGAAAGAATTAGAGACTATTTTAATCTTCAATTAATCAACTGAAAATCATGTTACTAAGAAGTAAATGCAGAATTAACTCCAACAGAAAGATCGCAATTCCAGCGCGTGCTTTCGTATGGAGGAACATCTTTTGGTAGAAGCTAGAAATGTAAGGACAACCAATAATAATACGAGTGTTTGAGCATATTGTTCTAAATTAGATAAAGTTCCTTTATGACATGATTAGGCCAAATGCAGGACAAGAATGGCACGTTGCAAATGAACCAGAAAGAAGGAAGAAAGAGCAACGCATATCAACCTATGACGACAATTTTCTCCGAGATTTAAGATCCAATTTTTGACGTAATACAACTTGGGCCAAGTTTTGTTTACCTTCTGTGTTTAGTCCAAAGAAGACCGTTCTGAAATTAACTGTACTGGGAATAATCCCGCTATCCAACATATCATTAAGAAGTGGAAGAGCTTCTTCAGACCTACCTGACTTGCAAAGACAAGTAATAAGCATCGAATAAGCCTTGAAATCAGGGAATGGTCCATTTTGCTTCATATGATGAAAAACCTTCCAAGCATCTGTAACCTTTCCCATTTCCATATATCCTCTTACAATTGCAGAATAAGTAACAGTTGTTGGTTGGCAGCCCATCTCTTTCATCTCCTCAAAAATTTCTAAAGCTTTAGATATCTGCTTCTGCCTAAAGAACTGGACCATTAGTGACGTATACACGTGGACAGTAGGGTGGATGCCAATCTGCTTCATTGATTCCAGCTTCGACATTGCCTCGTCTATGCGTCCTCTTCGCAGTAGTCCATGAACTAAGCTTCCATATGTGTATTGATCAAGAGTATGCTTCTCAGGACCAGATTCATCAACTAATTCTAAAGCCTCTTCCAGCCTTCCTGCGCGACAAAGTGCTCTAATGTATAACGAGTTGGTCAATGGAATTGTAAAACCCATTTTTGGAAGGGATTTAACACAGCTTCTTGCCTCCAACAGTTTACCAGTTTGACACAAACAACCAAGGTAAGATTCTAGTAATTCTTTATCAGGTTGGAACCCTGCTTTAATCATCTCTTGAAAGATTAGGATTGCTTCATCAACTTTCCTACCCTTTTTTCCACAAAGAGATATTATCAAGAACTTATATGTGCTTGCATTTGGATTACAACCGCTAGATTTCATCTCTCTAAAATTATTGAGGGCAATGTCTGTGAGGCCCGTTCGACCATATTGCATTATCATGATTGTCCATGTATCAGATGTTATTGAGTAATCATTTCTCCTCATTTCATGAAAGAGACTTCTCATGTGTTTAAAATCCTTTGCTCGTCCTGAAATCTTAATAGCCATGTTGTAGGACTCAGTATTGTGTCTATAACCACTTTGCTTTGCAACCCATGAGAAAAATCGTAGTGCGGCTCCACTGTGCAAGCTGCACTTTTGCAAAGTATCCACAACAAGTCCCGTGGTGAACTGTACAGCACATTTCTCCAATTCATCTTGAAGTGAACACCAATCCATCGAGGATGACAAGATTCGGCAAATTTCATGCAAATCATCTTGGCTATAGGACTTTGATGTTGACTCCAGCACATTTCGTTCTAAACATCCTTGCTCTCGTTGTACAGGATTCAACTTCATATTTGGCTCTGGTAGCATATTTATATCAGCAAGAGGTAAGCCCTCTTCTCTGGGGAAAAAATTGCAACTTTTCTGCATCTGCTTCATATTTTTTACCTTCTCCATCTCTCCCTTTATTTCCATATAATGTATTACAAGCTGAAAGATATCATTTCCAATTTTAATCTCGGAAGCCTCCATCTGCATCAACATTTTGACAATCTCATCTGTTGCAGAAACTTTACAAAGCTCCTTGATGATTATTAAATAAGACTTTTTAGTCAGTCTGACCCCTTTCCCCAACATATTCTTAAGAAGTTGCCATGCATCAGATATGCAGTTTTGACTAATATAGCCTGCAACTATTGCTGTTGTTGCCACACTATCTAACTGGACCCCAATATCAATCATCTCATTATAAAGTTTGAAGGCTTTCTGGAAATCTTTCATCCGTATCAGGTGTTGTATCAAATTGGTATAGGTAGACACAGTGGGTAAATATCCTGAAACCTCCATGTTCTGCAAAATATCAAATGCCTTAGGAACATCATTTTTGCCTAGATAACCATTAACAAGGATTCCATAGATTTCCTCATCCACAGAGTTCTTTTTCTTCATGATATCCACAATCTCCAGAGCATCGGCAATTCTATCTGCCCTACACAAGCCTTTCACCAAAGTTTTCATGTTTTCAGATCCAAGGCTTATATTTTTATCCTTGAAGGTGCGGATCAATTCTAAGGCTTCCCTAATGCGGCCAGCTATGCAGAAACTCTTCAGCATGAAACCATAAGTGACGTGTTCAGGAATTTTGGAAGCTTTTATCATGTCATCACCAACAGCATAAACGGCATCAACATCTCCAGAGAATGCTAAGCATTTCAGTAGCCGCTGATACAAACCCAAACTCAATCCCATGTTTCTATGGATCATCTCCTCGTAGAACTCCAACGCAATGTCCCCTTTTCCAGCTTTACAAAGGTTTAGCAACATAATCTTATAAGCCACCACATCTGGTTGGAGACCAGATTTCTTCATCTTCTCAAAGATCAACAAAGCTTTACTGATTAACTTCGCCTTCCCATACTGACCTATGAGAATAGTCCACGTTTTGGCGTCCTTCAGACATGAATTCTTCTCCATTTCTTCTAGCAGTACCTCAACCATCCCAAAGTCCTTAGCTTCCCCAGCAATGTAGATCATTGTATTGAATGTCTCAGTTGAGTGACCAAACCCCTCTTTCAATTTTACCCAATTAAAGAACCTCAAAGCCAATTGAGGAACTTTAAAGCATCTCTTCAGAACTTTTTCAACAATCTCCACACTATACTCAAAACCGGCATCTTCCAACCTTTCCTCCATTGATTTGGAGCTGTTTTCACCCCTGACGATCTCAGTAAGCTTATGAACCATAGGACTGACATCAATTACATCCGAAGCTCCCGTTACCTGTGCCCATAGAGAGCAGAAAATTTTCCTCTTCTTGTTCTACTCTCCCTCCGGAATTTAAACAAACGCCTTGCAGACCCAGTGAAGGCCCTGCTCTTATCTCACCATCTTCCACGTGGATTACTTGGGAATCCGAAAACCCAGTTGAATTTGGATCTGCAATTACATTTTCAGTCCCCAAAATCCCGAGAATTTCATTGAATAGCGGGCCTAAGTTTTGGTTTCCTCCGCAAGCCTTAATTGGGCGTTGTTGAGTTTTGTTGGCACCGTTGGACTTGGGAATAGTTGAAAAGGAAAATTTTTGAAATTCTGAGAGATGAGAGCGAAGTTGATTGCTGACGAGTTTTGAATGGGACAGAAATCTTAGTATGAATAAGGGGTACTTCATCCTCCTGGATGGATAGCAGGCTGTTCAGAGCTCATCGGAACTCGCAAGTTGCGACACACGCTTCGCTGAGGCGGTAACGCACAAGTTTTGCATCACGACTCCAACTGTCTCAGTCAGTTTACGAGTGTACTAATTTCTGTGGAAAGAAAAATTTGCAAATTTGACACGGAAAAATGATGTAGTGGTTGCCAAAATAATAGTGTTAGTTTTATAAGTGAGGTAATAAGTTGTGAATTAATATAGTTTGCAAAAGTATTTATTTAAAAATAAATACTTTTTAAACATAAATATTATGTATTAATAAAAAAATTAGAAAATATATTCACAGCTCGTTTGCAAATTTTTAAGCCAACTTTTCTTTACCTTCCAATTTAATTCAAATAAAATATCGAATTTCTAACAAGAATGTTATGGAATGATAAAAAATAAAAAACAAAAAGAATGTTATGGAGGAAGAAATGCTTGCAGTTTGAAGTTCCTATAATCTACACTTCTTTGCCTTAGGTATGGGTGGGCAAAAAACCTGACAACCCGAAAACCTGCATGGCCCGATCTGAACGGACACAAAGAATAGGATATCCGATCCTCTTTTTGCTCAGCGGGTCATATTAAGGTTGGGTATCCGTAAAAATCGGGTCGGATACTAGTCAAGAAAATAAAAACCCGTAAGTATAGGGACCCTGACCCGATCAGACCCAAACTAAGGTATATTATGTAAATATTGAAAATATAAAAATATTATCATAATTTTATTAAAAGTATTATAGGAATTTTGTTTTGCAATTGACCGGTCGTCTACTATCTCATCCGCATATTTATTTTATAGTGGATCGGACGTCCACTACCTTGTTCACATATTCTCTAGAATTAACCTGGTCGTCCGTTTCGTCCTTTGGTGCATCTATTTAGTCATCCGATTCAAATTTTACTTTTCATTTTGATTTCTTTTGATTCCTAACTAACTTACTACAAATACACCTTGGTAGAACATTAGTATACATTGTCATGAGTTTGTTAATCATCAAAATTAAAATAAATTGAAACTATAGAGTCCTCAGTTTGCCTATGAGCTTTCAATAAATAACATGAATTAGTGGACATTTACGATTGTTTGGGAAAATTAAGATAAATTAGAAGAATTTCGAAGACCTTTATGTATAATTTTGTGTTCTAATCATTTCAATTTTTAATCAAAAAAAAAATGGATGGATTAAGTACCCTGCGACCTGCCCGGGGAACCCTAAGCCATTAGGGGCAGGTTTATGGTCGGAAAATTACTGACTCGACAAGTTCAGGTTTAGCCAGCCAAATTTCCTCTAAGGGCAAATACCCGACTCATGTCCCTCTGATAGCGCACGTGCTTGTCCAAGTGCTCCGACCAACGAACAGCGAAGGTTATTCACACAACTGAATACTTATTTTCTCCTCTAAAGTCTACAACAAACAAATAGGATGGTCAAGCAAATCGTAGGGGTTGGGTTGTTCATGTATCATGGGACAATCTTGAGCTCATTTTTTTAACTCGAATTGAGCATTAATCAAAGCAATCACAAGCAATTTGATTAGAACTTGATTTGTTTGTAACAATAGTGAATGACGAGCTTGCTTACCTTTTTTTTTTATTTATTGTTTTTAAGTTTCAACCGGGATTTTGCTATTCAAATTAACATATATCTTTGCTCCTTTTTATTTTGTGGTGACTGTCTAATTTTCATTTATCTGATTTTTAAGCCAAATACAAATAAGATTTACTCTTATCAAAATTTTAAATTAGACTTGAATTCAATTTGATAAGTATAAACATTGGTTTATCTATAAAAATTTCAAATTAATCGAACTCAAGTCGGATCGATTCGATAGAATCTAGTTTAACTCCTATGCCAAAAAAAAAAAAAGAAAAGAAAGTCGTCTAGCTTAAACTTAAAATCAATTTATAATTTATTAAAATAAACCAACGTTTGGACTCGGTTAACTTAGTTTTAGCGAGCCCTCTCCACCGCCAAAGTATTAGCACTAATGTACATAACCTCTATTTTTTCTTTTTTCTAAACAACCGCCAGAAGAAAAATTTTCCTTCTGAATTGTTCCCGAAGCAACCACAACAGCAACGATGGGTTGGGTCTGGACCGATGATGAAGCCGCCTCCCACGGTTCTCCCTCCTCTTACGCTGACGCCAGTGATAGCCGCATCTCAAGTTCCAGCTCCGGTGACCGGTGCTCCACCAGAAAAGTTGTCAAAACTGAATGCCGCACCGAGGAAATTGAGCCTGGAAAGTTTATGAGGAAGTGTCAGAAAACCGAGGAGATTTTCAAAGATTGTGTTGGAAGGTAATCCCCGTTTCTTTCTCTTAGTTTTGATTGCCCTAATTTCGATTGGATTTTCACGTGTTTGAATCGTCTTTTTTGTTCGATTGTGGTCGAAACTGACTATCCTCGTTTAGTTTTAGGGTTCTGATTAGATTAGGGTTATTTTCTCTAATGTTCGTTTTATATCTTAGGATTTAGTAATATATTGAAATTGAAGGGTTCAGCTTTTCCAGAAATCGAGTAGACAAATGAAAATTTTTTGGGTGAATTGTTCTTTCATTTCGTTCCCGGGGTTTCTTTCTTCTTTTCTTTTCTTTTTTTTTATTATTTTATTTTTCAATTAGACAACATTGCTTCAGGTAGACAATGGTTCATTTAAAATAAAATTTAAGATATATTTTTGGTTTGTCGCTGTATGCTGTTTAAAGCTAATGTTTTAGCAGAACTAGTCTATTTTGGTATGTATCTCCAGGACTTGCTTATAGTCAGAAGATTATGTGCAAAAGCATCTGTGAACGGATTTTATTTCCCTCCAAATTCTTCGTGTTGCGTTGAGCTGTACTATAATTTAGTATCACGTATAATTGAATGAAAGAACGGTAGGACTCAATTGATTTACTTCCGGTATGTGCCAGTGTAAAGTAAAGAGCCAAGGCAAGGGCTGTGAACTTTACTTGGCTTCTGTGCTTGTTGACTGTATTTGGAGCTAATGTTTTTATAATATACTGTCTAATTATATTGGTGTTGGTAGTATTCGATCCTGAGTTAGGGGAAAAAAAAAAAAAAATTTGTCCTGAGCATGTTGTGTATGGACAAATTCAAAATGTTACCCGGACAGGATTTAATATAGCCTTTATGATTGGGATGCTGATTTATCCTAAAGATTGGGAACCTAAAACATGTTCTTTTGATCTCAGGCCCACTGAAATGGTGCAATCGAACAAAGAATATACTGAGGAAGATGTCACAGGCCAGATGGCTAAAGGTGCATTTGGCTTGGACTACTCAGAGGATTTTAACTTCCCAGGCCTAAGTCATGATATTGAAGCCGTTGGACGGAGTCTTTTTGGTACCATTGATCGTGTTTTCGGAGCAGCTGAAGAGATGAAAAATGGCTTCTTCAGTGTGTTTGGAGCTCCTGTAACTCCTCGTATTTATGATGATGATTGTTCATCTGCAACTAAGAGGAGGGGCATTCCCATTGAAGGACATCCTCCTAAAGAAGTTTTTCCTGAGCAGAGTAAATCTGACGGTGATGTCGATCTTTCTGGATTGGCTAGAGATATCTGAAGGTGGATCCTTTCTGCAATTTTCTTAGGAGAATAAACAAAGCTGGAGTAGATAGGTACACCTAGCATCCCAGTCTGCCCCAAAAGAAAAAAGAAAGAAAAGACGAGAAACCAGAATGTAGATGTTTTTGGATTGTTTAATACTAGTACTTATTTGGAAAAGGCGGCCTTCTATATGTTTCTGTACGTCAACTTTCTTCATCTTCTTAGCTGTTCAACGCATACCATGTTGGGAGCAAATACTTGAATATGGAATTTGGATGCCCTAATATAGATTATCTGTTGCCTTTATTGTTCATTAATTATGTTTATCTCATAGTGATGTGTCCTTGGGGTTACTGTGCAAGCTCGAGATAATTTAGTTGCTGAAGATGTACGAACTACGGAGATAGCTGAATGTTAAATGGTGAAGGCGAGGTTCAATTATATCTTGTTCTTGTCCATTCATACCTTTTGCTAGAGATTATGATGTCATAAAGATTTGGCTATCTTGGGTCTCTATTAGCCTGATTGAAGAACATGGGATTTGCATTGGTGAAATCAGTTAGACTGTAAAGCCTGCGTTGGGTTTATAGTGATGCGTAGATGATTTGCATTGCTATCTACATTATCAAGTTTTCTTGATCATTACTTAGTGATATTTTAATGTTTTTATGAATGACCACAATGACTTATCTAGGTTTCGGTTCCGATATAGATATGGTGGGCTCTTTTGAGCATCGTGTAGCATGATAGAATACTCATGCAAAGCCACTTATCTCGCCAGATATTGTACTCCAATGTTTTTTTTTTTTAATATTTATAAAGTGAGACTAGTATAGTATGCTGTCCTAATTGCAACCCATTAATATAATTATTCTGTAGGAAAAAAAGTGATGAAAATCATTTCCTTGTGAATTGGCTCAGACATCGCTGATACAACCAAGAATTTTCTTGCATCAAACGAGAAACATCTAGCAAATGTAGTTGTCGTTGTCCTAAGAAAATTAGTGACAGAAAACGAGTTTTCGGCCTATTGGCACGATGGATAAGCACACGAATTTCAGAATGCTTGATTAACCAGCTCATCAAATTGCTTTGACTATTCTTTCTTGTGTACTTTAGGAAAACCATTCTACCGTGATTTTAAAGTTATTAACCCCTTTTTATGCAGAAGATTGCGCTCGGTCTCGATACGGAGCGGTCACATTTTGTCTGGTAATAATTTCTGTAGGATATGGAAAATATATAATCAAAGTGATTCTTATTTATTTATTCTTTTTCCGGTTCATTCTCTGTAGTTCACTGACTCCATTTTTCCCTAGTTAGCCTAAACAGATAGTCACTTTAGGACATCGTTTTTTGCTAAAATAAATTGAAAGGCCTGAGTAGTTGCTTTGATGGTAATGACAGACCAACCACTGCTTCCAAATAGATAGATAAATAAATAAATAAGACATCTTCAGCCTTAATTCAAAATTAATGTTAGTGGTGGAAATTCATAGTTTTATTTGGGGTTCTTAATCAATCTTTTCTGGAAAACTTGAATTAGTCCACTTATACATACGTGATACCAGTAAAAATAAATGTAGTTAATTGCATTTTGCACCCCGACAATATTGTCAATTTGCATTTTGCATTCTACATTAATTATCAATTCATTGCACATTGTTCCAATCAATTGAAGAATAATGAATTTTCAAAATATTTTTTAATGAAAAAACTTTTGGGTCGGTGGTGCAAATTGCATTAACCAAATTAAAAAAAAAGAAGAAAAATTAAATCCAATATATCATTGGGATACTCTTAGCTTTCATATATTCATGTCTGTGTCATTATAAATTTGAGATCTACAAATCTAGGAAGTTCAACCTTAAATGTCCTTCTTGGAATTTCCAAAATACTATTGACACGCTGAATCGAGAAATTTAACCTACCTAATGTTTGTAAGTCCTCGAAAATGCCTTTTCTCACCTTGTTGACCCATTTTTTTACTGGTTGTAGCCTGCAGCATGCCGGCTATAGCTGTTTTGCAACTCCTCCAGAGTTTCTTTAGAAGCCGTTGCCACCTTTTTATGGCCGTCCTTCACATAAATTAACAATAGAATAAGAAAATATTTAGAAGAGAAAATGACGTTTTAGTTTATTTTCATTAGTCACGAAGTGGCTTCCCACTTCCATACTCCGATTATTCCTCTACGTTCACTCGAAACTTTTACACTTTAACATACTAATTTTAGTACTAGTTTAGAGCTGACACACTATCCACGAATGAAAGCCCCAAAATATATATATATATATATATATATATATATATATATATATTACACTTGAATTATGAATGTATAATAGTATCATTAATTAGTGAAATTCTACACATGTGACACTTTTAGTTTTTTGGTATATAGAATACTGTATGAGGAAATGTGCATTTTGTTCTTCCCACACATATGTGTTATGTATAGTATTATTTATGTAATAGGAAAAAGGCAAGCTAGTGACTGAAGGAAGGATAACTTTATTTTTTTTTTCTTGTGAAAGACCACTTATTTTATTGGTATGAAAATAAAAATTTCCTTTCTTTCCCCTCCCTTTTCAACGTTTCCAATTGGATAATGGTATTTCTTTCTTATTTTTTGGCGAGTAAATATTGCTGTATTCTACAAAGCGCGTTTTTGAAACATTCTAACAGAAAAACCTGCCGATTCTTTCCCTGCATTCATTCACACGCACACACGGATACATTCATTCACGTCCCTCTTGTTAATCAAAATCTTGCATACCCAAAATTGTCATGGAAAAGGGGGAGAAATATAAAAACCTTAATCAGATCCCATGTTCAAGGTAGCATACATCCGTAGATTTTACAATTTGAGGAAAGAGAGGAAGAAGTGACGTGGTAAACCAAAGGGCTTATTACACACTTGTTCCATTCATACACAAAGACTCTTTCTTTTTCGTATTAAGGTCACTTTCTTTCTTCCTTCTAGCACTGTCCCTGATTATATTTTTGTGTTTTGACATTAGGGCCATTGTTGTTTTCTCCGAGAATTGTTCAAATATAAGACGTCGGATTTATTCTTCAGAGGTTGAAGCCTAAGGGTCTATTTTTTTTTTTTTTTTTTCAGGAAGTTGTCTAACTTGCCTCGTTTTCCTGAGGATCATTGGTTCCCAGATTCCAATATTTCTTTTCTTGTTTGTTCAATTGAATATTTGTCTTGTTCTAGAATTTGCTGGTAGAGTTTGTCCTTGGATTGTTTAGGCAACTGTTGGTTATTTGACCTTTTGGACTAGTTTGTAATTTCTGATCAGCGGGATTGTTCTTTGATCGTACAAACCCCTGTTTATTTCACACATTTGTGCTTGAATTTGTGTTGTTGCTGAAAAAAGCTGAAGCTTATATGGGAGGCGACGTGGGGTTGCATAAATATATGATGGTTGAATTAAAACATCATCTTCAAAATTAAGGTAAGTTTGTTTTTTGACAAGAAAAGAAAGTATCGGCATTCCTAGAATGGGAAACAATTGTGTAAATGCGAGGCTTTCAAAACTTGGGATCTTTCAGAATATTTCACATTCTTTGTGGGGGGCTAATTTACCTGATAAGATTGCACATGAAAACAGTAAAGAGGCCACTAGCGAAATGTCTTCCGCTGCTAAAGAGTCTAAGGAATCAGAAGGTCCTCTGTCTGTACAGCATACACCCCCTGAACTGGTTGTTATAGTCAAGAATGGGAATGCAATTTCAAAGCCTGTGAATCCTCAGGACGTGATCACAGTAATTAAGGAAGAGGAAAAACCAGCCAGGGAGACGAAATGGGAAGATGTGGTCAAGGTAAAGAGGGAAGATACAAATGTAAGGGCAGTTGAAAAGCCTAAACCAACAGCAGCTGTAAGATCAAAATCCATCGAAGAAGCAAAACCTGCACAAGACACGAGACCTGAGCAGGTTGCCAAGGCAGAAACTCCAACCTCTAAACCAGGTGAGGCTGCGAAACGAAGTAGGCCACACAATGTCAAGAGAATGGCAAGTGCAGGCCTCCAGGTAGACCGTATTTTGAGAACTAAAACCGGTCATCTTAAGGAGCACTACAATTTGGGGCAGAAACTTGGAAATGGACAGTTTGGAACTACTTTCCTTTGTGTGGATAGAGCAACTGGGAAACAGTATGCCTGCAAATCCATTGCGAAAAGGAAATTGCTGACTCTGGATGATGTTGACGATGTCAGGAGAGAAATTGAGATCATGCATCACTTGTCTGGGAACTCGAATATTATTTCCATCAAAGGTGCTTATGAGGACAATGTAGCTGTTCATGTTGTCATGGAATTGTGCGCAGGGGGTGAGCTTTTTGACAGAATTGTCAAGCGGGGCCATTATTCTGAGAGAAAGGCTGCTAGTCTTGCTAGGACCATAGTTGGGGTGATCGAAACCTGTCATTCTTTAGGAGTCATGCATCGTGATCTTAAGCCAGAGAATTTCCTCTTTGTTAATGAGGAGGAGGACTCACCAATTATGACTATAGATTTTGGATTGTCTACGTTCTTCAAACCAGGTATGTTGCTATTGCATGCTTCTTGCAGATATGATTTTATTTAAGTACTTGTTGGTTAATCTTGTTCTTTTAGTTACTTTAGCTTATTCTTTTCAAAAGTCGTGGATCGGTATTCATGAAGAAAATTCATCAGTTATTAGCTTGGTTCGCAAGAGATCTTGTGTTTTGTTAGCTCAAAAGCTAGCTTTTTATTTCAGAATAAGAAATCAGCAAGGAATATGTAGATTTTACCTAAATTTAGTAGCACAGGATTGAAGAATCACAAGGAACTCATCCTCTTTTGTGTACTAATTGCATTGCCAGGATAAGTTATCTACAGTGATGCAATTATGTAGCTTAACAATTGAAAGACTGTTTTCTAACAATTATTCTTGAAATTTGTGATACTTCTGATAACTATTGAATTTTGAGGTCTTATTTCTCTATAGCAAGACAATTAAAATGCTAATTAGATCTGCTGAACTACAGGGGAGAAGTTTACTGATGTTGTTGGAAGCCCATATTATGTCGCCCCTGAAGTTCTTTGTAAGCAATATGGCCCAGAGGCTGATATCTGGAGTGCAGGAGTGATAATTTACATTCTTCTTAGTGGTGTGCCTCCTTTTTGGGGCGGTAAGTAGGATAATTCCATTAAGGACTATATTTTCCTGAAATTTCAATATATCATATACAGCTAAATTTGCTATCCCTTTTGCTTTTGCTCCCAATTGATACAGAAAGTGAACAAGAAATCTTTAAAGAGGTTTTGCATGGTGATCTTGATTTCTCATCAGATCCTTGGCCTAAAATTTCTGAAGGTGCAAAAGATTTAGTTCAGAAAATGCTTGCCCGAGATCCCAGAAAGAGGCTAACTGCCCATGAAGTTCTTTGTGAGTTCCTATTACTCGATCCTGTCTTTGGTCCTTAAATGTTGGAACTGAAAGACAAATAATCTGGGTTATATGCAAGGAAATATGCTTAAGTAAATGCTTTTTGTCGGTACCTCCATAGAGAATCAGGGAGTGTAATGCATTGATTTCTTTACATTAAGATGTTCATATGCCAGATTTAGACATGAACATCTTCTTGGTTTAGTTTATCAACATAATTCATTTAACTGTTAGGTTCTTATGTCACAATTCTCTTATGTATTGACTGATATCTTGAACGTGAAGAAGTCTAAAGTCTGATTTTCTTGCAGGTCACCCTTGGGTTCAGGTTGATGGGGTTGCTCCAGATAAGCCTCTTGATTCTGCAGTCTTGAGCCGCTTGACACAGTTTTCTGCAATGAATAAGTTTAAGAAAATGGCTCTCAGGGTAATTTATGTGTTTATTTTGCTCTTTTAGTTTTGTTATGAGAAGCAGGACATTTCCATTAGTATGTGAATCACTGTGCGTTTTTGGTAGTTCCTGTACCTTTTAATGGTAAATCCACCTCATGATGTTTTTGATCCAGTACAGAACTTTGACATTCGTACTTGTATGTGTATTGTATCCATCAAGAAGATGCATTTTCTAAGTTTGTTTTTTTGCATGTAGGTAATTGCTGAGAGTCTCTCAGAAGAAGAAATTGCAGGCTTAAAAGAAATGTTCAAGATGATAGACACGGACAACAGTGGACAAATTACTTTTGAAGAACTGAAGGCAGGACTGAAAAGATACGGAGCCAATCTTAATGAGTCAGAAATATATGATTTGATGCGGGCTGTAAGTATCAATAGGGTACAATGAAGTTTTTGAGCTTAAATATGTAAATAGAATAAGACAAGCCTCCAGAATCAACTTTAAATTTTTGTAAGAGTCAGCTTTAACTTTTTGTACCTCTTTCACTTAATTCTTTTATATGCGACTGTCAATTTTTTTTTTCCTTTCAATTAGGAGTCAGATTCTTCAGTAAGACATGAATTATCTCTATGATTTCCCCTTCCCTAATCTCTGCTAAAATTCTGAAAATGCAGGCTGACATTGACAACAATGGTACCATTGACTATGGGGAGTTTATTGCTGCAACATTGCATCTCAACAAAATTGAGAAAGAAGATCATTTGTATGCTGCTTTTCAATATTTTGATAAGGATGGCAGTGGTTATATTACGCTGGATGAGCTTCAGAAGGCATGTGAGGAGTTTGGCATACAGGAAGGCCACCTTGAAGAAATGATCAAAGAAGCTGATCAAAATAATGTAAGTTGCTTTTTATCAATTTTTTGTCCTAAAATGCTGAAATATTTGCTCAGAAAATATATATATATCCTTGGTAATAACAAAAAAAAAACGAATTAAACATTTTTTTGTGCTTTATAGATAGTAAGATCACGAAGCTTAATGCCCAGATTTATTAACAGTTTGCCATATTTTTGCCTCTCAGGATGGCAGGATAGATTACAGTGAGTTCGTGGCCATGATGCACAGAGGGATCACTGATCTTGGTAAGAAGCATCTGGGAAATAGTTTAAACCTTGGATTTAGGGAGACAATGCAGGTTTGTTAGCATGGCGATGGCCTGTAATATTACATTTTGTCTTAGCAATTTTGTAAATGACTAATAAATTTAGTAGGTTTGAGCATCAGCAGATGGTGCTAAATCAGAAAACTTGTTTAGCTCTTTTTAGTGCTAGAAACTGCACATTTGCTTATGGAAAAGAAGTTTTCCGGATGGGGCTCTTTTTCATTTCGGTTTTCAACTTTTTGATACTTGGAGACAAATGATGAAGTTTTTGGTATGGGCTGAATTAGGCAAAACTAGCCTGAATAGGCCCAATTTATCGACAAACCGCTCGGAAATGATCCTGACCCACTAAATACTCACCATTGATCGGATGGAATTGAAACACTAGAGTTTTGTAATGTTTGGACAAAACATGGGCAAAGCCCAAAGCAGGAAAAAAACAAAGGCTCAGTAAGCATGCTGGAATTTACTCATGCATAAACTATAGTTGAGCCCGTTTCTTGAGGGACAAGAACTTCTTTCAGAAATACTTCAAATCTTTTATTTAAATGTAATATAAAATTACGTGTCATATTAAACATAATTAGATATCAAAAAATTGAGATAGAAAATTTAATTTGAAACCAAAAGGAATTCATAACGAATACAATGCTTTATTAGTATTATTTATTCACTCAATAGTGCGAACTATACATCCAGATCACTTTAAGTCGTCGCATTTTTTTTTTGAGAGAAAAAAAGGAATTTCATTAATCAGAATCAGCAATTGCTGCAAAAATTACATCAATTGGGAAGTTGGTCAACCAGACACACTTTTGCTTTACATTAAGTCGTCGCATTATTAATACAAGCTAAAAAGTCTCATCAATGTTTCAGCTTCGAAGGGTCAAAGTCTTTAGATGAATTTATTGCTCCTTTCACTCTACAAGCATTATTGTCATTGAAATTTCAAATTAAACAGGCCTTTATTGCAACGACCATTTAATATGAACTAGCTTATGAAGAAAGTACGTGAAAGAATTAAAATCCCAACTATAATTAGTGCTTAGAAACTTGAAATTCTTAACGAGATAAAGATACCTGGAAAATTTTCAGAACTTTAGACAGATTTACCGCAAAAAAAAATATATATATATATATATATATATATCTATGATACGCAAAAAATTTTCAGAAATTCAATAGTACTCGAACTATTGGAATCCAAAACCTATTTTTTACATGTTTAGTAAGTTGTCGAAATAAAGATTATGCAACACTAGTAGTCAACTTTAAATTTGATGGCCACAATAAAAATTGTACTTAAAAAAATGAAGAAAATGTAAGCTTAGAGACTTGACTTGAAATTAAGTTTTAATGACAAGAAAGTAGAGTATCATGGCCAGCTTGAATACAACGTAACACCCACAAAATCCTAAAGTCCCATTAACCAACAATTATGTCCTTCGAAACACTATCGAACGTGGGAGAATGTGTCTGACGCCGAAGTCAACGGCGTAGATTTTTCCAATGCAAATTATTCAGCCGTACGATCGATCATCTTCCGCTACACGTTCTGACAGCTCATAATCCCCAACGGCGGTTGGTGGTGCACGTCAAGATATGCCGAACGTGGGACCAATCACGTTGCTTGGTCATGCCACGTTGGCCTTCTCCACGACAGCCCCCTCCACCTGCGTTCAGAAACTCTGTTTGTAAGCCCCACCGCGTTCTTCTACAGTTGTTCCTCTGGATTATTACTCATGCATGCATTGCAATCATTCGTTGCACCATTATTTTACGATTTTGCCCTTGACTAATTTATCAAGTGACATGGTCCATTTGACTAATGGACCACGAAATCATTTTAACCTCTTCATTTGATTGTTACCCTCAAAATAATTTGTGTCAGGAAATGATTTTAGAAACCAACCAAGAGGAACAGGAAACAAGAACGAGAGAATACGAAAGTGCTGAGAATATTATTCTCAAAATGATAAAAGTACGAGGTGTCAAACTTTAAAAAAAAAAATTAATTACTAAGCAGATTTCAATTTGTTAACATTTTTATAGTTTGGCAAATTGATTTCCCTTGTCATGACCATATTATCGACAACAGACAAATATGCAAGAGAATAAATTGGGAGTTTCCTAGGGGAGTAGTTTCAAGTCATTAACAGTTAGGTACTATGATTTTCTAATTACCTAATACTAGTGGCTAGTATTCCTGTCACGTTTGCCCGAATATTTGTCGTACGTTATCATGATGAAGTCTTTGCTTGCATGTTCTTTGTTCACCTTCACACCAGCCAAATGGTATGGTGAAGATGAGACATGACAGTGGTTGTCTGCTTTTGCCATTCAAATTTCTTGACATGTTCATTCACTCCTCGAAACTGTAAGTTTACAACTGAAAATTTGACATTTCAACGAAATGTAAGTTTCCAAGCAAGAAGTCCTGCGCCTGACAAATGGCTTCTTAATTAACTTCATGCAAGATAACGACTGAGGAGAAGATTCAATTGGAATAAAAAAAAAATTGAAAATCCATCCACTCGTGCTAGTGTGTAATTATTTGTTCGTAAAGTTTAATATAAACGACTTTTTACGACTTTATTACCATGCTCAAAGTGTTAATACTCAATACTACCATGCCATGTATTCACGTTTGGTAATCAAAGGCGTTGTTAAAGCTATTGGGAATCATTGGACCGACACGAACTGTTTCCATAACGAGTCTAACATGAAATTGAAATGCCAGCCGCTATACGTGTTCTCCACCTTGAATCACTGGGAACATTCGCCCTGTGTTGGCTGAATGGATCTTGAATTGTGATCTCATTAACGTGTTCTCCACCTTTTTTCTTTTACTCGGCCAAAATTTCCCGTAATTTTATCGCGATGGAAAGGGGCTTACTACCAGCAAAGTTCTAGTAGCGACTAGTCAGCTGTAAAATTTTGTGTAAAAAAACAAAGGAATTAGGAGATGAAATTCTAGAATTTCGCTTCAGCACAGCCAATTGGCAAAGTTGACTTTAAGTTATTTTATCCCTTTTTCCAATTTTCTTGGGGGTAATAGGGAAAACAATGAATTAGGACAACCCAGACAATGGAAAAGAAAGCAAATTACTAGTATCCGTTTTCATTCTCGTTTCCAAGCTTTCATTCCTCTTGTTTGGTGAAGGACAATTCTTGGCTCTTGTTTAATAGGTTGGCAAATTTGTCGATTCAGTAAATTAATACTCGCTACAGTAATTCCTCATTTCTGGGAAAACTGGCTTCACTTTCGTTTTCTTTTTTATTTTTTTAACTCTCTTTTGTGAAAGTGAAACCACCCCACGCTTCCCTGCTCACTCTCTCTCTCTGTCTCTCTCTCTCTCGGGTACTTGTCGAACTCTGACATCAACTTCTCTACAAGGGGACTCCTCCACTATTCCGAACATCATGGCCACAATACTATAGTACAGAAGCACAAGTATCATTTCATCTGTTAATCTACGTCCTCTGCCTAAAACAAGGTACCACCGCCAAAATTCCACCTTTTATGCTTACCCTTCTACTATTTTGTCAGTGCAGTAGAAGTTGTATTAGAATTCCTGGTCCTGCACGTGGTTTCTTTCCATTTTGACACTGAATCATGTTGGATCATTGTCTTTTGCGCTTTTTCTGTATGGGATATTCATTAGGACTGCAAAGCAGCGACTAGTCCTTTCTTATGCTGTGTTTATCAGTTTGAAAGATACTTGAGACAAAATAATGCATCAAACCATCATCTTTTTTTTTTTCCCATTTAGTTTCTGCATTTGTTTGTTCCATATTTTGATTTGTTTTTATTGGATTTATGATAGGAATACGAAGTTTTGAACTTTCATATGCAAGGATTGACGTATGAGTGAAATTCAAATACTTATTTAATTTCACTTTTACAAAAAAAAAAAAAAAATTAAACTCTCTTTTTATGTTATGTTATGGTTGGATAGCTTCTTCATGGAGCCTGAAAATGGGGTTCAATTAGAAGATGAAAAGAGTAGTTTCATTGGAATGATTAATGGGAACGAATCAGTTAAGGATTTTAAAGAGGATAGTAGTGTCAACAACAGTGAACAAGCTTCTGATGAGAATGGCTTTTCTGAAATGGAGGCAAAGGGAACAATTAAAACATCAGGGACAGAGACTGAATTGTCTAGGACTGATTCAAATACCAAGACTAAAAATTCAAGGAAAGGTTGTAAAGACAAGAGTTTGAAGAATAATAAGAGCACTAGTAATCAAGATAGCTTGGGAGGTTCAACTTTGCTTGCTCGGAAAATGAAAGCAAATTTAACTCAGAGTCTGTCGTTCCCTGCAGGAGCTTCTCATCCTGATGATTTGAGAAGAAGCACTGATACATTCACAATGAAATTGGGTGCCAAACAAACTCAAACAAATGTGGGAATAGCTAACGTCACTCTTTCAAATGATATTCTCAGTTCGAGTGCCCGTTTGAGTCAGGCTATTAAGGGAGTTGCAACAAATTCTGGGGCCGCGATCAGCAAACGCACGGCTTTAGCATCTCTGCCTTGCCTTCGTCAATCTTTGGTAAATTTTGTCGATTCGACCGAGTCCTTTCTCCATTTTTTAATTTATTATGTATCATCTTGTGCATGACATTTGTCTTTATTTGTTTTTCCTCAGTCTACAAAATCTATTTCTGCAAATGGAATTGCAAAAAAGGCAATGTCAGAGGAGTAAGTGACTTTTTTCCACTATATTTAATTGAGCAAAAGATATGTAATATGGTTTTTCTTTTTTTATTTCCAATGTTGGAATGTATTATGTTAATTGAAATTTTTGTGGGGGAGGAGGGAGGATAGGAAAGAGATATGAGGTTGATAAATTGCTGGAAGTTAAGTCAGTTTTTAATTTGAATCAGTTGGTCTCATTTTTTAATTTGAATCAGTCGGTCTCATTTTTTAATTTGAATCAGTTGGTCATACTTGCAGATCAGTCAACCAAAATCCGAAATCAGTTAAAATTTCTGTGCTTGCCAAAGGGGATGATGATGCTCATTCCACTACCTCATCGTAATTTTCTAACAATTTTACTGAAATTAAGCTATTGCATTAAAAATTTTCTCCTTTCATTGTACCTGTTTTAATAATAATTGAATATTTATGATCATTTGTCTCAATAATCAGAAGTGCCACTCCTTGTGGGCAGCGGAGGACTAGTATTGCTGGATTTTCCTTCAGGTTGGAGGAACGTGCTGAAAAGCGAAAAGAGGTATAAAATGGAATTTTAGTAGCTTCTGTTCCTTTTGAAGACGTGATGTTACCTGCCAATTATGAGTCTTCTCTTTGATACACAGTTCTTTTCAAAGCTAGAGGAAAAGACTCATGCAAGGGAAGCAGAAAAGTGTAACTTGCAGGCCAAATCAAAGGTGCTCGGTCTTTTCCTTCCTAAGTACTTGAATATTTATGCATAGCTCTCTATTTGTGACCTGTTGAAGCTTGGACTGTCGTTTGAACCTGCTTTACCTTCACCAGGAAAGCCAAGATGCCGAGATAAAACAGTTGCGCAAGAGCTTGACTTTTAAAGCTACACCAATGCCTGGTTTCTACAAAGAACCCCCTCCAAAAGTTGAATTGAAGAAGGTAGTCTAGCTGTCAATTTTAATCTGGTATAGGGGTTTATCTTTTTCCTTCACTAATATTCTCAAAGATCTTCAGGGAGAGAGGAGAGCAGAAACAGTAGGACAAGGAATTACAATTAGCATTTTTATTAATTATGCTTAACTTTCAACTTGGCTGCATTGACACCGTTACTTGAAGTTTGTGCTTTTTTTTCCTTTTGAAATGATATAAAACTTTATGTCTTCATCTACGAGTTCCAATAAGTAGTACATTTTGCTCGTAGTCTGTGGAGATGAATTATTTTGGTGCATATTAAATCTATTAGTTTCATCACCCGACCAGTTCAACAGCAGCTTACTCTGGCACTGGTATCTGTTTATACATACTAGATGACAGTCCAATCATGCTAGAAAGAAAAACTTAGAGCAAATTGTGTTTAATGTAATACGTTGCCATAGCCAAAGGATCATTTCTTCTGAACAATTATGTCTATGGATATTAGTACAGTACATGCCACAATCACTATTTAGGGTTGTCTGACACGCACAGTATAAGTTGCTCAAAATGATCATGTCTTGTGTCATATCATTCACTTCATTTAGTCAGGCATGAAGAATCATCATAATTTATTCATTGCTGCCATCATACAGATACCGACAACACGACCAAAATCTCCAAAGCTTGGAAGGCCCAAAAACACAATCACAGAAAATGGAGCAACTTGTCTCAGCCCGAAAGTGGGAACAGAAAAGGGCAAGTCACCTAAGAATTCTCAGGCAAATGGTAGTAAGGGCAATGCTGCTTCAAAGAAGCAACTCAATAGATCTCAATCCAAGCCTGAACACTGGAATTCTGTGGCTGCTAAAACTGAAGGAAAATTAGGCAAAGCAAAACTAAGAGCAACAGAAGACCAGGATGGGAAAGCTTGTTCAGAAAATTCAGAACATGTCAGCAATGAATCTATCCATTCCCCTGAATTTGTATCACAGATTGACGTGGAAGCCAATAAGAATGTTGCTAAGGACAATGATTCAACTTTAACTTCATTCAATCCAGAGCTTGAAGCCTCTGTTGAAAGCGAAAAGGGGATGTTCTAAGTTGAAGATCTTGGAAGTTGTAACTATAAATGTTCTTTCCAACATTTCTGTGAAAAGTCCAATTGCATGCAATTTTTAATGTTTGTATATTAATCGTCCGCATGTTTATAGATTTATTTCCTTATCAAATTGTCGACTATATAAATAAATATTTAGTCATTCTTCTTTTTTTTTTTTTTTTTTGAAACATCGTTCTTGTTTACTTCCATTAGCTATAAATACATCATAGGTTTCATTTCCAATATTTGAAAATATTGCACATTTGCCCAAGAAATATGGGAATGGATGAGACTTGCTAGTGCATTAAAAGTATCAAGGTTGGAAGTTTTATGGATTTTTTAGATGCATTTTTGCTTTCAAGTAGAGGTGATGATATGGAAATACTGGTTTTGGGATTATGGATGCTTTGGTATGCAAGAAATCAAGCAGTGTTTGAAGGTGTTGTGTCAAAGCCAGAAAATATTGCTAATCATGTTTGGGTCTATTATGCAAAATTTAAGAAAGCAAATCAAGCATTAAAAGTGAAACCATCGTCTACTTTGATAAAAAGTTGGAGGAAGCTGAAGCAAGGTTTTTTGAAAGTAAATGTTGATGGAGCCTGGAAAAGTGGAAAAGCAGGGATTGGAGCAATTATTCGAGATAAAGAGGGGCAAGTAATGGCAGCATTGGCAGAATACGTTGTATCATTGATGCATACTCAACATGCAAAGATTGCAGCAGTTGTAAAGGGATTTCAATGGACAATTGATTTTGGCGTTGATACTTTGAAAAAAGATGATTGTAGTACGGCAATGAAGAATCTGACTATTACTACTAAAGATTTGTCTACTCTTGGACATTAGTTTGACTTGGCTCGATAGTTACTGACTTCTTTTAAATCAGTTCACGTATCACATGTCTGTCGAACAGTAAATAATTCTACACATATGTTAACAAAGTTTGCTTTAAATTCTAAGTCTAGTTCATCTGGTGGAATTCTTTTCCTGCGTTTGTACTTGATGTTGTTTCTAATGATTTAATAGAGTAATTACTTTTCTTTAAAAAAAAAATTGAATGCTTTGTCCTTTAGATTTGTCGCACAAGTTGCATATTGTGCAGTGTGCTTACATGCTGAACTTATGATCAGTATTGTAGAACCCAATCGCGCAGAGATCTTAAATTGTTTAGATTATTATCCGTCATTTTGTTAGGATATGACAAGCAACGTTCTCCGATCCCACAGTATATTAAGCTGTAACATAACAATTGCACTACTTCATTAAGAAGTACGAAGCTTTATTTTCATAACACATATGCAGAGCTTTGTATTTTTCTTTTTTTTTTTTTTTTGGCAAGCAAAGCCTTTTGTTTAACAGTGCAATTCTGTGGCACTTCGGTTGTCGAAACCATTTATTCTGTAGTACTTTTTTTTTTTTTTGAGAAATATAGTACTATTTTGTATTCACATAATAGATTAGGCAACGACAAAGAGTACACAATCCCAAAGGAAAGTACATTAACAGTAAACGACTCACGTCACGAGAAAGCCTACATTATTATAGGCGACAAGAATCTTATGCGATGAAGCCCATAATAGATCTAGGTTATTATTTGGGGAGTCCACAACCTACAAGAATCTTAAGTGATGAAACCCATAATGGATCTAGCCCAGTATTTCGCATTTAATCCAATTCTGACTTTGATACACTGCATTTTTACTATTTGGGCTGATAACATTTGGAACTGGGAGCTAGAAGAAGAAAGAACTTTGACCAGACGAGATGTCTATTGGAGTGTTACAAATTCTTGACTTGCATAGATGCTATCTCCTTCAGATGTGTAATAATCTTGACTTACATAAATGCAATGTTAATCATCTTCTTTCGCCATTTTGATTCTGCCAATGAGTGTTTTTCTTGATTCTTCGTTATAGCCCATCTCATACGAAGTTGGATTATTACACATCTTGACTTACACAAATGCTATATTATTCATCTTCTTTCGCCATTTCGATTTCTGACCAGATCACTTGCTACGTGATCCCCACTCTACTCCACAACTCAGCAAGCAAATTGGAACTTATTAATTGTCATGAAAAAGCCACGATGATGGCGTAAGCCCCCGGTTCAAGATCCATAGAATGTTGCATGTTGCATTCAACGTTTTGGTTTTGCAGCTGTTCTATCGGATCTTACATGTCAAGTTTATATGAAGGCCTGTGATCTTTTCTGCTTACCAGTCAAAACATTATAAGAGTGAATAAAGTCAATGGGTTCCAATACCCCACTACGCCCAACAATTCCAAGTTAGCCAGGTCAATCTCTTTGGCAGTCTTATTAATCATTAACGTAATAAAGAATCCAAAGGGCATGCAAAAGAGCAAAAGTATGATATAAGCTTGAATTAAAGTAATAGTCATAGTCACAGCCATATATTTTCCAACAAATCAATTACTACCACAAAAAAGAATTTATTTCTTCATTAACCAATTATGATAATGACACACTTTTATCAATTTTTAAGGCAGCAATCTGTCAAGCACCTTCTGTGAAATACACTAGATTCCACCCCTATACCACAAATTAGCTTTAGTTCTGATGTCTTAATCATCACTGTGTTAATGCATGCAACAACCATCACCGACGACCACTAGAACTATAATTGACAAAACTTCTTCACATCTTAATTGTACTTATTGGCAAAATAATGACAAATGTCATACACACAAGAGTTATTAATAAAACTGAAAGAGAGGACAACAACAAAAATCAAGCAAAAAAGTACACCACCCGTGATTTTGTAAGAAAAACCAGGAGATGTTCTTTCAACTTCCAAGGATTGTATATTCTGTGCATAAACTGTCGGCGGCACCAGGCAAAACGAACTTTAATACAATAAAAAAATTGATATGTAATTACAGTATTTATAACAAAATTAACCAAAAGAGACTTTCTTCTGTGGGCTTTCCTGATGATTTACTTCAACGGAAGATCCTCCCCACTTTATTTTGTCATGCACAATTTTCAAGTTCCTAAAAACTCCCCTAATTCAGGAAACTCTATTAACCTTTCCATCACGCAGGACTGTTGGCACTAGGATATAAAAAAGCAGCCATTTACAAACTGATCGTTTCTGCATCATTGTGATTCAATATTCGTTTTTCCATTTCTATTTTTCCTTTGACAATTTCCTTGGTGGCAAAACATTAATGACAGCTGGTGAATTCAGAATCCTGTCCAAAAGCCCCCAACATTCTACAAGCCACTTCCATCAACTTCCCTGCAGGAGTAAAAGGACCAAGGTAAGACAATGATCCAAACATCAGAATGTTACCTAAAGAAAACAATATGGTACTACCCAGAAAATAAAAATAAAAAAAAGAAGAAAATAAAATCTTGAAGCAACACCAATTAATCATCACAAATTATGACCAAGAAAGAAGGGGAAGAATGCCGCAAGAATTAGACAGCACGTGAATCACTGAAAGGTACTCAAAGTCTCTAAAACAAAATTGAACGTCTAAAAAGGAGCCTAGAAGCTAGGTCCTAACATACACTAGGACCCAAAAACCCAGAAAAAGATGTTTGGAAACCAAAAAAATATGTAGTTATTTAATATTCATCCTCTGCAAATGGATAATTAGTAAGCAGAAAAAAAGAAGAAGTAGAAACAAAAAACACTCTGAAAACTCGCATCAACAACATGCTAAAATTATGGCATCTTATGACAAGACAAATTATTGGCAGTATGGTGAAAAGACGGGGCTTTTCTCAACACTGAAGGTAGGAATCCACAAGCATAGTGTGGTTCACAGCTGGGTTGCGCTGGAATCATCTTAGGACATTTCTTCCTATGTTCTCAAAAGATAAACGGAACCTCCTACTCCCCTTACATGATCCAGCCGGTTATTATATAATTTCATCTAACCAATGCTGACTCCAACTATTAGATATATAGTTTTATGCTTTTAGTTTCATATTGCATATGGATACCTTTCTTATTCCCAGTGTCACCGACAGCCCCACCACCTAATCTTCAATCCTAAAATTATTCATCCTAAAGTCCAATAACGCACAAGATTAACTTTACCAAAAATTACACACACGTAATCTAAGGCTCAATTGATATCAATAAATATAATGAGTGAAAAAAAAGGCTGATTATGCCAATCTGCCTAAATTTCTTTTGCCTTCAGTCACCAAAGCAATAATATTATCTGAAGATAGATTACAAATTTTGTGATGTGGGTAGATTTAATGGGTTCATTCAATTCATGTGCAAAAGCCAAACGTAACATTTTTACTTAGCTAAGTCCCAATTAATCATAAGAGAAAAACAAAGGTAGAGGCCATTATTGGCTTCTCATACGCGCAATTCTCATGATTCTCTTTTGACCAGCTAGCCTAATCAATTTACAACCATAAATTTGCAAGACCAATTCACTAACAGTTGGCATCCAATGTCTATATTGCAATTATTTTTTCACAAAAAGGAAAATCAATATTCCCAATTTCTAAGCCATTTTGTCAACCTTTCTTTCATCATCTATGGATCAACACATACGCAAGAGGTGAAATTTGTCTTCATACTAAACAAAGACAAATCAATTACTAATTTACTACTGCACAAAAACCACAATCCAAAAAGTAAAGAAAAAGTGGTTAAAGAAGAATTATACCTCGCCTTGGCTTTGCAACAACCTTGGCCACAGCTGGGGAAGCTTTAGGAGCAACCTTAGTATCTTCCGGCGGCAACAGAACTCCGTCAATTCCCTGAACTGAGATTCTCCCGTCGATGTAAATATCAGGATCAAACAAATACGCAGAACCTTCACCTTGCCCAAATTTCACCGACCCATCAGCTTCCTCAGCCACCACCTTATGAGGCAATCTCAAAGTATCATACCTCACCTTTCCAAATCTCCTCACTGCATTGTACATACTTTCCTCTGTCTGATACTCGGGAATTAGATGATAGTACACAATTTGCTCTGGTGCACCCGGCTCACTCAACTGATCTGTCGTTAACTTAGCCATTGCTTCATCATTCGGTGCCAACACCGTCAACACATACCCTTCTGATACTAACCTCCCCATTTCTGTAGCTAATGATGTGAGGTTTACTAAAATATCCGCTAATTCATTGTACCCGCCATAATGTAATAATGTCTGAATAAAATCCTTGACTTGGGCCTCGCCGTCGAAATGATGGTGAGGTCCCCCAGGCCCCGGAGCTGGGGCTGGTGCCAGGTCTGGCCCTGGAGCCATGGCATCATATATGGGGAGAGCTGGAGGGGACCCAGCCGGGGAAGGACTTGCCGGCTTCTTCAGCCGGTGAGTCCTTGGGTCCACTTCTGGTGCGCCTTGTGGTAAAACAGCCGAAATGGAGCTCAGGCTTCGGCGGGAGTTGAAATCTTGCTGGACGGATTTAGGTATCAACACGCGCTCTATTCCGTGAATAATGCCGTCCGGGCGAACGATGTCGTTGGGCTTGAAAATTTTGGCAACACTGATGTGCTTCTCGCCGTTTTTGTGAGAGATTACGAGGTTCTCGTTGAAAGCATCGTTGCAGAGGCTGGCGTGGGGGGAAGACTTGTTCGAGTTCTTAGGCCAATGAGCGGAGTCAATGCGAGAGGGTATCATGTGAAAGAGCAAGAGATTCTGCAAGGACTTGAGATTGCCTGGCTCCAGCAAAAACCGCTTGAACTCTGGGTCTAAATCCCTCTCCAAGGCCTCATTCTTGGGTGCAAAAATGGTGATGTTGTGCTTAGAAACAGCTTCTTCTAGAGTCTGCAACAAAAGGGCCTTCTCCACGAGCTCAGATAGCTCGGTGTAATGAGAATCCAAAAGGGCTACCAAAACTGAGTTGGAGTTAATCTGAGTTGTTGAGGACGACGAATGCTTATTGGAAGAAGACGAAGAAGATGATGATGATGATTTCTCACGCAATGCAGCACCATTACCAGAACAGAAAAAGATCATGAAAGACTAAAAATAATCGGAAAACGCCATAGATCTGGAAGTCCATGGCGCTTGCCTTGCCTTGAAGACCCTTTATTTTTTAACTCTTGAAAACTCCTTTCTCTTTTTTGGGTTCTTCTTTTCCTCTCTCTTCTCTTGTGAAGAAAGAGTTGGGACTACTCCTTCCTTGGTAGTGCTGTGTGTTGTTTGGTGGAATATTAAAGTAGTAGTTGTAGGACTAAGAGAGATATGTAGATATTGGAGTGCGTGTACTGTGTGAAGCTGGGAATGTCTAAGGAGTTTAGGAGTAAAAAGGGGGCATTTGGGGCATGGGAGTTGGGTAAAAAAGAAACAAAGAGTTTGGGGAAAGAAATAAGAGAAGAGGAAGATTGCTTGGAGATTTAGAAGACTGGGACAGGTGGAAAACAATTGGAACTCGCGGGAGTTAATGAAGAGTGGTTTCATTTTTCAGACACTTCCTTCCTATTTTATGTTTCTGTTGGAGGGTAATTATTGCCTTTATGGACTTGTTTACTTTCCAGACCAAATTACTGTCAATCTTTTGTTTTGATTGCTTACATATTCTAAAGCAGGATCAAGAGCTTTTTCCAAAGTTGTAATCTCTTATTCAACAAAGATGTACCACCATTTGCTAACTTTTTACGTGAATTGATTAATTAATTAATGCCAAAAAGTTTACGTTTGCTACCATTTTGTATCAGTCCCAAAATGCTAAATTCCAATTTTTTTTGTGAACTAAACATGCACTTAGAAGTACGAATCAAAAGTAATGCTGTTAATTCGTGCAAAACAAAAAGGAATTACTAGTACTATTGCTCTGTATTTGTACTAATTTGGGGGGAATAGGGACCTGTTTTGATGTATGTGAGAGTTCTGGGGGTTGGATTGGGACAGGCTGTAAATGGGACCACGCGGTCGTAGTCGGTGGCTTAGATGCCTCCAATCCCTTGTTGGTCTTTGGCTCGCAAGTCAAACCTTAAGCCAAGCCATTCCAGTATTCATCTGTCCTTTTCGTTTGTTTTTGTCTTGCTTTCGAGAGGGACTGCTAGCACCTTTTTTTTTTTATTATTATTTTCGGGGTACAGTAATTCTTTTTCTGGGTTTGATTATTTCTAACCAGGCACTTTCCAGAATTTTCTTACTCATTAATGTATTTATACACTAACTATATTTCATGGGTGACTTACCTACCCAAAGAAAATGACAAATAAACGGCTGAATACAACAAAAAGAATTGTGAATTAAAAGCTTCAATGGATATATTGTTCTGTAATTTCAAAGCTCATAGGAGATCAAAGCCACTCAATTTTTTTTAACTGCTTAGTAAGAATGCCATCAAATATCCATGGTTAATTTGTTTCTCATCCATCTTTTTATAATCTATGTCAATTTCGACTCAACCAAACACGATGCGAAATGCACACCTTCTGGATTTGCCGACAGGGCTACTAGAGTTTTCAATATCATAATGACCTAGCAATATTTTTCTTAAACAAATTGTCAATAATTCTTATCAAACCTTTTTTAATACCAATAAGTTGTAATTTATAAACACCCATAGAACATCTCAGAACTAAAGAAACAATATCACTTCTCCGAGTTACTTTTCAATGTTTGAAATATTTTGCTTTATTAATTGTTTTTAGCATTTAAAATTTAAATTTGACAGGTTTTATTTTGATTTAGACAAAGCCAGGCAAAGCATTGAGTAAAAATATAAACTGGCAATGAGTTGCCAGTTAAAACATTAAATAATAAAATAATAATAGAATAATAAGCTCCAGTTTATCTTCGTAGGCCTGGACCCACAGAAATTACTTTGCACCTAGAACAGCTAGGGCTAAGGCTAGGCTCAGCTAAGAGCTCCCTCCAAAATTTTAAGCGGCTTAAAAAGAAAGAAGCCAAGGAAGCCGAGTGAGTGATGGTGTATGAGTATGATGAGTTCAGCAGGGCTGGAAGGCAAGATGTCGTTGTCTGACCCTTGAAACTAAAGTGCCATTATTTCTACGCTAAGTTACAAAGCCCACCGTTCCTTTCTCAGCGCGTGTGATGCGTGAACTTAGTGCTTCAGTCATCACAGATTATAATGGGGACACATCTCCGAATGTCAGATTATTTGTCGCCGTCAGATTTAATATGATACTTACAGTACGACTTTGCATTAAATACATGATTAAAAAAATTACATTAAAAATAATTAAAACGGGGGGTTATTTTAGTCAACTGAGACAGACAAAGGATTCTTTCTATTCATGGTACAGAATCACGAGTTTTACATGTAATTATAGTACTTGGAGAGAATTCCTAGAAGAAGAATATAAACATAGCTGGACTAGTTTACCCTTCCATTTTGTCGGTGCTAAATGCGAATTGAGATATTTTTACATTTTTAATTTGTGGAAAAAGAAGAATCCGATGAGTACGGGGGGGTTGGCTGGCTCTGGGCCGTCTCATTAAAAGGTCATTTGATCACAAATTTGACCCAATTGTTTGATTATATAATTTAGCAAGCATATAAAATTAGACAGGCCAATTTAGATGAGGATGAAGAAATTAATTGGCTTTGCATGCCTAAAACGACCAAGAGGTGGTAGGTTATGGTTGTTTTGTCATGGAAGATTAAACTTGCTATTCAATCCACTTAGAAAAATGTATCCGGCCAAAGCAGTTTCACATAATCCTAAATGTTTCACATGATCCTAAAAATGTTTACTGAACCAAGAAAAGGTTTGTTTGACCTTAGTAGGTTGCCGAATGTTAGTCACTAGAACAAGCACAAGAACCGATCCTTTTCCTCTTTTGGTATGGAGTAGAGTGCAACTCAGCTAATCAAACTACTTCCTCCTAAATCAAATTCCAGTTTGCAGCGTCGTACAAAATCAAATCCATTTTATTACCTTCCAGCATTAGCTTGATACACCTTTATATTTTTATTTTGACAGAAGCCAACATAATTACTCACCTACAAAGTTAAATTAAGCACTAACAGTCACAAGAAAACACTAGCTTGATACACCTTTATATGGATGATCAATAAAACTAGTTTACAGTTGACAGAGATAATATCCAATGGAAGCAATCCTTTCTGACATTATTTAGAGGCTCTCTAGCAGTTTGCTTAAAGATTTGAAATGAGATTCCATGTCCTATAGTCATAACTGTGCAGAATATACAGTTTTCTGCGTCCGATGATGTCGTTTAAGATTGGTTTTTTTTTTTTTTTTTTCAAAACCTTCGTGTTTCTAGTGTAGTAATTTTACTCGCATATAAAATCAGTTGGTCGACACAAATGCGACAAGGGTCCTCGCATTTGCATTTTAAATGCCCTTTAGCCTCAGAATAAAAGGAAATTAGTATCAAGCAAAATTTAAAGGAAGTCTAGGACTTCGAACTCATCAAATCCAGTATCTATAAGCATTTGGGATGGCACCATTCAACATAAACTAATAAGCATGCTAATTTACTGTCAACAAGATCTAGTTTGCTGAATTTTTATAATCATATGTTATCAGCATCGAAGAGTAACGTATCCACGAAGTCCACTGAATACACAGCAAGCCCCAGTTTACATAAACAAATTTACAGTGTAACGCAGAAATTGCTGCTTGGGTTCAAGCTTTCTCTTTGTTCAACTCTTTCTATGATTGGCATCCTGCACTAAGAATGGCCTCTCCAACACTTTGGCCATACAGGCATCTTCTCTCAGCATTTAATATTTGGAGGATGAGTTAACAACCTAAAAATTGGACAGTTTTTCTAGTAAGACAAAGAATGCAATGTCAATAAGCTGTAATTTATCAATAGATTCTAAATATTAGCATCAAGATCCAGAACTTCAGACGCAAAAACTTAAGTAAAACAATCACTCCCAAGTCAGAAACTTGAATAACTAACTCAACCCCAAGCTTTTCAACTTATGAGGAATGGAGTGATTATTCAAAACAGAAGTTTAGAGAGAATACGAACTCATAACTAAACTAGCATTTATGTTATCTACCTTAGGTGACTCACCTCCAAAGATGAAGTGGTGAGGATAGATGCAGCAGCTTAAATTATGTGTATCACTTAATGCAAAACAGAATTTGCAGGTAAAGCAGAAGTGTCACTCGATGATTCATCAGGGATGTCCACATTTTCATGGTTGTTATGCTCAGACACTGAAGGATTATTGGATGTTGAAACAGGACCAGATCTACTGTTTTCTCTGGTTTCTAGGCGTTCCATCATGCGTGAAACACTAGCAATTCCGGCATTCACTTCTCTTCTAACTTCCGATCCAATATCTGCCATGGAATTGCTTCGCGAAAAAAGCCTTTCTTTCCATCCTCTTGTGCTCTTGGAAAGGGACTCTTTGTATCTTAAGACACAACAAAGACAGTTGAAACCTTTCCATGTCAACAAAAACAATAATTCGAAAAGTAAGGTAGCCATGTATAGGGCCAATTAAAAAAATTAAAAAAGGAAGTAATGATGCAAGTTATACTTCAATGATATCGCACTAAATCGAGATTTCCAAGAATCTGAAAATGACTGGAAATTTGATGGTCCTGCTCTATCTTGACCTGATGATGCCTGACGAGCCAAGCTTCTGCAAGTGAATCACAAGAAGTTAAATATGTAGTAATAACACAGATAAAGAAATTCCAAGACCAACTGTCACTATATGTTATGACAATTGCACCAATGCATGTAAACAAAGCATATTGAAGTTTTGAGGGCAATCAGTACCTATTGTCAGTCGAGAGGTCTCGAGGGTTGTTAGGCATGATGGCTGATCCAGATGATGAAGCAGAGAGTTGATGACTAGGAACAGAAGAAAGATTTGGGCTGCATTGCAATGATTCACTGCTGACCAATGGGTGAGTAACAGATGGATTAACTGGGGCTGAAGCATCCAGCTCAGGTTCTGCTCCTACAGGAGTTACAGAAGCTGAAGCAGGACCACTGCCTGGGGCATTGGCATGTGTTGAAAACACCAGAAAATGTGGACGACCATGAGCAGATGCGCGACCCCTTGAGCCCTCTCTACGAGCAATATGACGAGCCCTTCCCATTGCAGCAGCAGCAGCCAAGTGCTGGATAATGCGTTCTTCCAGTTCAGCATCATTAACTCCTACAGGTAACTGCAATATTGAGCAGAGAAGGCAAACGATGTCAATTGATTCTGGTGAAAAATAAGTGCATTGGAATGGATAGTGACGAACATGTTGCAGTTCAAAATCCCCAAGAGTGGGATGCTGAAAAATTGCAGCATTTCGTGCTGGATTGAATCTAAAACGTCTTTCTCGTTCTACAGCATCAAGCAATTCTTGACTGCCTCAAAAGACAAAAATTTGAAACTTGGTTATGGTCGTCACAATAATTTGACAGCAAGAAAAACCTAGAAAAGAAAGGCAGCTATACAACGCAAGAATAAGATTAAGGCAAAAAAAAAAATAGATGACCTGGCAGGATCTTTCAAACTTATAGTTTGCCAACACATAGGACAATTTGAACTTCTTTGACACCTGGATTAGAAAAACAAAGGAAATCAAAAGATTTAGATTATCTACTCAACAAAGAGGACCTAAAAGAGAGCTAAATCTGTTAAATTCATTCTATCATCCAAATTCAGTTAGTTGGTGTTGCATGCTGCCAATATCAAATATCCTTCAAAATAAAATTTTAAGAAAGGAAACCATTTAATTACGTGTAAATCAGAAAAAATGTGAGAGCTGACTCCATGAAATATGAAAAGCCTTGTTACTTTATCCAACAACTGAAAAGGAAGATATCTAATCGTCAAATGCTTCAAAAATGACAATAACTGGTAGCACAATTCAGAGCTCTCAACTAACAAAACACAATCTCCTTGACATGAGACAAACGTAGACATATCTTTCTCTTTCGTTCGTACAGGAAAACAAAATAGACATAAAAAAAAAAAAAGCTCTCCTCTCTAGAGAAATAACCTCCATCACTCCCTCCTTTCTTCCCAGTATCATTCTCATCTTTCGCCCCCTTAAATCTATTACCAAAGCAGCTTCCTCATTGCAATCTTTCTGTCTCAAAATATTTTTAGACATACCAATGCACTACAGCATAAGTTGTTACAATGTTCTCCGACCTTTCACTTTAATCATATTAAGAATCCTGGATTATACCCCAGACAAATTCATCTTCTAGTTCACTATTAATGTAATAGCCAGCGCATAAAAAGATGGGTTACGGATCAAACAAGGGAAATATCTGTGTCATTTATCCCTACGATCTAGTAATATTACATTCTCCATAAGAATACAAAAGATCAGAGCAGTAAAACCAGAACTTGGCAACTACTTTTTACAGAAATGCCTTTCTTATCCTTATGTTGACGTATGAATAACTAATAAAACTTCAAAGTTTGACAAATTCCTTAGTGTTTCACAGTATCTTCAAATGTATAACTAGCCAAAAAAAACCTATATCCCTGGTTAAGGTACACTACAGAAGATGAAAATAAAACAAGAGAAGAATTTAAGAAAAATATGAGTGCACTGTTTCAGCATAAGCGCTACATACCATTCAAGAATACACTGAAGATGATACTCATGCTTGCAAGCAGTTACCTGAAGGAGAAGATAGGGAAATTTGAAAGTAAATCATTTAGGACAAATTCCAGACAACTCAGTAAATAGAGTCAAGATTAAAAAGTTACTTTACCGTGGACGGATCACTTTCACAGAAGGCTTCTAGGCATATGCTGCATGAATCATCACATGCCTCCTGTACACCACCTTCTACAAAAGCCGCAGCTGATGTCATATGACTGTCTGCCTTCTTCAACTCATCTTCCCCCAGAACCTTGAGGCATCAAGAACTCCAAAAGAATGAGAAAATTTAATTAAATATTGAAAATTTTACCTCAGAATACTGCTTCTGATACAAGATATATAGAGTAAGTTCTTTTTATATTCTCAATTTTCCCTCCAGCAAAGGAAACAGGAAATGAATTTTCTTTCTTTCAAAGAAGTTACTAAGTCTCTGTTGTCACGCATTCCACAGTGCTACTTTGCACATTCATTAAAAGTTGGAAACGGGGGGTATCATTGTCTGCCCCAGAAATTATTATCTTTTAGGAAAACAAACCACACATAGAAAATGTAACCGTGATCCGTCACAATAATAAAAAAATTCTTCTCGCAAAACGACATTTGAAAGGGGAAAAAAAATAGCCTGCGATGATAATGAACACCTCAAAATTAAATCAATTAATTAAACATCCACAAATTCAAGCAGTTTCACGTATACGTCAATACAGTGCATATACAAAAATCGACTCAAATCCAATAAGACGCAAAACCCATCAAATTTCAACAACAAAGAGCACCAAAGATCACAACTTTTTGGCAATTATGTAACTGGGCACACCACAAACATCAATTCACCATTAAAAAAAAAGTCGGAATCAAAATCAGCCTCCAATAAATCAAATATCAGGAAATAAACAAATAATATGGAAAACCAGAACTTATATTTCAGGGATTTGTCGGAACACGGACCTCCATTGAAAGAATATATGTCCAAGAATTATGTCAGCAAGAAATTTCCATGAATTTCTTCGAGTCTAGGCTCTAATTTTCTATCCGTTCTTTCCTGAATGAAGAGAAAGCTAAGTTGATCCCGCTCAGCTAACTCCCCAAATGATTCTTGAACAGAAAGACAAAGATACAGAGAAAGAAATAGACAGAGCGATTAGAGAAAGAGGAAAAGCCGAAAAGCGCCAACCAAAAGCAAAGAGATGGAAAATGGAGGTCACGTTCAGCTTCAGCTTTATTCTATTTTTAGCTTTTTCTTTCTTCTTTTATAAATTTTACTATCAATATTTATTTGCAAACTATATATATCATTACTTAATTGTATTTATTAGTATATTGATTTAGCACTATTTTTTAGTCTCTTGATAGATCAACTGGAAACATATTTTTGGATGGAGCATCTTTCAATAAACTAATTTTATGAAACATTTAAATTATTTTTTATTTTATAAATATCCTCATCAAAATATTAGGCTAAAATATTTTTTTGAAATATATCAAAAACAACCATTCAAATTTTAGCGCGAGTGCTTAAAAATAAAAATGAATTTTCTAACCACTAATAGTTTTCAGATTTTGAAAAACTCGGGATTTCACTGCTAAATTTCGGAGGGAATACTGTTACTATTTTTCATTTTATGAATTTTTGGTTTTGTCGGACTCAGTTTTTTTCAAGTGTTGGAAAAGGCAGGTGGGGGTGGGGCAAGTGTGAAAGTGTGTTGGTTGCTTTGATGCTCTGCCACTTTACAATAATGGTAGCATTTGATGAGGGATGATTAGTCTGCATTGATTTGTGACCCACATTTCTGACATTTTTGTTCGTATCTGATTAGAAAGAGATCCTTCAATTATTTTATTAATTCGTCCTAGTAATCATGATTCTATGATCATTCTTATAATGATCATTTTATTATAATTTAGATACTAGTAATTCATTAGTTTATACATTCCAATGAGCCCCGGATTCAGACGTGCAAGTAATCTAGAGCATAAAAGAATAACTGTTTGATTAAGCAAAGCCAATTTCATATACATGTTTGTGAAGTATACTAGAGCTAAACAAATTGTGCATACCATGGTTGTACAATCAACTAACGCGCACATTTATTGCTAAGTTTGATTAATTTTGTTTTTTTTAAATGAACAGAGGTCGGGATCCAAATCGCACCAATATCGGTTCCTCTTTCCCTATAATAGTGTAGGTTTAAGGGAGAATTTGAATTTATAAAGGAAATTTGGAAAAAGAAGAGCTTGAGTGGCTATCAGTTTTATTGTGCAACCCCTAATTCATCCAAGATACTGTGGACTATTGATTTAACTTACCAAGTATTTCAAACGAACACAACAAACCTCCTTCTATTGGGCCTATAGTGGTTTGTTAACCCCAACCCACAAGCACCTATATTCAAGCTTATTTTGAGCTTAAATTCGACAATGATCTAACTTATGTGGTTTTGCCCAATGGCCCAACTGCTTATCTGGCCCGGCCTATTTCATGTTTCCTTTTTTTTTTTTTTTTAATTTTTGGGGCCGCCCCGGCGGGGAGGCGGGGTAGTGGTTTATATGTTTTAGTAACCGATAAGTTATACATATATACTAATTTTGTACGTTATTGAGTCCAGAGAATAAGTCAAAGGATAAGACAGAACAAGCAATTGTTTTTACTAGTACGAATAAAATTATTCCTCTATTTCTCTATCCACTTGAATATGATCTCTTTTACTGGACCTGGGATTGGATTCCCTAGTTCTGATCCAAACTTAACACTTTATGGGCCTGATGCCTGATGGTTTCTCCCGAACCCACAAACAATCAAAACCAAATAAAATAATATAAAAAAGAAACATATTAAAATGAGCTAAATTAAAACGTCGATAAATGTTCTAACAAATGAATAAATTATAAATAGCCAAAAGTTCCAAAAAAGAAGGAAAAATGGTGCAATGGTGGTGCATGAGATTTTCAATCTCTCCTCGTGGCTCTAAATAAGAAGGGGAATCGGAAAAGATGAGCTTCGTTCCATGTGAAAAATGCAATGTTGAAAAAAGAACCAAATGCTCAGTCTACGTTACAATGCTGTCCAGTAACTCTATAATATGATGGAGAATCTGATTTAAAGCAGCTACTTTTCAATCTTCTTTGGTAAATTCTTATGCTCATGACTCGTGTTGAGGCCTCTCTCACACATGCATTATATAGCATTGGGGTGACTCTGGTTTCTAACAAAAGCTAAAATTGATATTCTCACAAGAAGAATATAGAACAAGTTCAGACAATTACGTTACAGCATCTAATTAAGCAAGTAGCATAAATATGCCGTTTAGTTTCTTCAGGCATGCAAATGGCATCTACAAGTCATTGTCTTGGGGGATTGGTTTTGAAGGCAATAAATCAATAAACTATATATCTCAAGCCAAAGAAATTCAAAAGTTCAATTGAACATGTAGAAAGTGTACATCCAACATATAATCCCAATGATCTAAATTCGATGCTTGGGTTGGGTTCACTATTCATTAACGTTGCCCTGGATCATTTAAAGGTAGTACCTCGTCATTTGAAACAAAAGATGTCCGTAATAAAATAGGGCACTAAACACCAACTGGTTCCGACAGTTCGGTTTTGCTACGTAATTCCATTACATTAACTTTTGATGCCAACCTACTACTGTACAAGTAGTACTTTCAAGGGAAAAAAAAAATGAGGTGAATGGATGGATACTAATGAAGACCGAAGAGTAAAAAAGATGCAGAGGACTATGGCCAGGCCTTACGACCACTTAATGATATGTGGCTTCGGGCATAGTACGAAGCTGAATTAAATCATCGAGACATGGGTTTTTCCTTAAAGATTGTGTACTTGCTCTATTGAGCTAATCATGTCCCCTTTTGATGAAGCCCTTCGATTCAATTATTGCCGCTTTTTTTGTTTTTGGTTCCCGGCTGAAAGGAATACACACAGCGTTAGTTTCTAGTTGGATCTAAATTAGAATTAGAAAAGTCTATTAAAATGTTACAGGGTGTAGTCTCCTTCCTCGATAAACTAGTAAGATTCGTGAATAATTTACAGACTTTGTTAAAAGAACTTATCCTTGTATTTATCATGTCACTCAACTGTGTGTTATTGTAACGCATTTCTTATATTAATTTGTAGTTTAACACAAATTATTTTACAGTACGCCGAAAAGGTTTGTTCTAGATGACTTTTTATCTATTTATATAATTTTTAATTTTAAAAAATCTATCTTGTTGTATTCTTTCAGCTGCTTTTAGCTTTTTTTTTAAGTTAAAATTAAAATCAACTTACATTTACTTTTTATAAAATCAGAATATATTAAAAACAAAACTAAAAAAACTTTCGGGAGGACGGTGTACGCACGAGAGTTCAGTGACCAAAATGAATGAACGAATAGGACTGCAGGACTGAAATTTGTGCAGCATTGTACTTGTACTTGGCCAATACCACAGACTTGTGGGAGTCATTTCTGTAGGAATTAATCCCTGTCCACTGTGAATTGTGATGACCATTGCAGGGAGTTAAGAAATGGGACCATTAGAGCGGTTTCTCCGGGAAGTTCCAAAACAAGTGGGATCATTTTTCTCTTGCCACGTTAATTCTTTATTGTAACCAAATTCTGAATCCACCCGCGGACTCCTGTAGCAACGTATCAGTCATTGGCTAGACAGTAACTCTACAGTACAGTCCCTGAGCTGTACCCTAAGTACAACTTACTTAAAATGGGTCTCTGTTTTTGTGTTGCATCTGGATTAGCAATAGACTCAACTAAGGGTGCAATCGAGTTAAGTTGAGCTTGAGTAGCGTCATGTTCGAGCTCGAGTTCAATTGTTATGAACGTTACTCGAACTTGATTCGAGCTCGATCGAGTAGAGATACGTGTAGCTCGAGCTCGAGCTCGAAGTAGTGAAGAACTACTTGAGCTCAACTCGAAAAGGTTTTTGTTTTTTTTTTTTTTAACCTACTCAAGCTCTAATCTACTCGAGCTCAAGTACTCAACTGCAATTTTAATAAATTTTATAACTTTCACATTTAAAATAGTAAATATATATTAAATAAATATATAATTATTAAGTAATTACGTTCTCAATGAAGTTCGACAAGCTTTTGAGTTTAAAATTTTAATACTTGAATTCAACTCGTTTAACTTCTCGAACCATTAAAACTCAACTCGAATTCGAATTGATCGAATTCGAATTGAATAGGAAGTCCTCGATTCGATTACACTCCTAAACTCAACACTTTCTAATATCTAGCATTTGGCCATACCTAAGAATGAATAAATTATTCGAATATGCCACTCATTAATTATTTTGATTAGCAATAATATTTTTCTTTTACTTTTATACAGGGGAAAAAAAAGATAAAAAGGCTCCTCATTGGTGTTGACTAAGGCATCTTTTCTCGAGGTTTTTTCTTTTCATCTTTTGTTGAGTCAAACATTTTGAAAAGACCAAAGCTGAAAACAGCTGGCATGGCCATTAATGCATCGCAATTAATGCTTATATTCAACCATTAACATAATCTGTTCAGCACAAAGGTTCTCACCATTATACGTTGGTTGGATAGAGTCCCTTATAACTGAATGGAAATGCTCCATCAGAATAAATAATTGGGTTCCAAGTTATATCTCGATCTTGAACTCTAAATTCTAATCCAAATAAATTAAAGTAATAGCCAAATTTTCAAAATTTTGCTACTTGATGAGTGAAACTCGAAGTATCTACTCTTCTTTGTAGCCTAAATTCTTGTTAAGTTGAACCCAACTAGATTTTTTATTTCTCTTCGCGATTCTTCACCAAAGTCATCATATCATTCAAGTCAAAAAAAAAAAAAAAGTCATCATATCATTCATAAAAGACAGATTGTAGTGACTAGGACCAATGAATCTAATCCACATCAATTTCGTAATCTTCCAGTACAACAACCCTGACAATTCCGTCAAAGCAATAATGAAGAGGAAACACTATGGTCAATGCCGGACTCACAATTTCCCAGCTTTTCATTTCCCCCAAGCTAAATACAATAACTACTTGAATAGTATTATTTAAAGTGTTTTTTAAAAGTTATTAAAAAATTTTATTTATTTAATTTTTTGTTTATTTTTTTTAAAAAAAGTTAAAAAGTATTTGAATGTAAATTTTTTTTAAAATGACATAATAATGGTTTAAAAAGTGATTAAGAAAGTATTTAAATAGTTTAATAATTAAAAAATAATAATGAAGCGGACATTCGCTTCAGAGAAAAAAATTTCTCAGGGAGCACTGGACACAAATGCTGGTAAGTGCTCGCTAAAACAATTTTGTCTCTAAAGCGGACGTTTGCTTACGTTCGCTTTATCATCCGCTTAAAAAAGCGAACGTTTACTCCATCGTCTGTTTCATCGTTCTACTTTAAAATCCTATCGAAAATGGATCTCATTTTGTTATTCACAATTTTTTTAGTTTTTCTAAACAAATTTTGAACATAAACATATTTACTTTTGTAAATAATTGTGTAAAAAATCTCCAAAATCCATTTGAAATTTCAAATGAAAAACTTAGTGGGAAAATTTAGTAAAAATATTTAATCAAAAAAATTTTTAAACTTTTTTATCAAAAAATTTTTTACTTCTCCAACTGAATTTGGGAAAAAATTTTCAAAAAATACTCCTAAAAATAATCCAAATGGAGCCAATGTAACTGTCCTATTATTTTTGTATAACTTCTTAAAATTACAATGTAATAATTTTTTATACGAAACAATGTCGTTTTTTTTAAGTTAATCTAACCCGTCTATTGTTAACCCCTTTAATCTAATCTGCAAATTTGTTATAAATGAAAATTATGAGATCTCATAGCCATCGTGAATTATTGTTTGAAGTAATCAAAGCACGCGTCAACAAATTGGAGAGACATCATATCCAGAAGCTGATGAAATCAAATCCAATCGCTTCTTATTAACATCTAATCATGTTTTTATAATATACTAAATAGCTTGTAAAGTTACTCCATAAACTTCCTCAATTAGTGCATCCCACAAGTAACTTTGTCAAACTTTTTTTGCATTTTTGCAAAAGATCTGTCAAACATTTTTTGTTATGACATTTCAACAAACTCTGATTAATTTAATTCCAAAGGAAAATAAAAAAACCATACCATAGGCCGACTCCTTGATCAAAAAATTTTAACACCAATATTAACATCCTGTACATTAATTTTAAAAAGGGAGAAATATTATTCCCTCTCTTTAATTTACAAAAAATATATTCATATTCCACAAAATAATAATTGACAATAGCATCCAATAGCCAGGTGTACAACAAACACAAAGAAAATAGAGTTAAATAAAGGGAAAAAAAAAACAAAAATCAACCCAGTAACTAAAAAAAAAAAAACCGAAACATCTACTGCGATTTTTTTTTTTTCCCTTTTTGACATTTTCTAGTTAAAAATTCACCGTGGAGTCACCCTTCTGAGATAGACTTCTCCAAAATCCAGCACTGTAAAATTTGTCCCACATTTCCTTCTCCAGCTCCACCACATCTTTATCCGAATCCACATCTGAATTTACCGCCGTAAGAAGTGGGCCCGGGAAAGGGTGTTGGAGCTGGACTAACTCAACGTCACTGCAGCCGCATTTCCGTGGCGGCAACAGCTTACGACGCCGCTTCCGCCTCAACGCCTTCCGGCATAGCCCCGCTGGTACTCTGTAGACGGCCAAGACCAGCAACTTCACCAGCCCACATGGGCAGCAACAGCAAATTGCCGCGCACTCCGCCGCTGTCCCTCCCACGACCTCCGCCACCCTTCCGCTTCTTCTGCATGAGTGAATTTTTTGTTCGCTCAGCAGAGGCCGCCGGCGGTCCGTATAACACGGACCCGCCCGCAGCACAATTTGTTTCGTCATAAATAAATGGTTCACTTTTTTAACAGCTTCCTAGTTAATATTTGAATTGAAGCCAAACGGTCGTAAAAACTGTGTTTGAATTTATAATATATATATATATATATATATATATATATATATGGAAAATCGATGGCTGAAGATGGTTTTTGCTTATGATTATTAAAGTTTAAAAATTTGCAGCTTAGTTATAGATCGACACAAAAAAAATCCTTCTGAAATGGTATGAAAAGAAAAAGGAAAAAAAAAAAAACTTCAAAAAGTTTGTTTTGAGATTTTGGTAATAATTATAGGCGGAACAAACTACAAACAATATGCCGATTTCTTTTCAGTTGGATGGTCTTCCAATAGATAAGCCATACAGATTTGTTTCAGAAAAAAAAAAAAAAACAAAACAAAAGGTCGAAGCAAAAGGGAGGGAGAGAAAAAGAAGGAAAAAGAACAAGAAAGATTTTAGGAATATAGAGACTATAGGGGAATATGAATAATGAATATGAATATAAATAAGAATGTGAATATGAAGAGGGAGGATACGTAATGCTGACTTACGAAAAATTATAAAAGGATAATGGACAAGTAATAAATCGTGAGATTGAAAAAGAAAACGTTCGAATGGCAGGGAGTGATTGAAGTGGAAAACGTACGAGACAAGAAAACGTGAGGGTGGGCAGGCTCTTGAAGGATTATACTCTACTGCTGTATGTAGGCAGAGACAGACAAGTATATACGATACGAGGATACGACCTTTTAATCATGGATAAGTATGTCTTTAGACGTTAAGAAGACCATTTAGTGTGTAAGGAACTCTGCTGATGCTATTTTTAAATAAGGTGGTATTTTTTCCTTTAAGAAAAAGATTTAAGGTGGCCTTAAGAGCTTAGGAATGATTGGTTAATTACGCTAATTCAATTTGAAGATTATATCATTTACATCGACCTCCCTCATTTTCCTTTTTTTTTTTTTTTTTCGTATGATTGTGAACAAATTGCCCTTGTAAGGACAATAATATTAAAAAGTAAATATCAAACAATAACTACCTGATTACACAAACTCTTCTAGGAAATAGTGACAATGTAATATAGAGCATTAGATAGTAATATCTTAAAAATTAGACCAAGTTGATGCTTAAAACTTCTTGTCCATTGCTCAATAACTACAAAAATTTCCCGTTACGTCATTAATATTACTCAAATGACATGCAGTAGTCTCTCATTGTCTCATTATCTGCATCTAAATAATTCATAGCCTTCTTTATTAGATGGAAAGGCTTCACACAAAAATATGTAATGATACACAGAGACTTTTTTTTTTCCGTTTTTTATTAGGGGATTCATTTACACTTGGTATAAAAATAACTGACTCGCACCAACTAATAACTTTTTTTTCGAGATAAAAATGGAATTTTTTATGAAACTCCTATAAATTACTTTATGCGATCCAATCTTCATGCACATAAATTTTCACATTGCGATTATACCATCTTGGGCATGTGATCATGAATCCACAGGTGGCCCAGCCTAATTCTCACAACTAAAACAATTGACCCAAAGATTTTTCTTTCGGATGTATAGAAAAAGATAAGGAACCGGGCTTCTCTATGTCCCCTATCACATGTAAGCGTAATATTGCTGGGTCCTTGAATCTTGGGCTTCTCTATTATCCGCGATTTTTGCGTCAGTTTCCTCGGCCCATCCATTGTATTGTTTTTCCCCTAAAAATGGAAAAACCTAGGAAAAGTACAAAATTATTCAGTGGAAACCACTGGATTTCAGTCCAATGGTCATCACAAAATCTTTGAAGGCAAGTGGAGCGGGAGGTCAAGGATCAAACCTGCCTCCCATAAAAAATTCAGTTAGATGTATAATGCACCATAAGAAAATAGATGAAGAAAAAGAGAAATGGGCCATATGCCTCCCATCTCATAAAAAATATAGTTAGGCGTATAGTGCACTATAAGAAAACAGATGAATAAAAAAAGAAATGGGTCATATGCCTTGCATCCCATAAAAAATCTAACTAGGTGCATAATACATGATTTATATATTTCAGTAGAACACGGATGAAGAAAAAAAGAAACGGCCCACATGCTTCCCATAAAAAATCCAATTAGGTGTGTGGTAAAGGATTGAAATCTTTCGATAGAATTAAGTTTTACCGATATCCAACATGATGCGATAAAGAAACCATTGCAATTGCTAGATTGTTAATTTCTTCATGTTCGTTGAGTGAAGGATTCATGACTTATCAATTAACAAATTGATTATTACGAAAAAAATATTGGAATATATACCGGGGAGAGGGAGAACTATTTCATGGCATTAGCTTAATTGTTTATAAATTTGGAACTCAATTGCACACAAGATGTAATGGTATTTCTTTATTTTACTTATTGGCAATAAAAAAAAAATAGCATCATATTATCAGATTATATCAGGTTATGGACGGTTAAGAAACTAGGCGCGTGCATGAAATCTCAAGATCTGCGAAATGAAAGGCGCAAGGAATTGTAAGAAAAAGCAAAACCAACAAACTTAACTTCCCCAATCTGAAAAGATTCCTCTTCTTTCCCAGGTAATTAACGACCAAAATATAGTACATGAATGGAAAACAAAATTTGTTCAGACCATTGTGCACAAAACAATCAATTGAGGCCTCACAACAAATGCTAGCTACAGTATTCTTTTTCAACATCCAAAATCAACAAAGCTCAAACTTGAGGAAAAGAAACCATACACTACAAGAATGATCTCCATAATTAATTAATGATGGCCTTTATGCACCCTGTATTGTATGATCCCCTTGTACAAAGCCTGCCAATTGAGGGGCAGGGTCTCCAACTTTTCTTCAAGCACACGCCTTGGACCTTGCGAGCTATGCAAATCATTCTTCTTCCCTTCTGCCTTGTAATTCGGGGATGGATTTTGCAGTTGCACCACATCATCTGCAAATCTCACCTTCTTCTTCGGTTGATTTTTCTTGGACTCTACAATTAAATAATAATAAAAAATGCATTTGTTAAAAAGAAAACCATGAAGTCAACTCATGCACCTCCCGAAAGAAACATCAAAGGCTTCAAAAAAAAAAATTATAATTACTTATTTCAAGTTCCATTTTCTTCATAAAATCAGAAAGAAGGCGCTTGTGAACTTGCATGGCTAGGAGAGCAACGCTTCCAGACACCGCAAAAACAGCCATTAGCCCCGTTCCCAAGGAATTATTATTATCCATTCTCATGATGATTTGCTGCGAGGATCCCTGTAAATATTTTTCAAGATTTCTTGTTAATTTGTCTTAGGGGACTATAAGATGATGAGCCATAAATTTGGACATAAAGAAACAAGGGGGGAAGAAGGAGAGAAATTGCATTTGAAGAAAAAAGAGTTCTAATTGGTAGAAAAAGAATGGAATGCTTTGGAAGGAAAGGGGTAATCATCAACAACCTTTTTCTTAGTTTTTGTCAAAAAAAATGACATCAACAAGAGACGGACAAGAAACCATTGGCAATATTATTGACTCTTTTCATGACCTCACCTAACCAAAAAGGCTCCTTCTAAAACTAAACGACCATTCTTGTTATCGGACAAAAGAGAAAGGGCATGAAAATAATTAAATTGGAAAACGTACACGGGTTGAAAGGGCAACGTACGCAGTCAAAAACCAATGGTTATAGAAGACCAACCACCAAATATCGGAAAACAACTGCAAAATTGTCCGTAGTATTAGGGGTGTTCATGGACCGGGTACCCAGTCCATGGACAAAAAATGTGAACCAAATCGGTCTTTGCGGTTCGGCAAAAATTCGAACCGCAAACCGGTCCATATGTACCGGGTACCCGGCCTTTCGGTTACCCGCAAAATCGGTTCGGATAAGGCGGGTACCCAACTCGATCCATAATAATTTACCTATATTTTTAAAAAATAAACAAGAAAAATTACAAAATAATATAAATCACTAATAATACAAACATTAATATCTTAAAGTTAAATTACATCCAAAACCTTAATCATTCAAAAAAACAAAAATTAAATAAATAAGAAAACAGTCACTTAGTTTTTCAAATTTCATCTTTTCATTTCAATCAACATAAAAATATAAATATTCAACAAATAACCAAAAACTATATAAACAAGAAAATAATCACTTAGTCTTTCAAACTTCATCTTCTCATTTCAATCAATGTAAAAACATAAATATTCAACAAATAGCCAAATGAACACCCAAACTAATATATGAAATTACATAAGTAACATCTGAAATTACATAACTACCCCCATTTCGGTTCGGTTCGGTTACCCGCCGGTTCGCAAAAATGAGAACCGCGAACCGCCCCGATTAAAATATAACCCGCCCCGCCACCAAAAACCGGTTCGGTTACCCTTTTTTTCGGTTCGGGACGAATCGGTTTTCCCGATTTTTCGGATTTTTTTTAACAGCCCTACGTAGTATAGGTTGTAAATTGTAACCCATGATTAACAGAATGAACTGGGGTTCAGCCCTTTCTTTAATTCTTTTTAGCAGACAATACTGTCAGCCATTCCTCAAAATTTAATAAATAAAGAAAGAGAAAAAATTGTAAGCCATTCATTAAAAAAAAAAAAAGGGTCAAGGAGACCTGCGGATTGGAATTATGACCGAGGGGCCACCATTAATTTGCATTGTTAAATTGAGGATGTTAATTAATTGCAGTTTAAAAACCCAATAAAGCCCTATGCCCAAGATTCCTGCTTAACCCAAATGCGCAATATCAAATTTCCCATTGTCTGGATTCTGAACGGAAACTCCGAAAGCTGTGTAACAGAGCATTTGCATTATTTATTTAAGCTCTCAAAATTTGACAGTAAAACAACATAAAAAAGGAATTGTACTAAAAAATCTTCACTGGGATTTTATTTTTGTACATTTCAACTCCGGGGAAAAAATGGGTTTCAAAATCCTAAAATAATAATAATAATATTTAAGTGGCAGACGGCCCAGCACATATTGGTCAAGCGGAACAACCGGTATTTTCGCTGCATCTACATAACATTGGCCCTAAGCCCCGATTCTCGATTGGACATTAAACTTTAATGTCCTCTAGAAAATAAGATTATTATAGTTATTATGCTAAATAAGACAGTTTCGTTCCAGTGGATCCGTGGCGCAATGGTAGCGCGTCTGACTCCAGATCAGAAGGTTGCGTGTTCGATTCACGTCGGGTTCAATTACCGTTTTGCTTCTTTAGAGGTTAAAGAATTTTTTCTGACGCTTCTTTTTTTTTTTTGAGCTCAATTGCTTAAAAAAAGAAAAGAAAAAAAAAAGTGCAGCACAATTATAACAATCAATGTAACAAATTAGCAAGTAATTATTGTTTTAGGCGTTGCGAGAGTTTAATGTTTCTTCCTCTCCCAAAATAAAAAATAAATAAATAAAGTGAAATTCCTAATTCATCTTCACCGGAACTAAACTGGTTTGAAAACTTTCGGCAAACAAAATAATCGACGTAAAGACCAATCATAAAGACCAGATCAAAGGCGTGAAAAGTTTCAATTCCGTATGAGATAAAACATCAGATCAAATAACACAAAGAAATTAAAAAATTAAAAAAAAAAAGAAAACAAATACTTCCTGAAGTGAGATAGTCTTACATTGGAGAGAGATTAGCATCCACCGACCATGACTCTAAACAAAACGACATCACGACGGCTACATATTTCTCCATCCCACAAAAAACCCAAAAAAAAAAAAATTACTAGTAACGAAAACAGACCGAGAGGAAACATAACAAAACTACATCCAGAATTCTACACTTTAAAAAGTGTTTGTACGGATATACAGCTAGTGAACTGACCGATCCATGCTGTGGCCGGGGTCGAAGTGGGATGAACTGAAGGCCGTCTCACGAGGTAAAATAGAAGACAGGTTGAAGAATAAGGTGTAGAAATAAGAAACAAGCAGTGGAGAAGCACAAAAATACAAGTCCATATGCCACTCTCAGACCCATTATTCTTTGGAGAGAAACTTTTGAAATACACTACTAGTTCACCCCTTTGAGCTGCTGCAGCAGCAGAGGGAAATGCTGGAGTAAATAAGAAGATTGAAATTTTAGATCTGCTGCTTTTGCTTTGAGTGCTTCCAAATAAAGAGAGCTCCGTTGCATCTTGTAGGTGACTCTTTACTGGCTGGCTAGGCGTCATAATTAATAGGGAGTGGGGTGGTCTCTGAGTCTGACCAAAAAAATTTTGATTTCTTTTACATATAAACTACGCCAAAATACTTTCACATTTCTACCTTTACACTAGTTCTTTCTTTTAGGGTTAATTACACTTTGCCCCCTTAAACTTTGGAAGCAATCACACTTCACCCCTTAAACTCTGATTTTATACACTTTGCCCCCTCTGACAATTAGTCAGACGTTAAACATTAAGTTTCCATCCAAAAAATGTGGAGAAATTACATTAATGCCCATGAATAATAGTTAGATTTAATTAGTGGAGTAATATTTTGCCTCCAACGTGTGAGTGTGTATGTGTTTGTGTGTATGAACCCCTGTGAAGATTAGTCAATGATTAGAAATAATATTTGTGTCCATAAATATTAGTAAACAACAGTAATGCCTGCACAAAATGATTATATGGCAATAATCCAAGGAAAATGATTAATATATATAATAATATAGTTAAAATAAATAAAAACTTTAAAACTTACCAATTTTTATAAAAAATATAAATATAAGAAATCTACGATATATATCAAATTAAGAATTTAAAGTAGAAAACCACTTGAGACACATGGCCTTACTTGGCAATACAAAAATTTGAAATAAATGAAAAATAAAATAAAATAAAAGTTATCTAAATACATTGATATCTTTAAGATCAGGTAAAATGAATTGAGAAGTTAAAATTATTCAAAAAGTGAATATTAGTATAAAACAATATAAGTTGTAGCTAAATTAAAAATACATATATTCTTACATATATGCCAAATAAGCACAATGCAATCATGTTGCTTTTACACTCTAACAACTGTTCAAAATTGATGGTTTATTAATTACAATTTTTACATTTAATTTGTCATCATTATTTTCAAATGTAAATTTTGACCAATGCTTACAATTTTGTGTTTCTTTCTAATTTATTTGCATTAATTTAATATTATTAAACAAAAAATACTAATAAGATTATTTGTGATTAATTTTTTGTTTGTAATAGTATAAAATTTTTAATTATTGAAGAATTACATTAAATTTATATACAAAAATATTTTAGAATGAAATATGTTAGTTTCAAAAAATTATATAAATAACATGAGTTTATAAATAATTTACATATATTTAAAATAAAATTGTAATTTGTCAAACACAAAAGAAGAAAAGGGATACAATATTAAATTTTTTAAGGATATTGTTGGTCATGACAAAACATGAATCCATGCATCACCATGAAATAATGCTAATGGTGTTGAAATTAGAAGCAAAGTGCATATATCAGGGGTTTAAAAGGTAAATTGTTGCTAATGCTCAAAGTTAGGGAATACAAAATGTAATAAACCGGTTATTAGCAGGAGTATTTTTGGCATGCAAAACTTTATCCTATTTTAGGCCATTTGAATGTATAAATTCTATTAACCAGAAGGAGCAAAATGTATACAATTAAAATTCAATAGGATAACGTGTTTTTACTCCCTCACCTCCAAGTTCAAGGGGCAAAGTGTAATTAGTTTTTATTCATTTGGTTTTAAAGGAGGAGTATTTTGGTCCACTAAAATTTTGTACTATTTTCAAGCTGTTAGGAAGTGAAAATTCCAGTTAATCTTAGAGGGCAAAGTATAGATATTTGAAGTCTAGGGGGTAAAGTGTGATCGCCCTCCAAGTTCAGGGGGCAAAGTGTAATTAACCCTTTCTTTTATGTCCTGGTCCCCACGTTCACTTACAGAAATAGATTATGACAATAAACACACATTGAAGACACGGTATCTTGGTCACAAATTAATTATATTTTTAGATTTTTTTTTTGGCCTAAAAAGCTCAAGCATAGGTAGGCGTTATAACATGGAAATCACTATTGAATTTTATTTTTACTATGAAGACATTTTTATAAAGACAAGTCGTATGGATTTCTTTGTCAACCTTCAATTTAACAGTACAAGATGTAGTTCGAATTTTTGAAACAAAAAAACAGAATGAAACGAGTCAAAGAATTACGAGTTCAAGTGTTTTGGCCCAAACTAAATCATCTAAAATTAGTTCATGTTACAGGGATAGGCACCTCTTATAGATAATTAATGGTTTAGCTGTATTGCTAAATCAGTTCCCTCTCGAACACTATTCTTTCAATGTATTGCCATTCTTCAGCCACATTCAAGCTACGGATCAGGTAAGAAGACTAGCTTAGCTTTCCCTTTCCCCTTTGTCCGCATCCGCCTCCTCCGGGGCCGGGGATAGCCTTTGCGGAATAAAGGCTGTTGGAGGAAGGATTGGAAGAAGGTTTAAGAATCCATTGCACATGAAAAGGTCGCATCATCTATAAGAAGGGGTTGCTCAATTGAATCATAAAAAAACCCGAATGTACAAGATAATTCGCAAATTTTATTTGCTGACACGTCTCATGTCGTAAATTCATGGAAGATGAGGGTCTCGCTTGAGATTTTCTTAGCTTTCCTTTTTTTCTGTCCCCTCCTCGGAGGAGAAAACGTTGACCAAAGTGACGGTTGTATAGTTGTAGTTACCGATGCAGGTGACGGAGGCTGTTTGGTAACTGTTGCTGCACGGTAGTGATCAATTCGTTCTTCGAACGTGGCACCATGTAAGTTCTTGAAGTTCAAATGAAGCTCAGAATTCGGCATTCAAAAGGTTGTTGGCGGCATTTTGACCATATAATTTTCGAGAAAAAATGGGACGGTGGATTTAATTGTGCTTATTTGCATTTTTGGATGACTTTAAAACGGAGAAATTTTAACGGAGCTCTTTTTGTTTGAAATAACACCGCCATCCAAGTAATCAAATATTTGTCAATATAGGTTCAATTCTCGGCCTATACCATGAATTAACCGTGTTAAAATACCTTTAACAAAACTTGGATAATCCAAATGATAGGTACCAATGATAATAGGGTACAACTTTTACTCGTTTTCAGTTTATTTTGTGTATGTAATTAATCCACCAACAAACTGCTCTTTTTTCATGGACATGGCGGCACGGTTGTTTGTATCTTCGTGCTTCAAACATGCTGCAAACGTGTCGCCGTAAATTCTGGTGTCGTTCAGACAATGTCGCAGTTAAATATAATTTTTGTCAAAATCCACAAACAACGGGTCCATAGCTCAGTGGTAGAGCATTTGACTGCAGATCAAGAGGTCACCGGTTCGAACCCGGTTGGGCCCTAAGCCTATATTTTGTTCCTTGAAAGAGGTAAAATCGACAAGACAATGAGCTAGCTAATCAGCCATCTTCATATCATCGGACTGTAATACATGGTTCCTCAGTAAAAATTAACAAAACCATGAAGTAATTCTGAACTTATTTTAACAAGGGATGTATTGGATACCAGATTGAAAGAGATAAAATCGACCAAACAATGATCTAATCAGCCATCTTCATATCATTGGACGGTAATATATGGTTCCTCTGTAAAAATTAACAAAACCATCAAGTGATTCTGAACTTATTATAACAAGGGATGTATTGGATATCAGATTCTAGCGATAAGGTTGAGAATGCAATTTAGAAGAACCAGGATGAATCATCAGTTGGCCCAGCTCCATCCAGCCATGTCTGATGGACATGTACCCAGGTAAGCCCTTCTGGGACACTGACACCCTGTGTTGCAAAAGTAGATTATCATCACAACATGATTCTTGGTTTTGAGCATAACCATTTCACAGAAACACCAAAATATTTACCTTTGAACTCAATAGAACAGTTGTTAAGCAGCACTTCCGTTTTTCACCTGCATGTAACGGAATCATCAAATGGCGGAATACCACAAAAGAAATAGATGTTGGAAAAAGCCAATAACTTTTGAGAATCTTTTAAGCAGTGCATACGAAAATCTGATATGGACCAAATGACTGGTATTACTCACTCAGGTAATGTCGGTAAAGTTACACCAAGATGTGCGGGCCAGATCTGACCTGGCACAATACAACACTAGAGAGGTTGCATTCTTTGAACTTGAGAAGCACTACTGGTAACTAATTTTGGACAGTTACTTCTTTATAAATTGTGCTCTAATTTGAAGAATCTAATTCTATAAATCCATGGAAACAATAGGAAGAAAAGGGGCCAATTGCTGCATATATTCGAGAAAGAAGACCCAAAAATATTCTGAAGAACTTTACTAATTGCTAGTAAAAGCTGAAAGAAGATAAAACACAAATTTTCCCAGGTTGTGCTCTGAGAGTTCACATCAAAGCATGTACAATAGAAGCGCTTTTCTAAATTTTCTAAACCACCATTTCACCAAAAGCTTTGAATTAAAGGACAATCATTATTGGCAGTTTTATGATTAATAAAGTAGAAGTTAACAATGCAAAAGAAGAAAGTGCAAGTTTAAAAGGAGAATAAACCTCACCAGATGACTCCCATTTCTTGTACTTCACTAGCCATGAGTCTGAACCAACCTGTGTTGGTAAAACCTGATCCACCCAAACACGATAACTTTTCCCCTGTTGGTCCCCGTAACAGGTCCTAAATGCATTTACACAGTCACAAAGAGGTTTTTCAATACCTGCAGGATGAACAAGCACGCCAGATGGACACTGCAAGAATAAAGCAATAAGGAAAAGACGGCTAATATGGAAAACCCAGCCGAAAAAGAAAACCCCTCAATTTCAAACAAAGGCCAACAAGTTAAAATTTAGGGAGTACAGGATTAGAACTTCTAATGCATTATGATCTTCACCCTTCATTTTTTAGAGATGCTCATTTCAGAATGTAAACTAGTATTCATTATGCAGATGAGCATGCACAACACATAATCTCTAATATTTTTGTCAAGTAAGATCCTAGTAAATCAGCATCAGTGCAAGTACTGAGCTTCAAAGATCAAAACGTGCATACAATCCCTTGTAGATGCAAAAGTAGCCAAATACAGTATTTGTTTAAGTTTCAACAGAAAGGAATGTGCTCAGTCAATATTCTTTTTATTCCAACCCAAGTACTTTATCTTCTTAACCATGCAAGATCTCAGCATGCTATGAGAAACACATATGTGCTATGAGACAACTGCAGCAAAAAAGTTTTGTAAACATACACAGACTGCTTTCATATTCGCCAAATAAAGCTCAGACTTCTCAACCTCTGCGCGTCTCCACCTTTCAAAGAACAAGTTAAATTTCACTACTTCATATGTAGGATCAAAGTTCTCCAGCTTAGAATCAGACAAGTCTTTGACATCTCTTGGAGATACACTTGGACCGAGGTTAAAATGGCCAATGGCTTGTATAATACCTGCTGCACACCTTTCTGTTGCATGGATGATCTTATGATTATCTTTAGCATTAGCAACATGCCATTGTAACAATTCTTCCTGAGCATTACTGACCTACAGACCAGAAACATGTTTCAAAAGTGCCCTTATACAAGAACCTGACAAGCTATTGAAAGATTATAAGACGATGAGGAAATAGAAAAGAACACCAACCATTACGCCATATACATCTGGAATGCTAAATAGTTCAGCATCGTTTCCAGAGTCTCCACAAACTAGGGTATTGTTAGGTGATTTTCTCTCAGCCTTGAATTTTTTAAGCAAATATGCAAGTGCTTGCCCCTTGCCAGCTCCTTGCGGCAATATATCCAAGTCCATCCCTCCACTGTAAATTATTTTAACATCCAACTGAAAATTCATATACAAGAAAGGAAGCTTATTAGAATTTAGAATTGCAGTATGGAATACCACATAGCTTTTCTATCTCAAAAAGTTCACCAATAATATAAAATTGTTGAGCTTGACATGGCATTACACAATCCAAAAGTTTTATCATACCCCACGTCCTTCCAACCGAACAGCAAGATCATTCATTATATCTTGAGCTTTGTCTTTCGGAACATAGAAGCTAACTTTGTGTGGTCGTTGCTCCGTGTCTGACTGCATGCCCCAAAAGAACATCATAGCATAAAGAACTCAAATACTAAGCACAATTTCTTTATTCTTAGTTAGTTATGCCTCTCAATCTCTTATATGAAGAAACAAATAGAGTTCAATATTTTTTTTAACATGTCAATTGTCTAATGAGTAAAGCAACAATTAGAAGCTGCAGCTACAAACATACCTGAAGAGTGAGCTCAGGAAACTTGCTCGTCTCTTCTGCGACTATCTTTCTGTCCCATTTCTGATTTAGAAATTCAACCCAACCATCATCAGGCACCATATCATTTCCGTATGTGATTTCAGTCCCAACAGACATAATGGTAATATCTGGGGTTAGCATGGGCTTCTTTTTGCGCAACTTCTTGTACAACGTGGGTGACCTCCCAGTTGAGAACACTAGCAGAGAATTATCTCGATAATTGGCTTCCCACAAGGCATTAAACCTAAGCAGAGAGAGATTCTCAGCATCATCATGATCAACCTGCAAAGCTATAGTCTGACATGAGTCAATGGCACGAGCATAGAGAAAACAAACAATGACAACCCACCATTGTCTGGTCAAGATCTGAGACTATCATAAGACGGGCAGCATCAGCAAGCCGATCCATGGTGGCCTTAATGTGAACTTCGGCCTGCAATACATGACTCAATTAGTACAGAGTCAAGATTAAAACTAAAACCAGTTGGAGAACCCTCCAGAATCCGTAATGGATCGCTCCATAGGTAAAAATAGATTGAAAAAAAAAAAAAAAACTGAACTCATGGCAAAACAAAATTTCATAAATCAAGCAAAAAATCGAGGCAGGGTGCCGTCTTAATAAAGCTTATTAAATAATGGATTTGTATTATATTAACTTTCAGGAAACAAGACTAACAAGACTGGCAAAAACAAAGCTGTCATCGGCTTCAATTTCCGATAACACAATCGAAAACAGATACAAGATTCCTAGCTATGTCAGCTGCACAAATTAATAATCGAACCATTTGAATTTTAAAAAAAAGTCCTCTTACATTTTATGCAGGCTCTTGACGGCCCATTATAAATACTGATACAATCATCCATACCACTTGCCTTCAGCCATGAACTTATTACTATCAATTTGCTAATAAAATCATAATATTAAGCAATCCACTAAGATATCTAAAATAAGATCCAGATCCCCTTTTCCCATTCATAATATTCATTGCATCCTTAATTTTTTTTTTTTTTTAACGTCCATAGATAAAACTTGCTAACTTTTATACTTTTCAATCTTAAACGAACAATAATAACAAAGTACAGATAGGGTGAGAAAATGAGTTTACCGAAGGAAGAGGAGGGGAAATGACCGATGAGGAGAAGATGGGTCGGGAGATAGAAGAAAGAGTTGGGAGGAGGAGACCGCCACCACCACCAGCTGGTCGGGGAAGACGAAGAGGAAGGGGAAGGGGAACAGAGGATGGCCTTCGAAATTTTGGTAGAGGAAAGTTATTGATTATTGGCTGATAATATTGAGAACCAATTCTTCTTAGCATTGGATCCAATTTCTTTGGCGCTTCTTTTGTAAACTCTAAGCTATACTCTTCTCATTTATTATTGTTCTTCTTGGGAATTCAGGTCCGATTAGATAATTTTATTTATTAAAATTATTATTTTTAAATCCAAAAATATTTGATATTTTTATTCGCATTGAGTAGAGCGAATTGACATAAAATTATTTTTTAATAAATCACTACAACTAACCCCCAAACTTCCCTTTTGTTGTGGAATGCTAAGTTGATTTTTCATAGATCAACCTAGAAATATTATAATCTTAATGAGATTTATCATGTGAAATTTTCACTTTTATCATATCTTCCTCTCATCTTTAGTCAATTTTCCCCTTTTCCGGGTCGGTTTTGGATAGACTTTAACAAGAATTCAAAGGAACCTTTTCTCCTGAAATTTCAACAAACGTCGACCTCGCCAAAATCAGTACTTTATAATGCGATAGTTTCATTTTCTTGGGTTGGGAAATGATCTACATTTGGAGAAGTGTCTTATGCATTTCTATTCTATTATGTATTTTTACCTGCCATACGTGTTTATCATTTAAGTTAAAAAAAATATGCAAAATGGTATGTAAATTAAAAAGTTGGGTAACTATCATTATCTGTTATGTTTTATAATCAATGAGGCGTTAAAATCTTTCCCTTTTTAGTGGGTGAGGGACGTAGGTGGCCGAATTTGAGCCATTGATCGTTGTTTGCATGCTATGCTAAACATAAAGAGGCGTTCATCAATCATGATAAGTTTGTAAATTTTTGTTCCTACTCCCCAATTGAAAAGTAAGGAAGCACCATGATTCTAGATGCTTGTGAAATTAGGAAATTAGGATCAAACCAGGCATATTCTCCATGATTGTCACCTGCAATTGATTATTTTCTAGTCTTCTTTTCTATTTCTTTGGGTGGACAGCTCTTTTTCTTTTTATTCTTTTTATAAATTGATAAGGAAGATATTCTCCAAGGAGATTTGGGTTTTCTTTAAATATCATTCATAATACATTTTCCATCTAATGTACTAATGCCTTAAAAGTTTAATATTTAATGCTACTTATTTTAGTGTTCTCAATATGTAAGATTTACTAATTATGTGGTAAATTATCATATTTTTAAAATCAGAGCCTAATGCTTCATGACTACTTTATTTTTCCTTACTTGGAAAAGACTTCCAATAACATATTCTTCTCCTCTTTAACAACTCATCTTATTTTCACTCATTATTTATAATTATTTTCTGAAATGCATATAAGTTGTTCGTGTCTTTTGCACTAGTTTTAAATAAAAAACAAAGAAGTCCCCCTTTTGTTTTTTTGAAAATAAAAAAAAAATAGTACTACCTTTTTTTTTTTTTTTTTTTTTTTTGAGAGAGGGGGATAAATAGCAATTCAAATATTGACAGAACTTCCTACTCCAGTACCAGTAATCACGTCCTACGGTATAAAGTTCTTGGCTTTAACCCCATTGGAAGGATCCTCCAGGAACCAATAAAATTTGGTGGGTTCATCAAATCTTGCTGGCTCTTTCATTCACTGCGCTCCCATGAACCCAGTCCATTCTAAAAAAAATTCATTGGGAAGTACCGGGCACTTCCCAAGAAAATGGTGGATAACAGCCGATGGATAGAGCCTGAGGGTGTGCTCTCCCCTCCAACCAGAGGTGGTGGCTCTTCCGTTTTCCAACCACACACAAAACAAATGAAATCTTCTCAGTTTGTAAGTACCGGGCACTCCTATCTTGCTCGAGGGTAAAAGCTGTCCTATACTTGTAACCGATACATTTTAGAAGGGGTCCATGTGATGCGTAGCCTGATGCTCCTTCTGTAATTGTTTGTGCACGAAGTTGTATGCCCGCGTTTGATGAACCTGCTGAGCTTATGATAGCCTATTGCATCACCAGTGGCCGGTTGGGACACAAAAGACACACTGGCGGTACCCGGCCCGTGAAAGTGGTAACTATGGCCCAATGCCTAGCAATACTCCTCAAGGGTCAAGACCTATTGGAAATGCCATTCAACACGACGGTTAGGAAAATTTGTGATTTTTATAAATGTTTTCTTCAGTGAAAAGCTATGCTACAAGTTTACCTTGTTTATTCATTGTAAACTGCTTCCTGGTGCATAGAATTTCTGGGCATAAATGGTTTATAGTGCTTCCTTAGTTATTAGTTTTTCACTGATAATATCCACGCAAATTAGTTTAACAAAGTTAGCTATGTAGTTCGCGTGGCTTCTTGATCTCTGTCTAAATATATTTTCGGTAAATGAAAGATGAATTTCTGTAGCTTCATTTGACCGGAAAATGTTTGTAGATTTACATAGAGCTTGAAAGGAAATCCCCTGTACTGCATGCTGCTGTCCTGCAATTACTTGGGTTGATTGAGGACATTAGCATGTGGATGTCTCTGAGAAAAGAACAAGGGAAAGTCATGACTTTTGGCAGGAGAAAGAATTCAGTTCATTCTGAATATCATGATTAAGCAATGAATTTGACAAAAACGTGCCTCTTTCTTGTTTCCAATGTTATTGAGTGGGAGCCAAACTCAATCTACTAATATAGGTACTTCATTGTTGTGGAAGTGCTATCTAGCTTTTAGAAAACCATGTTCACATGTCCTCTTTTTTTTTTTCAGTTGAATAGTAATTATAATAGCATGCAGATTCAATTGCAAATGCAATCGTTTATATGACTAATCTGCATCTATATGCAGCATTCATCACATATATGGCAAGGAATACTTTTTTGATGTATGTGCTATGCTTTGTAATCATGTTATTTTTTTTTATCATAAATACTGCAATTCGTGTTCAGAATCATAAATACTGCAATTCGTGTTCAGAATCATAAATACTGCAATTGGTGTTTGAATCTTGCAGCAAATACACTGAGGAGTATGAGTTCATAGATTGTACTTAATATTTGCTGTAGACCTTGTCGTGTCTTCAACGCTATCACAAGTGTAACAAACTCGCTCCTCCTGTTTCCAAATTTCTGGTACCTAAAGATTAGAAACCTATATAGATGTGAAAATCTCAATAATCCCAACTCTCAGCTTGAGCTTTTTGCAACCATTGTAAAAGAAGACTCCTACTTGCTGTAAATTCTGCTTGCCAGGGCATTCATTCATCTAAGTCCTAAGTTCCAGGTTGTAGCTTCATCCTTCGCAAAGATGCATATGCTAAGAGTCTGTAGCCAACGACCATGATTGCGAGCACACTTACTTCCTTCAGACCACTATCTATTCTTACCCCTTCAATTGTGTTACTTATGTGTTCATACTGAACCTTCAGAAGAAGCTTGTAGGTGTGATAGTTAAACGATAGATATCGGAGCCAAGAAATGAATTCTGGTACTTTCTGCAAAATGGAAAAAATCCCGTTTTGTTACTCTTTTGGATGCCTTGTTGGGGAATGAAAATCTAGATCTTTCAGTCGTGTCTAATTTTGTTTTATATTCTTCTGGATTACATGATGTTGAGCTTATTATGGTTAAAAAAAAAAAAACTCTCTAGATCCAGTCAGCAGGACTGTGGGTTGGTTTTTAAGTGGATATCTCAGTGTTGAACTGCTTTTTTCATTATTTTATGCAATAACTGGTGGCATTGTGCTTACCTTCACAAAGTAACCCCCAGCCAACATGAAGGTCATTACGGTAACAGAGGCCAGAGTTGTCGCCTTCTTTAAATCCATCAAGGTTGCCCCAATTGCTAATCCAAATCCCTACCATTGCGTAATCATTAATGGTGGAGTTTAGTGGTTTTGTCATTTTCGATATAAAGTTGATCTCATCAATGCCAACTGGGCATACCTGAGCTGCTACAATGCACAGGAAAACTGAGACCATGGTCAGGAAAAAAGACCCAGCATTGAGCCTCAACCCCGCCATAAAATACACAACCAGAAGGAAAAGTAGCGGTAGTAAAAGGTCAAGTGGAAGATCAGAAGTTGTCCTGGCCATGAAGTATGCGCTTAATCTATACATGTCAGCTGCTCGTTCCTTGCTCAGCATGGCCCTTTCTTGAGGAAATGCAAATATTGCAGTGAAAACTGGGAAAAATCCCCAGAAGACAGCAATGAAGAAGAGCAACCCAGCCTGGAAAGCATTGTTAGGTTGAGAACCAAATGCATACCCATTCAACAGAAGGAAATATTTTTGATTGTACGTGACAACTTCGGCATTCACAAAGCAGTTTATTACCTGATCTTGCAGTTCTTTGGGGTTGTTGCTACCAGATTGCCACCATAGCATTCCCAATATGACAGCAGTTGCAAGGACCTGGGTGATTCTCAACCAGCTGAAGTAGTCATGACGCCTTTCTTTGAGACCTCTCCAGAATAATATAGAGTACTGTTCAAACCAGCTGGCTCCCCATTCTCTCTTCTTGGAACATACTTTAAATTTTATTTCCTCATCAATTTGCAGAGGTACCATTAGTTTCTTCTTTTCATTTTCAGCTACTCTGGTCTCGTAGGCCTCCACAAGATACTGTTGACATGAGAAAATCAATACGAGTTTAGATTCTTTTATCCCATTAGATTATACTTGTTGGAATATGGTCGAAAGGACAGGGATGTTATTGTTAATAAAACATATATACAAGATAACCACAGAATAAAAATCAGCTTTATTACCATAATATCGATGATGATATATTCGCTGAACCATTTAATTCTTTTAAACAGCATACCTAAATTATTATACTTGTTTCAATGAGATTATACCATGTTAGTAAAAGATGATCACCTCATGCACAATAGTAGGAGATGGTCTACCACTTCTAGTATTTGTTTCTGAACTTCCCATTTGAACTTTGTCCTCCAATTCAGAAGGGACTGAAACATCATTTAAGTTCCCATTTGCAAGATCCAGCAGGAAATCTGCTGGGTTCATCGCAATTAGAGGGTAGCATCCTATGGATGAAAAGTAGACCATAGCTTCTGATGCCTTTCCGAAGTAAATTAAGTTCCCTTTGCCCAGAAGAATCAGTTTGTCGAACTTGTGGAAAAGTCTGCTGGACGGCTGGTGGATTGTGGTGATAACTGTCTTACCAGCCTGACAGAAGTCCAGACATATCATCATGTTCGTTTCTTGTTTTTTAAAGTGATTCAGAATGAGACACAATGAGAACAAAGTAAGGTAGGAATATTGATTTAAAGCTTAGGGGAGAATCGGAAACTGATGCTGAACATAGTAAACTAGGAATAACTCTACCACATTGTATGGTAAATGAAGTCATATGACCCAAAACAAAAGACAGAAGAGGACTTTGATAGCGTCCTACCTCAGCTATATCCTGCAACAATTCAACAATCCTTAAAGCAGTGGTAGAATCCAAGCCAGAGGTGGGTTCATCAAGGAACAAAAGAGATGGGTTGATAATTATCTCATTTCCTATACAGACACGCTTCCTCTCTCCTCCTGAAACTCCCCGAACAAAGGAGCCACCAATCATAGTGTCCTGGCACCTGTGCATGGTACTTGTTACAATTAGATTTGCTGTCTTGTTTCTAATTTACTAACTGAGTTTTAATCAACTTAAATCTTGAAGTGTTTCACTTTTTTCAATTGTTAAAATTTCTCAGATGCAAGAACGGCATGAAGTTGAAGATTACCTCTCTAATCCAAGCTCATATATTACATCTGTGGCACGTTGTTCCTTTTCCTTTTTGGTCAGGGTACTTGGCAATCTTAGCCGAGCTGTAAATGTTAGTGTTTCTCTTACTGTAAGGTGGGGGAATAGCACGTCATCTTGAGTCACAAATCCTATCCTGCCAAACGTTGAGATGTTATTTTACTGCATTTATCCCTTTTCTATTGAAATTTTCTGTCACTTGATAGTTTGCTTTGACATATTTCTAGGGAAAATTGAAACGTATGCAGCTTGATATATGGTAGTGCAGCTTCATCTATGTATTGATGGATGCTAATTCAACTGAAATTATACTGAACTTTGGGCTCTGAATAATGATATAACAGGACATTTTTTTGAGGCAGCTTATAGTCGATTTCTGCAAAATTCAATGAGAATTCTGAACTACACCTGCTTTTTAAGAACTTTGAGTATGGCAGGTCATTGTATGTGATAGCACCGCCTGTTGTTGATTCCCTCAACCTGCCACCCAGCAGACTGAGCAGGGTAGTCTTTCCGCTTCCTGAAGGCCCCATCAGAGCCAAAACTTCACCTGGGTTTACAGAACCAGTTATCCCATTCAATATATCTTTCTCAATTGTTGATGTTACTCCCTTGATGACTACCTTGTATGACACATCAGTAAACTGCAGTTTGGAACAAAAGTCATTATTAGCTGACGGACAAGAAATTCCTCTTTCGAAAGTGTGCAGATGATATGATTCTGGACACCAAGTTCGTGAAGCTAATTATAATGGCCATATAATAGCACAGAAGTCATGCATTAAAGCTGTACATTTAGCCTTTAGCAGACTGAAAACTTTGCACCGCATGGTACCGAAGTGTTGGTGCAAAATGCAGGGGGCAAACTTGAAACGGCCCGACACACTCTTTAACTGCTTATTGTTTTAGTTCAATCTTTTTCCTTTATCTCCTATTCCTAAATTTTGGAAGATTTGGTTAATTATCTGGTTAAAGGAAGTCTTGTACATAAAACTATACAAAATGAAATCCTGTACAAGACTGAACCTGACATGAAATGGTTACATAAAACTTCACCCCAGCCTGTCGAAATAGATAGCATCCAATCAATCCAAAGAGCAAGTAGAAAAGATGGGTTTGACACCAGATGATGCTTAATTGTGGATGAAATAATCAAAATTTTAAAAAGATCCTGCATGAGGACTGGGTGGGCATAAGCACCTTGAGATATATTGGCAAGGTAGGCTCTGTATGAATCTTCTTCTTACGGGTACCAGCTTCAAGGTCTTCAGCTGCAACAAGCACAGATGTTACAGGGCACATGTTATCTGCCTACAATACATAAATAGATGTGTAATGAACAGGCAAATTGCAAGAGGAACTAGTACTGGTAACATCAGATCATTCATTGATGCTAGAATTGCTCTTCAGTCGATTTTCGTTTAATTTGTTTGATGTTCTTATTCCCACCATGTGACGCAGAACTCTATTCACTCTTTTTTTATTTTATTTTCTTTTTTGTTTTTTATAATCATATCCATACAAGTCGTCTATCGAATAAACTGAGGTCGTAAATCTCTCTCACTGATTAAACTCTGATCTTTTTTAATCGAATTTCAGAGTTCAACAGATACTCACTGAATAATAGTTTCTTATTGTCTCGTTGTCACATCTCCGTAAGCATTGAGAAATCTGAGCTTTGAATCTGCGAGGTTTATTCTTTGCTCCTAATTACTGCGATTTAGTTCAGATGGATGTTCACACAGTTTGTAGCATAGCAAGCCTTTTTTTTTATTTTTTCTTTTTATCTCAGGTACATTAAACAAGCTTCAATAATATTACAATCACTGAAAGATTTCTCCATGTTCGTGAAGCGTTTGATTTATATTAAGAGTTATAAAAAATACTTTTTTGTAAGTTCACTAACAATTTATGTGAAAATTACGACATCTCAAATACTAAAATATTTAATTACAAGCTATTAATGACCATCCCGAGCACTCAAACAGCTAATTATTAAAAAAGAAAAAGAAAAATAACTGCACCGTGCCACCTCGGCACCTCTCTAAGGTGACTTTCGGAGACCCTATGACTACTTTTTTGTTGCTTAGGGTACCCTGCGAGCTGTGACAACTTTTCCAACTTCTTGTGGAGAAATCCTTTTCATCCTCGTGTTATCGACGCTGTAAGTGGCAAAGGAGTTAAGGTTGGACTTAGGAGTTTTCCAGTAGTAGCATTTGGGACCCACTTGCAACCATCCCCCGACCCCCTCTTGTCTGGATACATGACACTTCCTATAGCAAGTGGCTCACGAATTTGACAGTTGAGGAGTTTGTGTATTTTTGGGCCACTCACTTGTTGAGAGTGGAATTATGGGACAAATGGACCACAAATGACTGTCTACCATCATTTTTTATTTTAGGTGGATTATTGGTACTACTACGAAAGTACAAGCAACGATCAGAATTCACATATGGAGGGAGAATTAATTCCCTAATTATGACCCAATCCAGTACAGCTATGTTACGAAGAGGAAGCATTAATGAGTATTTAGAATAAGTGAAATAATTGGAAGTTAATATGACTTCTTTCTTTCCAAACCTAAAAGTTGATCGAGGACGAAAGTATAAGGTCAAGAGGAGTGTCAAATAGGTCATAGCATGCAATATTGAAAAGTATTCCAGTGATGCATCCTCTTCTGATGGGATATATAAATATTGTCCAGTGATAATCTTATTTGGGGAGAGATAATTAAGGTCTCCATTTCTCACCTTGGCGTTTTCTAACATTTTCTCGTCAATAAATGGAGCCATTATTAGTTTCGGTCTTATCTGATCAATTGGTTAGCGTTCTTCCGCTTTTGGATTTGCCCTCGCAAACAGGGAAAACTAGTATGCCAACTCTCATAATTCCTAACATCATTCACTTTGAACCTCTGAACCTAAATTTAACCATTTTTTTTTATCTTTCTTGACAAAATAGGATTAAGAAAACGGCAATATCCAATATGGTACAAAATGCTAATATCAATTATGGTATGAAAGTTTTTCAATAGAGACCTCAGTTGATTTATGAGGATGCTTTTTGGCCAAATTAATCATGCATTGTCTACTTACAATATAATATGATACTGTATATAAGTTAAATATATTTAATCATCAATTTTTAGTTGATTGAACAATATTCGTAAATACTTTTCAAATAAGGGATACATAGCTTATTCTCGATAAGGATGTTCCCAGCAGCTACGGTCCGAGATTCAATTTTTGGATTTGAAAGTTATGAAAATAGTGTATGTATTGTGGCAAAATTTAGAAGTGTCACTCCAATTTGTGTGTGACAAACACATGTACTGAATTGTAATTAATTGATTTCAAAAAAACAAAAAAAAAATACAATAAATTAGAAAAGCTTAATAAAAAAGAAAAGATGAGAATTTAAATCAACAAAGACTTACGAATATCATCATCACTGAATGGTTTTGTATCAGCAATCTCATCGGGAGGCATGGTGAATCCGGTGAACGAAAACGAGAAGCCTAAGCTTGCACTTGAGGCTCGGCTTAAAGCCGCACCGCTGCTGACATCATCCAAGTCGAATTTCATTTGAGCACTGCTCCATTTCCGAATGTGAGTATTCTTGCCACTAGTGCTGCTCCGCCCAGGCGACAGCATTGCTGGCCTTTTGCTGGACTTCCTCGAGGGGGTTCCCCCGGTGCCACCATTCTCCGCCGCCACCTCGCTGGAGGAATGAGTTGGCGACTTCATTATTGCAGCCATGGTTTCCGCTAGTTGATCGGACTTTGTTCTTAGTAAACTTGTTAGGTTCGTTTTCTGATCGGCCATCTGTTGGGTTATTAACGTCTGTTGAGTTAGTCATGAGTGCATGAAACATAACTTACTACTAATGAATGAATTGGTTGTAACCAACATTCTATTCTTGTTCTTTTTGTTCTACAAAAAATATTATATAAAAAAAAAAACCAAAAAAAAATGACATCGATTGGTGCCACTAGCCTCATATGTGGTAGGGGATAGACTGCTATACTCTTTGTTCTACAAGCACACAGGGTCAATCTCTTGTCCGAACATATAAAAAAGAAATCAAGAAAAAGATGAGGAAATTGCAATTGCCCAGAAAAGGGGCAAAAAAAAAAGAAAATGTGTATTAGGATGCCAAGCTCTTAGGGATGCTCAATTTATGAACCTCAGGGTTTTATTTCTCAATCCAACACGACCCAAGAAAAGAAGGCCATTATTCCTACCTGGTCTACTCAATTTCTTTCTTAACATTACTAATCAGAAATTCTTGAGCTGAATGGGAAAATTTGGGAAGTGCAATTGGCATCTTCTAAAATAATACCGTTAAGGAACTGCACAAACTTTTCAAAAAAAAAAAGAAGAGAAAATCTCATGTAACTCTAATAATCATGCAAAAGATGGAAAACATGTAAGGGTAGGTTAGCTTTGGCAGATACTGCAAAATTGATGAATATACATGTACAGGTGGTTTAGCTTTGGCAGACACTGCAAAACTGATGAATATACGTGCATGAAATACTAAGAGGGATGGAGCGAGAGATATAAAATGAGAGAGATCGTGAATTGGAGAAAGTTTAGTAGCATACTTTATATGATGACCACAGCAAGCTTCTGAGAAAGGAAATGATATGGATTAACAGGAGACAAAGATGGATGGTTGGATGGATTTCCTATACACCTTACCAGAACAACAGTTAGCCAAGTTCGAGTGGTATGATTTTAATATATAGGAGGAAGTCCAATATTCTTCTCTGGGTTCGTAGTAGTTAACAAACTCGCCAATTTAGTAATTCGGTCGATAATTCGAAAAATAAAAAAAAATGAAAGCAAATTCGGTTATCATTCAGAAATAAAATTTTAATTCGGTAATACCTAATATATCGAATTCAATTCGGTATATAAATATCAAATTTACTATTAATTAGGCTAATAATTCAGTTACTGAATTAATATATCGAATATTTTTTATTTTTTATTTTTAAAATTTTAAAATTTTAATTTTTTAAAATTTAGTTACCGAATTAATGTACCGATTTATCGAATCGAATTTGATTTGGTATTAAGTGAAATCAAAATTGAATTTGGTCAGTAAATTTGACAAAAAATACTAAATTGACCAATTTCAAATTATTGAATTACCGACTTGATTCTCACCCTAATCCCAAGTATAGGTGGGAATCAACACAACAACTTCTATTTGCAGCCCTTCTCCTTTTCAGATGGAGCAATTAAGAGCAAGTAAATTAATTTTCACAATTGCCCATAGTCCTGCTGTTTAATACACAGTCAATCCTGAAAGAAATTTACTTCTTAATGATGTTATGCAATAGGGAAAAAGTTAACAACACATCTATTGAGAGAGAGTTAACACTAAACAGTGACACCTATTAAGGTAAAGTAACAAATTCTAATTGCGCAATCTAAATTTGAAACTTAAATGTAAATGACCAAGGTTTTTACCAGTTAGTATTACATTTCTGGAACATTGCCTTAAATGTGAACCACATGCAAAATATATTTACCAAAGAAATCTGATTAAATCTTGATAATCAATGTGTTTTATTCTTTTAGAGGCTCGATCACGTAGCTCCATGTGGTACAAGACTATCATCGCATACTTAAAATATTTGACATCGGATAGAGATATGATAATATTCATGATGAACCCAACATCAATCAATCATATATATTCAAGTCATCAATTACCGTACACGTATGCGGACACCTTGTTGTTCCATTTTTAGTGGAAATTTTGCACACTGATACGAGTCAATTTCTAAATAGCTCGAAGCCTTTAGCATTAATAGTTTGTTAACCTCATTTGGCACGACAATGCCGTCTTAATTATCGAATGGTGGACCGCGACTAAAATAACAAGAACCAAATTGCAAGACAAATTATATTATAAGGAAAGGATCTGGGGTTCTCGTCCGTAAGTCGTGGCCGTTGCTTCACCCAGGTTACCTAGGTTCCAGGGCACCAAAAATTTGGAGCTTCATGTTTTTCTGTCTGTCCTGATCTCCATTTGGTTGTTCATATCAAGCGTTCCATCTCATCATGATCATGATCATCGTTACAATCACTCTAGGCTTGTTTGTCTGGTTCTATTTTTAAAAAACATGTTCTTTAAAAATTTCAAATACGTTTTTCAACCAACTTTTTATTTCACACATATCTATTGATAAAAATTTTAAAATTACTATAGTAATATTTTTTAAAAAACACAAAAAAAAAAAATCCATACAGAGTCTTAATTTCCTATGTCAAAATTGTTTTTTTTTAAAGGAATAAATTGACCTTTCACAAATGTTATGTAAAAATGCTCATGCTACTTTAACAGATAATTGGTAATAATATCAGGCATTCTGCTTTTTTTATTCGTTTTCACAAAAAAAAAAATGTGTTTATAAATGTTTGGCTACAATATTCTTAAACCATTTTAGGTGGAATAACTCGTGGATTAATATTTAAGAGTAGCTCTTATCTTAATGATGTGGAATAAGCCAGCTTAATGAAATTACGGAAAGGATCTGTTCCCTCCCCAATCATGCGTTTGTGTTGTTGCAGGAAGAAAAAAGTACTTTAACGACAATCACTTAATACAGGTAGAAGGCTACAGGAATTCGTGTTACAGAGGACCATGTTAGCCAATTAATTAACAGTGACGCTCCAGCTAACGTGTCAAGGAACACTGCATACGCCCGTATTTTGCCAATTCAAGTTTTGCATTTCAAATCATGTGCCAAATAACAAATTTGTTCGGACAAGAGAATTGATTCATTGAGCCCGGATACGTGCTTTTCTACAAGATCAATGATTCACTATACTCAATCATGCATGGACGAATGCATGATATGATTAAAGATCTAATATACGGTTAAGGGAACCTCAGGCAACACTTGATGGAGACGGTTCGTGTGATGACGGCTCCTCATACATCGACACCTGTCTCGCCAAGTCTATTTTTGTGCCACGCACAAAAATGTTGATTTAGAAAGCACAAGACGCGTTAGATATCTGACTTTTTGCCAAGATCACTCCGAACGCTGTATCGGTTTTAGAGGGTTCATAATAAATTGAGAGCATATTTAAAATTGTCCATCGTTTTTCTTTTCCATTATAGAATGCGGATTGACAAGTAATTTGGTATCATTTGTTTATGGTGAGAAAGACCAACTATTATATTGCTAGCACTATTGCTTTTCATCAAAAGTGATGTCCCCATATTGTGACTGCCTGAATCTTAATGGGCGGTGCCGCCCGATGGACGGGTTGAGGCACTTGACAAGGACGGTCTTACACGGTGGCTAGTGGGTCTACGGCGATGGACGCACTATGAAAATGTGAAATTAGATTATTTGTGAGGAGCAATTAGGGTGGAATTGGTAAGAAATGAGTGAGTGATAGATAAGTTCTTCGGGCCAACTCAAAAATCAGTAATTGACTTTTGGGTTGATTTCAGGATTAAGTTTACTTTCTCCATAAATTTTTGACAAAAATGAAAAAAGATTTGTTGAGAGAAAATCATTGACAAGTGAAATATTAGTTAACCTTTAGTAGCAGCTCTTAATCCCTTATCCCCTATCTCAAATCGGTTCTGTAAAAAATGAGTAAGTAGTAGTTAAGTCCCTTGAACTAATTTAAAAGTTAGCAATTACTTTATAGGTTGATTTGAGGATTTAGTTTACCTTTCCTCATAAATTTCTGACAAAAAAAATTAAGGTGGAATTGGCAGTGCAACTTGGCGATTTAGCAGCCACCACGTGTATAACATGACACTGTAGTTCTGGACTCCTGAGGACCCAGCTCAGAAGACAAGTCTGCTTTTTTGGGAGTGACAAGTGGAAGTATGGAAACCGTATCAATTTCTCTCCTCCTACAGCTTCCACGTCAATTACATGATCACGCATCTCTGATGATGATTGGACTGTCATCAACCTTGGTTTTGATTTCATTAGTATTTGTCCAATCAAGTGATGGAAATTGATACAACTGGCTTGGCTTTCATTTGCCAACTTTAAGATTTTAGTGAAATCATCAGTCAATTTGGTTAGGTTTGATTAACATATGTGTTTTGGAGTAGCTCAACAATGTCATTATCTTCAAATTAGGAAGATTCTATAATCTTTTTTCTCAACTCGAGGTTACATGGGTTCACCAAAAACTACATAGCCGCTTTCTGTTGGCAGATTTTCACCGGTTCAATTACGGCAATCATTGTTAAGAAAATTTTAAGTCCCAATCAGAATCATAAAGAAAAATATTGCGATAGATATTTCTACCGACATTAGGTTCTTCATCGTGGAATTCTGAAGATGAGAACGGACTAACTAATTGAGTTGTAATAATGCAAACAAGTAGAATAATGTTAAAAGTTGTCAAGCATATCATGCGGTCTGTCACGAGAGAGAGCAATCAAGGAAAAGGCATAAATAGCAACTGGCTGTATCTCATCCTCATCTTTCTCCTGGCCGCGTCTCTTTCAACCTCTAATTCAACGGATATAAACATAGCAGAATTGAGAAATGGTCCACGCAATGCAGGAAGAAAGACAAGTCATAGAAGGTGAAATCTTTTGAGACTTAAAACAGATTTTACCTTCTCTATCTTCCTCGTAAAAGAGGTTGAAAATCAAGGATGCATTTAGAAAAGTTCTGGTACATAGATGGTTTTGGAAATCTGAGATGGGGTATTAGGTTTAGTGTCATGTGCAACTTGATTGAGATTACAAGGTATACAGTTGCAATGAAAAGAAACCAAAAGGTTCCCTATCCATTACAAACTCTGCTTCGATCTGTGTTTTTGGAATTTAAGCCACATACATTCCTTCTCTGTTTTTGTATATAAAGAGAATAGACACTCCTATTCTGTTTAGCTGCTCAACGTTTCTCAGAAAAAGAAAAGGATAGATCTGACACTCTGGTGTTATCACTCTTTGTAGAGATAAAAGACACAGCAAGTTGAAATCAGCTGCCCCAAAAATGCATTTAACGCACCCCTAATAAGTTAAAACTCAAGAATAAGTTTGTAACATACATGGGGAAGCATACCTGTTGGACGCCAATACAAGCAGTCAATCCATTGGACAAGAGACGGGAGATATTTAGTCCGCTTCAACAGTTGACACTCGGATGACTTGCATAGTAACTTCTCCAAGAGAAAAACGAATGCATTTACACACATAAGGAAACTAAAGGAGACTGAACATTGTGTATCATCTTTTGCAAACACATTATTATGCAGTCATTCAGAAGATATAATGCATGCCAATGTACTAGCCCAACCCAACATACAAAAATCGACCTCAGACCAGCTCCAATGAATGGGAAATAATTCTACAACCATTACGTCATCTCTTCAAAATGCTTACCTTCTCTTGAGTTTGTAGATTTAAAAAGCCAAAGCAGAAAGACTTGATAAGATTACAAACTGTTATACCTAGTTGACAATAACAACATTGGAACTAAACAAGACTAGAAAAAGATAGAAAACTCACTCTCACTCACCAAAGCTCCACTAAACTTTACAAACACTGGAGTCAGATCACTTTTTTCTGTTCACTTGTACACGTGAAATACTAGCACAAGTAACATAACTATTGGAAATGATGCATTAAACCTCATGTGCTACTATTCTAAAATCATTGCTTACACTGTTTTTTATAATCCTGCTTTTCCAAAACCAGTGTCTTGCATCATAGCCACAAATTCATTGTAATCAATTCGTCCATCCTGGGAAGAAAAAGCAACAGAAAAGCAAACAAAAAAAGGGTGATAAGAAAATATAAACAATATCAAAATTTCGTAATCCAAGGATAACACTCTCTAATCCTATGTACATATATGATAGGTATATGCCAGTATACACACATATGCACACACAAACATATTATCTGCAAATGGACAGGGGGATGCCATACATTATCCTGATCAACTTCACGGATAATTTCATCAAGGTGGACGTCTCCCATTCCAAACTTCTCACAAGCCTGTTGGAGCTCATCTTTTGTAATATACCCACTTCCATCTTTGTCAAAATATGAAAAGGCTGCATACATATGATCCTCCTTCTGGATCTTGTTCAGATGGAGCATTGCTGCTATAAATTCACCATAATCCATGGTACCACTATTGTCAACATCAGCCTGAATAGTCCAAATAAAAAATGCATTTCAGTAATCATTTCAAATGTCACAAGTAGTTGAGAAAGAAATGCTTGATAAAATAGGAACTAGCAGCCATAAAAGAAAAATTGAGGTAGAGGTAAACTAGTTCTCAAATCTTCATTTGAATTTTGAACTTGCTTCCAACTTGACTTGCACCACACAATTGTTTTCGAGACTATACAAATCACGAGAGAAAGCCATAATAAAGCCATAATCTTGTTTTAAGTATATCATCATCCACTGATTGGTTAAGACACACTTGAATGAATACATATTTCTTTAAGACAATTTACATGGAGCTATGAAGCTGTGGATTGTAATAGTCACAACGCCTAAGTAATGTTATACCAGTATTATGAATATGGACAGGCGAAGCTCAAGTCGATGCTCATTCAAAATTATAGAGCACTAACATCTATCTCCTCCTAACCCTGCCCCTATCTCATTCCAGAATCAAAATGGTAGGAAACCAATGAGAAATGAATTGATATTTGACTTCCAGTGAGGATTACAAGAAAAAGAAAATAAAAGCTAATGAACTAAATAATAGAAGAAGCCTACTGAGCTCCTCTTCATATTTAGTGTCCAATTGATATTTGAGAACACTAATCATCAGAGAGTGACTCTAGATAGGACCTTACATCCATATTTAGAAAATCACTTTACTGGCTTAAGTATCCACCTAAAACATAAGACTGTGCTGAAATCTGAAGAATTTGCTAATTTTGGGCAAAGGACATTCAGATCACTTTGCATTGTTTTCCTGTACATCAATATTTTCTCCAGGTATTGTATTATTCTGAAAGAATTGTAGCGTGTATTGTACTTCTCCAAGTCTATAACTATTCAGTAAAAGCAAAAGCAGTTTGGTGCTGATTCATTGGAAAATCTAGTCAACATGATCTTAATGGTTACGTTAAAACATGCCACTTCTTGTATTTATTATGGAAGCTCAAAAAGGAAATTAGCAATATTTCAATCATTCAGACTAAAGTAAGTTAGTTTTGAGCAACTTACAGCTTGCATCAGATAAATTATTTCTGAATCCCGTAGATTAGCACCCACTCTTTCCAAACCATTCTTGAGTTCCTCTAATGTAATATGTCCACTATTATCCACGTCTATCATTTTGAACATTTGTTTGAGCCCTGCAATTTCCTCTTCAGACAGACTTTCAGCGATAACCTACCATTGACAGACAAGCCAGAGCATCAAATTAGCACTAGAATTTCGAATCATTGTACATATACACCAAAATATTATTTTTTCCTGAAATATCTCGAGTGGCTGACCTCAACGCAACATCCAGAATCTTAATCCATAAGTAGTAAGTCATGCTCAGTAAATAAAAGGGACAGATCACTAATAGATATCCAGAGATCTCTATTCTCTGTCCTAACAACTTACTGCTGCAGTACAAACATCCATTGGCCCGGTAGTTCACAATTATTAGTGTTTCAGTTATTCATATTACCTCTAGTATCCTAAAAAATTAATTTCTAAATGATCACAAGAACTTACTCTAATAGCTATCTTCTTGAGTTTGTTCATTGCAGAAAATTGCTTCAGCCGACTTAGAACAGCAGAATCAAGAGGCTTATCTGGAGCTGTACCATCCACTCGGACCCATGGGTGACCTGCAAAAAGGAAATGCAGTCTATTCATGCAACATCCGAGTTGAGTTTCATAAACCAATAAATGGAGCCACTTTGTATGAGTGAAATTTTTTTACACTATCTCGTAGTTTTAACATAGAATCATGAGTTCAATAAGGATTTTGAAATTCCTTTACTTGACGAAAAATCATACACTATCAGGTTATTTGAATGTATCCCAGCTGTTTTCTTCCATTTAAATTACTGATTTTACATACAGAGAAGGAAAGATGCTGGAATCAAAATGCAGACTGAACGAGATAGCTGAAGTCTAGACTTTAACAATATGGTGGTCTCACGTGCTTGGGTACTCACTTAGAACTTCATGTGCTTTAAGCCGTTTTTTTGGGTCTCTTACAAGCATCTTTCTAACGAGGTCTTTCGCACTTTCGGATATAGAAGGCCAAGGTTCTGAAACAAAGTCAAGTTCACCTTTTAAGACCTGCTCAAATATTCCTTGCTCCGTTTCTGATCCAAAATATGAATTTCAGGATTAGAAAGAAAGTAGGCCTTCAAGAGTGGAAATCTGGTAAAACAATCAGACAAGTTCTGAAACAAGGCACTCACCATCCCAAAAAGGTGGTACTCCACATAGCAATATATAGATGATGACTCCAGCACTCCAAACATCACATTCCGGACCATAATTCTTCCGCAACACTTCAGGGGCAACATAATAAGGGCTACCAACCACATCATAAAATGTGTCACCTGTACAAATAAGACTTAGTTCTTCAACAAACCAGAAAAGAAAAGGTGCCTGAGACAAATGTGAGTACAAAGAAGAAGCTTGGCTAAATAACAGCTAAAGGACACAAAGTAATATGAACAGATTGATTAGATATTCAGAACACAGGACAAGCCTTTTGTCCTTGTTTGTACAAGGAAGACACAGATTTTCATTATTTCAAATCATTTATATTATAAGTTGAAAAGGGTTAACAGAACAGTTGACACAAATACCAGTAAGTTTTTTTTTTCAAAGGCCACAACCATAAATTATTCAGATTGATTTGTGATTGAATACGAATACGACAAGTTCCATTTCATCTATCGAGTTAATTGAGATGGATCCTACTATCCATCTACTGTTACAGGACGTGGAATTGTGAAGGTTAAAAAGAAAAAGGGACAATCATCATTTTCTGATCAACAACTACCGTCCATAGCCTTGTACAGTACTTTTATACTATGATTAATACAAAATGTCGTTTATTGCCAAAAAAAAAAAAAAAAAAAACTACCGTCCATAGCATATATTTAGCAACCATGTAATTAAATCCTGTTACCAAAAGTATTAGTTGATCATTGACTTCAAAACAAAGCAGACTTAAGTTGCTGAAGTTATGGAAATATTTCAGCAAGTGATACATGAAGTAAAATTCTTTTCTTTTATTTTTTTATGTATGTTGAGGAATATATAGCTTGTATTTTTCTCCGGTAAGATTTCACAATGGATAGGATCACACGAACTTTGTTTTGTTAAATCAGTGAAATCATATTCATTGTCTTTCCGTCCCAATGCTGACTTTCCTATTGGACTTGCATTTGACAGCATCAACCTCTAATGGAATAACAGAAAGATCCAAGTGAATCATGTGCAAGTTTCCCAGTAAGAGTTAGGAAGCCAATGATGCTTAGGCTTAGCACTCACTAAGGCCTAAATTTCTGTCCGGGAGACTTCTAGACATGCTGGTGTCGTAACTCTGGAAGGGCTAGAAAACAAGTTTTGGGTCTCTAACTCCAGAAGAGGAATAAGTTAACCTCCGAAACTTTAACACAAACTGCTCCACATAAACTTCCACAAAAGTTTCAGCACATAATCTGTCAATTTCGGTGTTAAGCCAATCCACAATGAAGTTAAAGAGAAAAGCAAGCAGGAAATCACCTGGTTTGAAGAACATGGAGAGCCCAAAATCGATGGTCTTAAGTGGCGATTCCTCTTCCTCATTGACAAAAAGAAAATTTTCAGGCTTCAAGTCCCTATGCATAACACCTAAGGAGTGGCATGCTTCTACAACGCCAACGATGATCCTTGCAAGCTCCGCAGCCTTCCTCTCTGTATAATGCCCCCTCTGTATTATCCTGTCGAAAAGCTCCCCACCTGAACAAAGCTCCATGATGACATGGACATCAACAGCATCTTCATAAGCTCCCACAATGGATATCACATTGGGGTGGCCTGCCAAATGGTGCATTATCTGAATTTCTCTCCTCACGTCCTCCACATCCTCCTCTGTCGTCAACTTCCTCTTAGCAATGGATTTACAAGCATATTCCTTTTCTGAACTCTTCTCTATGCATAAATATGTCGTTCCGAACTGCCCTTGTCCTAATTTCCTCCCTGAACTATAAATCTCCCTCAAATTCCCCGTTTTTCGTCCTAGAACTGAATCAACTTGAAGCCCCACGCTTGAAACTCTCTTGAAATGAAGAGGCTTATTCTGTTTGGCCGCCTCAGCAGGTTTGTTACTACTACTGTCCACATTATTATTCTTGTTATCCCGGCCTTCCACGTCCGCTTTTCCCTGCTTCTGGGGCTCCTTACTGTCTATTTTAACCGGTGTCGGTGGAATACTTTGGATATCAGATGTTTTAGATTCAAGCTCTGATCTTTTTGAAGCTGATCCCACTAAATTGTCGTTCTCATTGTTGCTCTTGTTGGTATTCTTGCTACTGTTTTCTTGTTCTTGGGGAGGCAGAGTAATTCCCTGTTGCCGGTTTTTCCAGACCGCGGCTGTAATAGATTGCAAGAAACCGCTGTTCCCCAATTTGGGTCCTACACATGTATTCCCCATCAAATTACTTGTGCCTGGAATTTCTATCTTTCATAAATCTCACTGTTATATAAACAAAGCCTTCTTGATCCCATCAACATTTTTCTGGCTAGAAAGCCGAAAAAAAAAAATCAAGCTTTGTGATCAGATCAATGCAATCTTCAACAAAGCCTGAAACCCCTAAAATTCTGATCTTTCTTCGGCAACAAATTTAATATACTCCAAACTTTTGATGAATTAATGCCTCAGTTTTACCAATTTGAGGGACAGAGAAGTCCCTGAATACAAAATTGAAAATATCAAACAATTAAAACAATGGTAAAGCTAGAACATACTACTTTTTTATCTTTCATTCACAAAGAAAGCATCAAAATGGGAATGAAAGAAGAAATGGAGGTAAGAGTGAGAAAATGATGGATAAACAGAGTTAGTTGGGCGAGTTGACTCGGCGGAGAAGATGAATGGATCGGTTGGTTCTGAAATCTAAAAAGTGTTTCGCAGACGAAAATGGAGGGACTATCACTATTTTCCTAACATAAGCCTCCCTTTTTTGCATACTCATCTGTTTCTCTCCACACCATTTTCCAGGTGGTGTGTTGGAAGCGAGGGATAGATTTGCGCTAGAAATTTCTTTTTTTGAGATGAGCTAAAATTTTCATTCTAATTATAAGTTCGACGATATCCTACGTTGGTTATGAATAAATATACTACGTGGTAAATGCATCAGTCGTGCGATCCAACTTAACTTTTTTGGGTTGGGACTATTTGATGTAGTAAGATGCTAAATTGCTAATATAGGATTAGTGGGGGTAGTTTCTTGAGTACTATGCAATGCATGCTTGCAGGCAAATTGGTTGCATGGGTGCAGGGGCGTGCATGCGTGAATTGATTAAGAGTTATGTTGTGGACCGCCATACACCGTTGGCCATTCTACATAAAATAATGGCTTCGTAGTTTTTTTTTTCCTATGAACATTTTTATAACACATTAAACAAATTCTCAATCACTTTTTTTTTTTTTTGTCTCGCATATACATTGACGAAGAAAATACTTTAAAACTACTACAGTATAAGAACACTAAAAAACAACTATCAAAATGAGGTAAATGAATTCAATAAAAATAAGTTCACTTAGGATTCACAATAGGAACATCACAATTTTTTTCCCTCTTTATTTTTTAAAGTAAATTTCTTGAGTATTCCATAATTGATATATATATATATATAATATAATATAGGTATCTATATTTAACGTTGAAAAGAAAGGACCACATTACACAATTAGCTAGTTAATGTTGATATACACATAAAGATGCAAAATGTGTCATCCACCTATTTACCTAAAAAAAATGCAAAAAGTGAATATTGATTTCTATATTTCATGATAACGTTCAAATCGTATCTCCGAACTGAATGCCTTAGTTCGACTTGTATGACATTACACGGGTAGGTACATACGAGTTAATTGAAACTTAAGAGAAATTGAGGAACATTTTACTTTATTTTGTGTACAAATTCTTTGAAAAGAAAAAGAATTTTAGAAGCAAAAAATTCTAATAATCGTTTGAAGGAGTAAAGGGCCAAGCCCAAGGGAGAAGCTCCTTTTATTTACTAAATTGGGCCAAGTTGCGATTGGTTCATTTTCAAAACTTTAGTCTCTTGCCAACTTCACCGCTCCCCGGGAAAATAAAGACCAAGACCTCAACCCTTCTTAGGCTACAGGGAGGGAAGTGAAATTCGTTCAAACACCCAAAAAATCCCATCTCACAATCTCTCTCTCTCTCTCTCTCTCTCTCTCTCTCTCTCTCTCTCTCTCTCTCTCTCTCTCTCCACCCTCTTCTCTTTTTCTAAAGATTTGCCCCAGCAAACTCCAATTTAGGGCAAATCGTTGAGGAAAATCAGTTCGATTTCAATGCAGGATTAGGGCAATCGCTAACTACTTTTTAGGCTGGGTAAAGAAAAATAATAATAATAATAATAAACTCCAAAATTGAACTGACTCTACTGTTGTTGTTGACTTGTTTTTGTATATCTAGCATTTCTATTTTTTTTTTATTTTTTATTGACAGAGGGAGCAGCAGAAGTCTTATTTAATTTTTGCTGTTTGAAGAATTAAAGAGGGAATGGCTAAGGTTGCTGTTGCAGGTCCATTAGCAGGTGCGAACGTCGCTTCTACCACCACTACTACTTTGAAACGGAAAACTCCCTCTGAGTTGCGGGTATGCTTCTTTTTATGTTTGGTTGCAAGCTTTTCTTTGTAATTATTTTTTTCTAGCATAATTTCTTGTTTAAGCTATTTTTTTTTAAAATTATTATATTTTTAATTTATAAGGATTGACATGAATGTCATTGGGCCTCAAAATAAATATAGGAATACGAACAAGGTTCTATTTATGTTTTCAAGAGATTGTCATAATCGTAAAGGTTTCTATTGCAATTAGTTTTTTTTTTTTTATTTTAAAAATGATTTGTTGCAATTGTACTTATCCCATGATGACGAGTGAATTATAAGATTGATGCAATTATACAACCAATTGGAACTGATTGGTAAAGTAGATAATGTCACATAGTTCCTTTGTCCATGACAGGGAGAGCTGCTGAAACGAAAGAATGTTATAGAGCTTGTAGACGAATCTTCATTTCCACAAACTGTTTGTACAAGGTGAGTTCTCCCTCTCTTTTGTTTGCTACCTTGGTACTATACTAAAATAATGTTTGCCTATTGTAGGGATGGCGATGGAAATGTTCCAGTGCAAAGGAAAGACTTACCAAAGAATCCTAAATATATTGATACTCGTATGGATGAACTGTTTCCTGCCAGAAAAAACAGCATCAGGCTTAGGTTGCTCTCAAAAAAGGAAAATTCCAAGGTTGTAGCACTGTTTTGAATGTTGATCTCTGATATGCCATATGCTGTAATATTGTCAATTCCATTCTTTGCATAATTCAACTTTCTTAAATTGATCGGCAAATGCAAATCATGCAATAGTTGGCAGTTACTGTGTACATATTTTAATCTGTATTTATTCAATGACAGGAGAATGCTTCAAATGAACTCAGTGGCAGACTAAAATCTTCCTCTGTTCCCTCACATTTGGCTGCAGAGAGTCAAGCAAAAGTTTCATGGTAAGGTGTATGGACATGTATGGAGTATGAGTTTTAGTGCTTTAAGATAGTGTTTTCAAGTTTGTACTTCAATCCATTGATTATTTCTCATTTCTGGCTTTGGAAGTATGGAGGATTCTGTCACTTCAGATGGCTTCTGTGAAGATAGGACCACCAAAACTTGTAACACAGTTGAAAAATGTAGTGACAGTACCTTTCGTACTGTGGCTGAGCTATCATTGGGTGGTGAGAATTTGTCTGGTTTGTCAAATCTTGATATGGTACGTAATTGTCTTTGCAGAATGTTTGTTTTGTATTGAAAATCAGTTTTTTTGGAAAAAAAAAAAAAACTAAATATTTGTTTTTGCAGGATAAAGCTTTAAAAGGACTGGTTGCCAATGATCCTCTTGCTGAGTCTTCTGAAATAATTCATAATTTGAAGATGCGAAGTCCCTTTTTAGATTTCATCATCCCTGGAAAGAAAATTCCTTTGGATTTGACCCTGAAAACTACCATGCGCATAGTGTCATCGACCTCAGTGAACTGGTGAGTTTACTGATGCCATCCTGATTATGCTAAATGGTTTACATAAACAAATTTTTTTTCTTAGTTGATGTTAAATTGGTGGTTTAATGATGTATATGTTGAGTGTCATTATTTGTCTTCATTCGCTATATTGCTACCATCAGTTAATCACAAACTTAAGACATGTTTTGGATGCAATTAGTGGTTCAGAATTGCTCAGTGATTGCTCTTATTGGTTGTGTTTGTTATTAAAGCTTCTAATTTTTGCTTTTGAGCCACATATTATGTTTTATCGCTATCACTAGATTTTGTATTCAGTATGTGAATATTTATCTCGTTATGGTTTTAGTATCTTCTGGACTGTTTCTTGTTTGTTTGCTACTAATTTACCTCCTGCTTGACCAACTGGTCAGAAAAACTTGAAATCTGTTTGTTACTTGTTTTAACTAATAGCTAATATTTGTTATTTACTCTCTGGACTTCTGCTCTTTGTTTTCGGTTTCTCCAACTAATTTTACCTTAATTAAATAATTGATCATTTCATTCATGCAATTTCAATTAAGTCTGCTTCTGTTACCCCTTTTTTGGTGCTCTGAACTTCTGATACTTAGAGGATTCAGGATTTTTACAGATTACTAGGTACCTGAATGAGTTGTGTGTTCCTTGTTTAGCAATCATGTCTAGCTTTTCATCTTTAAAAGGAAATTTTACCTAGCGCGTGCTTCTTATATTCGACTTCCATAGCTTGAACTGACACGCAACTACAGATTCTCTTCTATGTTGTTTCCTTTCCTTCAAGATGGTATGCTACCATCTATGTATTGTCTGGTAAAGAACCTTAGCTGTTTAAAACTACCTTCCTTTGATATTGTAGGTTTCATAGGTCAGTCAGTTGTGGCACCTTCTGCAATACACTTCAGTGTGGACCATGGGCTGGTATTTCTGGGGGCCAGGATATGACTCGTTCCTCAGAACTTGCTTCTTGCACTCCAGGGTGCGATGTAGGGGGGTTATCTTCATGGGTGTTTCCACAGTGTACTTTACCTCCTTCAGTTATATCTGCATTGGCCTCTGCATCTGTGGGAGGTATTATGGTCGAGCATTATTCTCATGCCTTTGCTGCTTTTGTTCCCCTTTTCCCTTTTTCATTGTAATTGATATCTCTTTGTGTTATTAAAGGGCAAGTGGATTTCTTGACGAATCGGCAGAAGGCTTGGGAGGACTCATTCCGGAGTCTATACTACATGCTTAGAAAGAACATCTGTAACATTTTTTATGGTAATGACCTTAGACCTTTGCACCCGTAACATGCCTTCACAACACTAATAAGATCTATAGCACATATTCATATTTGTCTAATAACAAAATAATGTCACTCATAATCTGTCTTGTGTGATTAACATGGCTTGACATTGTTAACAAGAATTAGGCATGAACAAAAATTACCTTGGTTTCGTGCTGTTTTATGGAGTTATCATTTGAGTTTGATTTGTATTTTGCCAAAATAAAATTCTTCTGATGACTATATATTATGTTAAAATCCCATTTGATTCAGAGGTTAAGTGTTTGAAGTGTGTCATCTTTTGGTTTACTTGTTTTCCTCTTCTCTGATCCTCCAATCACGAGAAGAGGGATGCTTTGGTGAGGTATGCTTGGTACTATTTTTATGTGCCTACGAATTTTTCTCTTTGGCTTGCGGTGTTTTATTTAATTTTAAGGTTATCTTACTAGATTTGAGGAGGTAAAAGCTCTAAGCTGATTTGAACTTTGCAGTATGCACTGCACAGTTTGTAGTGATGTTTACTGCTTCTGATGGTCCAAAAGAAACAAAGCGTACCTGCAATGCTTATATATCTCAGTCCACAAGAGGTTTAAGGACACTGCTGAAAGAACACGTAAGATCTATCTCTTTTTTATGTGAAAAACCTCCACTTTTTGATTGGAGAATTGCCTGTTTATGCCCTTAACTATATAGTTTACAAATTTCTTTTGGTTCCAATTGTCAAATTTTTAAACCCATATTTATGATGGTCTTTGGGAATACTTTTTTGCATAACAGTGTTTACCAACAACTGTTTGTCTATTTCCCAAATTTTTGACAAGGACAGAAAGCATCACTCTGAAAGAGTTCTATCTAATTTGAACCAGAAATAGACATTTGCATTGGTTTTCAGGGTTTATGCATTATAGAAAATTTGATTTCAATAGAAACCCCGCTACTAAATTTTCTACTTATGGGTTTATGCATGAAATGGCATGTGGGTTCTTCTCATGCTGTAATTATTGGAGAAGCCGGAATCTGGCTTCAATTACAATCCAATCTCTATTAATTATCTGAGTTGCATAGAATCTTGAAATTTTTTGTAACTTGGACTATATGCTAAATAAACTTCCTTATTTGTCGTTCATAACTTCAGACAGCTTGAGTTTTCCATTTGTGACATCCTTTAGCTTGATCCATATTCCTTTTGCAGGATGTTTGTTTCTCTATGCCCCTTTGCCACTCTAAGTTGGATGAAGTTACTGCAGAAGACCTGGTTGAGCTTTCAGTTCTTGAAAAACATAATGTCGATGAGGTAGTTTAACTCTGCTATGTTTGTTGTTGTATAATGTCCAATTTTGGCTGCACCAGAAACTTTGTAAAGTGCAGTGACAATCTCAAGCAATTTTTATCACGTCTGGATGTTTGTTTGAACTTTAATTATTATATTCATGTCAGTTTTAATAAATAGACCTGTTGCCTCATTTTCACACTCATAATGTGGTTTCCTACATTCTTGTACAAAGGTAAAGACTCGAGAAAAATAACTTTCTGGACGTGGAGATCAAACCTTTTAAATATCAGTCTACATGTACTGTTTTCATTTTTAGAGCTGCCATGACATTTTAAATTACAGTAGCACTGTTAATTTGTTCCTGCAAAGTAATTTTGTAGCCTATTTTGCTAGTGCTTTGCGCTGTATTAGTAATTGATTTTTAACTAATCAATGCAGGCACAAGATTTTGTTGCCGTGTCTGATGTGGATAATGGTCCACAATCATTGCTCATGTTTACTGGAAACCAAAGTGTACATGGGTTATATGATATTCTGCTAAATTTTAGGTGAGCTCAACTTTTTTATGGCAAAATATATGACCTCATGTTAGATTTCTCTTGGGGGACACAAGGAATTTGTAATTATGGGAAAACAGAGGGAGAATTTGTTGAATAGGATAGTTTGTAATATAACGTCACTAACAAATTTATTTGATTTCATGTGCTCTAGTTGTTGTACTTCACCATCTATAGCCCATTGTTTTTGCATGCAGATTCTTTTTCTTATCTTTGGCTGGTGTGGATGTTCCCATCTTGTATTCACCGTTACCATTTGAAAATGCTGCTCTTTCTGCTCCAAAGGTAAATTTGAATTAGAACAGCATTATGCTATTGAAGAATTTTAGCAGTTCTTCTCATTTTAAATAAATATATTGAAAATCCTTTTCTGCCACCTGGTTCTCTTTTTCTCCACCTTTTCCATTTGGTTGGAGTCACATAGCTGTGATATATTTATCTGCATCTCTCTGTTTTATCGATTAATGTAATCTCTAATTTGTGTCTAAAAAGGTTTTTTTGTGACTATTTGATGAAGGAACTAAGTTGATTATAGATTAGGTATACCACAGTATAGCTCCTTGGGATTGTAATTCAAGTATAATGTCAATCAAAAACTCCTACTTTATGTTTGCATATATGCCTAATCTCCACTGAAAAAGTTAATGTCTCTCCCTATGCAAGAGTATAGTAAAAATAGAAATTAATAGTTTTTGAACATATCATCGTTTCATAATCATGATTAGATATTTCTTTTCAAGCCCATTTTATCTACCTAAAAAGCTCAAGACTGCTGCTCCGGTATTCCTTCTCTTGTGTTGTGCCAAATGATGGCTTTTGTAAATCTCATCTCTTTTGCAGTATGGTGCAGCGTCTTGAAACAACATTGATGGTCTTGTTTAAAATTTACTAAAATCTGCCTGCTACACAGTTTAATTGAACTTGCATGTCTTACGTCATCTGAGCATGCAGGTTAGATGCAAGGAGGTTAGGCGAGCTGATCAAATGCATTTGCCACCAAAAGACTCTAATGCAGCTGATGAACACACCCGAGGTTCATCTCCTGGGATATGCTACAGTGTTGAAGTAAAGGATGCATATCTTCCACCATGGATAATTAGCAGCATATGTGATGCGATGAGATCTGATGGCACTAGCTTTGAGACCAGGTATCCAAAATTTCCTGCCTTACATGTCAGTTTTTGACATTTGATCATGTAAGTAGCATGGATCTGTAGCATTCTGAATTTATATTGCTAGCTCGGTATTATGTAGCTCCATTTACTTATTTTCAAGTTTACACTTGATTTTAGATAAAGGGAATAAGAAACTAGAAAGGGTATATATTCTTTTATTCAGAAAGAAATGATCGCTTCTATTTATTGCAATTCAAAAAAGTTTAGTGGTTATTTCTATTGGGGTTCATATCAGAAGGATTTCTAGTGCAACATGCTTGGAAGTGTGAATATATGAAAATAATTGCTCAAATGCTCAGTAATTATAATTTTATAAGATACAATTACATGTCACAGAAAATTCTTCTTTTTTGAAGTATAGTTTCAGATTTAGGATTGGGTTCTGCCGACTGGACGTGTCGTGAGGGTATGAATGAAATATCTCACACAGGTATTTATAGTGGTTCTGGAAAGTTTGCACTCAGGATAGTAGTAAGCCACACTTTGGTTGTATTCAAGGAATATCCTAGTTATGGTCTTGATTTATGATGGATCTTTTCTGATGCAGTAGTATTCAATTGAAACGAACAATAAGGCACTGGCTATATTATAATTTTTATTGTTGATTTATTAAAATTTCACCCTGTTAACATGGATCTGCGAGATAATTGCAGACAATACTCACTTTGCCTTGATATGAATGATTTACAGTCTCACGACAGAGCCCACATCAATTGGCTTGAATGTTGGTCTGGACAATATTGGCCAGGATTCTCATCCCCAACCCACAACAGATGAAGCATTGCAAAGAGTTAACAGGAACTTTGGTATTCGAAACACCAGCTTTTCTCCTCACCTACGTTCTGCTTTCTTAAGAGGCTTGAAGTACAACAGCGGTTCTTACACAGCTTCACTTTCACGTATTTAACACTTTCTAGTTACTCTGAAGGAGCTGAGAGACCTGCTTTTCTGTAATTGGAAACTTGGCTACTCCTTTTGCAATCTTGATATTTCTGTACCTTATCTAACCTAATTTTTATAAAATTCTCACTCATTCTCACTGAATCCTGTTTACTTTGAAAAACATGGAGTGTTCGAAGAATTAGTCAACTTTGCGTTTGTGTTGGTTTATACTTTTAAAGGTTTAGCTATAAAGTTGCTCACAGTAACTTGTCAACAGTTTAATTATTTCTTATAATAACAAACTCATGTGAATATCAACTATGGCTCAAATATTGGTGAGATGTTATGCTGAGAGAAATTTCATTTTGTTCTGTATCCTGTAATTCTAGATGCATTTATAAAACATTAGCTAATTGTCTTTCAGGCAAATGTTAGCCTTTCCTTTTGATTGTTCCTTGCTGAAATGCAAATCATACTGTTCATTTCTTGGAGCATGGAGGAAAGGACAAGTTGTTTAGGTCGATCGGTCATTTGCTGACTACTATACATGTGATAATTCTAAAGTATGATTTGCTTTCGGAATGCAGATACCCATTAAAGCTCCCTTATTAACGGAAAATTATGATGTTCCATTTATCATTCAAATCTATATCTTCACTAGATTGCAGCATCTTTTTCTTTGTTCACTAAGATAAAAAAATTTGCAATATTTATACCATGAATTCCCCTCTTGCAGATTTGTTGGCTCTTTATGATGCCATCTTAGTGTTTATGGATCTAAGTTTGAGTCATATTGGTCTCTTCATTGGCGATTTCTACCTTTTTTTGTCTATATATCTTCCTTTATTCATTTCTTGAGGGATCTGATTCCTCCCCTGCTCTCAAAAAAGCAGAATCCAGGCCGATAAAAGATACCTACATACATGTTTCTACCTGGAGGTCAACTTTGAAGCTTCATAGAATGAATTCTGAGAAATATTTAAATTTTGGGATCACTTTTACCCAAATTCAATGATAACAAAAAGATGGAGAAAAACATAAACAGAAGGCAGTGATTCTTGAGGATTATCGAGAAGGTGGATATCTAGATGATTGGACATTTGTACCACATAAATGAGGATGAACCTGTTAGATACCTCATCAACCTCAAATTTAAAGTTAATCTCACAAAGGTAAAAGGACAAGTAGGAATTTTCTTGGATGAACATCTCTTTGTTTTCCTAGCATTCTGCAGGTAATCTTATTCCCGTTGTCTGAAAGCATCATGGTTTGAATACCTTAAAGCTGCTTCAGCAGCAAAAAAATTGGGAAAATGCTATCCAGTATTCAATAACAAGGGAAACCTGTCACCTGGCAGAATTTGGAAATGTGATGAATCCTCTAGTCATTCACATAGATTGAAGAAAAATATAATCATGTGAGCAAGTCAATGCTTTGCAAAGCAGATAGAAGATATCACATTAAAAGAATTCTAACGATCTAAAATAATGTATCCCCAACACCAGAGATATCAAAATTTCTAGATTACTTTCTTCATCTGCTGCAATGTTGTGCATAAAAAAAAAAGACCAATTTCAGGAACATGCAGTTACCTGGCCTCTATATTAAAGACAAATTGCAGACTAAAAAGAGAACTTGAAAGCACCTGCATTTGCATCTGTAACTGATTCCCAGAATGAAAGTTTCTTCTTCTGGATCATTTTCTCTTCTGCCTTTGATACCAGATCATCAACAATTCCAGGGAAAGATGTTTCAATGGCTTTCTTGAATTTTTCATACAAATTCACTCGGTCTCTTGTTCCAGAAACAACTGTGCAAGCATTTGGCTTCTTTAGAAAATCCAACACATTCAATAAATTCCTCCTGCAAGAGAAAGCAGTATGCACTTAAAATAAAAAATTAAAAAAAAAAAAACCCAAAAAGAAAAAAGAGATAAGCAGCAAAACAGAAATTAAATGTTCTACAATTTAGTGGCATGCAAGTTAAAAGGCTAGTGGCTTTCTGAGATCAGATATAGATACAGTTCCATATTTGCTGATTGAAGCTCATCATGGCATAGATTAGTACAATGGTGATGTTATCCAATCCTCTTACCTTCTCTGTCTAGTTTGTTAGTAAATTGTTTTACGACCAAGTGGTATCTATTCTCATCAAAACAAAGAAACTTTGCTATCAATTCTCATCAAAACAAAGAAGCGTACCAACTTCTTTTCTTGTTTTTGGCATTTTCACATGTTGCTGCTATAAATGTCGTTAGGTTTAGCAAATAATTAATAATTTAACTTCAAGGATGTGATGATTTACTTAGAAATATAACTAACCTTTGCCCTCCATTCTTGGCAGAAATTGAATGGTATTATGAATGAACAAATATTTGTTATCCATGAATATATAAAAGTTATTATGAATGGTATTATGAATCAAATATTTGTGATAAAGAAAAATATCCACATCTATATGACCTTGTAACAAGATTAGTCAAGTTTCTTTGTTTCAAGACCAAGTGGTATCAATTCTCATCAAAACAAAGATACTTTGCTATCAATTCTCATCAAAACAAAGAAACTTGATAGCTGAACTTTTACAAGATTAGTCAAGGCCCTAACCTTGGTGCTAAATGGTCACCAACCAATAAATAAAGAATTGGGAAATCTGAAGCATTCAGCTTGTACCTCAGAGAAGCAAGAAATGCCACCCCAGGTCATTACAGTTACAGGCATGAAGAAGGTTTTATATGGTATTCCTATCCAGAAAAAAGATGAAATTTAAAAACAAAGCAGATTTATCCCCAATAAAAGATTGCTAACACCAAAAAAGATAGAAAGCACCTCCAGTACTAGCTATTCCCCTTATTTTACATGTGGGCTACGGGTGTGCTTCTACAGCAGCATGCAGGTCATCCTACTATGTCACCTCGATCACAACTAGTTTCTTTCTTTAGCAGCGATTATGGTTGCAACAAGTAACTAAGAGGTAAATTAGGAAAAATGTGTCTATATATGCACTAAGACTAATCAGTATTATGTTCTTGTCTTATATTCCTCCTCCCCAGAGCCGCAACTCCAAGCACCCAAGTAAAGATTCCCATTTATCACTGCAGTTTCTCCAACCTGTTTTAGATGAGGCTAGGCCAGTAAAGACTGGTGCAAGTGAACTCATAAGAAATTACATACTGGTTCCTTTGCTGATTTTCACTTAACAAGTAATTTCTACTCCGTCGGGAACTTAATTCGGTTACATACATACTGGCTGATCTTCCTTAAGGTCTATCCATTTGGCAAAGTGTTCAGAACACATAGCCTTCAAAAGGTACTTTCAACAATATGACTTGCACAGAAAAGGGCTGTAACACTATTTTTTATTCAAAAATCTTAATGGATCATCATTAATTTGAGCTTAACAACATCATCCAGAGCCTTAACCAAACCCAAAAAAAAAAAAAAAATTAATTCTTCTAATGCATGTTTGGTACAAAGCAACCATGAAATTTTTTTTTTCCCTGATAAAAAGTTAATGGTAGGCTAAAATTAAGCACTGCCATTTATTTTTTTGGGTGACATAAAGATCTAGCAATACTTTCCAAAGCTAATAACTATTTGATAAAACAAAATATACAAAAACTAAAGCTTAGAAAAACAAGCATAAAATCTAACCAGGTTGCTGTGGCAATCCATCAATATCAAGGTAAAATATGCCTTATAATTACTTAGGCATAAATAAAGAAACTACATACAGTGGTATGATCACAGAATATGCAAAAAACATGAGATACCTGCTAACAAAATTCTGAGTAATGGCAATGGAGTCTTCAAGGTTAATAACCAAATGCCACCATCCATTAGGCACAAAGATAACTTCTCCAGCCCTGCAAATACACTCAATAGGCTTCTTTTTCCAACTTTTTGTTTCATTGTAGAAGTTCATGAACCACTCTATTATGGAAACAGGACATGCTACTTCTGCACCATCTGGGCTTGGGTGCACTCCTGGTGGCACCACATCAGGAGGGAACAAAATCCATTTCTTGGATCCCTTAATCACCGCATTCCAAGCAGAGGTGGAATTAGGATCAATGTGGAATGACGAACCAGAACCAGCTGGTCCGATAATTATCCATCGATAATCAGGCCTCTCATCTCCTAAAATACTAAACAAATCTTCATTGAAGTACACTGGAACTTCATAGTCCAGACCTAATTGCAGAACTTTCTGTGCAAATCTGGGGTCAAAAAGATACAATGGCCTTTCTTCCTTGGCTAGATCAGCATACCTAAAATATTCTTCAAGCTTCATTTCCACTGGCCCAACCGAAAATTGAACATCACCACATAGCTCAATCAAATAATTCCTGTCCCATTTTTTCAGTGCAGCCCAATTATCCAAACACCCTTCCAACAAAACTGGCTTATTCACTTCCTCAAAATTTGACACAAACTCCTCAACAGAAATCCCCTTCCTTCTTACTATAGTATCTCTTTCAAGCCATTCAGGTTTCATTTCAAGATTAGCACAAAGCCAACTCTGAAACAAGTAATCAGAATAAAAGTCCCTAACATTCAATCTTGAATTCAAAACTTCAAAAGAAGACCTAATTGCATTGATATAAGTAGACTTCCAAGTCCCATTGTACAAGAAACCACCTTTACAAGTTTCCAGAACAAGATTCCTCCAAAGGGGTTCATGGTTACAAAAAACATAGAAAGACTTGCTGACAGTTGATAAAACACCTAAATGGGTACCTCCCAAAAGGCCTAAAATTTCAAGAACAAGTTCATCAGATAACGATTGTATGTTACCAAGGCCAGAATTTCTTGAGTTGTGCAAAGAAGGGCTGAAATAAAGGTTGCCCAGTGGCTGAACTCCATGGGAGTTTGATGTTGCTGAGGCCTTCAAACTGAAACCTTCTTCATTATCATCATCTTCTATTTCTTCTTCCAATTGATGGGGCATATCAGATTCAGGTTTGCTTGAAGCAAAGATATGGGTTCTGGAAACAGAAATTTGTTTCTTGGAAGCAGTTTTGCTGTTTTTTCTCTTTCTCTTATGGGTTTTGGACAGTAGACTCTCGGCGCCCTGCATTGTAACCGATGGTGGCGGACCGAAACAGAGAGAGGAAGGAGTGCTGCAGTAGCTTTTAGCCGCCACGAAAGAGAGCGTCCTGCCTTGCCTACGAGACCAAGGGGTTCAGAACTGCAAGGGTACAATGAATTCCTGTGAATATCTAAATCGTTATTAAAAAAGCGTTTGTAGTCATTGAGCTTGAAAACGCATAAAAAGAACGCTATTCTGATCTATAGCCAGTGGGAAGAAAAATTGATTTTTTTTTTTTTTTTGGTGAGAAAGGCCTGTGTGATTGATAAGTAGTCGAAGAATTTATTTTTCCCTTTAAAATGTGGGTAGCGAATTTCTCCCAGAAAAAGAAAAAAAAAATGTTGCCAAACGGCGAAAGAAAATTCTAACATGGATTCAATCCACGACCTTACATGGATTGAATCCACAACTCCACTTATAAATTTCTAGTAAGAATAGTGATTTATACTAATGTAAGAAGCATAGTGATAATAAGTATAGTGATCTATACTGGTATAATAAGCATAGTGATTCATACTGATTAAAAAAGTAACATTAAAATATTTACTGAATCGAAATTTCAAGTCACACATGGTCATATTAACACTTGGACAACACTAGGTGTAGGTATACCTTATATATATATATATATATATATTTTTGTCAATAGTCAACAGTATATTATCCAACTTCTAACCTAGACTATAAGAGGAAGGGCCCAACTGAGCCCCAAGAGAACCTGATGGCGACTGAACTACCATCGAACCAAACGGGTGCATTATCTACCCATTTAGATTTTTTATGAGAGGCAAGGTTTGAACCCTTGACCTCTCACCCCACATAGTCTTTAAAGACTTTGTGGTGACCAACGTAACCGAGTTGAATTGGTTGTGTAGGTATACCCTATGGGTAACCAAGATTTACTTGTTCATTTTGGTTGTGCTTTGAAGTATAGGAATGTTTGAGTGCTCCAACAACTGCTTTTGACATCAACATTGTCTGTGATAGTGCTCCCGCAAGTTACTCATCGTGGGATGAATATTTTGATCAGATATGGTTACTCAAGGAGAGTCACAGGTCAACTGAATCCACAACCCAATTTGTGGTCTAAAAGAAGGTCATAGAAACATAGCATAGTATGTTGATAAAAAAAATAATATAAGAATGCTTATACAACTTTCTTTTAAATTATAAGATTTACAAGTAAAATCGTAGGATCAATTTAAGAATTTTACGGTACCCAATACCAATAATTTTGCCGATTGGCCATCTATACTTCTTCCAGGTTTCCAATGATTGGCTATTTTGTCCAAACGCATACAACAAGAGGAAAAGAAAATTTGTAACCAAGAGAGACAGTAACAGAAAGATGAAGAGTAGAACAAGTTACTACCGACAGAAGGGAGGGGGGAAAAAAAGAAAAGAAAAGAAAAGAATAGGCAATGAAATATGATTGCCTCCATTAAGTTACAATGAAAGCTAGATAATATTAAGAAAACGATAGGCAATCATATTTGATTGACAAATTTTACACAATCCATACTGTACAGAAGCAAACTATTGGACAAGTACCTCAACCTACACTTCAATAAACCAAATGTAGTGAGAATTTTGCTGAATAACCAACAGAGGATGCTGAATTCCAAGAAATCAAGTGGAAAAAACTATATATATTTCCAAGAAATCAATTGGGAAAAAAAAAAAAAAAACTGCACAAAGCAACTCAAACCGAATTTTGCCGAATCACAATGCAGAAAATGGCATGTAAAAAATCTGGAAGGTGTAAACACGATAAAATTCCACTCTACGTTCAAATTGATGAGCAAAGGCTCAGAAGATGGACAGATTATCTGCTACACTTGGGTACTCGAAAGACATCTCCACTGCCCCACACAAGGTCCCCTGTCTAAAAGCATTAACAGGCCCGCATTATTGGCTGACAATCCAAACATGTACCTAGAAACAAAAAGTAGAAGCATTAGGCAAAATTACAAAAAGGAAGTTGCTTGCGAAGAAAACTCAAAAGATCCAACGTATGTTATTGACCACCATATGAGAGAGTCCCCTCTTCCCTTCACCGTCTCCCATTAACACATCTATCTGTCATCATTTATATTATTGTACTAATTACTCAAAACAGGAAGAAGTAGCATTTAAAACAATGAACTCTGACTGCCAACAACATTCTAAATAGTCATATACATCGTCCTTGATATGTAGTTTCATTTGTGCTTGTGCACAAATATTCCTCTAGCAATGATTGTTCCATCAATTTATGAAAAATTTGTCCCCGCAAATTTATTTTAAAACAGATGTTGCTTATTTAAAACTGCAATAAAACTTTTGGGAAGCAGATGCTAATGATATGAAACTCCCAACACTGTATCTACTCCAAGTTATTTTCATGTATGTAAATGCACATAAGACAAATTATTACCATCAAATGCTACGTGCAAGTAAGTTACTCATTTGTCACAGATATGGTCAGTCACATTTAAGAAAATTTTGGTTAGCACAAGGACAGAAATGGAAAGTTTTAGCAATATTTCTGTGTAGAAGAAAAGGTTAAAGAAACAGAGAGCAAAAGTCTAGGTTAAAATAAGTCATTAGCAACTTCATAAATAATATACTCACTTGCATCGGCGTGCTTTCTTTTTCCAGAAAACGAATGATACAACCCACTGGACATGAAAAACAAGTGACAGTTAGTCAGTGAAATTAACATTTATGGAACACAGTAAATGATTACGATTATTACTAAAACTGGACTTGATTTATAGAATTATCTTGTGTGCACATGGCTTCAAATGTCAGTCAATTTCAAAATGAGTTCCCTAAAAACTTTCTACAAATCTTAAAGAAGCCCCAAGGCAAAATACAGTATTTCATATTACAATTCAAGAAGAAAGTTTCTACAAACTCCAAATTATGGCATGCCCATTGCCGCTTTATCTCAATCTCATACCAAATCCCATCAATTGAATCACTGTTTTCAGTAGTAAAATGATTAGTCAGTAATTCGGACCAGTACACTGCATGAAAATATGCTATTTTTAGGATAAGACAGCAGCCTTGTGCTGCACAAATGATGACAAAATAAAACGTACAAGTATGGACAGCAAGAGATAAGAAAGAAACATGATTCTGGGTCAGGGTGCTAAATTTCAGCTCAGTGCAATTGGCAGTAGAAGTTTCAGTCCAACCAAATACTTAACTGCTTAAGCCCCAAAGAGCAAAAAGAATAAAACAATACTAATTCATCGGCTAACAACAAAATTTTTCTATCCATCCGAAGGGTTGAAGAGACAACAGATAAAAGAACTGAGTAACAATCTTCAACAGATAAAAGAACTAAGTAACAATCTTTTGAAAAGACAGAACCATAAAAGAAATTATGCTGGACTGGGAAGTAAATAATAAATGGTGCGTCAACAAATAAGGATGCACAAGATGAAGAAGTATATTACCCTACCTTGAAAATCGAGATGAAGGAAAAGCTCCCAATCAAAGATGGCTTCCTCACAGGTGGCCTTTGCACTGGTGGCATATCTTTACACAAATTCTGAGCAATCTCCTTCAAAAGTACCAACTGAGCTTTGTCTGTCCTCATAGAAATTATCGCCTGCCTCATTGATTCTCTATCAGCCTCAAGTGCTTGAAGTCTCATATAGAGCTTCTGGATCTCTGGGTCTCCTACATTGGTATTAGCCAGCGAGCCTGTAGGAGTTGTCATATAATCATCACCAGTTGCAGCAGAAGCCTTGGGCTCTTTGACACCATTACATTGGGCTGCCCCAGGATGAACAGAATCAATTGTGTAAACTCTATCACTCACGTCATCTCCAACATCTGAGGCATTATCAACCTTCCGCAAATTAGAAAGTTCCTCTGGATGCAAACAATCTGTCTTCCTAAAACTCCCACCAAACCTTGGAGAATCCACGGTGAAATCTGGAGCCACTTCTCTTCCATTTGCAGAGAACGAATTAGTACTATCTGTTGAGAACTTCCTTGTGTGCCTGGGCCGCCTTGGAGAATAACCAACTATCACCTTTTCAAGCACATTTTTCGTGCCGAAAAATTCCCCTTCAGGTTGATTGTTCCTGGGAGTCCTCTCCAATTGATTGATACGGTACTCCAAATCCTTCAACCGATCTCGAGAACGTGGAGTTTCCCCAAATGCATATTTCTCGACATCCACAGATTCATTATCGACTTCGAAATAAGCCTGATTCTCGTTCAAGTTGCATTTAAGCGGAGGGTAATCATACGTGGGAAATTCAAATTGTTCATCAAGGTTCTCAATCACGCTGTTATTCTGGGGGACCATGGTGTCATTCCCCGTTTTGTCTCCATCAGCCTCAGCCTCTGTGAGACCATAACTCATCATCCTGTGTTTATACATTTGCACCTCACATGTGAGTGACTGAATAGCCTGCTCCCTCTTGTAAAGCAAATCGTCCATCGCCAAAAACTCCTGCTGATCGTGTGCCATCTTCTCCTCCACAAACCTCTTGAACTGGCGTGCCTCCATCTGAATCTCCGCCTTCTCCCTCTGCAACCTCAAAATCATCGACATGGCTTCATTGGCAGCAGATGAAGCCGCATTCCTCTCCTCCTCCAACTCCACCGAAAGGTCCTGAATGTTCTGCTGTTGGCTAGCGACCATCTCACGCAATGCAGCACATTCATTTTCCACCTCAACACGAGCATTTTGAGGTAAAACAAAACCTGGGATCACAAACTTATTACCCCCTTCCTCATATTCATCGAATTTTCGCTTAACGGAACGGAGCATATTCCCAGAGAATGACCTGTTCATGATTGGCGAACAACTACACCCACAATCACAACATTTCACCAAACTTGTCGACGGATTCGTCAAATCCGAATTCATAGCTCAATATCTCAACCCTCAAATTTCAATATCAAACCTTCCCGGAGCAATCCAAATATCACAATCTAGATTATTCATAAAATGAAAGGGGAAACAAAAAAAAATCTAAATTTCCCCAGTCCTCAATCCTGCACTAATCACCCAAATTTATTACTATTTCAGATAAAAACATCCTGCAAGAAATCCAACAAAAATTGTAAATTATACTACAAAAAAACTTTAATACATAATTATGCATGTACAATTACAGGAAGAGGGCCGGGGGGGGGGGGGGGTGAGGGACTGGGAGGGGTTACCTGGGAAGAGTTTGGAGCTAAAAAATTTCCCGGGAAAACGAATTTTCTGTTTTTCACGGAAAACCGAAAGTCGTTGAGGTGTCCCGAAGACCAGGGAAAATATTAGAAAAGTTGAGGAAAAGAACGATAATATATTTTCCCCGGTGGTGGTGGCGGTGGTGGCGGCGGCGGTGGTGGGAGGAGATTTGGCGGAGGGGACGTGGAAAACGAAAAATAAAATTGAGAGGGAGAATGGAAGCCCAAAAAAAAAAAAAAACAAATAAAAATCTTTTAATAAATCGAAGGTGGAGAAATATATTAAAACCCTAGATTTTTATTTGCTTCGTGTTTCGAGAAAAAAAAAAGAGAGAATATTATAGTTGTGTTTGTGTGAGAGAGAAATTCTTCAGTCTAGAGAGAGAAAGTGAAGTGTTGTTTTAGGGGTAAATGTGGAAATAAATGTTGGGGGATCGTTTTTACTGGCTGTTAATTTTTGGAAGGGCGGAGTATTTGACGGATACTGTAACGGAAACCGCGCGACGTATGCTCTGTGATTTTCATTTTGTCCGCGATTATATTATATATGTCATCGTTGCTTATGGCCTTTATCGCCTAGCTCTCGCTACATTTTTGCTGCAGTAATGTGATTGGGATTTTGTTTGAATATGAGGTTAATTGCAATTATTAGTTCACCAGTCATGCATTTTGTGAGCCTTTAGATTTTGGTACTACAGAACTTAAAAGCTGCAATTTGGATTTTGAAATTGTAATTAATATTAGAGCTTAATTCAATTGAAAGAATGACCGGGTCAGTGAAAGTAAATACTAGTAATAATTTGCTAGAGGATTAATATTCTCTCTAGTGTAAAAAATTCAACTTGCTTATTGATCGTAAAGCCGAATTTAGGTTCACATTTCTAAGCAGAATAAATAACGAATGTATCAGAATTCAGAAACAAAGAAAGAAGAAAAAGTCTTGGAATGAACATTACTTTACTCGGTTCAACCAAAACACACAGAATTTTTCTTGAAACGACTTGCCGGCAAATACTACCAGGATGAAGCTGACCAACAAGATCTCTGTCTTTTCAGAATTAATAAAGAATTATGTTAGCGAGGGCCACGTTCCCTTGAATTTTCTTTATTAAATTATATTAATTGATGGAGTACTTAATTGGTAAGGATCCAACTATCTTCTTCATGTTTCAGGTCAAGATAACACTTGTTTTTGTGAACTCCGGAATACCGAAAAAGGAAACCTGGAATTCTACAAACGGTCAAAAAAAATGGTTAGCTAAACTGGCTACAAGCACGTCAAATTTGAAGGTGTAGTGCAATGACTAAGAAGTCCATCTCTAAAATAATAGAGACTCCAATTAGGTAACTTTTCCACGTAATTGGAGGCCATTCTTAAAAGATGGTCTGAATTTTGTATAGGATGAAGATGAATGTTTTTGACGTTTCAAAGGAAAAAAGTATAATCATTTTTGCGCTCAGCCGCACTGGATTTAAAGTCTATAAACTGTGCCATGTCATGATGATCTTTTAGAAAAAAAAAAAACAATTTCTTACGATTTAATGATACAGCAACGATTAGACGACAAAGCCGTGGTCCTCAAACGTGAGGTGCTTAATGAAGACGATCATTCCGAAGGTAGTAAAGTGGTTGAGCTATTTCCTTTTTCTATTCTATATGTCCCAGCAATCACTGAGAAATTTCTCACAAGTATTAAAGAACATGGATTGGAGGTACAAACAAGGACCCTACTTGCAGCTTTCAGAAAAAAGCAAGCTCTCGTGATGTCGCCGTATCCGTGTCAATGGTGCCTTTTTGGTTAGACTGTAATTAAAAGTAAAGAATTGAAGAAAGCAAACAATATAGCAAGGGCACTACAATTATTACTATCCTGGAGGTTGGTTAGATATTGTTCGTGCAGTTGGCTTGGTCCACTTTAGCCTGAAGCCTTCGAATTTCTTCTTAATTAGAACATGAGGAGGATAAGTCTCTGTATCTTGGATCATTATTCAACTTTAACTGCCCATTTTTTTTCATGCAATAAACTTATGAGGAAGCAAATGTTTCGGGCTTTATCAAGATTGCCAACACACATATGTATATGTTTCCCCATTACCATCGTCACCAGAGTATAAAAGGCCAAGCCACACTTGAAGAATAGGAAAAGAGATGATTTCATTATGTAAGCCACTGAAGGAACAAAAGAGAAAATGTTTCCACAAAAAAAAATGAAAACAACTTCCCACCGCTACCATCTTCAATGATTCAACACATTGCCTAAAAAGCCACAAATTTTTCACAAGCACAAGGTCTCTTCTTTCGATTGCCAAATTGAGAGCTCCCATCCCTGATTAATAAAGAAAGCTTAGTCCAGCAAGTTTCAGTTCGTAACGTATTGGCAGTAATACCTTCATATCAGTCTTCATTGGTAGCAAACTGTTCTTGCTGGAAACAACATCACCAATTAATAGAAAGCATCAATAAACTCTACAAACATGAATGGCTTGCACGTATTTCTGGATTTGGGAGAATCTCATGAAGATTGTCAAAGGACTCTAACCAGGACACAAAAGTATACGAAGGAACAAAAATGCCAGATTCTTTCACACGAGACGGTGGCCAAAATGTTAGATCAGCGCTATACGAATAGCATATTCAAGAATCAGTAAGTTAAAAAGAAGCATGACGTATAATTGCTCATCAAACAATTAATGACAAATCTCACTAAATCAAATTTGTCTCCCGAGGCGATCCAACTGTCAAGTCATCCATAAGAAAACTTTTACAAACCCAGCTTATAAAATTACACAATTGAGCAGGAAAAGAATACTGAATTCACAAATGAATTTAATCAGTGGAAAGGGCCATGCTTTCTCAATCATGCAGCAATATTCATGTAGTTTCTTAGTGATTCCCAGCCCAAACAATAATGATGCTTTGGCCTGGAGCTTTAATGTGAATTTGCGATCCCCAGGTTCTCTGATGATATCTTTTTGCACACAAAAACACCTCATCCAGCACTTTTGACTCTTAAGAGCAAGCATTCCCTTTGCCTCTAGAACCATTTCTCAATGTCTGCCAAAGGTCCACCGGCAAAAGCAAACAATTTCTTAAGCTGTGCATGCTGGTTTAGTGAATGAATGTCGAAAATTTAGCACATCCCTGGATTGCAAATATCCAGCAGAATTTCTAAAATGCCTAGAAAGGGCTGTGGCCCCTTCAAACCCCCTGGTATCTGCTTCGTGTCCAAGTAGGACAAACTTTTATGAGTCCACCAGAAACCAATCAACCCATGAAGAAGAATGAGGCAGAATGAAGGAGAACCACCGAGCATTAAGCTGACTGGAAAGTTTCTTATTCAAAATTGAGGTTTTTTCTCGTCAGCTTCAGTCCAACAATCAGCAGGGAGCAGAATATCTTCCTAGGAATGTCCTTCAGCCTGAGCCTGAAAAATTCATAAAATTGAGCACATCTACATGTACAGTCATAAAATTGAACACATCTACATGTACAGTAAGGTCAAAACTACAATAATATATACAATCAGACATCACCAGCTTCGCTCGAAGCATTTTACACTCAGCAACAGCAGCATCATAGGCCTGCACCTTTGCTTCATATTCAGAGCGCCGAATGAGCATTATATCTGGATGGTGGGCAGCCTATAAAAAGTATGTGATACTATAAACAAGAAGCACCCGGAAAAGGACTTTTAAACCAAAAGACAAGAAAAAAACTCACCACCCAATGGGTTAGGACCTTGGCCCCAGTTTCCACACCACCCAAAAACTGACTCAGATCGACAATCTTTCCAACTGAATGAATAGCAAACCATGAAGAATAGTCAACATTTTCATCCATCACAAGACTATCAGCTGGTCTTCCTACCCCTATCTCATCTTCAGGTGTTAGATCATGAGTACCATGCATCTTGTCTGGTGGTGGGAAAGGTACTTGACAGGGAAAACCTAATTGCCGTCTACACCTCTCTCCAAGATAGTACTCCCAAGTGTCAATACTCTCAAAAGGGACCCGCCTCCAGGCCAGAAACCTTGTCCGTTCCATGTCAGTTGAACATAATTCTGCACTTGCTAAATAAGGTTGCCAGGTGACCTGAGGTTGAAGACACAAGAAAATGAGCACAAAACTAAAAGGAAATATGCTGACTCGAAACAGAGTGAACCAACCTGAGCCTCTTCAATGTAGTCCAACTGGCATCGGGCAGCAAATAGGTCAGAGAAGTCAGCAGAGGATAGAATATTAGGACAACTCCAGCGAATGGCTCTTGGGAAAACATCAGCATCAGCAATAGTTGGGCGAAAGATATCCAAGTACTCAAAAGCCCAGAACTACGTAAAGGAGAAAAGAATAAAATAGATTCGAATAAAATGTATAATGACAACAATGTCAAGTAAATAAACTGATGAAGATTACCAGGAGAAAAGGCCAGAAGCCCGTAAAGGCTCCGGTCTCTCCAGTCACCTTTCTCCTCATCCCAGCAAGGAATGCTGCAAATGTGATTGCAGCCCAGTTGTAGCTTCCCACCTTATCGATATGCTCCAGGTATTTGACAAGCTCATGATTGATTACAGATCGATTATTGTTAAAGAAGCAACTAGCAACAACATAAAGGAACAGTCGGCGGAACATCACTGACTTTGCCTCGTCACTTGCAGGGGCCATCTTCACCTCCTCTATGGTAGGTGTGATGCTACTAAGTCGAATCTTTCCCTCAGTAACAGCTGCATCTTCAACACCAAGAAGTTCCAGAGCTCTACTCATCTCAAATTGATGATTCAACCTAATGGGTTCACCTCTAAATTGCAAGCCAGTAACCATGGTCCAGTCAACAGGTGTTGGACCTATTTCACAGAAGGGTAGGTGAAGTGTATTTGTCTCACTAAACCACCTCTCCATTAATGCCACGAGATATGCTTGTGGAATGTGCACAGCATCAATCTTTAAAAAATCTCCAAATCCAGCTGCGACAAAAAGTTCCTTGTACTGGTCATGTGCTCGACGATACAGTCCGAGTGCCGTAGGCCAAGCGCCCCTAAAATTAAGATTCTGAGATAAAGCACCCTGTAGGAAAGCCAACTATAAGTATGTGATCATGAAGTGAAAAGGAATAAAAATCTACATCAAAGTCTATCTTTTCACCCGTCCTCGCCTAGCGTATATTGAAGGGTGCTTTCCCAGATTATGCAGAAGTGGTGTATCAGGGATGGTTCTCTGCTCAGGTGATATAACATCTTCGGTAACCTTCTTTGATGCCTTTCTCTTCTTCAATCCTGAAGCTTCGCCATTAGCATTCTCTGAACAAAGATCCTTTCCAGATGTAGACTCATCCCCACAGGACCGTTTCCTGTCTCCTTGGCTGCCTCTTCGTCTCCTAGTTCGTTTGTTCTCGGAGCCAATGCTAGTCGACATAATCCTTAAGAAAAGTTTGAGGTGAACAACGACAGACTTAAGATGATCACAAAGAGTAAGATACAGGGGTAATTGTCACCAAGGACAGCCCCTCCCCTTCCCCAACACCTCCTCTCCTTCCCCTCCAAACTAAAGATCAACATAAAAATTACAAATGTTGGTATTAACAGTGGGTGATCAATAAAAAGTAACTTGATAACCAAATTTACGAGTTTTCCATTTCCTAATTATTGTTGACAAGTCATCATTTGATTGGCGACGCAAAAGAAAAGTAACTTGAGTTAAATAATGTCTTAAGCCCCACAGATTTTCCGATCAAAATCACTATCTTTCCTAAATCACTATCTTTCCGATCAAAATCTTTAAGCCCCACAGATTTTCACATAATTTCTCTAGAATCTAATTCTCTTCAATCAACTTAAACCATCTGTTTGGAGTGTCGAAATTAAATGCATCAAGAGTCTGAATTCAACTACTACATCGTCATTACTTTATTTTTTATATAATTAGCAAGTTTTAGTCATTACGGTTTTCCTAAGGTAGACTAGCATTTGACAAACTAGCAAACCATCCAGCGGATATAATTATGAGAAGAAAAGGTAAAATTTATATTGGCCACTAAAAAACGTTCAAGATGTATTTTTGTACATTAATCTAGTTTTAAGGTAAAACAAACCTTAGTTAAACGTATTCTGTTGCACATTTTCAAAATTCTCCAATCAAATGGAAATAAATTCAAATATTATTTCTAAATGTTAGCACATCCAAAGAATGTGGATTGAGCATGTTGGGATTAATCATAATTCTCCCCAAAAAGAAAAAGAAAAAGAAAATTGCAGAAATTACAGATGCAAGAGCAAAGAATATCACATGATTAATCTCTAACTGTATTTCTATAAGCAATACTATTACTAATAGTATCAATTCGTGCATAATTTGAATAAAACAATAAGAAATTTGCTTCGAATAACAGTACAACTATTTCCCATCCCTAACCCTAGTAAAGAAAATCGTTCATCCAAATATTCCTAAACCCTAATTAATTGTCGCTGCATTTGCATGGGTGCCCGTGTGCTCTGTGTGTGTGTGTGGGGAAGAGAGAGAGAGAGAGAGAGAGAGAGAGAGAGAGAGAAGAAGAAGAAGAAGATTACGTATGATAAGGACATGTAACGAGCTTCAGTTCAGTCTCTGTTGTCACTTCCACCTGTCTAATTCATGGTATTCCAGAGATAAAACCAGAACATAAAAGGATGCTAAAAATAAAAAACAAAAAATAAAATCCATTGGGAAAATGGACAGGTTTCGAATTACCCGGTTTTCAGGTATGGAGAGTTTCGGGTGAAAATTTTGTAATTTAACCCAACTCAATTCAACCTAAGTTTATATCTCGCTTGGTCGGTTAAATGGATTAGACGGGTTAATTTTTGACTAGTTTGCAAAAATTGCGCTTTTACAGACACCAATTTAACAATTGCCAATTGAGGCAGTCCTATAAATATATAATTGAACTATAATTAGAATTTCAAATTTTTATAAAAAGAAAAACCAAAAAAGTCAATTATAATGCAAAACCCACTTGCTTAATCCAGTCATAAGACTTTAGTGGGTAAAAAATAAATAAAGATGTTATATTGTCCATAAACCAACTCTTAAACATTTTTACATGGTCTACAAGTAAATATGTAAACTATATATACTTGAGAACTTTTTTAATTAATTGGTGCTTGGCGTTCTTTACAGTTCTGAAATAGGAACTGGGGAGTGCAGTGGAGCAAGTTGCATGAAATGTTTATTTCAATATGAAAGAGACTTTAATAGGATGTTTGGTTTAGATAAATCAATGAGGGAAATGTATATAAATAATAATAACACTTATTATTGATATTTGAAAAATAACTATTAATATTTTTCAATAGAAATAAAAATGATTAATTGGATATCTATGATTTTCAAAAAATAATACACTATCAAACTCATTAACATTTAGAAGAAAAATAATACACATTTCACTACTAAACCAAAAATATTAGAGGAAGCCTACGTTGTATACCAAATCATACGAAAATGGGCTTAGTCATGAGATAATAATATAGGAAAGTAGACGATCTGTGGATCCAATAAAAGGTCAACAAGGCCCAATACTGTCTCAACAAAAAATGCTCGGTGTTTTATTGTTTCTGTGAACTTTGAAATAAAAAGATGTTGTAGTATTTCATCCCATATATGTACACTGTGGAGACCAGGAGCATCCTGATCACATTGGTCTCCTCGGCTATCAGTTAACCGAGATGCCGTTATGCCTCCCATCTCTCCTAAGTTTTTGTGTTGCACGTATACCAGGTTGATATGACAAAGATCCTCCTTACACGTAGTTTACATTTGACAGCTATCCAGCTACATGTTGCACTTACACTCTTGTCATTATTATTGAACTGACTCGAGCATCAAAAGCTGATTGGGAAGTTTTTCCCCAACTGCCTCTAATTCTTGTTGTGGTGCAGGTAATCTTCTAAGTAACTTTAACTCATCTAAAAAGGTAAAACATTTTTTTTTCTGAGAGTAAAAATCAGACACATACACAAAAGAACTAATGTAATACTATTTTAATTGTTGCCTTATTTCCCAAATTTTCAATAACAAAACTGGAAATTTGGTAAAAAGTCTATTGCTTTTGTGGTTTGGTCTCCCCATTAGAATGAAAATTAATTCGTGAACAAAGAACTTGGACAGCTCTTGTTATTTTTGATGGATACATTAGACATACATTACATCAGAATCTTTCCGTAAATTTCCAGAATGAAAGCATCTTTCATGATTGTGATATTTGGAATTATTATTTTCAGGTGAATTTTCCGGTTGGAAGTCAAAGATAATGCTTTCCCCACTCACAAAGCATCAACATCCATGCTCGATTGACAGTGATATGAGGCTGCTTCTGGCATGAAATTGCAATTATGCAAAGGTGAGATAGCATTGATTATCATTCCTTTTGCTACATACAAATGGTTGCGTCCCATAGATGAATAGGAAACCAAGGGAAGGCTTCTAGTCTTTTCTTTCTTTTTTTATTTTTTTCCCTTTGTGCAAATACAACAAGAAGCACCAAAAATGGCCATTAATTGAAAGTTGTGGGGGCTCCAAGCTCCTCCGAATGGTAAAATCAGAGAGCTAAATGGAATTGACAGGACATACACTTTTGCAGTCCTTGGAAGAGCCTGAAACTGGCAGCACAGCAGTGCTTCTTGGAAAGGCAGAGTTTTGCCTCCCACGTTGAAGTTTCCCATTCCATGCACGAACTCGGCCGTTGGTTGGTCGTACACGATACATGCATCAGTGTCACTTAAATTTCTTTCTCTCCTTTTTTTTTTTTTTTTTTTTTTTTGCCCTTTTTTGTATTTTGGCATTATTTATTTTCTTCTTATTTTTTATTTTTAAAATAATCGATGTTAGTAAAACTATTATTCCATGGACCCGAATAAACTTTTACAACTCTCCTCTCCGAATTTATGCGCGGGACTTTTAGTGATTTTAATTAACTATACTATATATTTTAGAAAGCAACATTTATTTTGGTAATTATTTTTGAAGGAATAATTTAGTAAAATTTAATATGTGATATTGATATTATAATCTGCATACGCCCGCAAATTTACTACCATTTATTTTGACAAGAAGTTCAAGAAAATTTTGAAAGATCTAAAGCATTGCCACAATCGTTCTTTATTCTTGAAATAGTACAAAATTTGCATAAGTTTAACGAATTAAGGATAATTAAGGTGAAGAAAAATACACAAAACAAGTTCATAAAATCCACCAGACATGAAAAAAAGTAGAAGGAAGATTGATTAGACATATCCAGCATTGCTAGCTGTTTCATTAGTAACATTTCCATCACCTAATACCACCATACAAAATCTAATCAAACAAGCTAAACAAAAAGCTAAATAGCGGTAAATCATGTTTCCCCCGCCAAAAGAAAACACTTTTTTTTCCTTTTCCGACTTCCGATTAGATAGTAAACCAATGTCATTAAACAAACTATAGCAATTAGGAGTGCAAACACGTCTAATCAAAGATTATAAGCACTACATTCTTCTGGCTTTGTACTATTCTTTTTACCAAAATTAAAGTCGTGATCAATTTGATCTGCTTATTAATATATTCTTGTTTCAATTAAATATGAAATGTTGGCTAACTTTAAATTTTGATCCGACATTATCTGAATACTAATTAACAAATTCATATTTAACAAACTATTATCGAGTCAAACTTAGTACTAGACAACTTGGTTCAGTTTGCCGTCTCTAGTAAGTGCTTATTATTTTTATTTTTATTCATTTATATATATTTATTTATTTAGTTTTTGCTTGCATTATCATGCCGTTACCTACAACGCTGTGGCATACTTTTAGCACGGTTAAGGGACGTCACAAGTTTCAATTTGAATCAATTCATGGCAGGAATTAAAATCGCAAAAATTGGATATGCAACAAATAAGGTCAAAATTGAGGGCAAAAAATGATATCATTTTAATAAAAAAGTGATTATATTTACACAAAAATATTAGCTAGTTATCTCGACTTCAACTGTGCGAACTAATCGAAGCTTAACTTGCGACGCCCCGAATCCACGTTTAAGAGAGCATGGTGCCAGCACGAGACAGGAATGCCCACTAACAGCAGGGAGACTCTACAACTCATCATCTTCACTCACCACCATTTCCACCACCATCGCCACCAAAGCCCACCGTCTTCAATTCACTGAGTAGTATAGTTTTCCTATACAAATAATAATAATGCTCCGTAACAACATTCCCAAAATGGGCTTCCCGTCAAAATCTTATTTCACCTTCCTTTTCATTCTTACCCTCTTCATCCTTACTCTTCACACCACCCTCCACCGCCCCGACCACGGCCCGGCAACCGCATCGCATCCACTCCCCTCAAACAAAAATAATTCCGTTCACTACCAAAACATCTTCCTCTCATCCGCCAGCAACTACACCCTCGCCACCTACCTCCGCCAGCTCACCCTCCACCCCCATCTCGCCGGCACTGCTCCTTCTCTCCGGACAACCCTTTACGTCAAGTCCCATTTCGAAGTTCTTGGTCTTGAAACCCACGTCACTAATTACACTGTCCTCCTCTCCTACCCTTTATTCTCCTCTCTGAAAGCCCACTTCAGCAACGGCTCCTCCATTGACCTTCCTTTATCCGAACCCGAGGTGTTCGGAAAAGGCGTCGTGGGCGCTTACCACGCCTTCTCCCCCTCCGGGTCGGCGTTCGGTGAACCCGTGTTTTTAAACTATGGGAGAGAGCAGGACTACATTGAGCTTGGTGGGCTCGGGTTGGAGGTTAAGGGCTGCATTGGAATCGTCCGGAGAGGCGGCGGATTGTCGAGAAATGCCGTGGTGGAGAAAGCAGCGGCGCATGGGGTGGCAGCGGTGCTTATTTACACCGAGGGGGAGAAATTCGGAGAAGGGGTGGAGAGGGGGACTGTGATGAAGGGGTTGGGAGACCCATTGAGTCCCGAGTGGGCTGGGGTCCAGGGCGGTGAGAGGTTGAAGTTAAATGACCCGCTGGTGAAGGAAAGGTTTCCGGCTATTCCGTCAATGCCGGTATCGGTAGATACGGCTGATATCATATTGAGGGCAATGGCGGGGGCAAGGGTGCCCCAGGAGTGGAGGGAAAATCTGAAGAGTAATAATAAAATTGAAAGGGTTGGGCCTGGCCCTATATTGCTTAATTTCACGTATCTGGTGAGTTGGTCGTAATACCACTATGTTGAATTTTTAGCGTTGTTTATTAGTATTATTATAGTAGCATGTTTGTCTTTTGTTGTTGATGGGTAGTTGTTGACGTCCGAATGTTGATTTATAGAAGTACTTGTTTGTCCGAGTGTGTGTGCGTGTACCTTCGGGGTATACATATTTTTGTGTGTTGGGATGGGGGTTTGGATTATAGAATGTGTGTTCTGTGTTTGACTACTTCTGTGGTGCTTAAGATGCATGCAGCTCTGGTCGTCTGTTCTATTAGTCTCAAATGTTGTCTTCTCGGTGAGGGTTTTAAATGGTAAAACAATTTGAACTTGATGGAAAATTGGGTTGTAGTCAGCTATTGAAGTTGAAAAAGAAAAAAATATCAAGCTGGGGTGGCATATATACCTTTACAGGGAAACCAGTCAGCTTACTTTCCATTGAACTGTTTCCAATCATGGTACTGATGCAATTATCCTGGCCACTTTAGAACTTACTGAACTGATTCAGTTTAACTATTGAGCTGGTGTACCTTTTTTAACATGATTGGATCATCAAGTCATCAATTATCCACGTCATTTAGTAGCACTTAGCACAAGTTTCTCTAATATCTGTAGATGCTGCAAATGGTATAATTTCTGTCTATCACTGATATGAAGGCGAACATCTAACAATTTTGCAACGTTTCTATGAATTTGTGTTTTGATGCACAGTATGCTGCTCTATTCCTTCTTAAATACTTAGTCTTGTATAAAATTAATGGACACCATTTTGAAAAAGTAAAGGAGATACTCTAGTGCATATTACAATTAGGGTTGAAAATTATCTCCCTGTGAACTTCTCTCTTACTTGATTCAAAATGTTTTCAGTTGCTAAACATAGATGCCGGAGCAAATAGAAGATGCAATATCACTGAATGTTTTTTGTCTTTCAGGGTGAGAAGAAGATGGAAACAGTTCATAATGTTTTTTCTGTCATCAGGGGATCAGAAGAGCCTGATCGCTTTATTATTCTTGGCAACCACAGAGATGCATGGACTTATGGAGCTGTTGATCCTAATAGTGGAACTTCTGCCCTACTTGATGTTGCTCGCCGATTTGCTCTCCTGATGCGTTTGGGTTGGAGTCCTCAAAGAACAATCGTCTTTAGCAGTTGGGATGCAGAAGAGTTTGGGATGGTAGGTAATATTCTATCTACAACCTTACCAGCCTCTACTTTTGGTTATGGCAATATTAGGATAAATATCTGGCATGCACCAATTAGTTTTGAGTAGTTTAATTCAGTTAATATTTGTCAGTTGTGTGAAGGCACTATGCAACTTAAAATTTATATTATGGGCAAATTAGGCTTATCCCCTTTTGTCCAATAACCAATATTTTGCAAATCTTTATCATGTTTGTGATATGTGTAGAAACTATTGGTTTCTATATTTTCACAGAAGAAAAAGGGAAATCCTTCCATCCTATTTCCCTTATTGAGTGAATCTCTGAGCGGGAAAAAAAATGGTTGAAATGCATATGGGGTTTGTGATGCATGAATTTTTTGGGCGCTGGATCTATTCCATGGTTAACCTAAAAAGTTTTTTGATGCACACTTGCACAATGAGGAGATAATCTTGTTTTGTAGAGCTTTGGCTCTATTAGTCTGTTAGGGTTGCTTCCAATCTCACTAATGACTTGTGTGGCTATGCATCTATCTATGCTTTCAGATTGGTTCTACTGAATGGGTGGAAAAGAACTTAATGACCCTGGGTTCTGAGGCCATAGCTTATCTTAATGTCGATTGTGCTGTTCAAGGGCCTGGCTTCTTTGCTGGTGCAACTCCTCAGTTAGATGATCTTCTCTTTGAGGTCACGAAGAAGGTAAAGTAGGGAGGTCCTACGAAAGGAATTACTTATCTTGTCAGTTGGCATGTGACAGCAAAATTTTATTTCACACTGATGCTACTTTCTGATTTCTGTATCTCCTAAAGGTTAAAGATCCTGACACAGAGAACATATCAATATTTGAATCATGTAAGGCCACCAATAAAGCTATAAACGTAAGTACATATTATCTAATTCTTTGATTGATAATAAGATCTTCTCTCTCTTTTCTCCCTTTGAGTGCATTTGTCACTATAAAGACTTGTATGTGTACTTTCAACAATTACAAAATAATGCTGTTACTCGGGTTCTAACATATATTTGGGTTGAAATATCTAAAGTTGATTCTGCTCAATTCCTGTTAGTTCACATTGTTTTGAAATCTTTGCTACACTCTTCTGCCCATAGAATGCCATACTTCTCCTCTACAAGCAGTTTAGGTGTTGCCAAAAATAGCAGCATTCTAAGTGAGATTTTCATTTATTTGCAGATACAGAGACTCAGTGGAGTTGATTCAGATTTTGCTCCATTTTTACAGCATGCAGGGGTCCCTTCTATTGATTTGTACTATGGCAGAGGTACATCTCTTTAATTCTTTCGTAAAGTCCATGGTGGCTCTTTTGGAAATAAAATCAAATAAAGAGCGCTTGATATGAGCTATGTAGTTGTATATTCTTGAGTTGTAGTTTGCTGATTACAGTTTTAGCACTTTAGCAGATTTTCCTGTTTATCATACTGCTTTTGACTCATATGACTGGATGACGAACTTTGGAGACCCAATGTTTCAGCGGCATGTGGCTGGTAGCTTCTTCCCTTTCTGAATACTTGCTTATTATCTTTACTGGTTCTTAATGTCTGAATAATCTTGTTAATTTTACCATAGAAGTTTCCTGGTTGGATTTCTACTGGAATTCTATTTTAAATAACATATCTCTATCTATTTATGAATTACAGTCAGTGGTGTCTGGGGACTGCTTGCACTTCACTTGGCTGATGATCCAATTTTACCCTTCAACTACCTCTCTTATGTTGCTCAATTAGAGGTGCCACTTTCTCTTTCTCTTTTGTTCTTTAATCATTTTGGAATCAATTCTAAGCAGAAATTTATGTTGGCTAGTAGAAGTCACGATATATTTCTGATGTTCTGGGACTGCGTATGAGATGCTTGTACTTTATTGGAAATTGGCAATTATACCCTATTATGCAAACAAATTGGTGGCAGATGCACTTGTGAAAGTGTTTCAATTTTTTTTTTTTTAGTGTTTGCTATGAGTGGCGGACTTCTTTTATGTTTAGTGAACAGCCAGTCATTTTTGAGATCTTCATAAATTTACATGAAGTTGTGGGCAAATGCTCATACTCAATCCCCTGCTGTTTGCATAAATGTAAATAATTATGTTTTGTGTTAATGGTATATTTAGAAATTGTACTCTCATTCAAGCTGCTGTGGTGGTTTACAAAATTAACTTCAAGTTACAGATTTTGTCGTGCTGGTTTCAGGCTAAAGGTTTAAACATTTTCTTGAAACTCTTAACAAAATTTGCTGCAGGAGTATAGAAACACATTGAGCAACTTTTTGAAAGAGGATATCTCCTTACATCCTATTACTCTTGCCATTCAAGACTTCAAAGCTGCAGCTGAAGAAATTGCTAAGGAAGTAAAGGTTACATGGAAATTCTTTGCGTGAATTGATAAATACAAAAACAAGTTTAGATAGATTTTATAAAGTTTCCTTGATAACAAATTCTCTCTCTACTTCTATTATATTGTTGTGCTTACTTTTGGACAGAAACTGAGGGAAGATGAAACGATGGAGGAGCTTTCTGTACTAAAGAAGCGAATGTTAAATGATCGGCTCATGTTGGCTGAAAGAGGCTTCTTGTCTACAGAGGGGCTTCAGGGATTACAATGGTTTACGCATCTTGTAAACATTTCCTTCCCACTTGTTTAAGTTCATATTATATTTCAAAAATACATGACGACCATGCATTACTCAAAAGTTAAGCTGTTTGACAGAAAAAGAACTTACAGTAATTAGGTACCATTACCTGGATTCCAGAACTAGATTTTAATGCACTTGAGGAGGAAAACATAGTAAAGTTGTGTCTTGGATAGGAGATGATCCCCTCTCCTCTCGTCTCCTCTCTCTCTCTCTCACACACACACACACACATCTGAGTGATAATGAACTACAGAGCATAGCACTTGTCTTATGTGTCCTATGTGGACCAAGCCATGTCACAAGGAATTTGGTTCTACCAACCAAGTGACTTAAATGGCAAGTCCGGCAGGTCCAGAAAATTCTATATCTCGAATGTCATTTCTTACTTTTTACTATCCAATGCAGATTTATGGGCCTCAGATTGATGGTGAAAGTGAGCTGAATTTTTTCCCTGGAGTAGTTGGTGTTATGTATCAAACCATGTGGATGAACAAGGAGGATAGGCAGGAAGCCATTCAGCATGAGGTGTGGAGAGTTGCAAGGGCCATTCAAAGGGCTGCTTGCTTGCTTGCTTAAAGGCAGTTTTACCTAGAATTATAATATATATCCATCTAATTTACCCTACTATTGCTATGTGCCTGTGCCGTTTCTTTGGCGCTTTCTGATTTGCACATTGGGGCGCTGGTTTGAATGATCTGGGGTTGGAGTCTTGGCCCAGTGTCGAGATAGCAAGTTATGTGTCCGCCGGAGGTGGGTGAGGAAATTGCGTCCACTGAAGCTACGTGCATGGGCAATGTTGCATAAATATGGAAAAGACTTCTGTCTAATTATTGGAGGAAAAGCTCGATCCAAACTCCGAGGAGAGCAATCGATATACCAGGACCAAACGATCTCCTTTTCCTTTTAACGTTTAATATACTTGTATTAAGGAATGTGATGGAGCCTAAGAGCATAAATTACTAGCATCAGTTTCCTGGTCGTACTCGTTAGTAGGATGTAATAGGATTGACATGATGAAATTTCAATATCGCATACCTGCCATTTTCTTTGATTGACCGTGTGTTCAATTCAGTCATAGGTATTTAAAAATTTTTGAGAACTTTGTAATTTATCGATCGGTGGGATATCATATGCATATAGGTGTCAAATGAAAATATTTCAAATCTGAATGGAGAGATTCTTTTCCTGCTTGGAATCTACAAAGTCTAGTGCAGTTACCCACTTGTACAGGACTTACTGTAATTATTTTTGTCTATAATATATACAAGATATCGATTTTGACAACAAAAAAAAAGTGAAAATATTTCAAATCTGAGATCCACTTGAGGAAATTTTGTTTGATTTGCAAAGAAGAGCTCATTTAAAATCCACATAGCTCTCAACAAGAAACGTAGTAAACTGTAAACGGAACACGGCACTCAAGCGAGAGAGTGGTACGGTAATTGGATTATAGGAAAAAATGGTAGGCGTGTAAACAAACGTTAAAAAAATGCTGGCGTCGGAAAGCGCGCCAGGTAGGGGTCGAACCTACGACTTTCTGCTTAGGAAACAGACGCTCTATCCACTGAGCTACAGGCGCTTAGTGCCTGCTTATGGGCTCTCATATTATGAAATTTTTCCTTCGCGATCGCATCCAATCCATGTCTCTACTACCATAACCAAATTCATTCAGCCTTTGTATCGTAAAGTATACATTGGAACTTGGGATCCATACGGCAGTGCCTCATTTTTCGTGCTATAAGTATAAATTGGAAAACCGCCGTTTGTACCAAAAACTATTCTAAAAAAATACCAGGGACTCCCAGATAGGTTCTCCTTTAGATCGTATTGATTCTTCTGCTTGTACCGATACTTGTGCTGTCGTCTATATAAACCAAGCAAATACATTTAAATTAAACAAAATTATTTGAAACAGAACCACTGGAATTGACGATTTGATAAACGGTAACGTGCCAATTTGATGAACACGAGAACTGCCGCCCAGCTTTGAATGAATTTCTAATGCATAATTCTTATAATTGTTCTGTTGAAACCATATAGGAAAAATATTATATTTTGCATTGAACAAAATAAAATAAAAAAAAGGCTATTACAGGGATCTTTACTATGACGATCTGTTTTTCTTACAAATGCATCCCCCAATCTTAGATAACAATGTACAAACCAAAAGAGGGGAAATGGAAATTTGAAAATATAGCAAAAAGTAATGGACAAGGAGAAAACAGGAACCACGACTCCATACCGCTTTACATCCCCTTGAATCAAAATCTTTGTAGTACCAATAAATACACAAGAAGAAAGCAACAGACCCAGTCCTCCAAAGCAGAGGGGCACCTGGAAGGGGGAAAAGGAGCAGAAACTACTGCTTTGCTTGTATAAACAAGGATAATGATCTAAAGCTAAAGGAACCCTCCCAGAAAAATGGAGGAAAAATTTTTGGCCTACAAAACCACCCAATTCACTGAACCAAAAATAAAAAAAAATAAAAAACAAGACAGGTACACCTCAAGATAATAACCTCTCTTTATGACCTCCAATCTCATCTTCACATTCAGTTATTCGAGCATTTTTAACATTCCCTATGAAATCTGGTGAGATGCTGGATTGAGCTAGGAGCTTTTAATCCCCTCTTGAGATTCCCTAATTATATATTTTAACTGGTTTCTCATATGCGTGACGATTCTGCAATTTTTGGAACAGAAAAGATAATACTTTGCCCAAAGAAAATCTGAAGAAAAACAAATGTTTACAGATCAGGAATATTTACCTGGTTTGATACGTAAGCCCTTTTAGGAGTTGTATCAGAATGCTCCAAGCCAAGGTACTGCTCCCAATCACCATAAATAACTCTTCTCTGGTAGGCAACGTATAAAACTTCTTCAGTTTGAAGACAAAAGAGAGAGGTCATAAAACTAATAAAAAAAAAAAAAAGAAGACTCTTGTGTAAAAGCTCGACCTGGAAACGGCTGGACACAATGTCGGTGTCCTGAAGGTACTCTGGGCGTCCCAGTGACAAGAACGCAAACTTCCACTGATCATTCAGGTCAACCAAAAACTTAGTCCAAGGTTAATATAATAAATTAATTGTATTACAACGAAAATAGCCATAAAATACTGCAGAGAACTTACTCTAGAAAATTCCTCATCTGGAACTTGCAACTTCTTCTGAATTCGCACCTTAACTTCAGCTAAAGTTTCACCTTCACGGATGACCAAAAAGAAAGGTTCCCCAAAATTCTGAACTTGCTGTTGATGGAACAAGTTAAAAACATGTATATGCAAAACAAATTCCTCACTAGATTAATAATAGCAAAGAAAGCCGAACAAGAAGAAACAAGGTATAAATGGTATTATCAATTCACAATGAAGTATCGGCCAGTGTCCAAGTACCATTTGATTTTGTGCAGTTTCCTTGGTGAAATGGTAAACATGAATTAAGCGATCATGAGGACCAAGGTTCTTCTCTTCTTCTGGAATCTGGGATGGAGAACACCATTTTGTAAATGATTTGGGTACAAGACATCTAAGTTGCAGCAAATTAAGTCGAAAGACCAGAAGAACATATTCTTCAAAGCAATGTTAAAAAAAAATTCTGAGCAAATTAAATATACGCGAGCCGGAATGGAAGTGAAAATTTCAAAAAGTCATATTTGCCCAAATTGATATTGTCTAACCTAATCCATCTTATCTCAATACATCCACAATGGGTTCAACAATTTGCACCTGCATTAACAAATCCCTTAAGCAACCATCGTTGTGAAACAAACTACAATAAAGTGTTTCTGGCACATCAATATGTTTCATGTAGTTTTTTTCCAACTAAATACTTACAAAATTATTAGAATTGTACGTACATAAGAAATTCACAATGTGCCTTAGCATGTTCACTTTTCCACCATATCAAGGTTGGAGACACCAAAAGTAAGAATCAAGCAACTACCCTTTTTTCAAACAAAAAGTTGAAAAGAAGCAAGAAGGAAGAAAATGCAACAAGGTGAGAAAGAGCAACTACACTGACCTCCTCTGCCCGCAATGTCCAGTACTGATCACTTATATTTTCAATCTTCTCGTTGAGGGGAAAAATCTGCAAATATTGAGAAAGCAGAAGCATGAGTACCAACAACCAAAAAAATAAAAAGATAAAAGAAGGCTATGGTCACAATTGGTAGCATCATAAAACTTAAATACACTGTGCGTGGCAAGGGGGGCGTGGGGGAAGGGAATCACTGCCCAGAGAGAAAGGAAAAGCAGAATTTTTCTCATAGTCATATCCCAACAAAAGATCTCATGTTGTGAAACACTAAATATTTCTTTTTCATACAGCATAAAGCAGTCATGGCAGCATGTAGATGTGCCAAATTCAACTCCTACAATATTTAAACGAATGTTGGTCTTCCATTTCATTCTTTCACCGCATTTTTTGTGGTCCTAAGAGACAATAACGACACACCAGGCAGAAGACTACTCATACGGGCGCCGCAAAAAGCAACGGTTCTCTACCAGCCCAAGCCTACCAAACATCCCACACCGGCCACTAAACAGGGAAAGATATTCCTAGAGTATGCCCTCTTCTTTTCATAATCACTACTACCACAGAATGCCATTTTCACAACAGATGATAGAATCGCCCACAACCTTCAGGTGGCCAAAAACATATTCCTTGAGATAAAACACCATCTTATTCAAAAGATCCCTAGTTCCAGCTATACATTTGTTGCTCACAAATAACAATTCTTTGTCTTGGGAAAAGCATTCTCTCCCTCCCTCCCCCACCCTTTTACCTGCCCCCAAACTTGCACAGTGGCCCAAGAACAAATTTATCACAAGTGGCATTTACAAGGGTGTTTTGTAAACTGATTATTTGCTCTGAAATTCCCATCTGCCGATACGTCCATCAGTAGATATGGTGAGGTGTACATAGCCATGCAAGTAAAACAAGGGTGTGCATAACCAAGAAGAATTCCAAAAGGCACTCGGTTAATGACACACTTCACTAAGAGTAGATGCCATCTTTGCCCTCATCATTTTCAGCAAATCCATCTCAATATCACCAAAAAGAACTGAAAATGGGAAAAGACTACCTTGTATATCTTGTGATAGAAAACTTCAAGCAATCTAAGTTCTGCATTTGGTTTGGACAACTCCACCTGTTTCACAGTGTATGGTAAGAGAGAAATTGTTATCTGAAGTCATATGAAAAGGAAAAAGGAAAGGGATATCATTCCCCAGGTTTTGTTCAGGGTTTTGTACTTGCAGCTCGGGTTCTGCAAGCATAATAATCATGAAAATGATATACCAAAAAATCATTGGCTCCAAGAATCATTTTACTAATTCTGGCATTTAGACTTATTAGATAAATTGCATGAAGCTGAAACTTGCTTTTAAAGAGAGAACAAATAGGAAGCCCATATAGACCTCATGTTAAGCAGGGTAGAAACTAGGCATACGAGGAAAATCATTAGGCAAAGGTTATCCTAAAGAGAATCAAATCAGAAACAAAGCCAAAGAAATGAAAGTTAAAGTACTAGTTCAATAAAATTGAATCTGCAAAGCCCATTAAAGTGAAGTTTAAGTAGTTGTGGGCATCCTTTCTCACCTTTGTTTTAATTTCATTAAGTACATCTTCTACAGTGCTCAGTTTTGGCAATCTAACATTGAGAATTACCACCTGACAAATTGTAAAAAGCATATTAGATGCTAAAAAGTTCAATATACCAGCAGGTACTACAGCACAATATCAATAATCTGAGACTTACCTCATCTTTCGTGGCATAATGAAATGCAACTTTCAGTGTTTTCAGACATTGTAATTCTGGCAGAGGAATATCCAGCACCTCATAGTATAAAATATCAGAAAACTGTCAAAAGAAAAACTAACAGAATGTTAGCCCACTGACATCAGATATTCCGTCTATAGCCCCTTATTATTAGCTTAACACCAAATATTACAAAACAGAAATAGGACATAGGAGTAAAGACAAAATGAAAGCTCATATCACATATACCTGATTGTAATGGATAAGCATATCTAGCAACTGATCAACAGACTGATATTTGATGAAAGTTGGGCATTCGGTTGCTGAGAATAGCAATTGTGAGGAGTAAGCCTAATTTTGGATGGGTCATCCAGACCAAGCCGATGAGCTACTCTTTCCACCACATCATCGTACGAGTGGTTCTTTGCTCTATAATTGATTCCCAAGGTAGTATTAGCACATGAAATCCGAAATGCTCTATAAACTAATTTCCAAGGAGGTATTAGTGCATAAAAAAATCAGAAACGGTCACAAACAGTCCAGAAGTACTTACAACTCTAGACAAAAGTCATCCTCCTTGGGTCTTTCCAGTGCTCGAAAGTGAACAACCTGAAAAGGGCAAATTTATGTAGAAAGTGTTCACCTACTAGAAAGAAAGGTCTTCTTGTACTTGCAACAAAATAGCCTCATGATAATGCACAACCACCTAAGGGGGAAAGGAAGGGCAAGGGTTGGGGATAAAGAACAACAGTAGTGAACCAAAAATTTAAACAGATCATATAAAGGATTGAATGATGATTGTAAAAAAAATTATATACTCGACATCTAACTTAGCAATAAACAAGACATACACTCTATATCTTAATGACAATGTAGTAACTCTGAAAGTTTGTTGCCTTCTCAACATTTTATTTGGTGGCTGTAAACCTCACATTCATAATACGCAAGCAACACCTACATAAGTACTATGATCCAGTTCAAAAATTCTATCACGTTACTGGAAAATAATACTTGTCCTTGCAATTACTGCATCACCTTCTTAAGTTATTTAGTCTAAAGAGAAAAATCTTGGATGCATCAATTTGAAGATAATTACAAAATAAAAATAACAATTTTGTTAAAGGAATAACATATTAAAAGAAAAACACTCTCAAAGTCCAACTTGTCTGCAAAAGGTCAAAGGTGATGGGGAGAAAGTAATAAATGGCAAGAAATCCCTTGAAAGTGTTTTTGCTACTAAACAAAATTTCACTTTTTTACTTTGTAGTTCTAAGAAGAAGGCACAAAAAGAAATGAAGAACAAGAAAAACAATCACTTGCCACAACAGAAAATCAAGGAACTATAAGCACCCAGATACCAAATAAAAAAACAAGCGGACTTACCTGGCGATTTTTGACATATTCCAAAAACTTAGGAACATCGGGATATCGGACTTTTTCTTCAATCTCAGGCGAAAGGCGTTTTTGAAAGCAAATGATATCCCCATCTTCAATCTTGCAGGGGATTAAAAGGTTGAAAAAAGACAAAAGATAAGAGAAGAAAATTAGAAGTTGGTGAAAATATCCAAAATTGACGTTAAAAAATAAGAACAATAAATACCTGGCTAAACCGGAATGAAGTCCTCTTGTCGAGGCGCTCGCACATGACATTAGGTTCATATTTTATTTCCTGTAAGAAAATATAATAGCTGAATAAGTTAAGGTTGCATGCGCAATTTTGCATCACAGAGTAATGAACAGATACAAAATGCAGCCCATAATGTTTCAAGAAGAAAGACAAACCTCAAAAATTTCAATTTCTTCCTCGGGAGCAAATCCAGCCAATTCATTTAGTTTCATCAAGATTTCAACTGGTTTTCCAGAACTCTTAACAAAAAGCCTACCAACGTATCTAAAAACAGAAAATGAAACAACTGTCAAACGCATACCTTGAACGGGAAAAGAAAAAATAAGTAATTCTATGTGCAAATATACACATATATATGAACGAACATTGCATATATGCGTGCAGGTGTGTGCATACGTAAATCCATATTAAAAAGCAAATTACCGAAGCTCTTCCTTCTCAGGATCATAAAGCTTAAAGAAAAGAAGTATATCTTCTTTAGTCTTGTCAGGTGGAGGAATAGGACGTAAATCCTGCAAGTTTATAGCGTCAGTAGGAATGCATGAAAAATAGGACCAAAAAGCCTTCAATTAACAACCACATGTAAATGCCAACTGTGAATAAGGTTGTCTTGAAAATAGTTCGGAAAATACCGGTCCATACTCTACTTCCAAAAACAATTTGAGTTCCGTGTTATGAATCTTAGTTGAAACTTCCCTCAACTGCCCAACCTGCACTTCCAAACGGTTAGTATAAGCCAGCAGTACAAGGTGTATGCAGACACCACAAATGTTTAAAAAAAAAATGTCAAAAACATAGAAATATTAAATAAAAATAATAAAAAAATGAGACTGGGACATTAGTCAAATACGGCAATCAATACAAAACCGCATCCTACTAACCAAATAATAATAAAAACCAAAAAAAAAAAAAATAAGAGATTAGAACTTACAAGACTTTAAACAAACTGACCAGAAGTCTCAACGAATTTATTCATCATATTTTAACCTCACAGGATGTAAAAGATGATGTAGAGCCTTTGGCGCAATACACAAGTGCCATCGAGTCAGAATCGAAAGAAAGTTTGTGAGAGACGAAAATCTATGTGCAACAAAAGGGCAGCACATGCAAGATTTTAGATGTTGACAAGATAAGCATAGCTAGATGAAAATCTCAAGCTTTACCTATGAAACAACAGACAACTGTATCTATACAAGATCTTCCTTTTATAGGAAATTTGTTTCCATACAAGATTATGAAAATACATTCCACACCAGCACCAATATAAACATTCAGAAACCTATGTGATTAGATATGATTCCCCTCCCTCTGACCCAGGAACAATATACAAATTTTGCCTCTTTTCCTTTCTTGGTGCCATACAACTATGCGACTAGACTTTAAACTCCCTATCTCCCTAGAAATACACAACTGAACAAAAACCTGAACCTTTTTCTGAAAGATAGACCGCATGTTTACTTCTTGAAAGCAGCCAAGAAACCAAAAACCATCTTGTCTCAAAGAATTCAGTCCTAGATATAATGCTTCATGAATTATTAAATTAACTAGTGTCAACATCCTTCAAGGCTAAACTTTTGGTTTCCAAAATTTTGCTTTAACGGCTTGTCACACTCCTTTGAAGATATATCAATTCCGCTAAGCCTAAACAGTCAAATGACCCAGAAGACTCAACTACTGCATACCTTGCATCTCTAATGAATGACACTTATCCATAGAGAGATCAAATGCTTGGGATTAATGTAACATTAAGCTCTCTGACACAACACATGCCATAAACATGACCCTAAAAACTCCTCCCCCCTCCCCCCAAACAAAACCCAAAAAAAAAAAAAAATTCCCACGAGACAAACAGGACAAAAAACGAAAAATAAACAGAAAGAGTGTCTGCAAAACAAAGGGTGCAAACCAAAAACTTTTACCGATTGTGTTTCTTCTTGAGCTGTTAACGGGCGATTGGGACGATACGTGTGATTCTGCCTCTTTGCCCAGATCCAAAACCGCAGGTATTGAACAGGAATGCCAAATTCTTTGGCTACCTCCTCCTGCATTAGACCAATTCTAGATAAGGAACTTGAGTGAAACTTCACAGACTGTCAGTTTAATAGGTTAATTTGTATCAGCAACACCGACAGACTAATGAACTATGAGAGAAATGCTTAAAAATGCATTGAGAATGAACAGAATAAAATTGTTCCTTTTTTTTTTTTTTTTTTGGGGGGGGGGGGGGAGGTGTTTGTTCTTCTCTTTATTTTATATAAATACAAGAAATCAACTGAAGCTGAGCAAAGGAACAATAGCTCCATGCAGAAAACTACATTCTCATCCCGTTGCAATGTCCACAAAGATGAAACGAAAAATTCAAATGAATAAAAAAAGGCAAAGTGATTGTATAATCCTGGTACGACATCCAGTTCATTCTCAAAATCAGCAATTCTATTATACATGAAAGAGTAAGAAGACCACGTTCACAAAACCAGAAAAAATCCATATGCTGGTTTTAACTCGTTTTTCTTTTGGTATGTCACACTGCGGATGACTCTGAGGGTTATGATGTTCTTTCCAGCATCCAATAACAAAATTGATAAAGGAAGAGAGTACCTTAAAAAGGTTGAAAGGCATTTGCTTCTGTATCCGGAAACTTCGAACTTTGTCATGATCCACAAGATCAAAATGAATATCTTTCCCAATTTGCTCTTTTAAATCCTCATCGCGGGCAACCTACATAAGGTAATATCATGTTTTAACAACATATTTTGAGGCAAAGGCACTTCCGAATGACAAAGTTTGTCCTAAAGGGATCACAACCTTGATAATCGTATAAAGGTGAGCCTGAGCTTTGTATCTTCTCTTGTCCTCCTTCTCTTCTTGTTCTTTCTTCAACCGTATCTAAGATGAGAAAAATATTCCACAATAGATGAGCTTATCAATTAGATATGGAAACTTGAGCAAATTCAAGACGCATACCCTAAGGTGTTCTGCAATGTCCTTCTCATCCACATCACATATTATTTTATCCTTGTCGCTTTCCCGTATATACACAAGCATATATGCATTTGAGTATTTTGTGAATTTAAAAGGAGCATTATTGAAGCCAGGATTTGTCTGCGGCAACTGTTGGATCAAGAGAAGATAAGTATAAGCATCATAAGACAATTCTACCAAAATACATAACCAATTTGCTGGTAGACATATTACCTCTTCCTCACCACCATACTGCTCCTCCAGTGCCCTCTTCATATCTTCTTTTGTAACTCTTTCATCATCAAATTTGTACCTTTGACAAAGAAGAGACACAACCACAATGTTGAATTCTGACAAACTCAGTAATCAAAATTAGAGATACATATAGATGCAGCAATCTCAGAAAATGCGATAGGAGAGTCAGCATATAGACTTCTAAGAAAACAAGAAGTAAATAGTAAAAGACACACGGCGCAAGTCAATAATTAGCAATGCAATTCCTAAGCTTGAAGCTATTGTATAACACATTTCAACATTAAGGGTAAAGACTAAAATAACCAACATACACGTCTTTTGCCTTAGCAAATATGCTATGAAACAGGCATTCACAGTCAGATACCCACATGCTGACAATGAAAAGAGGGAAGCATGAGACTTCAAAGACAAATGCTTACCATTGATCAGTGAGCGTCGGCCTGATAAAAGCATAATAATGTCCACCATGTACCCCACCACTATGGACCAAAACACTGGGGTAAAAAAAATAGACACAGAGAGGTCAAAGAAAATTTGCTGGGATGTGAAAGAAATAAAGATAAGATGTCAAATTCAAGAGCATAAAATATTATTCCGGCATAAAATATTATTCCAGCATCTATACAATAATCTACAACCAGTGAAGTCTAGAGCATCCTAAACCATTGTCGTTATAATATCAGTCCAATCACGCTAATTGGACTTATAAACAGTTTAACTACAATGCAAATGGAAGAAAAAGTCAAGTATAACTTAAAAGCCAAACAGGAGGAATCCTTGAGCAGTGAAGGACAAATACTAATAGGTAGACATTTGTGTCCAATTTAATTGACCAAACTTCTATTCTTCCGTATTGTTTCCTTCTTTCTGTGGTCCACATATCAGCATAGTCTAGAGAGAGAAGGGAGTTCACCTATGAAGTGTATAGAGATTGCGGACACTCTTATCTGCTTCAGGGGACAAATATTTGCCATTCTCTCTGTCCAGATCAAGTTGCAGAGGAAACTCATAGCGGTCATTTATCTGCATAGAATCAACCATTTATAAAAAATCCAAAGTACACTAAGCACTTCTCATCCAATTCAAATCACATCTAAATTACAAATTCAAAAAATTGAACAATGCCCAAGAGATCTAATAGCTTATCGGTCCATATCTATTTAGAAATATTCATTTCCCTCTTTAAAAGTCTTCATCCTCATCCATTTATTAAACTCATTAACCACTAACCGATATCACCCCCACCCCACCCTGGGAACTCCCATCCCTACCTGCCTCCCTTAAAAATTTTCCTTCAAAATCAGAGCCACATTACAAAACATACATATGGACACGTCTCCAGGAGTGATCTTTCATGTTAAAACAAGTATTTATTCAAATCAACAAATTCATACAGCTTACAGATCAATACTTGAAGGCTCTATAGAAAAGCAGATAGCCTAAAACTAAATTCATGACCCATGCAGTGTTTCAAGCAAACAAAATCAAATGTGCTCACAGTTGTGGTCTTCTTAATTTTCCATTTTCAGAAGCAAAAATCGTTCAACATTTAAGCCTTTGCATTGCCAACAATAATGGTATTCTTCACCATTGCAACACAAACAACAAGCAAGGTTGGATCTAACTCATTTGCATAAGAGGGTGTAGTTTCCTGCTTTCTCATCATAAAGTCGCAACATAAATCCCGCTTTGCAAGTACTTGTTTTCTTTCCCAAATATATAAACACAAAAAGTTTCTACAAACTAACCTTCACCATTGTATCCCGCATAAAATCATACTCAAACCGCTTGAGCTGAAGCTGAAGCACAGGAGGAAAATCGATAAAGAGGACACCTTTCTTAGCATCCTGAAAGTAGCATACAGTTCACTCTTCAGAAGCATACTATTTTACCAATTGCAGGAGAAGAACAGTTCTAAGACATTAGTAATTAGACAAAGGGACTCTACTAAAAGCCATAGATCATAAATCACCATCACTAAATCTATGTGAAATATTTGCCAGAACCAACTACAGCTTTCTGTATTTTTACATATCACTATAAGTAACTGAGCCCAACCTTAACCCACAAAAACAATATCAACTAATCCAGTATCAAACCTGCAAACCATGTTCCTCAGCATGGTACTTGTTATCACCTTCAAGACGTTCAACTTCGACATACTTATCAAAAGAAGCATAAACATCCTTACAGCCTTTCACATCAAGTTGAAGATCTGCCCGAATGCAAGTAGAAAAGTAAGTTCTGGTGTAACACCAACAATGGTAGGAAAAACTTGGCAATAATAAGTACCATAGAAAGACTCTTTTCGTGTAGATTTGAAGTCCACGTTGACACACTCAATGTAGTTCATATGGTGCCCTTCAAACAACTTCTGTATTGTTCCTTCCACAACTGTTCCCTGGATTAGCAACGCAATTGTTTATATATCAGAATTAGACCACTTGGAACAAGATTCTTGATGGTAAACACCGCATAAGCAACATACCTTCATCTTATCTTCAAGTTTTTCACACAAAACCCTATTTAGTTCTTGCACATCATGCTGCATAAAAGAGTCATACGTATCCCATCCAAAAGATTTAGTCAACTCTTTTGTTGCAACACTGGTGTCGCTATATTGGAGCTTATAAAATAAACTCTGTAGTGCCAGAGGAATGCTTCCGGATGGCATATCATTCTCTGTTGTTGGCATATGATACACAGCCTGAGATATGACATTACCAATGAGGCCTTTTCCATTTCAAATAAATCAGTAAGAGAGTGACGTGCTTACTTTAATCAATGGGAAAATACACTAACCTTTCTGAAATAAGGTATATGGTACAGAGTTTGCAGGAGAGAATTCATATAACAAGTTGCTCCCTGGTTCTTTAGGCCCACATAACCAGTCTCTTTCTTTGAGTCATATGTCCAGTAATCAATGACCTTCCGTACAGCAACATCAGCTTCAATTACAACTGTATCATTCACAAGATACCCCTTGTTGGGGTCATAAAGCTCACTAAGAGGCATGAAAGATGTAAAACCCCAGTCACTCTCCCTTTGGTTGAACTGATGCTGCGTGTCTGCAGAACCCAGAAATGAAGGCTGTAATCAAAACCAATTAAAATTGCAAAAACAGATGGCATCTCTTTTCAGTAGCATGCGAAGATGGTTGGAAAGATAAATCTCAGCTTCCAATGACTTAATTGTTCTAATCATCAAGAATATTGTGCAAGATGATTGCACTACAGATAGCATCACCAAGCATGGAAGCAATGGCGTAGGATTGTGATGGAAAATAACAATATTGTTCCTGCCACTTCAACTCCCCAATGAAAAGTTTTTTTTTTTTTTTTTTGGTGGTGTTGTTTTTTGGCTTTTGGTTGTTTTTTTTTTTTTTTTTTTTTTTGGGGGGGGGGGGGGGGGGAACAAATACTGAGCAAATGTTACCAATTAAATGATTACACCGATGGGATTAGAAAACCAACACTTACCTCTTTGATTTCATATAAGAGTTTTTCATTTAATAAGTATGGGAAAAGGCAACAAACGAGAGAATAAATCAGAAGAGCAATAGTGAATTCAAATGCCATGAAAAATTACTTGCTTCGATGTACAAAAATTTCATTCAGAAAAATAGTTATGACTATCATTTCATATAAGTGACCCGAAATGCTATGCACAGCTAAAAGAAATGAAAATCAACCAACTCATTAATACCAAACTCCATAAAGAGAAACAGCAGAGAAGAAATGAGAATTACCCTTTTTTATTGTAAACTTTGTATGAATTTGATTAACAACAGCTAGGCTGAACTGGGCATAGCGACTCCACCCATATGGCAAGTTGGCTGAATCAGCAACATCTAAATACATCGACAAATAATCGACATTGTTCCCTTTTGGAAAGATGAGCACCCGCCTGCTCATGAAAAATGCCAGTCAAAAGGTGTGCCTCACCTCATTTATAATGCACAATAGCAAAATAAGGCCTACGAATCCAACAAAAAGCATACAGCTTTACACTTACCACTTGTAACCGCCAACAATAAAAACATCTGAATAAAGCTTTTTCAAATTCAAGCGAGAAAAGTTATCAATGGTCCATGTGAACCTTGATGCTTGTGGCTCGTCTACAGCTTGGTTCTCTGTTGTACTAGCATTCTCTGGTTGTGTTACTGCTCATCAATCAAAACAAAGAAAGAAATCAAAATCCCACAAACAGTTAAAAGACAACTAGCCAAGAATCATAAAAGCCTAGCTATTTCAACAAAATAAAGCAAGGACTGCCTAACGCCAAAATCAGCTAACCAAATGCAGCTTAAATAAAAAGAAAACATGAAATTCAATCAGTCTAAACTAAACATGACGCGGATAATAGTAATTCAAGTAAAAGAGAGAGGAGGAGGAGGGGGGGGGGGGGAGTTCAAACCTTCCATCGGCTGAGGGCCTTCGACCAAAGGTTGAGGGCCTTCCACAAAATCCGAATGGGGAACCAGCATCTCCTCGTCTTCTTGTTGCTATGATTCAAAATCAAAGTAAATAAAACCCCAAGACAAAAAGAACCAAAAAGTAAAAAAGAAAAAGCGTGATCCAATAAACCCTAGCCCTATCAGCTAATCTCAAAACCCTAATTTAATTTCATCAACAACTAATTCCAATTCCGAACAGAAGCATATTCAAATTCTATTCTTAAACCTTGCTTCGCACTCCAAAACCCTAGACAATAACAAAACGGCCAAAGCTCATCATAATCCAAATTTATACGCCTCAAGAGTTAAATTCAGAGAAAATTGAAGGAAGAAAGAGTGCGTGACAGGTCTGAATTGAAAGTGCAGCGGTGATGGGGAAGGCGGTGGCGAACTTACATCCAACGGTTGCGGAGTAATCATCGTCATGGATTTAGATATGAGAGACGTCGGATTGACGAATCTGATAGATAAAATTAAAACGATAAAAATTCGGAAAATTAGAGAGAGAGCGAGGGAGAGAAAGAAGAGAAACTTCTCATAAATAAATAAAAATAGAGTTTAAGAAGGAGCGAAGGCTCTGGGTTTTCTGTGATGTTTTGATTTTTCGATGGTAATGGAAGAGGAGTCGGGACACTTTTGGGATTTTAGAAAATATCAAGGGCAAATTGAGGGAAGAGATAATTATGGTGGATGGATGCATTAGTTGTGTTTCGCGCGTATAAAACATTGGATCTTTCCACCGGTAAGAATCTGACACGTAAATTCCGAAGAGCATTTGTTATTTATCATTTTTTTAGTGCTTCTATACTTCCGCGAACAACCCAAGTTAGGATTTTGATTTTTGTTTTCAATCCTAATCCTATCCTACTATTTGATCTAATATATTGTAAGAATACTCAATTGGGCCAAACAGAGACAATCGTCCCCCCAGCAGCCGCTGGATTTATACACTGTTCTGTTTGTTTGGATTAAAGGTGTGCAAGTTGACCCGATGATCCAAAAATCTAGCCGATTCAATCTGGATCCGATCCGAAAAATACGGATATCCAACCCGTCGAGTTTTAGTGGATATGAGTCATATGCAGATTACTCTATTAAGCAGATCGGATACAGATCATAATTTTTAAAACCCGGTGGATATCTGACCCAACCCGCATATGGGGATAATGATGTAATTTTATAAGGTTTCCTAATGTTAATATGTGATATTATTATGTAATATTTCTATGTGATATTATTATTATTATGTAATATGCTATTAGATATTATTATGTGAAATTATTATGTAGTATTTGTTATCTTTTACTAATATTAATATCAATATCTTTTATTCTTATAAGGTTTCCTAATATTAATATGTGATATTATTATGTTATATTATTACGTGATATTATTATTATGTAATATGCTATTAGATATTATTATGTGAAATTACTATGTAGTATTTGTTATTTTTTCATTAATATTAATATCAATATCTTTTATTCTTATTTTGTAATCTTAGGCAATAGAGAGTACTGTATTATCAACATTGAAATGTGAAGAATTGAATGTGCGGTAATATAAACTCTAGTTATGATAGTTGTCTCGTGTATTTTTTTCATTCCTTGCTTCAAAAACATGATTGGTGTTTATGTTACAAGATTTGTGTGCATAGTGTTTCTCTGTCTCAAAGAATTGAAATTTTCTTTAGTGCTTGCGATCAATTCATGGTTTGTAACACTTGATTTAATATATGTTATTTAAGTTTATATTTTTTATAAATGATGCTCTAATTATTATTAGATTATTTAGGATTTAAAGCAAATTTAACAGTATGTGGGTACGATATGGAAAAATGCAGATATTCGACCCCCAAAAAATATGGATATCCTACCCGCCAGATATCTCCATATGCGGATACGGATACGAGTTACAACTTTGCCTAATCCGCATATAACGGGTTGGGTTAGAAAATACCCAATGCGGGTCTGATATCCGACCCGTGCACACCCCTAGTTTGGATTGTATTTTAAAAGCACATCTTTAGCTAAATTCAAGCACATTTCCCGATCAATATTTTTATTTCACGTACATTTTTATCAAAAATGATATTTAGAATGACTACAGTATTAAAAAAAAACAAAGTATTGTTCTTGAATCACTCAAGTCTATATGTTACTATTACAAGTATTTTGAGTTTATCTTCTTCGTAGGTCACTCAAGTGCATACGAGTATTTTAGATAAGATTACTCAAATATATATGTTAGTATTACAGAGTATTTTAGGTATCCTACTATTATGATGTCAAAGTGCAAATGTTACTATTTTGATGTCGAGTAATATCAACAATGTAGAAATAGCACATAAAATTATCTCAATGACCATAAGGTGAAACAGTTATTTGTAGACCTATAGTATTTTTGCACTGGCTTGCATTAAAAACCATAGATTGTTAGAATATTTTCAACAAATTTTACCACAAAAGAAATTCCTTAAATTAACATGGAGAAGTTTTACACTATACCAATTTAAATCATCCTATAAACTTATCTGATCAAATCTACCGACAAAGGTTACTTCCTTACAATTTTCTCAATAACGGCTTATTTACAGTTTTAAGTACTCTATTTTTCCTCTTCGGGAACACCAATTAAGTTCGAATTACATCTAAAATCAATCTAATATCCTTGTCTTCACAAGGCAATATGTTGATTGTTTAATGTCAAAACATGAGTTTAGCTACTAAATACTTGAATTGATTAGCTCCTTGTAGTTATTTAAGGTCTAATAATCTTCAATTCAAGGTTATGTATGTTAATTATCCAAGTTGAAGGTCAAGTAACTAATGAAAATTCACTCGTATCAATTGTACCCTTTGTTTACCAGGAAATTGAACCTGGCGGCAAAAAGTCATACATGCAGCATGGATATTTTGGTGTGTGATTAAGTTTTATCAACCGATGCCTGATATTAAAATGAAATAAATATTTTCTATTTCTTTGTTTTTTCTCCAGACGGAAGAAATTAAAAGAAAACTTAAAAAACCAGTTACATAAGTTCTCAAATGCTGCACCAGTGTGTTGGCTCCCACTAACTTCAAACCCAATTGATGCAATTAGTGCATGTGATGTTAGTTAACTCATTTAGTAGTATCCTTTGATGTGTATTTAATATAACTTTTAATCTAACATTTCATGTCTATTGAAAAAAAAAAAAGAATAACGATATTAGACGAATGGTCAATTGATAGATACATTTCTCGATGGCTGCTAACTCAAAAGACTTGGCGAAAAGACCACGACGTCTTTGATCAAGTAATTCAACTACAAGAATAGTTTCACATTAATTTTGAAATTGCCATTGAAGTCTTAAACACCTAACTAGTTAGATTTACATTTTGACGTTTGCAATTTGACTACAGAAAAGTTAAGCATGCCAAGATTCATATCCCTGTATTATGCTGATACTGGGATTCCATTTTTTTTATCCGACCAATAGGGATTTTCAGCCCTTATACACAGGTGTCAACTGTGAACTAGAGAAGTAATTGAAGAAACTTCTTCCTTTTCACGATTGAAACTTGGAAGTCATAATTTCTTCTTGATTATATTTATGCGAGAAGAAAATTCAATCACGTCGACATAACTAGTTTCCTCGACACGATTCACACGTGTATGCAGATGAAATCGCTTGTATGAATTGTACAAGCCAAATTAATAAAAAGTAGTAGCATCGATTTCTTTTTTCTACCACAAAAGCGACGAGTTCTTGATCCCTTGAGTGTTTAGCACTTCGGAATGATTTTTAAATTTCCTGTTTAACATCTCAGATGGCATAATGATCATTGAAATAAAACAATGATGCGATGCCTCAACAATATTTTTTTAGTTTTTATTTACGTTGTCTTTTATTTCTTTCTTCCTACTGATACCCAAATTATTAATTATCCAACTTTCTAAAATTATTAATTCAATCCCATGAATCTTTTCTTTAAAAATAGTTATCTCGACCTTAATCTTCTATAAGTTCACATTTTTATCCGCATTGTCGAGAGTCACTGTTTGTCCTTCCATACGGCACCGTGCCGACAAATTTTATTCAGACATTAACGTTTTCAAAAGTGAACCACATTGCAGAGGAAGAGGGGTATGCCCTCCTGTTGCCACCAATCAAACCACCTGCCATGCAAGTGATCCATCAAATTCTAATTTAGTCCTAAACAGTAGAGGACCGAACAAGAGATGGTACTACAGACACGTACTGGTGATAATGTAAAACAGTTAAAAAACGGTCGATTAGCAACCAACAGCAAATAAGGGTAACTTCGCTGGTGCAGCGCTGAGATTGTCATACACAAATGAGAACCAAGATTTGAAAGGATATTCTCTGCATCATGAAAATTGGACGCAGATACAATTTTTCAATCGATTCCAGTTTATGTGAATGTCTAAGAATTCTGATACCCCGAACAAATATATACAAATTTGTATTAGATAGGCTCGCCAAATATACAACATCCGACCAAGTTAGTTCCTGAACTTTCCAGAAACAGGTGATTAACAAGAGCTGGCGACAAATGCCCCTATATACCATATCTTATGGGGCGCTTAGCCTGTCTGCAAACCTCCCAAAGAAATAAAATATAGATGGTGCTTATCCCTGTGACAGATTAGGCACAACAGAAAACAAATCAGGACCAATACACGAATTGAAATGACTCAGATTAAAAAGTATACAAACCTGTTGACTCATAAGAATTTCCACAGCTACATTCAAATCTCCATCAGCAGCTGCCAATGCAACTTCTACCTGTGTCTGAAAGATTCCAATGAATTCTAATCAAGGTTCCAAGAAGCTTATTTACATGTTACAATAGCACAGAAATGCCAAAGGTTTTCCATTTTTTTCTTGTGGGAAATGCCTAAAAATTATTGCTTAGATAAGTGAAATCAACAAACTGATAAAGAATCGCACAAAAATGTAAAGAATGATGGTTTACCCTTTCAAAACCCATGGCCACAAGTTTCTGTATCTCTTCATCAGATGCAGCAAAGGCCTGCATGTAGAAGGCAAAAGAACCAATTAACAGTTAATCAGAGGGAAATTTGACATCAAAAATCAAACTTCTATCACATGGACCAACCTGATGCACTCTGGTGACTGCTACTGCTGTACTATCCACTGTTGGCTGCCTGAAAAGATAAAAGCCTCATAGCGAAAACTACATGGATCAAGCTAAGTGGCCTTCAAGTCAAGTCACATTTGAGTTATTAATTTTAGATATCATAGATAAAGGTAAGGTGCCTTACATCACAGGATTAACAGACATCAAACTAAAAAAATGAACTCTCACTCAAAACTAGGCAGTAACAGCTGAACATTAACTTGTTTTTGCAAACAAAAATTATCCCCTTCCCCCTCCATTATAGTTTTGAGTCAATATCAGGTATAGCAATATGAATAACCAATGCCCCATTCTAAGTATGACCGAAACTCAGTTGAAATATTACTGTTCCTTACAAAGTATCGGCGATTTAAAACCTACTGATTTTCTGTGAAATGACCATTCAAATATCAACTTCACAGCACTAAGTAACATAGAAACTTCTGTTTGCTACAAAGCAGTTCAGTACTAGACAAAGAAACTAGAAATCCATTTCCAGTTGATTACTAAAAAAGTGTGAACAAAGGATGAAGAATGAAAAATCAAACTAATTGATTTCCTATTTCAAATATATGTGATTGCAAAGCAGCAAAATGAATATCCAAAGGAAATATAGTATAGAGCTCAAATAAATGACAAAAAAATCACTATGTATATAAATGTCGAATCACAGGCATGATAGAGAAGAGGTCCACTTCCTACTACCTTCCATCTGATACTAGTTGGGCCCTAGCATTCTCTCCTGTCAGTGATGGATGGTCTGTGTTGCTATTCTCCAGAAGTCTAGCCTGTAAGCTTGAATTAGGACTGCCTTCAGAAGGTGTTCGACTCAAACCAGAACCAAGTGTTCTTCCTCTTCCTGGAAACCTACCGTCCTCTTCTGCAGACTGCATCTGTAAATTCAAACATTAAATCATTGTAGTGAGCATATTATACACTCTAATGTAACCCCACCAATAGTCAAAAGGAAAAGAAAAGCAAAGGCACATACATATAAGGACCGCAGAGAGTGAAATTTATCTACTATTATGGGTATAAACTAGATTTAATGGCAGAAAACAAAAAAGAGAAAAGATTCAATGTTCACTTAAGTTACAAATAATAACCAAATGAAACATATATTTAAATTATGTCCCACACAAAAAATCGCTGGGACAAAATGACATCTAACAGTTCTAAAAACATGACCCAGCAACACTCTTAGCATGCTATTCCGCTTTCTGAACGGTTAACAGTTTTGAACACAAAACTCATGACAAAAATGCACTCAATGGAAGACTTTTACTATCTTTTTAAGAATTCATACCAACCTGTAAATAAACAATAACTGTAATTTTTTCTCCACTAGCCAAATTATCATCAGCTCTGGCCATTTCCTTTTTTTATAGATAAATTCAACCTGCACATTCTATCATCTTTCTCTTGATGCATATAATTTAGTTTAGAATATGAAATCTTAATGCTTGCAATATTCTTTACCATGGGGCATTAACTTCAACTCTCTTGAGATTAAATTTCAAATTGCCTGAAAATACCATCTAAAGATTGCATCTTTAGCACTTGAAAAGTTAATATTAGTATGCAAATCTAGTTCTTCATTTCTCAAAATTAAAAACTCAAAAAATTTAAGAGGATGTATAAATAGCATTGGAGTCATGAAGAGTTTCTATGTTAAAGTTCTTCTGAAGAAGAAATCATGAACCACAAAAGGTAGTAACTGACAGTTGAACATAGCGTTGGAGCCATGAAGAGTTTCTATGATAAAGTTCTTCTGAAGAAGAAATCATGAACCACAAAAGGTAGTAACTGACAATAGAAAAAAAAGCTATACAACAAAGCCCTCAGCATCAATTCTACCTAGTATTTGCAAACTGCATAGATCACTTGAAATATCTGAGTGTTTCATATTCATATACCATCATTGAATTTAAGATATCTCCATTCTGCAGACTAAATTATAGAGTGTCCAATGATTTGCATCAAAAGTTAATCTCAAAGACTCTGCATATTTTACTAATCTCCCCTCAACAAACTAACTCTCACACCCATCCACCTCACCCTTTTCACCACACAGGAAAAGGATTCATATTTACAGTAGGCTTCTTCAACAGTATCACTGAAAAAAGTTAATGGAAATATGAAGAGGTGCAAGAAAGGCAACTAAGCACCTGAGCGGAGGTCTCTCTTTGTGGCATCCATGAAGAAAAGTTCCTCCAAACATTTCCAGGAAGCAATCCACTATTGGAAGAGAGAATTATCATGTCAAAATATATTTTAGGAATCAAACTAACATGAAGAAAACTTAGTAAAACCACATAAACTAAAAACATCTACTTGGATGTTGAATTTTGACTTGTGTGAGTGGGAATGTAGCCTGAAGTGTTCCCACCAGTGCATAACATAAACTTCGGTCGCCTCGAGCATGTTGACTGACCAGGGAAGAATAAGTTCATTGCCAGTGAGAATCTTATATTACCATAATGCATGAAAAACGAATTAAGAGTAAAATTTCAAATAAAAAGGTTTCGAGCAAACGTTGAACCTTTTATGTATCACCTACATTGTTATTACCAATAAACTTCTATCCCACTCTGATCTCAAAGAGGGAAATCCAGAGTAACAGGAAAGTTAATGATACTTACAAGCCATGAGGATGATTCAATTGCTGAAAAAACGGATGTCCCAGGAATTAAAATGTTGAATAATCCATAAGTATCTGGCATAAAAAAAACTGCAACTAAGAATACATATCGCATTTAGAGAAGATTGAATAATAGTGAAAAAGGATACATAAAACGACAAATTTTTTTTTTTTTAAATAAGCATACATGCAAACCCAGACAAAATGCCACAGAGATGTCCAAGTAAAGAGACATTTGTCATAAGAAGCTGAAACACCACCAATAAGATCCAGGCATACCTGACATAGGTAGATCAGTTACGGTAGGACATACAGATGATATATGAAGGAGAAAAGAAGGGGGGGGGGGGGGAAGTAGTACTGCAAAGGCAAACTCATTATTCACCATTTAGCAGGCACATTGAATAGCCCAAACACACTGCAAAAGAAAAATGTAAATCAATATCATGTAAGCTCCTGAAAATTTCAAAGACTGAATAAATTTTTTTTTATTATTAGGAACGAAATGATACGTAGACAAAGTAAAAGATAAATATCTATAACTAACTTTTTCTGGACAAGTCTATCCGCAAAGAGGATTCAATTCAAGGTTTTGAGTTAAATGAATAACCCCCAAAATGACAATGAAAAGACCCAAAGAAGAAAATATCTTGATGGCACTAATTCACAAAAGTCAGCAACATGGTAGACAAACCTTCTAGATTGGACTCCGCTCAAACTGGTCTCTATCACAATCATAGAGAAGAGGATCCCTGAGAAGCCTATAGCACACTCGTTCATAAGAAACTCAAAAGAGACGAAAGGATTATGAGATACCAATAAGGCTATAACAAGGTGAAATATGGCATTGCTGGTTGCCAACAAAACAATGACATACAACAAGCGGACGGACCCCATGATCCTCTCCAGCTCAGACCCCAGAGGAACCAAAGCCAACATATTGAACAGAACATGAAGTATAGAACCATGGAAAAGAATTGAGGTATAGGCCCTGTAAACTGCAAGGTGGATGAAAAAGGTCCAAGGTTAATAGTTATCTTGTAATTTTGTCCATGGGAAGAATGAACTCTTAAAAAATGGATAACATTCAGCTTTAAAAAAAGGAGACGCATTTACCTACCACAAAAGAAAGGAAGAAAGAAGATATCTTAGCAGTAAGTACTAACCTTGGAAATGTGAAATTACTGCAGAAGGCCAGAAGCATACTTCAGCAAATGAGTCGTATCCAACTAGTAGACAAACCAAGTAAATGACCCCACAAACAATCACCACTGCAGAAGTGAGAAATGGAATTGCTTCCCACCATTGCCCTACTCTCGTGGATAATCCAGCCTAAACAGAAAAATAAATGAAACCAACCAGACTAAGCACGGTAGTACTTTTCCTCCCATACATGTAAACATGTGAACAACTCAAAAAAGGCAAAAATAGGAAAAAGCTTAAGAAACCTCAAACAATCAACATATGCCAACCCTTTATCATTAGATCCATCACACACGTTCTATACCTCCAAAGGCACCGAAGAATCATGTAGATAAAAATGAAACCATGAGGACATCAAGAACCATATTTTGAACAAAAGGCCGATATGGCCAATCGAGGAAAAACACAAAATGGTCAACCAAAAAAGTAGGAAATTTTCCAAAGTTAATTAGATTACAATGTTATATAGCTCACTGGACGAAGTTTGTTTGTTTCTTTTTTCTTCCGTGGTCTTGTCCCTCCATTCCTTTTGGCACGACAGGGTCGTTAAAGCAGAAGAGAGGAACAAGGACGATATTTCATCTGAAGATTCCCAGCCATAGTGCAGGCCTTATTTCTCCAGCCAATGATGCAAAACGTCCCAAACCCAACAAAAATTTCCTTAAAATTTTCCAATTATTTTATAAAATCAGCAGCAATAACTGTTTTTCAATTAGCACGAATAAGTAGACTTTTATCACTGAATCCACGAATATGCTTCACGATTTTCGACAAATGTCTAAAATTCCAAATGCATCAAACTTCGCAAAATGAGAATTAGGGTTTTCAACTCCACCCAAAAAATTGGCAATGTTGTAAACTCCGACTACAAATAGTCCGGAGATAAACAGTTACATTATGCTTATGTAATCAAAGAAGTGAATAATTACCGGTTTTTTTAACTGATTCACGAACCGACTGCTCAATTGTATAATTGCACATGTCATAGAACGAATAACTATTCACTTAAAAAAAAGAGAGGGGAAGTAAAAAAACACAAAAAGAAGCAAGGTAAGGGGAGGATAGAGGTGACCTCAGAAACGACGTTTGGTCTCATGCTGCTGCTGCTGCGGCGGCGATTTCTTCTTCGGGCTTCTTCTTGCTTTCAAAGTTTCTGCCTTTCTCGACTTTCACTCCAGATACTAGCAGTTTCTCGGTGATGGGTTCGGACCATACCGTTTATTCACCGGTTCGGGTATGATGGACCTATCTTTAATTTATTGCGCATTTTTTTTAATTCTACTGTTATATTTTCTCCGAAAAAAAGAGAAAAGAAAAAAATTCTACTGTTATATACTATCAATAAAATTTGGCTTACTCTCAAAATTCCTCCTTGTAATGTTGAATCAGTATCAAATTGCCTAGTGTTTAGAAAACACAAAAATTACCCCTTATTCGGATAACAAATTACCCCCTCGTCTGCTTTTCATTTTTATGAGGACGAATTTGCCCTCATAATTCTTTTGAGATTGTTAATCTTGTTGATTTGTTATGTAGAAACAAAATAAGGCTACTATTAGAGGTCAATATTACTGTTGCACTCTTATAGAAAAAATCAAAATCATGACTCTAAAATTGTAAAGATTTTCATCACAAATTATTCTTATTATTTATATACAAAATGGAGAAAAGTATGAAAAAAATAAATATATTGTTTTTCTGTAATATATAACAAGCAACTTACAAAGTGAAGATGAAGTTATCATTTTTGTCAAATATATTCAAAATTGAGTATCAAGAAATACTAGTAATATCATTTATGCTAGTGACAATAATAATAAAAAAAAACATAACAAATATAAACATGTGTTTCTAATCAAAATAACGTAAGATTAGCTTCATCTACTAACAAAAGTAACAAAAAAAAAAAGATTTATAGTTTTTGTATTTAAGAGTTGTCTTTCTTTTAACATTTTGTTCTACTCGCTCATGGGTAAATTTGATATAAAAATGTTAGGTTTTTGCATGAAAAAGAAAAAGTTGTCAAAGCATTTTATACAGAATGACACAAATGTCTTTTACCAATCAAGAGGGTAATTTGTAGGGCTATCAATTGGGCTTTGTGAGTCGGGCTTTGGCAAGCCCAAACTCAGCTCACAAAGTAATTACGACTTTTTGGGCTTCGGGCTTTTGAGCTCGGGTTCAAAATAAAAGGCTCAAACCTCAGCTCACAAATTTTGTGAGCTTCGAGCTTAAATTGGACTTGGCTCAAGCTTATTACTAAATACTTAATTATATATAATATAGTATTTAATAACTATGAATTGTTAGAAAATTTACATATAAATTATTAATATTTTTGGTTATGATATCTTATCTTACAGTATACAAAGGAATAATAAGTTTACAGTGTAAACATTTTTTGTTATTTTTTGTTTTTTCTTATTTACCCTTCCGCTAAAAAGCTAATTAGTGAAAATCTCAAATTTGTTACTATGCAACATTAAATGGAGCATTTTCTGATTCAACCATAAAATTTTATACACAAATAACATATAAATAAAAAATACGTGGGAATAAGCGTGACGAGACTACAATTTCTCTTCTTAACCAAAATGACAACCATTTATAGAAGTCAAAATATACTGTACTTCTAAAGATGTATCATACAGAAAGGTTTTAACGTACAGGGTAAAGCTTTATATAGCGAGATTGATAATTCTAAAAATTTTAATAAGATTTTGTTTTTGTTACATATTAGAATTCAAGCCCACTGTAGCCAGATAATTATAAATGGTTTGATGAATTGATTATAAGCTTCCTGATCTTAGGATCTGGATTTACAATTCAATTGTTTCGATCATTTACTTTTTTGGACATTTTTTAATGGTGTCAAAAACCTGTCGCTTCCTGGGAGATCTTCATAACAGCGTACTTTGCCAGGAAGGAATACAGGGTATCAATCATTATATATTCAGCATTATACTGCCAAGAGGGTATAATGCGGCCTGCCTTTTTGTGACTGGTTGATTCAATGCATTCCAAATAATCACCTTGCAATAGAGTTTTTTTTTTTTTGATCGACAAAGCAGAAACTAGAGAATGGGTTCGGATATCTTTTAATGACAAAACTCTGTTCTTCTAAAAAGAAATAAGAAAGAAAGAAATTAAACCCACGTTTATGCTACATGAAATGCTAGCTCTAATTTGGTGTGAATTTGAGGTAGAAGAGTAAAAGATTTAATAGAAGATACAGTACAAGAGGATTAAGTTAGATTATTCAACGCCCAAGTTAGTTGGCCGGCACAGTGACCCGCATGCAATTCAGCAGTAGCATCAAGAAAACAACGGCAACAAATTTCAATTGGCTGCATGTATTTGTCAAGATTTATATCCTGTATATTAGTTGTTCAACCTCTCTTTCGTGGATATGCTGGGTTGCCATTTCTTTTTTTTTTTTTTTTTTGGGTGATGACCGCGATATTTTTGTTTCTTAGGTACTCTTGTTAATGTGATTAAACTTAACTAAACTGCAGGTTAGTGGCCATATTTAATGACTTTTCCCCGTTTGTTAACCAGAGATGTCAATAATTAGGCCCACTCATCGGCCTAAGCCTCTGGGTGGAAGTCTGAACATCCTTCAATATTCTAAGACGATCAAGAAGAGAATGAAAAGATTATTAATACAGCTAACCATGAAAAACATAGTACCTGTCAATCATTATTAGTTAAAAAGAACGTCGTTGCGACATCAACCTCATGCATATAAACATATTACATATATTCTCTAAATATACAATCACTGCCCCACTTTGAAATTACTTGTGTATCCCAAGTTTTCGTGCACGACAATCCCAGATCCATATTATATGCAGTTTTACACGTCAAATTTGATTATTGAATTAACTAAGTACCACAAAGAAAATTATTAATTAAAATTATGCTTTTATAATCACCACAGTCATGCATGACTTGGTCTGTGCAAACCAGCATATTAGCTGACTATTACCACCATGTCAAGAAATAAATCAAATGATAAATTTCTGTTCTAACTATATAATTATAAATCTCGATACGGCATCTCTGATAAAAAATTTTCTTTCTCCCTCCATCTCACTACTGTGTGTGGCGTGTGTGTTTGAGGGGTTGAATATTTGGTCCTCTGGCCAGATTTAGCAGCCAGAAAGCAACCATGGCTCCAAGAATTTTCTTTAGTTCATCTTTTATTCATCGTCGACCAAGCTTGTTATTCTTCATATCAACATGCTTAGCTTTTACAACTTGTGTTTTTATCTTGTTTCATATAAGTTGTACGTCGAAATTATTGGAAATTTATCCAATCCAAACTCATCTTTACGTCAAGCCTCCAGTACAATTCTCCTCTATAGCTTCGCCAGTACATACTAACTCATCCTCAGTCTTGATCAAGATTTCAGATGAACATGATCAGAACCTTAATTTTTGGTCTCTCGGCTCTTTGAAGCCTGCTGATCAAGTTGGTGAAAACATGCCCCAGATACTAGTAAATGGTAGTGAGTCTCGTGGTGGTTTTCCAGAAGCCGCCAATACTAGTCTTCCAGAGCCGGCCAGTGGCATTGAAACTTCTCCTTTGTCTGCAAATGATGAGGATGAAGCTCCTAACGGTCAAAATCAGTGGCCTGAAGAGATGCTTCAACAAGGAAATGAAGGTATGCAATTTTTTTTCCCGGTCATTTATCTTAATCAATGAACTTTCTGCATCAATTTTGTTGTTTTTGGTTGTTCTTTTGTGTTTATTCATGCGTGGGTTCATTCTGTTTACCTTGTTTTTCTTATTGCTATTTTTAGCTGTTTTGATTCTCGGTGGTAGGTGGCATGCACATGGTATTTCTGTGGTCTTTTGCGTTATTTACCAGAAAAAGAAAAAAGGATTTACTATGGTCCTTTAACCTATAATCCCTTTACATGACCCTGTGAAAAATTCACCAGTAATATACGTTTGCTGACTTCAAAGGGGATGAATTTTGATGTCGTATAAGTACCGGTTCAATTTTTGAATTTAATTCATATAGACCATTGATTATTAAGGTGAATCTTATTTAGACGAGTAGATTAAATTTTTAACACAAAATTATCTTTTGATCTTTTTTTTTTTTTAGCAAAAACTTTGATGTTGTATTTACTGAATAATTCGTAAGGATTTGTACAAAACGTTAACCACTGCACCAATCTTTTGATCTTTTTTAAAATCTTGTTTGACATGGGACGTAAATTTAGACCCCAATTTTGTTTTTTCCTTTTTCATTCTGCTTGGAAGAATGAATACTATTACAATTTACAAAATACAAAGAAAAGTAAAAGAAGCTCATGTTTTACCGCCTGGAGTCGTCTCAGCACTCTAAGAGCTTGCTTGGTAGTTGCGGGGTCTGCGTCAAATGAATATTTGTCATAAACTTTGAAATGCTTAATTGAGAATTAAGATAGAGAAAGAAGAATGGGATAAGCTCTAGAAAAATACATTATTGAAAACCTGAAACATGCATTCATTTTGTCTTTGCTGGCCCAAGATATATGCTGCTTGTCCTAAATGCACAAGTTACCTATTGACCAACTAATTTTCTATTAAATTTTGTCCAGCTACTCTAATATATTTTTCTTCGCACAAGAATCAACATAATATATACTAGAAACAATTTGACCCTCTATTTTAATATACTATTACTATGCCGCCATTATGATAATTAATCATACTACAATTTTTAGCCACCAGCCCTGTATGTCTACAATTTCATGGTAAATGTTTTTCTTTTTTAATTTTTTTTTTTAGTAAAATGCTTCATTCATGCCTTCAAATACATTTGCTCACGGAAGCAATAAATTGGTCGTGATCTTATGCGTGGTTCAGGGGATAACGTGGATAAGTACGATGTATTCCATGACAGAGCTATATTTCAGCAAGAATACAAAGAAATGAACAAAAGCTTGAAGATTTTTGTTTATCCCCACAAGCGAAATGATCCTTTTGCAAATGTGCTTTTACCCGTAAATAATGAACCGGGAGGCAACTATGCTAGTGAAAGTTACTTCAAGAAGGCCTTATTCAAGAGTCATTTTAAAACAAAGAATCCTTTGGAAGCTGATCTTTTTTACCTTCCGTTTTCAATTGCAAGTTTGAGGCATGATAAAAGAGTTGGTGTGGGTGGAATACAAAAATTTATTAGAGACTATATTCGGGATATCAGCAAGAATTACCCTTACTGGAATAGGACTGGTGGGGCTGATCATTTTTACGTGGCTTGCCATTCGGTTGGAAGATCCGCAATGGAGAAGGCAATTGAAGTTAAATTGAACGCAATACAAGTTGTGTGCTCTTCCAGCTACTTCCTTTCTGGTTATGTTGCTCACAAAGATGCATCTATACCTCAGATTTGGCCAAGGCCTGGGAACCCCCCAATTCAAGAACCGTCAAAAAGGTACTGATAAATTATCTTTCTTAATCAATTTTCCCTTTTAGGATTAGCATCATGTGTCGCCTTTAGCTAAATTGTACCATAATTAGTCAGTCATATTCCTAGAAAAATTCGATGCCAGAAGTAAAGTAGTGAAAATCTTGTCTTCATCTAAATAAGTGAGAGTTGGATAAGTATGTGTGCTTCCTGTGATTGAGAAAAAACAGCAATTATAGGACTCTTTATTCCCAAAAGCCTAAACATTAATTACAAGGCAGAAACTAGATATGAAAAAAGAAATTATGAATGACCTTAAATATCAGGGCATAGTACCATAGCCTGTACTATAATACTAGTAGTTATGTGGACTGGTGAGAAGTAAACTTCTCTCGGTGGTCAAATTTGTTTTGTAGAGTACTGTTTCTTTAATTCTTTTTATGTTCATAGTAAACAAACTTCATACAATGTACATTGTGGTCTACGTAATAAACTTCGTCACGCGAACTTATATACAGATATTGTCAACGTAGAATCTTCCTTCTTTTTCTTAGCACCAAATATAGTAATTAACTCTAGATTATGATTTACTTACGAAATGGAGCCTAATAATCTCTGAATATAATGGCATTGTCATCAGGAAAAAGCTTGCTTTTTATGCCGGGGCAATGAATTCCAAGGTGCGTGAGTTTCTAGTTCAAGTTTGGAAAAACGACTCTGAAATCTCAGTCCACAAAAGTAGGCTAAAAACACCTTACTCAGAAGCACTCCTTGGGAGCAAATTCTGCATCCATGCAAAAGGCTTCGAAGTTAACACAGCTCGCATCGGTGATGCTTTATATTACGGTTGTATCCCCGTCATCTTGGCTGATCACTATGATCTCCCATTTGCGGATATAATCAACTGGAATACTTTTTCAGTGGTTATGTCCACCATGGATATCCCCATGCTGAAGAAAATTCTAATACAAAAAATAAGCTCTGATGATTATTTGAGGTTACAAAACAATGTAATGGAGGTGCAAAAACACTTCCAATGGCATGATGTCCCTATTGACTATGATGCGTTCCACATGGTCATGTTTGAGTTGTGGCTAAGAAGAAGTTATATGAGACTTACAATTAGCTAATTGATGTGTCTATAGTCATCATATACATTAATTATAGCAGCAGTTGATTGAGGACGACATTCAAGTTGTATATTCATCTTTATTTTTTTCTTTCTTTTTTAAACTAAAGCTAGTTAATTTTGATGTATGGAATGGTCTTGCTGGCAAGGTTAATATACTTTTTGAAACGACAAAATATATTTTAAAAGAAATTCAAAAGCCAAACAATAGATGATATGACAAGAAGTGATAGGTAACGAATAGCAATCCCCTAAAGGGCCTCAATAGTTTTCAAAAATTAATTATCAAGTTGAGATACATAAAGGAAAGTACTTATGCGACTCAATACGAATTATTCAAAAGTTAGCATTATGAAGTGTCACAATTTTGAACCTCCCTCCATTTCTGAGGCTAAACTACAATATTATTCCACCCCCTTCCTTTCCCCTCTTCGGTTTGGTATCATAGTGCTAGCAGTCTGCTGGTAAATTGCATCAAGAAAATTGGATCACGGTTGGAGGCTTGCTATGTGACATGTGTTAGTGTAGTTTGTAATGTAAAGGTTTGGGCATTTGTCCCACATTGAAAGATAATAAGCAAACCAATGCCCTTATAGTTCATTGTCTTCTTTTTTTGATAAATTTAATTCCAACTTTAATTTGGAAGGAAATTTTGGTGGGAAGTCAAATTTTCAATTAGATTTATTCATAAAGAATACAATTGAAAAGAAAATAATTTGTAATATTGACAACGGCACTTGGGCACCTCGGGCTTGGAAATTAATTAGTTAAATTTTTGATTAATTAATTAATTATTTTTTAAAATTAATTAAACAGTTATTTGATAGTTAATTAAACTGTCAGTGCCCCTCTATTAAGACACAACCTTTCAGACAAAAGGTTGACGTTGTCTTTAAATACCCAAACTGAACAGAATTCTTTTAACTAAGCGATTTGTGCGTTAATCTGACTTTGTTGATCTAACTAAGCGATTTGTGCGTTAACCTAACTTTGTTGAATCCTAGAGGTAATTTGACTGTTAACGATAAAGGACAAATAACAACTTAAGAACAGTGAAATTCACGCCTCAACGTTGTTTTAAATATTCGTTTAAATTTATGTACTTTCGTTAACAACATGTCCATTGGGCTGGCAATTCCCAGACACAATTTCTTTTCTTTTCTGTTTTTTTTTTAAATGCATTTGGTACATGTAATTGCATACAAATCTTATGCGATTCTTCAGACAGAAGAACTGGAATTCCCACCACTACATCATAAACCCCCAAAAAGGCCACCACAATACAAGTTGTCAACGTTTTATAACACCACCAACTACCTCATTTAAGGCACAAGTTTCAAGCTTCAGTGGAAGGAAAGGAAAGGAGAAAAAGAAAAAGACAAATAAAAGAGAAAAACTGTAGTAAAAGAAAATGCTCCCTTGATTGCTTCTAACTGTAGCATCACCTTTGTTTCTTGCTCGATCCTTTGGGATAGAAATGCGAACCAACTAATCCTTTTCTCAAGTCCCATATGGCTTCTGCAGTTTTCTTGCTTCTCTGCAACACTAACATTTGTTTGAAACGTGTCAATCTGCACTCGCTCAAAGTCATTGTCTTTATTCCCTCAATATTAGCTTTATTCACCATTTGTTGTATTCTTTCCTATATTTCCTCTACTTCCAATTATCTATTGGTTTATTCATCCCAAATCCATGTTCATCTCAAAAGTTCAGCAACTAGGGTGGCCTCAATCTCAAGTCCAACTCCTCAGAATCAGGTACACACCAATATTTCCACACTTTGCACATTTTCAGACTCAAATGGACCAAAAAATTTATCCATGGTTGGGTTTCAAAAGCCAGCTGAGTTCGAGAAAGTTTCTCATTTAGCCATGGGTGATGCTCTGGAAAATACTAGGCCAGATAAACCTGAAATGATATCAAGTGGTGAGTAAAGTTTTTATTTTTTTAATTTTTATTTATTATTATTATTTTTTTTTTTTTTTGTGTTTCAAGTTGCTTTCCTACTTGAATTGTGTTCGTGGGCATTAGGGCTTTTTCTCTTGTCTGAGTTTCTTCTGCTAGATATAAAAGTTAATTAGGAAGCAAGTTTAGTGTTTTGCCATATGGGTTTTTCTCATTTGCATTTTATTTCCAGAATTCCAGAGTCTCAGATCTTGATATGTATGATACTGCAGTATTCTTGGTTTTGCAGTATTGCTTGTGGAATGAATTGCTGAATTCTGCAATCTTTGTTTGTTTAAAATTTAATTTTGGATGTCTCACCGCTGATAACTCATGCAAGTAGAAGCTTATGGTTTGGTTACAGACATAATTGTCTGAGAGCATGACCCCAGGTCCCCAAGGTCTTCATTGATTAATGATCTTGGTTTCCATCAGAGAAAAGCTCAGGGATGAGCTCTAGTTTCCCATCATAGACAAGCTCAATGATGAGCTCTAGTTTGATACTATTGCCTATGCAACTACAATTTGGTCAGGAGGATAGGCAGAGAATTGGGTGTGAGGACGGGAAAAAAGAAGGGCTTTAAAATTGGCTAATTTTGCTTGATTGAACATAAGAGGAATAGAGAAGTGGAGATAATGATAATGTTAAAGGTGATTGGTAGACCGTCTTGCAATCTTTTCTGTACTCCTGGTTACAATCGTATTGCTCACTAATGTTCTTTCCTTTGTGTGCTTGGGCATGCCTTCTAAATATTGCTATCAATGTACGTTTGATTATCTTTAGTTGTTGAGAATGAAGAAAGAATGAGGAAAGAAAGAATAAATAAAGGAGCTCTAAATTGTCATATAAGTAAGGAAAGAGAGAGCCGCATACCTATGTATCAGGTTTTGGGGCGAAGAATCCTACTCCACCCTTACAATGGATTAGACCTTGCTGTTATTTTCGTATTTTGGATGATCCATGAAATAATTATGAATACTGATATCTGTACATTTTTATGTCACTTCTTGAATAAACTTGTGATGTCACAAAACAAAAAAGCATGGTAAATCTCTAGTCTGGTTCTCTAAACTCTTTTATCTTGTGTCTTGTACAATTTTCCTAGTATGTTTATAAAAAAAAACTAAGCTCTATGGGATTCTTTGAGAGAGGATTTGTACTGTATGGATTCTTTGAAAGAGGGTATTTTACTATGGTAAAAATTGGATACAGCCATAGAATTTTACCAAGGCTGGCTCTTACTGAACTTTTGTGCAAAAATTAGTGCTTAACGTGCACATCTGGAAATCTTGGTTTTATGTTCAGGAAATTATATGAATAACGAGGTGTTCCATGACAGAGATTTTTTTATTGGGAACTATGAGCAAATGAACAAGAGTTTGAGGATTTATGTGTATTCTCACAAAAGAGACCATCCATTTGCTAATGTCCTCTTGCCAGTGAATTTTGAACCCGGGGGGAACTATGCCAGTGAAAGCTATTTCAAGAAAGTTCTTATGAACAGCCATTTTATTACAAAGGATCCTTCCAGAGCTGATTTCTTTTTTCTGCCCTTTTCAATCGCAAGATTAAGACATGATCCAAGAGTTGGGATTCATGGTATCCAAGACTTTATCAGAAACTATATATTCAACATCAGTCACGAGTACCCTTACTGGAACCGCAGTGGTGGTGCGGACCATTTCTATGCTGCCTGCCATTCTGTTGGAAGGTTTGCCATGGAGAAAATAGTGGAAGTTAAACTCAGTGCCATCCAAGTTGTATGCTCTTCCAGCTACTATGTATCAGCCTATGTTCCCCACAAAGATGCATCCTTGCCTCAGATTTGGCCAAGGCAAGGTGATAATCCAGATCTTGGATCATATGAAAGGTGAGTAAAAGCATTTAGCATCTTAATTCATTGCACTTGACATATTTCAGTGAAGTTATCTTAGCTTTATTTCTAGTATCTGATGTCTTGGGCTCTTGATGCACAGGCATAGAAAATTCAAAATAAAAATTTTCTAAATAAACCTGTAACTTTGATTAGCTGAATGGAGAGAATCCATCTTTGGGAAACGTCATTACATCAAGCATGATCCCGTGAAAATTGTAGGTATTTAGATTTCTAAGTGCTTGACCTCTCAGGTTATCTGAAATGATTTTGCTTGGTGGGTGCTTGACCTTTTTTTTTTTGATGATCTGTTGTGAAAAACCTGATTTGCAAAAGTTAAGTATCATTACTCTGCTAGTTTCATGATTGAAGAACCAATTTCAGGAGAAAGCTAGTGTTTTTTGCGGGATCATTGAACTCCCCTGTACGGGAAAAGCTCCTTCAAGTATGGGGAAATGATACGGAGATTTCTGTCCATCCTGGTCACCTTGAAAAATTTTATACAGAGGAGCTACTGGGCAGCAAATTCTGCCTTCACGTTAAAGGTTTTGAGGTGAACACAGCTCGTATTGCTGATGCACTGTATTATGGGTGCGTCCCGGTGATCATTGCCAACCATTATGATCTTCCATTTGCTGACATACTGAATTGGAAGAGTTTCTCTGTTGTTGTTGCCACTTTGGATATACCACAACTGAAGAAAATTCTCCGAGGCATAAGTATTGATGAATATGTTATCCTGAAAAACAATGTTTTAAATGTTAGAAAACATTTCCAGTGGCATCTTCCCCCTTTTGATTATGATGCATTTTACATGGTCATGCACGAGCTATGGCTTAGACGAAGTTCCTTGAAGATTCTGGGTGATTTTTTGTAAAATTGGTGGCAAACTTATCTCTTACTATGGAGGCTTCTTATTTTACAACAGACAGCAATAGTTTCCCATAACATTTCCCTATTCCACGGGCCGCATAAATCAGCAATATTTGCAATATGTACTACCATCAAGGACGTCAATCCATACTATGATGGACAATGTGTATATATTGCGGTTGTCCTGAATAATAATAGCTCCAAATATTACAGAAAACCAGGCTTGATGTGCATAATGCATCGCAAAGAAAAACCCCTTGAGCATCCACTAATATTGCCATGTCTAAGAATATCTGCACAAGAAAACATGCTGAAATGAGCAATGGAGTAATGAAGAAAGTGAACCGCGTAGTTAAGATCAAGCCAAGGCAATTGACTTCACATGATAATAACATGAAGACTGTTTGGCATGGCAAATTAATAATGATCTGAATTTAAAACTTGTACTACCTGTTGCGATGCATGAAGTTTCCTCTCTAATTCTCTAACGGCATCATGACGTTCTTGAATTTCTGCAAGAGTGTCCATTATATACAAGTCATAATACAAAAAGCTAAGGCACGGTATGTGATGCTCACTACATTACCAAATGCAACGGAGACCCATTTAAGTCACAGAGCTGTACTAACAAATGCCAGGGGATAAATTGAGGCCAATAATTCCCCTGACTGATTCCTGTTACACATTAGACACGTTGGGTGGGAAACTGCCATGAAGATATTTCCCTAAACACAAAAGCAGAATGGTAATGGAAGTGGAGCAAACCTGCCCATGTCCTTGTTCTCGTATTGCTTTCTGGAAAATCTGTTCGCTATCCCCAGTCTATTAGTCTATCAATTGCCTGGTGAAATTGGAGAAAACGTTACAACCAGAAAATATTAATATTAGGGATCCTACATGGTTCAAAAGATCAAGTCATCACCTCTTCATCTGCTCGATTTCCAGTAACTGGCAACCACAAGAAGAAAAAATGAAACCATTTGGTTATAAATAATCAGACTGCAGAAATTGCAGTTGGTTCTCTGTTAGTGTTTACAATGAGCAAGGGCCTAAAACCTGTAAATACGCATCTTCCGATAACCTAACGATACTCTTGATGCTCTCCCTTAAAGTCTGCAAACACCAATGCAAAAGTTAGCTCATGTAGAAGAACAGAAGGACACAAAATGAGAAACTGTCGCTTCGCAATGTCATCAATCACTTTAACCTACCTTAAACTCAGACATCTTGTCTTTGAACTTCTTTTTCAACGATCTGCAATCAGATAAAAAATCGTTTTGAAAGTAATTGAAATTTCCGAAAGAATCCTAGCCTGGTATCCTGAAAAATGTCAAAATAGCTTGCCAGTGGTTTTTTCACAAAAGCCTCATCTTGGTCATGCTTTAATTATACATAAAATAATATTTGTTGTAACCCCTAGAATAAAAATGCTTTTGTTAGATTAAGAAACACCAAATCTTGAAAGTAAAAAATGTGAACATGTTCAATTGAAACACCTACTCTAATGGGACAGTTACCGACCAGAAAATGTAACGAGGACCACCAACTTAAAACACGGTTATGCTATGTGCTCCATGAATAACCATTCCGCCCAAAGATCAGATATGCTTAGTCTTAGTCTGCTACATCTGTGGCTCCTAAGGAACAATCACACAGATCATTCAAAGTAGAGGCAAAATGTCTAAAGAACAATATATTGCAAACAATAGATTATTATGTAGGACAAGGATAAAGGGATGTCAAATGTCATCTAGACTACACCGTTGTTGCTGTTCTTGAGCTGTCAACAGCTGACCCTTTTCCACATCCAGGCTTCTGTCTATTTGCAAAATTCTACACAGAAGAGGAAAGGATGTCAGAGAAAATGATCTATCCATTGAAAACTTGTAGACTAAGCAACATATGTCCTTACTTCTCTGTCCAGTTCCTCAATTTTTGATTTGATAACATGAGTAATTTTTCCAACTTCGTCAATATCCTTCTCCATTCATTGCTTAATTGCTGCAAGTTATGACAGGAAAATTAACATTAACTAGTTTCATCAAACTTGCAGTATCAGCAAATGCAAAGTTCAATATTTTCATGTACAGAACAGAAACTGCCTGATTCTACTGGTGCCTGTAAGTCACTTTTTTTTTAAAAAAATCATACCCATAATAATCGTTACTATGAATAAGGCATGTCAAAGCATAATGCTCAAGGATTATGATACATGACAGGCGAAAGAGACAGATTTTCAAATCAAGTTTTAACAGTTAACCTTCCATATTTCCAAGTGAGATTATGGTATAACACTACCACTTCTTGTGATATTGAAATATGCATATCAGAGTTTGCAGCTCTAATGCTCTCCCTAGGCATTCAAGAACAATTTGATGTGGAGGAGTAACCATGACTTTATAACTAACAGCAGTCTTCTAACATTCAATGAAGGATAGTACCCGTGGTACTACCCAACTAAGCATATCCTAGTCATACTGCAAGTGTTAAATAGAAATCAAGCAGGAGATGATTACATTTCATGGGCAGATGCCTTAGTTATGGCCTTTGACTCCTTATGAGCAACCTGCAGACACCAGTATGAATTCAAGCAGACAAAGAAGGTGACGTGCAACTCACCTCTCAGCTTATCAAGTAGGACTAAGATTGATTCAGTCCTTGACAGGGTACAGACACCAGTAACTATTTTAAAAAAAATTCACAATTGACCAAACAAATTTAATTTTTAAAACTGGTTTTCTTTTTTGGGTGGTAGAAATATCCAACCCGATTAATTTAGAAAATAAATAACCATTTTCCCCTGTTCATTTTTTCATATAGCAACAATTTCAAGGGTGAAGGTTGGACATGGATTTCAGGTCTAATATTTCAGCAAACAGGAGCTTCACCCTTGGTTAATATTGTGCATGGAGGAAGAAACTAATCATCACAATGAACTGAAATTCAAAGAAAAACTAAAGAAGGATGAAAGGAGGTAAATTGTTCAAAATCCAAAAGTGGAGATATGGACAAAACCCTGAAATTAACAAGACAAAGATGGAAGAGAAAGCAGAGAGGAAGTAGAGGAGACAATATCCACACCTGAAGTTTTTTAAGTAGCTTATTCAATTTCTCATATTGTTTCTCGATCTCTTGCACCTAGAGATGGGGTAACAAAAGTTTTAAAATGATGTCATAATAAGTTTAGCAATCCATGCAAAATTAAATGTAAGGGTAGAAACAAAAGTTAAGTTTCTCCACACCACAAAGGAACAAGAATAACAACAATAATTTGCATTTACCTGCTTAAAAATTGTCCAGGCCTAGTTCTCCGGAGTTCACTGTTTGCTGGATTCCAATTTCAATATCTCCATTTCTAGACGTTTCATCCTGAGGGATGACGTAAGAATCCTGCAAAAAGACATAGAAGAGCATTGCTGTAAATTGTGATCACGGTAATAAAAAAAAAAAAGAAAAAAAAAAGATACAGCTAATGGCTTCTCAAACTATACTGCGTGAGGAACTTCCTACAAAGAAGAGCATACAAGTCTCACATTAAGATATTTTGAGTTTCTTAAAATCAAAATTAATGGTTAACTGGGCTGCATCATGTTCTATATACATGCCACTGCAAGGACAACGAATTCATATGAAGATTTTTCAAGTACTGAATCCTGCTCAATCCATACCCGATTTGGCAAGTTTTACTAAAGCCCTTTACCACCTATTTCCGAAAGCACTGGAATTTAATTCGAAGGCCTGTAGCCAGAAACAACAAAGTCCATGACAATGCAAACTCTTGATCCCTTCTAAGTTCAAAATCTTGATTGCTATTAATAGCAAAAAATAGACTAAAACCAAAAAAAGAAGAAGTCCATTTATTGTGCTGCTGCTTGGTTTAGTCTACAGATTCTAACATCTTAAAGTTTCTTCATTTATCCTTCATCTTAAATACTAATTCAATATAAAAAAGAAACAATTTTCTCCTCGAAATTAATCGAGATCAAACAATGTTTTCTTCCGCTAACGTCAGTAGGTCAAGGCAATCTTAGTTGCAGGAAGAAACTCATATTTACGTGCGTTCATGGATAGATAAAGCTTGATACGTTTTTCTTATTATTTTCTTTTTGTATTAGTTCATCATTCAATTTCAGCCATTGTAAAAATAATAATAATAAAATAAAATAAAAAATAATTCTAACAAAACATTCAACGGGCCAAAAAAAACAATAACAAAATGCTTTATACAGTGCATTACCTTTAAGAGGTCATTCATGTTGGAAGCTGAATAACAGCAGAGAATATTTGCTAGATAAAAAAAAAAAAAAAAAGGGAAAACAGCGAAAACAGAAAGAAAAAAGAAAAAGAAAAGAGATTACCTGTTTGGTTGAATGTAAAATGTTTTCCTTAGAAAGTTATTTTCTTCAAAAAATAATTTTTATGAAAATATAGATTTTCCTATCAATTTTCCAATGTTTGGTTATCAAATTCATGAAAATATTTATCCCACAATAAGATATTGTGTCTACGCACCGTGCTCCTGTCAAACTTCCTCCCCCAAGCATATACTGGACGGAAAAGTATACAATACACCACGTGTATTGACACGTGGTGTACTAGAACCAATAATTTATCGCCATGTGATAATAATGAGCCATACCTCGTATTATTTGGCGATGTGTGATTAGTTCTAGTACACCACGTGGCACGCCACGTGGCGCGCGTGGTGCACGCAATACTCACTCTATACTGGACCTCTCCACCATGGCCCACCATCTGCAGCACCATATTCAAATTCCTATCTTCCCTAACCTTCCACAATCGTGGCACACCCCAATCCAACCCTCCTTTGACCACCACTGCTAAGATCCTCCTTCAATCAAGTACCACCACCTTCGTCCCTTCTGTCCCAAAAAATAGATTGTACAAAAAAAATGGAAAAGATTTGAATGTAAAGAATCATCCAAGGTTTTCCGGCAAAGTCACAAGGTTCACCGGCGGCAAAGTCAGCTGCCACAATCTCTAATAAACGTCTCGACTCTTTAGTTATTGATTTTCTTCCGAACATGGCACGTGTCTAATTATTTATAACTCAAAGTAAGTCTACTCTGGAGAAAACAACTTCAGTAACCTTCTTACTGAAGTTGTTTTCCGTTAAATTGGGGAAAAAAATTTCAGCAGTAAAATGTTTTCCCCGCCTCTAATGCAGCCAAACACTGAAAGTTGTAGAAAACATTTTCTAGAAAACTTTTTCAGTCCAAAACAAACACACCCTACAAGTTCTCTTTTTTCCCTCTCCCCCTTGGTGGGAAGAGCAAGAATCAAAGAGAAAGCGAAGAAGATAGAGAAACAGAAAGAGAAAGAGCATGTTTTGTTTGTGTTGATTCAGTGGCGAAGCATGAAGGGAGTAGCTTCGTTTCCCCACCGCAGTATGACGTTTCGAACCTTCTTCTCTTTATAGTTATGGGAAATTTGTTGGTCCCAGGCATTTTCAACAAACCTTTTTTTTTTTTTTTTTTTAACATCGCATCTAAAATCAACTAACATAGTCCCTTGTATATAAAAAGTGTAAACTATGTTCGATTGGTCCCAAATATCATTTTAAGCCAATTTTTCAGCAAATTCAGAGCAAAAATGAAAATACACTTCATTTAAATTTATCAGAAGCTAAAAAAAAAATTTAGCCCCTCAAATTCAAACTTAGCCAACATAATAGTCCTCGAAATTAAAAACTGTGATCGATTGGTTCTAAATATCATTTTTGCTCAATTTTTTAGCTAATTCATGAGTAAAAATGAAAATATACTTCGTTTCAATTGACCAAAAGTTACAATTCTTTTATAGCTTCAACGATACAAATAGGATAAAATCTAACTGTACATTTCCATTAACAAAATTTTGAAGCAATAAAGGACCTTTTTTATTTTAAATACAGTTACATCTTTCTCATTACATTACATACGAAGTGTGTTTCCATTTTTGCTTGTAAATTTGCCAAAAAATAGGACCAAAATGAGCTTTGGGACCAATGAATCACACTTTTTATATGTAAAGAGTTATTTTGGTTGATTTTAAGCGTGAGGGACTAAAAAAGTTTTTTCATAAAATGTGTGGACCAAATGGGTTAATTTCCCTATAGTTATGTTTATGGATACTTATTAACTTTTTCTCAAATCTTAAGAAGTTATTTACTATTGCTATTTTTTGCTTATAGTTAACTTTGAATGCACAGCTTGAAATTTAATGCAAAATTTTTTTCATTTTCTTACTATTAGATTTTTTTTTGTTTTAAAAAAGTTCTAATCCTATTTGATAATGAACTGTTAGTCTAAGACATTCTATTTGAAACTATTACTTAATCATAAGAAAGTAAAAGTTATATGTTCTATTAACTTTTGATGATAAGTACAGTACAGTGAATAATTTCAAAAGATAGCGAGAGAAAAATTTGTCATTTTTTACATTTTTATATGCCTATTTGAAATATAAGATTGTTTATCTCTGATTAAATATTTTATGGATTTAAGGAAACTTAAGATTCAAGTGATAACATGATTTGCATGAATCAATTGGTTCAAAATTGGATAAAGGGATCATATAATTTCACCTTTTTTAAAATTGAAAATATATTTTATCTTTATCTTAAATTTTCTCATAAATTGATAAGTTGACAATTATTTCATTTGCTTATACACAATAATCAAAATGAGAATATTATGTTAGAAGCAAAGCCAAGATTCATTCATAAACTACCTGCCTGCTATTCTTTCAGATTCTGGGGGAGAATTATTCAGCACAGCATAACTTTGTTATAGATTTGAAAATTTTATACTTTATAAATAAAATGTTGTACGTCGTAGTATTAAATTTTTACTGATTAAGGGGGTGTTTGGTTAAGAGGAATTATGGAGGGGAATAGGTATCATAAGTAATGATATCCATTGTTGGTGTTTGTTAAACAACTATCACTATTATTCAATGGGAATGATAGTGATTAATTAGAGTGTTAATGATTCCTTCCAAAATGCTATTCTATCAAACCTATTAACCCTTATGATTAAGGGAAAAAATATAGCCACTAAAAAAACACACACTGTTTGAGTTACCCACTTCCAATATACTATTCCCCTCTCTCTCTCTCTCTGTTTTGTCTTTTGATTTTAAATATTTTTATTAGTATTTTATAAATTCTTTTATAAAAATAGTTTTTAATAATTTTTTACATTAAAATTTTTTTATAAAAAATTGAATTGAAAATTAAATATATATAGTACTCTCTGTTAATACAATAAAAATGATTTTTTTAAAAGTTATTATTTGCATAAAACTGAAATTAGAGCATGACTATATTTAAAATTGAAGAAATTTTTCAAAAATTTTCTTTAAAAAGATACAAAATAGGAAATCTAAAAATATGTATATCATAAACAAAAGATTTAAAACTCATACTCATAGTAAGATTAATGATACCCATAGTAATAGTGATTGAGGAATTTAAACTAAAAACCCTCTAAGATTCTCCAATGTCGGTACTAAAAAAAATATGCTTATATTGTTTAAGTAAATAATTAGTAATCAATTATATCTATATATTTTTTAAATTAGTTACCACAAAATAACAACATTATACAAATTTTCGGGCATGGGGCCAAGGGAATTGAGATTGGCCAGCGATTGCAGTTCAGATCCTCAGTGCCAACTTTTCTAGTGCCACTCCAGTGCCATCCAGTGCCATTCACCAGGGACTGCCACCTTGCATTCACACTAGGATAGTTATCTAATTAATCTCAAATGTGATAAGTGTGAATGAAAGGTGGCAGTCCCTGGTGAATGGCACTGGAGTGACGTTGGAAAAGCTGACACTGACGATATGAACTGCAGCGATCGGTGCCGGTGGATTCTGGAAGGTATATCTGCGTCCGAGTTGGAAGAAAACGGGACTATCCGGACTGTATTATTTTTGTGAGGCAGATATGCGGTTAATGGATATGACATCCAGGTGGCCAGAACTCCTCCTATAGATTTTATGTTATCATTTTTTTTTTAAAAAAAGAAATCAATCCTCGTGTTCATTACAGATATTTGCTCACACAATTTGGGGTGATAAGCCTAAATTTTTGTCACAATATTGTATAAGTCGCAATTAATTCGTTAAATTAAACTTTTCGAATTTCTTAATTGCCAGATCGGATTTGAACAATCCGAACCTTTAGCGGAAGGCGCACCCTTAACCAATTCATTTAGATAACAATTAAAACCTGAAATGAAACAATCTTTAATTTAAAGCATAAACATGAATATTGGTATTTAGATTAAAAAATATTCTCCAGGTAAACGAGACAAATGGAAAACAAAAAAAAAACAAGGGCTTGTTTTTAATAATTTTTTATTTTTGTAAAAATTTATTGTAGAAAATTTAAAAATCAGATAGTCCTCATTTTAGTTAAAAAAATTAAAAAATATAGTAATAGATTTTTTAAAAATCAAAAGCTAACATCAAATACAAATAAGCTATTAAGAATAGATTCTAATTCTACTTGTTACAAGTGATTCTCTCTATTTCCATTCTTTTCCAGACTCGGTTCCGAACTTGTCTTTCACTTCACGTAGTCTAAAGTGAAGACTTTCAAGTTATGCTATTTTGTATTGACATTGATTGCATAATTAGTTGAAAATTAATAAGAAAAAAGAAGATAAAGGAAAAGTGGGGATGCTGAATTTTAACTTAAATGTGGGAAAGAGACGTAAGTAGAAATTTGAGATCGCTCAAGATGAGTTCCTTAATCTGGAAGTACTTGTGATACTGCGACTCCCACCCGAACCAAACGTAACAGACGAATAGATTATGACAACAGCCACTGCCTACGTGTTTGTTGTACACTCATCTTACTATCATCAAACCGTCACAGCTACCGACAGCCCATTCACTTTTTTAATGAAATACTAGGAGGCCCTACTGGACTGGAGTACCTCAGCTAATAACAAGTTAACAACACCATGTCACCCTCGTTACGATCTCCACGCGGCGAGACTAGACTTTCCTTCCACATTGTTTGTTTCTTCTGGGTACGAGTTATCTAGATTCGCTCTTTCTTCCTTCCAACTGCATATAAATACCAGGACAGAAGAAACAACTCTCAACACAAGAGGAGCACAACTCTTCTCTCGTTTCTACGCCCCACTCCCAACCCCCCCACCTCTTAAAAAAAAAAAGAAAGGCTACAGACCCTGCGTACATAAACTTATTGGAATCCAAGCTGCATCGATCGACAAAGGTATTTTGTTCTTTTTTCTATTTTTCTCTTTTATATGTTGAAGCTAATAGGTGATCTTGTCTGAATTTCGTTGATTATCTATATTTTGTTATGTTCATCTTCCAACATTAACGTTGATTGTTGCTATAATGTTATTGGGACTTAATTCTTTGTGAAAATGAATTCTCTTTTGATGTTTTCTTGGTGGGATCGTTTTTGATGGTTTTGTTTTTTATTCTCTTTTCTGATGTTTATTATAACTTATGTATTGCGAGTCGAGGAAATCTATCAATCGTTGTTATGAAATTATGATGAGATAGATCGGGAGATTCAGAGTTGGATGGAAACAGGGGAGGGAGGTATTAGAAATATAAGTTAGCATCTGTAGATAGCTCTTTGGAATGCAAATGCGCAATAGCGATTGATATTTGAATTCACCCCTCTTTTGGGCCTTTGTGAAGAAAAATTCAGCTGTTTTACTAGTTGATTATCATCAATTGAAGCGATAGAGTTTTAAAAATAGGAGCATCTTAGGAAAAAATGATTGTTACATAGTAATATTTTTGTGAGTGGATCTTTACAACTGATAGGGTGTATTCAGGTTTCTGTGTTTTGACTTGTCATCGTATTACCCAATTCTCCGTTTTGTTCACCATGGAATCATTATCTGAAAGCATCAGTCGAAGTCAGCTTTTATGCAATTCAGTTTTGGCTAATGTATGCAATTCAAATTTGGTTATTCTGGTATATATGCTTTTTCTTCATTTCTTCTTGTACAAAATAGATTTGACTTGAGGAGGCTAATTCATATCTGAATTTTCTTCTTGATTTATTCAGATACTTCAATCCACGAGAGAGAAGTTGTCAAAATGGAAGACAAATCTTGTGTTGTTGAAGGAGTAGAAAAGTTGGAGAAGGAAGAAGTTCATCTGAAAGATGAGAGCAAGATTAAGAAACCTGATGAAGCAGAAGAGAAAACGGAAGTGGAATTGAAAACCAAATCAGTGGAGGAAGAAAAGCCAAAACATAAGGATGATAATGTAGAGTCCGAAGAAAGAGATGGAAAGAAACTGGAGAAGAAAGAAAAGGATGAAAAGGATAAGGAATCCACCAAGAAGGACAAGGAGAAAAAGAAGAAAGAAAAGAACAGTGATGAGGAAGGGGGGGAGAAGAAGAAAAAGAAAGAGAAGAAACACAAGGATGGCACTGACGAAGGGTCAAAGGAGCACGACGAAGCAAATGAGGGAAAACACGAGGAGAAAAAAGAGAAAAAGGATAAAAAGCATAAGGAGAATGAGAAGAAGAAGAAGAAGGATGAGAGAGATGAAGACGTTGACTCAGGGGAAGAACTGAAAGACAAAAAAGACAAGGACGACAAAAAAAAAGAGAAGAAAGACTACAAGAAGGCTGAGAAAGATGATGTCGTATCTGAGGAAGAAGAGAGAGAGAAAAAAGACAAGAAAAAAGAGAAGAAGAAGAAGAAGGCTGAGAAAGATGAAAATGTCGAAACAGAGGAAGAAGAGAGAGAGAAAAAAGAGAAGAAAGACAAGGATAAAGAAAAGAAGAAGAAGAAGAAGGATAAGAAAGATGAAGATGTCGAGACAAAGGAAGAAGAGAAAGCGAATGAGAAGGGTCAAGTGAAAAAGGTTGAACTTAGAGATTTAGAAGATAAAGACGAGAAATTGGAGGAAAAGCATGGAGAGGAAGAGGAAAACAAGGAAAAGAAACAGAAAAATGAGGAGGAAAAAGGTGAAGTGAAGGTGGAACTCAAGCAGAAGAAAGAAAAGAAAGTCAAAGAGGATTCAGAAGAAGAGTCATTGGAGGGAAAGAAGCATGAGAAGAAAGAAGGTTTAAAGGAGAAAGAAAATAAGAAAGATAAAGAGAAGAAATGCAAAGAGGAGAAAAAGAAAGAGAAGAAGAGTAAAGAAAAGAAAGATGAAGCTAAAAGGGTGTCAGAGGAAGAATCAGATGAAGAAATTAAGGAAGAGAAAGATGAAAAGAAGAAAAAGGAGAAGAAAGACAAGCATAAGCAAGCTGAATCCAAGCAGGATACAGATGAAGAAAAACATGATGGGAAGAAAGACAAAAAAGAGAAGGAGAAAAAACACAAGAAAGACAAGAAGGAGAAGAAGGATAAACAAGAAGAAGGCGGCGGCAAGGAAGGAGATTCTAATAAGGAAACAGAAGGCGAGGAGGATGGGGTCAAAGACAAAAAGAAGGACAAAAAACAAAGGAAGAACAAAGATGAGACTTGTGAGAGTAGGTCTGAGGATGGAGTCACCACAAGGGAGATTAAAATAGATCAAGATGAGAAGATCTCTAGTGATGCAGTAGAAGGGAAATATAAAGAAAAAGTAAAGGAAGGCAAGGATAAAAAAGACAAAGACAAGAAAAAGGGTAAGGACGAGAAGAAAAGAAAATTTGAGGATAAGCATAAAGGCAAAGATCTTGACAAATTGAAAAAGAAATTAGAAACGGTCAACTCCAAAATTGAGGGTCTTCTGGAGAGGAAGGCAGTCATCTTGAGGATGATCAAAGAAACAGAGGATAAGAGTTGTGGGGTTGCTGAGATGCCCAAAAGTGTGGAGGGAGAAGACAGAAGATTAAACAATTCCTGCCGCTTTGGTTGCTTAACACATATGCTCGTCTTTGCAACATCAGATTGTATACATGTATGTGCCTATATATGCCGTTAGATGGCTCACTGTATGTTAATCTTCTGCTAATGTATTTGCAACTCTCTGTTAAAAGTGCACATCTGCAGGGAATAATGTCGAATTTTCAGTTTGGAAGTCTACATGCTTTATACCTAGCTTTTAATTTGAACTACTTTGTCGAGGATGGGGATTCATGTACCCAGTATGTTGTTAATCATGTTTGCTGTTGGAATTGCTTTCTCAAGTTGTCTTATTGCCTCACATATATGACCTGGAAAATCAGTTCAAGATGCAAAAACAGCCAGTCCTCATAGAAAATTATTATGCTGATGATGCGTCATTGCTTCTTTGTACAGAAAGTCATAATACCACTCACTATATGCAATAAGCCAGGCGATCTGGAAATTATGTAAGTAAACAGTGGCTCGCACAACAAATGGGCATTGTTGTTTATTCAGTGCAACCCTGTTTGAATTTGTAGAAATGTCAAAGAAACATTTGTTATTCTAAGAACAAACCTCATGCCCAGACCAAAGTGCTTCGTCTACTTGTGTTTTCAATATATACTCTATTCTGATTATTTTATTTTTTAGTTTAGCAAGAGATACGAACACGGAGACAGTTACTGTTAATGGGTGGATTTCAAAGAAGAAATAGAAGTTGGGAAAGGTAGTCAATAATGAACAGTTCTTATGCATTGCAAATCATCTTCCCTTGACTGGTGGTGGCAGTTTACCGGTGAAAGGTCTATGATTTATCAAATTGAAGTAGAAAGACACCATTTTGCATTCAATGATCATCTTAACATGCCCCAAAGTAATGCTCCATTTCTTGAGTGCTTCAAGTGCCATTTCTGGTGGTAAATCTGTTGTTATAGCATTACCCGAATGAGTATCTATGGTAGCTGCTAGATGACCAAATCCCGTGCTAGATGGCTCACATCAGCTTTGCTCTTTGCATTCATCATCTATTGATGCAGTTCAGGTTGAAGCAAGGGTAACTGAAGCTACTAACGATCTTGCATGGGAGAACTGAACATCTGATCCGATTACCGAAAGCAAGAAACAACCCTTTTTCCGCTTTTGTGACGTTGAATATCACAATTATTCCTATGTTACAATCCTCTGATGCTGTTCCTGTCAATTTGAGAACTAATGTTTGTTGACAGGTACAGTGGTAAGGCCAAATCCAAATGGGTATAGTGGGTCATAATGCCGATCCCCAACATTCATGGGGAGCTGATCAACAGTCTTGAACCATGTCTGAGGAAGCTTGCCAGTAAAACCATATTCACCAAATAAAACATCAGCAACCCCTTGACCTTCAGTGCCTGGAAGCCAAGCTGCAACAAGTGCATCAATCTGATCAAGATAAGGTTGAATCACGACTGGGCGTCCTGTGATAAGAACAACAACACATTTGACAGAGCCACAGACATTTGTGATAATTTTTGGTCCTGGTTCAGGAATTGTCAAGTTTAAGCTGTCTCCATAGGTCTCTGAATATGGTGGTTCTCCCACAACCACAATGGCAAATGAAAAGCTGTTGGACTTGACAAATGTAGCATCAGGATTTTCTCGAAAGATTACTTCTGTTTTTGGATTGACAGCGTCTTTAATGGCATTAAGGATTGTGGTACCTGTAGGGAAAAATGAAGAATGGGAAAATCTTATGATAATTTGAACTGCCCATGTTTTCTGGGTGAAAGGGGGAGAAAACAATCTGTAGAAGCATGAAGAGGACACATGAATCACGTACCAACTGTAATGTTGCCACTAAGCCCTTGCCACTCAATAGTCCATCCTCCGCACTGATTACCAATATTATCTGCATGGCTGCCCGTGACCAGTATTCTTGATTCCACCTTGGAGAGTGGTAGCAATGGTTGATTTGCAGATTTTCCATTCTTAAGCAGCACAAGAGATTTTCTCACTGCTTCCCTTGCCAATTCTCTGTTCTCCTGTTCAAGTTAGTAGTATAAACATATGAAACTCTGTCTGATAATTCTCCCTCTCCATAAGGAGTGGCATCCAAGACGTAACTACATTGGCAAGTTACCTGACTTCCCAGATGCTTGGTCATTGCTATAATCAGCCAAAGTGTTCTCAAATAGACCCATCATGAACTTTATCCTTAATATCCTCCCCACAGCATCATCAATTCGGCTTAACGGAATAAAATTATTCTTTACCAAAAAGGTTAGTCCATCGATGAATTCTGTGTAGTTGTATGGAATCATTATCTGCAATTTTCAAAAAACAAATGAGTGATACTTGTTTCAGGTCATAATATTACTGCACTTTTGGAGCATGAAATGAACTAACCATGTCGATGCCAGCATTGACACTGGTCAAAATGGAATAGGTGTAGTTCGCATGTGGTGGGGAAGTAATCTTGTCAATGCCACTTGAATCTGAGATGACAAAGCCCTAAAGTAGTAATCACAAACATTTGAGCTTTATATTAGTGTATTCAATTGTCACAGGACATATTCACAGTTGGAATCTATCAAATTGGGGTTCATTTACCCGAAAATGGACAGTATTTTTAAGAAAACCAGTAATCAGATCATGATTGGCATGCATCTTTATCCCATTCCAGCTGGAGTATGATATCATCACAGTTGCTACACCCTTGATGATTGAATTATAGTAGGCTGGCATATGGACACTAAGCAGTTTATGCCAGCTAGCCACTGTATTGTCCTCGTTGATGCCTTGGGTTGTTCCACCATCACCAACATAGTGTTTTGCACACGCTAAAACTTTATCTCTATGTATGAATTAGTGAAGGAAAATTATGTTCACTATAAAGACACGGATTTTAAGGACATGATTACTTAGTGCAGAACTTACTTTCCTGCAATATAGGGAACACCCTTTGGAGAATTAGCAGGCATTTCTCCTTGTAATCCTGTAATGACCTCAGTCATTGCTCGAACAATTTCAGGTTCTGCACCATAGCTTTCATAACAGCGACCCCATCTTGGATCGCGACAGACCTGATCAAGAATTATTTTTTAAGCAAAGATGACCAAGTGTATAACAATCTACTAAGAACCTGAGGGAATGTGATTGGAATAGTTTGTTTACTGCAATGCACGGTGCAAAAGAGTACTGAATGCCTGTAGCTCTGACTTCAAGTGCAGTTGCAGCTCCTACCTTCTTGACTAGTTCAGGATCCCTGATTGGCATCACTAGATATTAACATCATACGAATTGATTAATCAGCACTAACAGGCTTAACCTACCTACAAAGTCTTGTATTTATATTGCTAACACATGGCCTGGAAGAAGACTGATTATAAACAAGATCATTTTTGTGAGAAGAAACATATTTTTGCATCGAGCAAAAGAAACTAGTGAAACAGTGTCCAATTTACTGCTTAGGCCCTACTGCGAATCAGGTAAATTTCTAAATCCTCTCATTCCGAATATATCTTTTCAAAAAGCAAGAAAGAGTTGGAAACTAGTCAAAAATATGGATCACTAAATAACTCTTTCTACAAAAAACAATTGATCCAGCATATGGATGGAGTAGCCATCCGAGAAACTGAATTTCTTAATTGAAAAACTACTTACCTAGTGGCTCCAAGACCAATATTGTGAGGAAAAATGGTTGCATTGTACACATTGTTGTTCCCATGAACTGCATCAATCCCATGTATCATCGGTATGCCAAGATGGTGTTGATAGCGAGCCTTTTTGGAGTTCATTAACCATGTTCATCCAGGTCTCAGGAGAAGCCTGTTTAGCCAGAACGCTTCCTCCACCACTCAATACACTACCTGCTCATGAAGACTACAATTCAGACCCTGTACATTACCCAATAAATACTGCAGTAATACTAACTGCACGACATGTCATAACCAATTCAATACAAAGAATCATCATCTGACTGATTTATACCAATATAGTAATTTTTCATGACTTCAGATGATGAAACAGAACGATCAATTTGTGCCATTTGACCAATCTTTTCCTCCAAAGTCATCCTGTTCATTAAATCCTTGATCCTCAGAGCTATTGGCTGCTTAGGATCTTTGTATCTTATATATTCTGCTTCAGCCTTCAATGTCCACCAACACAAGACTACAATCTCAACCGTAAAGAAACAAAGTCTTGCCATTTTAAACAACAGCACCACCTTCACATTGCAAATAAAGAAACAAGATTACATTTGACATTAAAAGCACAAAGATAATCCCAAATTAACACGAAATTCAATTGGATAGAGAAGCAACTTATAAAAGTATAATTCCGACTTGCCTTGTGAAAACCTGCTCAAAATTGAAGTAGAATTATTTACTAGCATCAAACAACTTCAACCAACCACAGAAATTAGTCTCTTTCTGAGATGCCCAAGTGCTGTGTGGTTTCCTACAAAAGAATGCAGAAATGGTAAAAAAAAAAAATGTCATAAAGCTTCCAAACCAAGTAAAAATTGGGTCTTCACACTGGCACTTTGACAGAGTACCAATGTAAGAATATCTAAAAATTGGGTCTTCACACTGGCACTTTGACAGAGTACCAATGTAAGAATATCTATCTGGAGAACTTTGAACCGTTTTTGTTTGATCCCAGGACAATCCCAAGATATTTACAAAACAAAAATATCAAGAAGCCAAATAATTTTACTGACATGAACCTCCGGCTTTTTAGATCCACCTTATTTTACAGCCTTCTAGGATAATGTATACTCACCTCAGAAGCTTAATATTTATTTACAACCCAAGAAAAAGAAAACTTAACAGTTACTCGTAGTGGTCTGCAGACTCACAAGTCAGTCACACGACACCACCTCCTGATGCTATTTTGATTCCTTTCTTTGGGTTTTGTGAAACACACGGCCCCACACTCACAAACAAGTACACAGATAGATACATGTAATGGTAGAATTTTCATGAGATGAGGAAGTGGAAGATGTGAGGCAGTAAGAACAAGCAGTTATGAAAATGCTGTCCGCATAACTGCCTGTTCGATTCGGTTTTTTTTTTCTTTTTTTCCTTTTGTTAATGGTGAGTGATTTGGTATTTACAGTCATAACCCGCTAAAGATGCTTAATTTGCTTAACCGTTACCATTCAAGAAATTGCATAACCGTCCCCTGACTACTGCCCGCATTAATCTTGACTCTGTAGATTTTTTGTTTTGATGGTGCAGAACTTGCTGGGCAACTGGGTAAATGCCAGAGCCTCGGTTAGACATGCAAATAAGAATTTTAAAAGATTTCAGTCAAGGATGCGCTCTATTCCTATTATTGATTTGGGACCCAGTCCATTGAGTGCCCCTCCTCCTATGTTTTACATCTGTTGTTATTTGCACCTGGGGCTGGGGTTCTAAACCAAAGTTTGCAACTGCCAGTTCTAACTTCTCTTGTTAAGAACGAGAACATTTGGGTACCATAATATGGTAGAAATTAGTATTTTCTTTTTTTATTCTCTATGCTTTTATTCCCAGCAAATTAAAAATCAAGAAATGCATAATGGTCTAATAAGATATCTACTGATAGGAGTAATAAGCCTTCAAAGGTTCTGTGGTGAGGCCAAATCCAAACGGGAATAATGGGTCATAATGTGGATCTCCAACGTTCATAGGAAGCTGATCAACAGTCTTGAACCATGTACGTGGTAGCTTGCCAGAGAAACCATAGTCCCCAAATAAGACATCAGCAACGCCTTGACCTTCAGTGCCAGGAAGCCATGCTGCCACAAGCGCATCTATTTGATCAAGATATGGTTGAATCACAACTGGACGCCCAGTGATGAGTATAACAACACATGTCACAGAGCCACAGACGTTTCTGATGACACTTGGACCTGGTTCAGGAATCGTCAAATTTAAACTATCCCCATACGTCTCTGAATATGGTGGCTCTCCCACTACTACAATGGCATAAGAGAATTCTTTTGACTTGACAAATGCAGCATCAGGATTTTCCTCGAACATAACTTCTGTTCTTGGGTCAATAGTGTTTCTAATGGCAGTGAGAATTGTGGTGCCTGTAGGAAAATAAAGAATTAGAAAAATGTAAAGGCACTGTTAGGCACTGTTCCTTCTTCCATTTTGTCTAAGGGGAGGGGATGAAAAAAAATGATGTGCAGAAAGTTAAAGTGGACTGATGATTGATGTACCAAGTGTAATATTGCCACTACGCCCATGCCATGACATAGTCCATCCTCCACACTGGTTTCCAATATCATCAGCATGGCTGCCGGCAACCAGTATTCGTGATGCCTGCTTGGGAAGGGGAAGCAACGGTTCATATTCAGATCTACCATTCTTTAGCAGAACAAGAGATCTTCTCACTGCTTCCCTTGCCAGGTCCCTATGCTCCTGTCCAAGTCAGTGGTCTAAACATATAAAGCTTCATCTTTTGTAATTCTCCTAAGGAATTGACGTAGTCTTGGACCTGAGTATCTACTCAATCTGAAATTACCTGAATTCCAAGGTACTTGGTCATGCTATAATCAGCAAAGGGGTACTCAAATAGACCCATCATGAACTTTACCCTTAGAATCCTCTCAACGGCATCATCAATTCGGCTCATATGAATGAAAGAATTTTTCACCAAAAAGGTTAGACCATCAATGAATTCTGTATAGTTGTAGGGAATCATAATCTGCAATTCACCATCTACTACATGAGTGATAGACTGTCAAGTAACTAAAAAAGCGTAGCTTACAACCCTACTTTAGTTTTGGAGCACAAAATGAACTCACCATGTCAATGCCTGCATTCACACCAGCCAAAATGGAATACGTATAGTTTGCATGTTCTGGTGAAGTAATCCTGTCAATGCCCTGAGAATCTGAGATGACAAACCCCTGATGTAATTCACAAAAAATTTCGAACTTCATCTTACTATCCTCAATATCAGATCTGATATTCATAATGGAAATCGGCTGGAAGTCTAAATTCACCTGAAATCGTAGTGTATCTTTAAGAAAACCAGTAATAAGATCACGATTAGCATGCATCTTTACACCATTCCAGCTGGAGTATGAGATCATGACAGTTGATACGCCCTTCATGATCGAGTCATTATAGGCTAGCATATGGATGCTTAGCAGGTCATGCCAGTTGGTCACTGTATTGTTCTCATTGATGCCTTTGGAAGTTCCACCATCCCCAACGTAGTGCTTTGCGCATGCTAAAACTTTACTTCTACACAATCCATCCAAAGGGGAAAAATAAAATCAGTTTCTCATAAGTTTGGCGTATTGCTTAAGCTACAATATAAAGCTTTAAGACAACTCCCTCGCCCACATCCCCAAACTCCAAATGCAACCTCCTGTCCAAGAAATGAAACATGAAAAAGAAGTAAACAAAGAACCAGCAGAAAAAAATAGGTTAATAAGACCGATGTGATGAAGAAAGACATGCTTCAACATCACTAAATGTCCACAAATATTAAAGTAAAGATTATCTACATAATGACTATATTGGACAACATAGAATTTGCATGAATTAGTGACAGAAGATTACATTGGGCACTAAGAAGATATTATAGTTTGGGCAGAACTTACCGTCCAGCAATATAGGGAACACCCTCACGAGAATCAGCAGGAATGTCTCCTTGTAATCCTGGAATAATCTCAGTCATTGCTCGCACAACTTGGGGATCTTCACTGTAGCTTTCAAAACAGCGACCCCATCTGGGATCTCGACAGACCTGATCAGGAATTATATTCAGAAAAGATGAACACACCCGTAACAAATTTTTAAGTTACTTTCAGAGAGAAAATATAATCATTTGAATAAGTTAATTACAGCAATGCAAGGAGAAAAAGAGTACTGAATGCCTGTAGCTCTAACTTCAAGGGCAGTTGCAGCTCCTATCTTCTTGGCAAGAACAGGATCCCTGATAAACACTATTTCCAGAGTTTAGCATCAAACCAATTTATATACTTAGCATTTAAATCGTTAATCTTCTAAGAAATTGTACTAATCCATTCTCTGGAAAAATACTGAGAGGATAACAGCAAGTTTTCATGAGAAGAGAATTGTTTTCGCTTTAGGCAACAGGACCAACAGAACTCTAAGAGCAATTTACTAGTTAGGTCTTCCATTTGAAGACCCCTATCTTTTCTGGAATTGTAGAAGGCTAAAAGAAAGCCGGTTTTATAAAGAAATTGTCTTGCAATAACCATTCTTTATTGCTTGCAAAGTACTATCAGAATTTGGTGGTTCTGTTGTTCTGTTGGTTCAGTTCTTCACAGTATCATCTCTTTGCAACAATTCCAGAAAATCTATCATTCCCTAATCATCTAAGAACCATATCACAGTGCACAATATGGCTCACTAAGTCAGCTATTCCACAAAGACAAATGATATAGTATTTGGCTAGAGTAGGTATAAATGAACAGATTCACTTCTAATTTCACAGGGCAACTCGCCTAGTTGCTCCCAGACCAATATTGTGAGGAAAGATGGTGGCACGATAGACACCATTGTTGCCATGAACAGCGTCAATCCCATATATCATAGGAATGCCAAGACGTGTTGATAATGAACCTTTCTGGAATTCGTTCACCATGTCCATCCAGGTCTCAGGAGAAGCCTGGTTATCTAGACGGGTGTCCCCACCATTAAACACGCTACCTGCTCAATAAAATTTCAACATTTATTCCTTGTATATAACCAATATGATAGTTGATTAGACCTCACAGTTTCACATATCATGAGTATCGAAACTCAAAAGTATCTTATATTCATACCGATATAGTAGTTTCTCACGACTTGAGCTGATGCAACAGAACGATCAATTTGGGACATCTGACCAATCTTTTCCTCTAAGGTCATCCTGCTCATTAAGTCCTTGACCCTCACGTCTATTGGCTGTTTAGGATCTTTGTACTTCATGTACTCTACTCTGGCGTTCACTCTCCAGCAGCATAAGACTAAAATCCCCACCATAAACAAATAATCCCTAGCCATTCTTAGCATCAGCATCCCATTCACTTTGCAAATTACTGCACAGTACTTAAATTTAATTAGATACATATCACACGAGATTCAAATGAAGATAACAGCAACTTAGGAAGCTAAAAATGTACTCTTTTTTGTAACAAATAAGAAATTGGCACTAATAGCCAAGAACAATTTTAAAATAAAATGCATAGTGGTTCTAATTAAGAATTCATCAAGTCTTGTAAGACTATTTGGCAACCTACATCCACATGAAAATCATCAGAACTGCTAAAAAGCATATAGCTTTAATCTAAATAGAAATGCAAATATTTGCGCAAAAATCAAAAGCATGGAGTATTAAAGAAAAGATAAATTTCACACACAAGAACTTGTAGCATTTGGGATCCATTCCAATTTTCCCACAAATGCTTGTATACAACGTAATCCAGCAGAAGAATAATGGGAAACTTACAATACAATCGCAGAGATAATGATCAAACAGTCTCCCAGCAGCAATCCCACTTCTTCTATGGTGATATTTCTTGCTTGGTATTGGCCAAACACCCGCAGTCATACAGATAAATTCAAGAACAGACAGGTGTACAATTAATGCAGATGAGTACTGGGAAGTTGGAAGAATTGAAAATGATAGATGATTGGAGGAGTAGAGGAAGTTAAGCAAAAAGTCATTTAACTTGTTATTTTGGCAATCAATTGTATTACTAATGACATTATATTATACATTTCGCTATCTGTGCTCCAGTCCCTCAGAAGTTCAATAATTTGTAAAACATTTTCCATACCTTCAGATATTACAGATGAGTCCCTATATTATGCTGAAATTGTTCCGACGTTAGTGAAAAGTCAGGTTAAGGTTAGGAGGACAAGTATAAACTTCACGGCTCATCTGCAGAAATTTGTATAGACATAAACTTTTTGTTTTTAAAGGTTAAAAATGTGTACATTTGATCCTTTGCATAAACGGATAAATTTCAGTTGACATATTTATAACGTTGTTATTTTTTAACATGTGTATTTAAGATTTACGGGCATAAATTGTTTTCTTTTTTAGCATGCACACTTAAAATTTGTGATTGTAAATTACTTATAGAGTGTGTACTTAAATAAGTGATTGTAAATAGTATTAAGGGGGTGTTTGGTTTAGGGGAATCAAGGAGGGGAATGGGTATCACAAGTAATGATATCCATTGTTGATGTTTGTTAAACAACTATCACTATCATTTAATGGGAATGATAGTGATTAATTGGGGTGTTAATGATTCTCCCCAAAATACTAGTTTATCAAATCCATTAACCCTTATTATTAAGGGCAAAAACACACCCATTAAAAAATATATATCTTTTGAGTTACCCATTCTCAATACTCTCTCTCTCTCTCTCTCTCTCTCTCTCTCTCTCTCTCTCTCTCTCTCTCTCTCTCTCTCTCTCTTTTGATTTTGAATATTTTTTATTAGTACTTTATAAATTTTTTTACAAAAATTCTTTTTAATAATTTTTTTATAAAAATTCTTTTTAATAATTTTTTTTACATTCAATAATTTTATAAAAAATTGTATTGAAAATCAAAGATATATAATACTTTCTGTTAATATAATAAAAATGACTTTTTTTTTAAGATTATCATTTCCATAAAACTCAAATTAGAGCATGACTATATTTAAAATTGAAGAAATCTTTTTAAATTTTTTTCAAATATACAAAATAAGAAATCTAAAAAATATGTATATCATAAATTAAAATTTTAAAATTTACTTGAAAGTCATTTCAGTATACCAAACAAATATTCTTATAATGATACCCATTCCATTATTAAACCAAACATGTTGGGGGGAATCATCAAAACCCATACTCATAGTAGGGTTAATGATACCCTATAGTGATAGTGATTGAGAAATTTGAACCAAACGCCTCCTAAGTTAATTCTTTTTTTTTTCCTCAAGAGATAAGCTGCTTGTTAAGCCTACAATATTTTATAAGTAAATTTTATATAAGTGATTGCTATGAACATATTAATATCATTGTCCTAGTTTCTTGGTAATGATCTTAGACAGGCTATTCATTTGTGCACAATTTGAACACGCTAGTACACAATTTGAAATATTTCTAGAATGATATATATATCTTACTTAATTTATAACACGTTGAAGTTATCAAAATCACAGATACTCTTTCTCTTAGATAAAGCGCTATTTGGTTGATTACTAAATCACGGATTAAAGAATTTAGATAATACCAATTGACTAAACAAAAAGAAAAGGATAATATATTATGTTGCTTAAATTGTTGGTTTTGGTACAAATATGTTAGCTGTTGATGTGATAGAAATTTTGACAACTGAATGAGTCATGGCTGGCTAGATTTAAGGTTTCCATTCTGCAAGAATGAAGAATTGAAGATTGAAGCTGACCTAGCTTCAGATCATACGAACACGGATCCTTATCACGGGATTGAACGGTCACGAGTGGCCCCCTTCTGGCCCAAGCCCATTCTCTCCGTCGCACACCACTGGGCTGCCGTGACACCGTTTTTTCCACTTAAATGAAGGGCAAGGCCATCTTGAATTGAAAATGACTTGTATAATAGAACTGAACGCGAATTTCTCTCTCCCTCTGTCTCTCTCTCCCTCTCTCTTCTTGTTGCTGTTGTTGTTGTTGTTTTGAAGTATAATTGTTCTGGTAATTTTCTCGAGAATCATGAGATCTCTGGGTCTTAAGACAGTACTAGGAAGCAAGAAAAATCCCGCAAAAATGAGAGGAAGTTACTTGTTAATTTTTTTGAGCACTTTCCTGCATGGCGTCGTGCTGCATAGAATATCCTTCATAACTACCATCAGTGAATTGCTCTCTCTCTCTCTCTCTCTCTCTCTCTCTCTCTCTCTCTCTCTCGTCAAGAAAGTGATTTTTCTCTCCATTATTTCACTTTCTAACATGTATATATGCTTTTCTTTTTCTTTTCTTTTTGGAACAGGACCACCGCTTCATTTTGGAATAGCTCTTGACAACTCCCAAGGCTCAACTTAATGTGACCTTTGTTTTAACCAGACCCAAAGCAACAATACTTCGTTTGCAACTGTAGATATCTTTGAATCATGCTCTACAACAATGGATAATCTTCTAGTTTAAGGCGAATTAGTGACTGTTGGTTTAACCCTTTTTCTTTCTCTTACTTTTGCTTTTCTCTTAGTTTTTCCATTTTAACATTTAAGCACAATGATTTTTTTGAAGCTTTGTTTATATTTACCACGCGTTATCTGATTTGTGTCTGATTTAGGCACTGCAGGTTTTGAAACTTGGCAATCGATGCTGTTCAGGTAAAAATGCTTTCCATCGAAAAGCAGAATAGTTATAAAACATACTTGATGAAAAAACACTAAAACTCTTGCTAACATTGCCTAGCGCTAGCACCAATTTTTTCAACTTGTAATCTATTATTTTTTTCCTCCCAAAAATGTGGAAAAGTGTATTATAAACGTTTTTCAATCAGGGTTTTAGTAGCCTTTCTGAGCTTCTGTGGTTAGGCCATATCCAAATGGGTACAATGGGTCATAATGTCTATCCCCAACATTCAAGGGCAGTTGATCAACAGTCTTGAACCATGTACGAGGAAGCTTGCCAGTGAAACCATAGTCACCAAATAAAACGTCAGCAACCCCTTGTCCTTCGGTTCCTGGAAGCCAAGCGGCTACAAGCGCATCAATTTGATTAACATATGGCTGAATGACAACAGGCCGGCCGGTAATGAGAATTACAACACATTTTACGGAGCTACAGACATTAGTAATCGTACTAGGGCCTGGTTCAGGAATCGTCAAATTTAAGGTGTCTCCAAATGTTTCAGAATATGGTGGCTCTCCCACCACAACAATAGCATAGGAAAACTTATTGGACTTGACGTATTCGGCATCAGGCTTTTCGCTGTACACAACTTCTGTTGTTGGATCAACTGCATTTCTTATGGCAGTCAGGATTGTGGTACCTGTTTACAGAACATAAATGTTCAATTTAATTATCAGCATGAATGTAAGCAGGGGGTTCTTTCATATCCCAGGAAAATGCCATCATTGATGGTAAAAGAAAGAAAGATAAAGTAGGATATCAACTAGAAGCATATTCAAGTACCTTTTGTTATGTTGCCACTGAGGCCTTGCCATTCAATTGTCCACCCACCACACTGGTTACCAATGTTATCAGCATGGGTTCCTGCAACTAGTATGCGTGACGTTTTCTTAGGAAGGGGTAACAATGGCTTGTCTGCAGCTTCACCATTCTTCAGCAGCACAAGAGATTTCCTCACTGCTTCTCTTGCCAGGTCTCTATGTTCCTGTTGAAGATAAAAAAGTGTCAAAAATTGTAAGCCGATGATCTCAAATACTTCTTTTTTCATCTTTGAATGATTTTTAATAAGCTAAAAGTGAATCCACCAATTTACCTGCAATCCAAGGTACTGGGTCATGCTATAATCCGCCAACGGATGCTCAAAGAGGCCCATCATGAACTTCACCCTCAAAATCCTCTTCACTGCATCGTCAATTCGGCTTATAGGAACAAAATTGTTCTTCACCAGGGAAGTTAGACCGTCAATGAATTCTGTGTAGTTGTACGGGAGCATGATCTGCAATATCCAGAGAAGGAGATAAGTCCTAGACAAACTTTTACTAGAATAGATATTGATATTAGCTCTGTAAACAAGTCACCACTGACCATGTCAATGCCAGCATTGACACTAGTGACAATTGAGTATGTATAATTTGCATGAGGAGGAGAGGTAATCCGGTCAATGCCTTGCCAATCTGAGATGACAAATCCCTGAAATATTTATTCAGAAAGTAATTAAACCTTAATTTACCCTAAATTTGAAGAAGTCAAATTTGGAACTGAAAGTAGAACTAAGGACATTAATTTACCCTAAATTTGAGTCTGTTCTTAAGGAATCCAGTGATGAGTTCACGATTAGCATGCATTTTTACACCATTCCAGCTTGAATAGGAGATCATGACCGTTGAAACTCCTTTGATAATTGAATTATAATAGGCAGGCATATGGATGTTAAGCAACCCATGGTAATTAATCACTGTATTATTTTCATTGATGCCATCAGTCGTTCCTCCATCACCAACAAAGTGCTTAGCACATGCGGCAACATTTTTTCTGCCAAAAATTTTGGAGTAGATCAATCAAGAATGCTAGAAACAAAGATATAGGAGGTATTCTTTCTGGGAACTTATTCATAGATTAGGGAAAAAAAGGAATAATAATAACAACATAGTTAAAATTGTGTAGTTCTTTTGTATTAGACTCCAGCATCTGTTGAGTAAGGAACCCAAGTTGCTCTGATTTTGGATACCTGATAACCCAGTGATCACCTAAGTCAAAATTGTGAAGCTTTGAATAGTCAGGTGGAAGTGAAGTTTTTGTCTTTCCTTTTGGCTAGTTATCTTATACTTTGTGTATATTCTTTTTATCCTTAGTTGTTAAATTCAACCTCGTCCACATCAGTTGGCAAAAGCTAACCCCCACCAAAGTTGCTTTCCCATGAATAGTGGCAAAACAATTTTCCATCGTGTATATCTTTTTCATCCCCACGGAACATGAAGAATTTAGCAATCAAATCTTGAATAACAGAGAAGCAAATGTTGACTGAGGATTCTGATTAGTTTTAGCTCAGGATGGACAACAGAGGCTGGAAAATTGACTATGATGAAACCGCACTGTTGCATTATGCATCTAAAATATGCTGTAGTCACCAGTGGCGGGCACACAAAAAGACATTCCCCATTATCCACAAAAAAAGGCAGCTAATTGAGGTTTGCGGTATTTTACTTGTACTTTTCACACCATATCCAAGATTCATGTGTGCTTCAGAAGAAAGACCTCATCATTTATTATTGTGAATGAATCAAGAAAATGAATAAACAAAAGGATTTTGCAAGTACTTACTGTCCAGCAACATAAGGAGCACCTAATCGACCATTAGGAGGGATCTCCCCTTGTAATCCTGGTATAATCTCAGTCATTGCTCTCACAATTTTGGGATCTTCACTATAGCTTTCATAACATCGACCCCATCTGGGATCTCTGCATACCTGATCATAGATTGAAAAGGGCAGTTATTGTGTGACCGTTTCAAAGTATTCTCAGCTGAATAATTATTGTTCACGGGGAGATTTTAATTACCGCAATGCAAGGTGCAAAAGCATATTGAATGCCCGTAGCTCTGACTTCAAGTGCAGTTGCAGCTCCTATCTTCTTCACTAGTGCTGGGTCCCTACTCAAATCAGAAACTCTAGTTTAAATGTGACATGACGATTCAACTTCGAACGGAGAACAGCATATTAATAACAAAGAAGCCATCTTTCTGGTAAATCCGCCCTAGAAAAAAGAAACTGAACAGATATAGTTCTCTTTTTCTTTCAATAAAATTGTGAGTTTGGTACATTGAACCAAATAATACATAATACACAAATAAGGCGCACCAACTAAACACGCACAAGACTTGTACGAGCTACTAGTCTTAAAAACAATGATGTTCCTTACCACAAGCTATTTCTGGTGTTACCGGATATGCATTGATTATAATAGCTGGATAGATGCAAATTTGCCTAACTGCAAAATTTACTAAGCAAAACTTACCTAGTCGCTCCAAGACCAACATTATGAGGAAAAGTGGTAGCCTTGTAGACGTTATTGTGGCCATGAACAGCATCGATCCCATAAATCATTGGTATCCCAAGAGGCGTAGATAGTGAACCCTTTTGGAAGTCATTGACCATGTCCACCCATGTCTCTGGCGAAGCCTGCTTAGCCGGAACACTACCACCACCACTCAATACACTCCCTGCACAAAAATCCCCATATATTATTTTATCTTATACACAACTGTTGGTCAATTTTAGTGCTGGAAAAAAAAAATTAAGCTCCTAAAAATCAGAGTATTGATACATACCAATGTAGTACTTTTTCATGACCTCTCTGGATGCAACAGAGCGATCTATTTGTACCATTTGGCCAATTTTCTCCTCTAATGTCATCCTGCTCAACAAATCATTGATTCTAATATTTATTGGCTGTTTTGGATCTTTGTATGGTATGTACTCTGCTTCTGCCACAGCTGCCCAGCAGCAGAACATTGCAATCCCAAAAATCAGCAAAAAATCTTTCGCCATCTTGACCCTCAAAATTACCTTCAAGAAACAACTGGTTGGAGACATTATATTACATTCCAATATCATGAGAACAAAATTTAAAGCTGTAACTGGAAAAATGAAAATGCATATTATTGTGTTTATCTATTAGGGATTGTAGGACAGCATTTATCAACGTCTATCACTTTCTTTACAGGCACTTGCATTATCGTAAATAGATTGAATAAATTTCATTTAACAAAAGATAATAGATAACTGAAATAAGGGGAGCAGCATTTTTTTATGTTTCGCTGTTTGAATCTGGAAATTAAGTACTGTGTCATTCTCAATAGCAATTATTGAACAGAAAATCTGGGACACACGAAACGTGAAACGTGAACATGTCCATGCGTGTATGTTTAACAAATTTGGTCTCATTAAAATCTAAGAAAAGAGAAAAAGGAAAACCTTGGAAAAAAGTATAAAAATTCCAGTGAAATAATATGATAGGTAGGAAAATAAAGATGGGCTATCAAGAAGGAAAAAGATTAAAGAAGGAATCAAAAGTTTATTTCAAGAAAGTATATTGGAGAGTTTGTAGTATTAACTATTGAGCCCAGAAACAGAGTGCACAATGCTGCTGACAAAATGAGAGCCTGGCGTCACTGTTCACCGCACCGGTAGGGGGGGTGGACTATGGCTGGCTGCTGATTAAAGAGAGGTATGGAACTTACAACGGTGGATACAATGCAGTTGCACCCCAGCACACTGATCACTACTATGCTGTTATGATTTCTTAGTCGCTGGTTGAGGCCCTGGGGAGGTGTACAGAGAGAGAGAGAGAGAGAGAAAAGTAGGCACGGAAATAAAGGAATGGATAGGGGTGCTATTTATAGAAATAAATGCTGTCATTTAATTGGATTAATTACAGCATTTTTTTTTTTGGTGGATCATAAATCTTAATGCTACCAAAGCATCAAATAACTCACTGGGTGATGTTACACATTATACTTGGACGCTTAGTGGATGGACTCACAAAAGCAAAACCATGAGTCTGGTCTGGTCCATTTAAAAATATCTCGATTAATTACTTGTTATGGTGAAACAAGTAATTTGATTCTACAGTATCAATTTGATTCTGCAACACATAATTCTGGTCCATGGATTTTGCAATTTGCAACCTGGAGAGAGAAGGAATGGAACCTTCCTGCATTGTGCGGGGTTGGATAGTTCTATTTTTTGGAAAAAAAACGTTTGAAAATATTTTCTGGACGTGTCTTGCAATCAACTTTCCATATTATATACGTCACATATTAAAGTTGTGACCATATAATTTTTGTCAAAAAAAAAAAAAAAACGTAATACAAACGACAAGGTTCGAATTTACTTATTTCAATAATTACTCCATTTTTACTCTTCTTTTGCTTATTGTATAGGTATTGTCCCCTTCCATACGAACAATAATAATAGTAATAATATCGAAATTCAAAATGAGGATCTAAAAATATTTCTCTTCTGTCCTTATTTGCTACGCCACGTTATATTAAGTTTCAAATTGGACTGCTACTTTTTCAATTTTGAGAAACGTGCATTTTGGTTTACTTTTCATTTTGAACTCGATTCATACTAGACGCTAGAAATTGAGAAGGAAAGTAAATATCAATAATTTGGTCAAAGAATGAATTATAAAATGGTATACATGCCGTCATTGAACAATCAAAACAATGGAAAACGTTGATTATCTGAAATTGAATCTATTTGCTTTTTTATTTTCTCCAGTTATACCATAAAATGCAACCGTATCTTCATTTTCTATTTCCTTTACAAAAATGTCAATAAAAAACGCCCTGCTGTTTCAACAGTGTTGTCGCAATAATAGTATCATATTTGAATTCCAACACTGCTGTGTTATTATATTGGATATTTTTAATTAGATAAGATTCTGTTTACCATATGTCCAAATTGTATGCACTTTTTTCTTGTTATTTTCTAAGAAACAACGTCGTATGCACGTTTGATTCCGCATGTTTTTGAATTGTAGCTTTCAACCACAAAAAGAAAAAAAAATCAATTTTTTGTCGGTCGCGTTTTCGCTTATCTTAAAAACTTCTACGGTCTACCAAAGATTGGGTAAAACTAATCTTGTGATTTCTCTTTTCTTCTTTTCTAAGACTACGAATAAACATGATTTTGTAATATCAAAATTCATACTGTATTTCAATCCCACCCTCTATTCTATAATTCCTGCTTCCTACTTGTACATACACACATACATACATACATACATATATATATATATATACACACACACACACATATATATAAAATAATTTTGGCGGACCATGCGGACCCCACTTAGCTTGAGAACAATTCCACTTAAAATTTTCATTATCAAAATGGAGACTATATATAACATAAGACGAGTCAAAGCAAAACATACCCGCTCAAGTGGTTAATATTTTTGGCATTTAACGGCAGAAACGTAGAAATGGAGAGACGGACAATTATTGTAATTTGATGTATTCCTTTAATTATTACTTGATACTTTTAGAACGAGAAAAATGATAACATCATTGTTGAGTCAGAAATATTGATAAATATGGGCAAATCAGCAATCATGTTGCTTGTCCACTCTTACCTCTCCAATTACAACGAGATCAGTATGGAGTACAATCATTTATTGTTTTCCTTAATTTGTCTCCTTTCGGCTGCAGAAATTTTACTTTTCTTGTTTCGCAACTCGGTAGTCAAACAACATTATCCAAAAAAAAAAAAAAACTAAAAGTTTGGCAGATTGTTTTAGACGTTGGAGAGCCAGAAGTGTACTCTAATAGTAACATTTTTTTTTTTTTTACAAAAATTTATATTTATCAAAATCTATTAATTTTTAATATTTCCAAAAGGATTATTAAGTCACTAATTTTCCAAACTGCCATTTGACAATGATTTAACCCAAAAAAGAAAAAGAACAAACAGAAGGGGAAGTTCCACTTCGAAAAAGATTTGTCTAATTTGCATGTAATTGATTGAAACTAATTATTAGCAGGAATTCAAAACGATTCTTTATTTTTTTTGGATAAAACACAGTTACACTGGGACCTGACAAAGAGTAGACATATTATGCATAAGAGTGTATGAAATAGTTACAGCAAAGTGCGCGGACACTCGTTCCGAAGATTCTTTGAAAGACACCAATCAAATCACGTAAGTAACTAGATGTTGTATTTGGGCGAGTCTTAGAAAATGTTTTATCCAAATTTAAATAATTTAAAAAGACAATGACTTTAGGGAATATAGTTGGTTTTTTTTTTTTTTTTGTAAATTTTTAAAGATACAAAATATAGTAATACAAAAATTTTTATTTATAATTTTTTTTGTTACAAATTTTTTTTACAAGTTGGGGGCGGCTGCCTCCCTTGGCCCCATGCCACGAGACTCTTTCCCCGTGTCTCCTTGTTTCTTGGAAAAGTATACAATACATCACGTGCATTGTCACGTGATGTATTAGAACTAATAATTTATCGCCATGTGGCAACGGTGAGTCATACCTTATATTATTTGGCGATATGTGATTGGTTCTAGTGCACCACGTGGCACGTCACGTGGCACACGTGGTGCACGCAATACTCACTCCTTGTTTCTTTGGTTTGCCCTTTTTTCTTTCCTCTGATTAGCCACAAACAAAAAAAACTCGATGGTTAAGCGTTGCCATTTCAATGATTTCATATTATGTATTTCATCATTTCATGGTTCATACATACTTCATACGCCGGAACATTGTAAAAAGAGACCAAGTTCCCAAGGTACTTATGAGCTATTTTTACGTTTTTGGTGATGAAAGTCTTTTGATTAAAGTACTATTCTGGGTCTAATCTAGTTACAGATATAAAAATTTATTTAACTCGAAGTAAATGATTTGTGTGTGTTTAACCTTAGTAAAATACTAGTAAAACTTAAAACATGTTACATAAAACTTGGGACTGGGAGGGACGAGAACACGAGTAGATCAGTTGGACTCACGATGCCGGTCGCCCCGGCAGCATTCACGCGGATGTAAAAATTAAGATGGCAGCTAAGAACATTCTTAATTTTGCTGGTTACAACCTATAATCAAAATTCTTCTGTACTGGTCAGGTAGCCAGCTAATATAATGAATTCATGGCTGAAAGCCACAGGGCAAATTAAATTGAAATTTTTTTGTAAACAATTTTTTATTTATTTATGACTAGATTTAACAAACTATGCTACACTGACGGCAAATCAAATTGAAATTCTTTTGCACTGCAGTCAGTACGTGGTATTTTTTTTTTTTTTTTCGGCACAAGGCCTACAAGGGGAAAAGGAAAAAGGAAACCTAAATCAATTCACAATTCATTCCAAAAGACAATTGCTGATTTAAGGGATAAACCATGGGACTTAAGTACTAACACTCTGATGCTCAAAGACCCAATGCAGTCAGTACGTAGTATTTTGTGCTAGCTTATTTAAGTCGATTTTGCAAAATTTGCTACTTACAAGGGGTATGAAAAGGGTTAGTAAATGGATTTTGTTCTCATGAAAGAAAAAAATCCTATAATTATTTTTTATGGGTTTTCAGGAAGGGCTTACCCCAAGTCACGACTTGAGTAACTCAATAGTTGATAAACTGTCTTTTGTTTTTTGGTGTGTATTTTTTTTGTGTTTTTTTTTTGGGGGGGGTGCGGGGGGGGGGGGGGGGGGGTTGTTAATTTATTACTACTTTAACAAATGCCAAAAATGAAAAATATTTTCTAATAACGGAATCTATCCGTTACAGATGCATGGATCACACCCAAATCTTCACGGGGAAATCCATAAAATGAAACGTTACTAAATAAACAGATAGATCAAACATTTTCGGATAGAATATCTTTTAGAATAATATTTTAAAATATTCTCTAAACACAATCTCCAACCAACTTATTATTTCCAAGATACTTTAGAAATTCACAATAATATGTACGGAGCTAATATTGTAACTGGATGGTGCTATTTGGAAATCATCATTCACTTCAATGCACCCAATAATACGAGGAGCATTTAAAATTTGTACTTAACACTCTAAACAAAAAGAAAAAAAAATTACTTTTAAAAATTCTCCACCATTACATTTCTTGATACTCTGTAACTCTCCCCCTGCATAATTATTTCTTTAATCTTTTGCCTTTTTTTATTTTTAAAATCCAACTCTGTGTTCATGCATTGACTTGACTACTAATGACACATTCCAACGGTCCATTTTATTTTATAACAATTAGAAAGATTCAAAAGAATAAAAATATAAGATTATTTCTAGACAGCCGGTCCTGCTCAAGTGCATCTCTGTCTGGCAGGGCAAAATTTTTAATCCCAGAAAACAGTCATACAATCAAATACGTTAAGAAGAATAGCAATATCATGGTCATGAGTAGCAGTTACTCATAAGATATGTTTGAACTTCACTCATAAAAAAAATTAAATCTGCGATTAGCAGCCGGCAGCAATTTTTCTTTTTTCCTTTTCTTTTGTTGTCTTTTTTATTTTGGGCGTGCGAGGTTGTAAAATTTCACCGGCCATCGGAGAAAATGATTGATGAATGGTTCGGATGAAAATGTAAGAGAGATTAACCAACACAAATAATCTTTTACCATCAAAGGACCAAAAAGAAAGTATGCATGCTCTACTCTTTTATTAATCAATTTTCTGTGCTAGAACAAAAAAGTAATTAGTTTGATTAGTGTAATTTTAGCATTTTTTTTTTTGTCACGAGTCTCAGGGGTGTTTGATACCCAACTTAATGCTAAAAATTAATGTATTAAGTGCTTTTTGAATTCAGTGTGTTTGATAACGAAATTTCTTTATCACTTAATACATTAAATATTTATTTAATTTGTGTACAAAATTTTAAGTGAAAAATTTTCACTTAATTTACTGAATTTTGATACTCTTCCCTTCCCTCTATAACACGCACACACACACTTACTCTCACACACCCACCTATGCACACACATATATACATACTATTTATCACATGCGCAATCTCTCTCTCTCTCACACATATACACGCATGCACACATACACACGCACGTACACCTACACAAATACACATATTCTCTCTCCCGCCCTCCCTTTCTCTCTCTCTCTCTCACACACACACACACACTCTCTTTTCTCTCTCTCCCCACGCATAGTTTCTCTTGCACACATCTACATACTTTCTTGCGCATACAATTTTACACGCACATATAAATACACACACTTTCACATATACATTTTTTATCTCTTATATATACGTGTACATATTTTAATTTTTTTCCTCTCACATACTTACATACATTTTTACATATATACACATACTTTATCCCACACACATAAATATATTTATCCTTTATTTCTCATAAACAAACAATATCTTTCTTTCTCATATACATTATTAATAAATTATTTTAAATTTTAAGATAAAATAATTATATTTATATGGGGAGATATTTAAATTCAGTACATATATTCAGTTAATTATTAAACAGGTAAAACTTTATCATTTCAGCAACTTAATACTTTTATCACTTAAATTTCAGAGACTTCAGATTTAGTTTTACCAAACGGCACCTCAGATTTGTTACGTTGAAGTGTTTGTTTAACATAGATATCTACTCTTAATTGAAATCAGCTTAAAATTTCGGACTTTGAAACTGATATAACCGCTGTTGCAACGGCTAGTCTTTAGAAATAGACATTTATTAACAACAAATGTTGTGGTGGCTTTTCGTTATTAAAACTATAAAAAAAAAAGGATATGTTTTTGTAAAAAAGAAATAAATTTTTTAAAAAATATATCAGTTTCTTATGAAACTTAAAGTTTATTTAATAATTATCCATACCACACCATTTTCATAATTAAAGAAGATGTACGTGGTTATACATTATGAACGCTGCTATGCTCCTCCGTTTCCTCTTTGTGAATTTAATCCCGTTGTGAGAAAGAAAAGATTAAGTAAATGCTTATCAATATGACTTCATCCTCGGACTGACCCTATAGTCGGTTAGTGCATTGTCTGACACTAGTGTCCTTTGCAGCAGACAATCTTGAGTCTCATGTTTTCTACTAGCAAAATTGCTGCTTACATCAGACTACTCCCGTGCACTTTTGGATGCATTCGGCATCTATGACCAATTACTAGTTCTAATAAAGATATATAAAAATGCATCTTGTACATTTTTAACAGCTAAACATGATAAGTATTTTACTAAAGAAAAACTCAGAACCAGCACTACTAGAATTTCAGTAAATGATATTGGAAGCAACATGACTAAGTTCCCCAGAATATGCATACTGCAATTCAGCTGTATATATATATATATATATACACGTTCACTTCACTGGCCATCGAAAAACTTGAATTGAAACCCATAGTACCAAGGCAGGCATATATATAGTTCATGTAAAACATCCTCCGACATAATTTAACAAACATATAATCTCGTTTTTTCAGAAGATCTAAGCCAAACACGACTTGCAAGTTGCAACAATGCTTATGCCATTTTCTAGCCAACTAGGAATCACATGTTAGGCTACAACCCTACAACATGCGATCCGAAAGTGAAGGCAGTCTTCTGAAGAAGTTCAAAGCCGGCGATGGCATTCTGTCCCGAAATATTGGATGCCGTAGGTAATAAAACCCAAAGGCCATTGCTATCATCTTAGATGGCACCAAACATAGTATGAATGACACCACAAAACACAGCCCGACAAAGATCCCCGTGGCACGTGGGTCGCGCCACGTCACCAGGGCTTGCATCCGTTCCCCTTGAGTGGCAAAATCACCCAATACCGTCTGGACACGTGCCCCCAGCATCCTCAATTTGTCATACCTGGCACGTACCACCTCGTTCGACCTCGTACATGGCATTGCGTCAAACTCCTCATCAACTTCATCGCGATCAATGGACTCCGCCAATGAGATCTTAGGATCAAAATGGGGGAGCGAATCGCAAGATCGAAACCTATAGTTCCATGCACCTACCACAAACACATAGAATGCAAATGTAGGGACAATCAAATCGGGGAACCACACCAACATCACCAACAATGCGTGTACTAGTATGGTAGCCGTCGGATTCTTCCACGAACGCGTGTCGTCCAACCATTTGACCACGTCAATCACTCCGGCTATTACATTGATGATCCTGAACCAATTTGCACGTACCTTTCGCATGCTGAATGCATGGGAGTCTGCATCCAGCATGTAGGTCACAACCTCCCGGCGAAGTGGTGGCTCGGACCGCGATAAGTGCGCCGCAACTATCTTGACGGCCGTTGTCCTCAACATCTCTTGTTGAACCATACCTAGTGGCTTGATGTGGTGCATCATTGGCAACAACGGTTGCGAGTACACGTGTAACAAATCGAGCGTTGGAGTCGCACGTGCAAATCGAACTGCCAATTCAATTTCACCCATTTTCTTTAGACCCGAATTTGATAGCAGAAATAATGGAAATGTATTCCGATACACCTTGCCCGTGCCCAAGGTGGACACACGAATACGTACTTTCCCTATACGAAATTCGGGCCGCACTGACTCTTTAGGGCCATCGGATTCGAATACTTCCCAACTATCAAACACACCAATAGTCAATACTGTTGATGGATCATAGACTCTCCAGGTATATTGTTCATTCCATTTGGGGTCTAGACTATCAGATATTGTACGCGTCCGTACCCATTTGGTACCGTATTTTGCCACCGCATAGGCATCCGTGGACCCCTTGCCCTTGATTGTTTTCATCGGGAGTAAATTTTTGCACCCAATAATTCCCAACTCAACCATTCCAATAGGGGGCTTCCAAAGCTGCCTCGCGGTTGGACGGTAGTCACTGCACACATGGGCAGCTTCATCCATCACGTGATATCCACCGTCGAAACATAGCTTTAAGTGGACCCTACCTTTGTAAACTCTTTTTGCTTCGTTTGGATCCTCAAATGTGAACCATCTAGAGACCACGTTGCGGTCGTCAACACGACGTTCTATGGACGCGAGCGGTATGCTAGCAACACCCAGCATGACTTGCTCTTTAGGTTGCCGGTTTTCAATCAAGAAAAACATTAGAGGGTGCTCCGTGAATGGCTCTGCTGCTACAAATACCACATCTTCGTTCCATGACGGAGATCCGTTACTTGAGACGGAGGATTTGGTTTTTTGGACTTGAAAACCCAATTGCACCTTGACTTGGAATGAAGATTCCTTTGACGACGTTAAGGGAAAAATGTCCTGAGCTTCTATTACTGTTGACCTCAAGTACCATAATTTGGGCGACTGGTAGACTTTCGACTTGGAAGTAGGATTACCTGCTGTATCGGTCTTCCACGCCTCAGGGAATGACTCGTCAGCTTGAGTCCCAACCCAGGTGGCAAGCATCAGGTCTCCCTTGTGGGCCCCGCCTCCTTCCAATCTGTACCATTGTGGGGCCAATGGACTGTCGGGTGGGTCCCGCAGTGGGATCTCACTCACGTCAAAGCATATCCCACCTAAGAAGTTATGCGCTGCCACATCAGCTGAGCCGCTTCCGTGCAACGGGTCCCACACGGAGATCTCCAAGATGGAGGAAGAATCTGGTGCATCGCGACTGAAAGCAAATGTTTGGTCCCACTCGAACAAAGTTGTTCTCCGGGCTTGTTTTGAGATAATATGGCAGCCGGAAACGACAATCTTCACGACGGGCCTACCAATGGTTGGAAGTGATCGAGCTTTCACGACTCTAACGAAGAGATAATGCATTTTATCGACCAGATCGAATGAGGACCGTTCGATTGTAGATCTATCAGATGCATCCGATAAGAAACTGCTGACTGAGGATACACGGCTGATCGGTTGAGGACCGTTGATGTTGTTGATTTTGACTTCAGGTATAGAACCCAATGGTACAGATGCCATCACGTTGTCCGGGCCATCATCAAATTGTATTGGCGGCTGTTCGAGATTCGGTTCCACTGGATCCCTCCCTTCTTGGGCGGGTAAATCAGCTTCCGCCTCTTTCTTTTCATGGTCAGCAGCATCCGAAGTATTCTCCGGCGGTGGTGCAGCTTCAGCTGGTGGCTCTGGCGGCTGTTCTGCAGAGAGTTTTTCACCATCTAACGGTGGCTCCTTAGGGGGCTCCGGGTTGGTCTCCGGTGGGGCATCAGACTTTTCAGCCACCGGTTCAGTTGCTTCAGGTGGAGGTGGAGATGGTGGTGAATCAGAAGCAGCTGCCTCAGGTGCTGCGGCAGCTGATGGTGGTGGAGCTTGCTCCTGCTTGGCCTCCTCGGGTGGAGGAGTTGGCGTTGCTGGTGGTGCAGGTGGGGGTACAACCTCATCAACAAAATAAATCTTCAAACCAATCTCACCTTGAATCCAGCTTAACAAACTCTTCTTCTCAAGAGGATAATAAATCAAAGCCTCCTCACCTTTCTTCACAAACTGCCTCGAGCTCAACCTTATTCTACCCAAAAAGTTGTTCCTTGTGGTTGGTCCGATTTTTCGATCATGATACATCTCGAGTTCAAGCATGTCCCCGAGAACATCGGATGGTTTTCCAACGTTGAATTCCAAAGTCTCATTCCAAGCTGGATTCAAGTCCCGGATCACTGTCCTAGTCTTCCTTCTCTGGCCATAAAAATCAAGAATTACGTAAGGACTAGATGCACCATGACCGTCTTTGGGCTGAAGATTACGTGCCTCAACCACCTCAACAATCAGTTTCCTAACAGTGGCCATCGTATCATAAGTACGTGAAAAGGAAGTAAGCAACTATTAGTTCTAGTTGTTGCTAAGTTGCTAGTAGTAAAGGGATGCTCGGATCACTGCATCGCCTAGTAATGTGGCTTTTTTTTGGGTTTGCTTTTAGGATGGGGAGAATTAAGGAGAGAAATTTGTGTTCATATTTCATGGACTTGATATTTGATAAAGGGATTGAATTTGAGATGAGAGAGAGGTCGTAATAGTGGAAGTCTTAGCTGGACAGCTGATGGAGGAAAAAGTTGAAGAGATGAGGCAGGGATGGGAAAAGGTGCTTAACTTCAAGTGCAAGCAGCTGCAGCATTAACTCAATGTTTCCCTCACCATCAGATTCATCTTTTGCTTCATAATGTAACATTTCTGTTTTTCTCAAGATCCCTGATCATGTTTTTCTATTCTTTGTTTTTATTTTTGAATTTGCACGAGAGAGTTTTTGCTCTTACATGATACGCGAGCGCAATGTTTTTACTCGAGTGGAAAAGTTTAATTAACTTATCAAAATAAATTAATATGCTAAGGCTAATTGGATATGCAATTTCGTAGTAGCATTATATTATTGGTGTGGCCAATATTCAAAAGTTTCCTTTGCCTTAATTTTGCTTTTGGTTTGGTAACTTTGGTTGGGCAGGAGGATTAGGATATTGCATTCGTTTTTGCAGAAGATTCTTTTGCCCCTTTTTTCAGAGTTGCAAGCCCATATTTACCTCGGGATGGCAAAGAGATTGCAATCTAGATGGGGAATTTTGTAGAATAATACGGCACGATTGATGACTCAGGATGAGTGATTGCTTCGCTTTTTGACAGAGGGAATGTCCTTTCTGGTTTATCCTCGCCGACCACGTTTTGGTCGACCATGCACTTTTCACCTTTTGCCCACACAGGCCGGAGATTTTATCATTTATTTAACAAATCAACCAACCAGAAATACTCACTTTCTCTCATATCTATGATGCTCTTTTCTCTTTTCTCAATTTGGATCTCTAGATTGAGTAGTTACCATGGAATATTAAATTGGTAAATACTACTCTCTGAAGATCGGTAGTAGCAAGTAGGAAGTTTAACAACAAATTAAGATCATGAAATTTGTTTTGGCAAATTCTTTCAATCACATTTATACATCATCATATCCGAGTGGAACACTAGCACGGTGATTGAGAATATTTACACTTTTCGAACTAGAATCAGTATATTACTAACCTAAACGGTGGAATTGATGTCATGTATATATAAATCCCTATATTTCTCCAACAGGTAAATGTCCCATCTCTATATTCGAAACTGAGAGTAGTTAAATTGGTGCATTTTCTTTGGTTCTTATTTGGTCAAGTCCAAACTTGTTGCAAAGTGTAATTGTTTTTTAAGGATATTTTTAATGCAGTACGAATTTTCACAGTTTCACACTCGCAAGAAAGGGTACAACTAACCCTTTTCGAGTTGCAAAAAAAGTCCAGAGGATAATAGAAAGCTATAACCAACCCTTTTGAAAAACACTAAGTCCAAAGGATCCCGTTTCAAGTAAACCAGGCTGCATCACAATACTGAGATGCCCTGCAAGAAAAAGTCCATTGTCCAAAGTTTTGTGTTGGGTTGGGTTGGAGGAATCTGTTCACTTTTGTCTTCGATCTCGTCCCAACAAATAACTACGTGGGCAAAAGTTCAATTTCGTTTGTTCTAAATTGGGAGGAGCACAGCAGTACCATTACAACGTCTGTGTTAGAGCTGCATATAGAACAGTTGAGAATGCTTTTCGGAAAGTTTTTGGCAACTAAAGTAGAGGTTTTTAGTTGAAAAACCCATAATTTGGCGTTCTAGGGTCTGTTTTTTTTTTTTTTTTTTATTTCATCAAATTTTCGAGATGTATCTATTGACAACAGGTCCTGTGGTGGTTTTTGCGAAGTACGGGGAAAAAACAGTTTTTTTTTTTCAGATGTTAATTTGAATTAAAGCCTTAAAATGAAAAGATTTAGAAGATTTCTTAATGAATTTTAAAAAATTTATCTCCTTATGATAGCAATACATCCACCTGCCCAAAACCAATTTTGTCCGAGTTCATTCCATGCTTACGAGGCAGAAAATAATAATGAGTCATTCATTCCAATGCCAATTCAACCCAAAAAAAAAAATAAGAATAACCATTTCAAATACAATTCACAAAATTGAAGGAAAAAGCCTTGGAATCCGCTAAAGGTACCATTTATATGAGTGAGAAAGAGAGAGAAGAAAAAGGAGAAGAGAGAATTACAAAAAATTATAATAACAACGTCAATAGAAATTTGAAAGTACAAAAATAATGCTTCAATTTTCGTCCTAACGAACTTATAATTTCGGAAAACGTAATTTTACACGTGAGCTTTTCACTAAATTTCTTATACAGAAGCAAAGAATAACGCAACTTAAAATACTTGCAAAACATTGCTCTCTCAACAACCATAAATAAATAGAGACATGGTACGGTATTTTTATGAAACAAATTTTAGGATTCCAAAAAATTTTAAATGAAATTAATAAAGTTCATGTGTTACGCTTCTTATACCAAATTAGTTTTAAAATGAAAATTTAAATTCTTTAACATATCGTCAAAGTAAAACTTTGTATTTTATTTGCACGCTAATTCATAGAACTCTATTATTTCTTAGCTTGTTTCGGTTCATAAGCTCTAGTTAAACCCCTTTTTAATTTCATAGACTCTCATCAATCCGAGTCACATCTTGTTGACTCATTTCAATTCTTGAATTTCAAATAAATCCCTTTCAATTTTGTTAGTTCTCATCAATCTAAATTACATGTGAGAAGGGGGTGTTAAAAAGAAAGTCCCCCATCATCTTTTTTTTTAGTCTGTTTTAGTTCATCTTTTTAGTTTTACGGTCTCTTATGTGTGTGGGGAAGCGTTAAAAAAACTGATTTCCACATCATCTTTGAGATGAAATTCCAAGTTCTAACTACTGTTAAAGACTGTTCTATGTCGGATAGAGTATGAATACAACGATCTTTAAATTCTCATGCACAGTTTGTTATGGACTTCAGAGGGTTCATGTACTAGTCCAGACATCACAAAAAACATTATTTCTATTAAACATTTTTTACATGTTCCTAGAATAACTTAGTATATGTGTTTCATTTACACTTTTCGTTGTTTGAATAATTATTTCACAATTTGATTGTTAGTTTACTAGGGTTAGGAGACTAGATTGAGAGTTGTGCCTTGCACTTTTCTTTAAGTAAAAATATTGTTACATTTCTTAGAACACTATATTTTATAATAAGGTAACTTTTACCATGTAAAGAGAAGTGATGTATCATCATTCCCCTGACACATAAATCTGAGTTCATTGAAGCTGCAACCCTAGAGAAAAAATCCAGTAATCGAAACTAACAACCAATCTTTGCAAGGGATAAAAGACAAATACTAAACCACAAAACAAAATGCCCAGGAAGTGAATAATAATGAAAAGGCAACTGCAATGAAATACACATCACAAGCTGCAACAATGTATGGCCAATGACCAAAAAGAAAGCTGAACTCAAATTGTGATCTTCGTCGTAATGTACAAAATCCCGGGAAAGTTAACAAACTAGAAAACCAACTGGTCATGTATGGCTTTCATGGCAGCTCTCCCATAAAAGCAGGTAATGGAATCAAACCCCCAAAGTCAGAAAATTTTGTTGCAGTAAAGAGGAATGGGTTAATGCTGAAAATATGGCCCGTATCTTATTTCCAGGTTGAAAGATAATGAAGCAAAACTTGTTAGGAGATTAAACAAAAAGGGAAACATTAACGAGGTAAAAGCTAGTATAGTGTTGGAAAACAGTGATCAGGCATAGCTGCACAATGATATTGATGAAAACGATGCCCGCGTCCTGACTGACTAAAAAATTTGCATGAATCTGCAAACTGATCATCAAATATTAGACAAGGCTCATTGACACATCAAAGCCAAATCCGTCATTTGCAATATTAGCATACTAATTCTTTGTATAGTCAAATTTTACATAAGATCTTACCCCAAAATCTGCAAACTGCAATAGAGAAAATTCTAGACAGTAAATATATACCTAGATGCTAAATATTGCTATTAGGGCTGGTTTTTTCTGTTGTGCTTCATTGTTATGCTTTCCAAAAACTTTCCACTGCTTTCACTCAATCTGCAGTCACCACAAATTGATCTGATTTACGCTAACTTGTAGCTGTACCGCTTTCTTGATGTTTTAACTTTTACTATGTCGCGACCTATTGCCCAGCGTTGCAACAGTATTTCCTTTTTTTTTTTTTTGGCTGGGTATTGGTGGGGGATTGGGGAAGGATGTGACACCTACAAAACCCTACTTCTCCGAAAGAGGGACATGTTCAAATTCAGCGACTGAATTGAAGCAACTAAAGGCATATTCAATTACCCTAAAACGCTAAAAAAACAAATAAAAAAATAGATACATATTCTCTAAACAAATTAACAAGCACACACGGAACTTTTCTCATTAAATAAAGTGCGAAAGTGGATGAGGATTCTAGTTAACCATTTAATGCTGAAAAATTCGAGCAGGGATCATGTAACAAGCGCAAGTGTTTATGTCATGAAAGAAAATAACCATTTGAGAGCCCTATTTAGTATTCACTATATAAATACAGAAACAAAATGAAGATGATATACCTGCATATCCCAGTATATACTACGCTATACCCGGTCAGTTCGAGGATTGTTCCTAAGGGGTGCGGGGCTGACGGAAAGTTGGTCGTGAGGAATGAAGCCTGGTCCGAGATCACACCATATCCACCAGATCATTAAGTTTTTTTTATCACAAATGTTAACCACAGTTGGGATCCATTTTATGGAATAAGTAACTCATCAAGGATCTTGGATCAAACTTCATTCCAGACGCCCTCTTTCCCTTTTTCCTTTCCTCAAGAAACCTGATCCTCTTGCGCTTTCTCTTTCTTCTCTCTCTTCATGATTCAACAATGAATACCTAGCTAACTAGACACAAAGCTGCAAGAAAAGCACTATAGTTCTCCATCTTCTATAATTCAGTTCCTACTTCCTAGCCCACCTAACGACATCAAATAGTGGTTGGAGACTTGGAGGAGACTTGTTTATATAAAATAAGGAAATATATAAAACTGTGCATGTACATGTGGACAATCACATGATAGACAGGTCACATTTAGGACTAAAATAAATAAAAGCTAGTTGATTTTGGAGCTATTGTCTTGTCTTATTCTTCTAAAGCATTTATAAAGACTGAAGAGAGACTGAATGAATGATGACTGCCATGATAGGAGGACTTCTTTTCTTTTGTTACAGGCTAGCAGCTATTCTGTAAGTGGTAAAAGTTGAAAGCAGTAAGTAGCTTAGCACTGAAAATAACGAGGAGAAGTAGGACTGGAACTAGAGGAGGACAAGGAACATGACAGGGGACATGGGCCTTCCCCAATCTCTATTTAAAAAAATAAATAAATAGTGTTGCTATAGTACTAAGGGGGAGGAGTAACAGAAGAATCAGGGCTCACACGTCTTTAAGTTGCGACAAGAACTTCAGATGAACAGAACATGAGCATGCTATCCATCAGCGTCATGTAAAAGTGTCTCCGCCTGTACTAAAGCTCCACACATATCACCACACCACCACAATTCTGTTTGCATATTTGTGGGCACTCTATTGATTTTAGGGAGGTGATATACACTGGAACCCAAAATAGTGACTTGGATAAACAAGGAAATCAGGACATCAGAAATAGTAGTGTTTCGTATTTCCTACTTAAGGAATCTGAAGCAGAGTAATTATTGTAGTTTTTTCCCTATTGGAATTGTCAAATGACGATTTGCCTATGTACTTGAAGATTGAACTCTTGTATTTTAACTTGATCAAGCCTGATCAGACATCGTTGTGAATGTACCTACAGTAAGGTTTGCATGATTGATTAAACAGTTAAATCAATAATTGAAGAATTTCTAGCAACATACAGACTATTCATGACCTCGTAATAGCTGATCAGACTAACTTCAAATTAAGAATTAATCCACATAATCATCTGCTAATAATTTGATGGTATATGACGTCACAATGCCTAGATATAATGTCGGTGTTAATTTTCGTAACCCTGATAAAGTTATTCACACGAACTAATGTAATTTATATTCCTTGATTACATTTTAATGACGTTCCTACATTACTATAAACTTAACGAAAATTTCTCGATTTCCTTGTTTCTTGCGAATCAACATTCACTTCTAAAAAGTGGTGGCGAAAGAGAAAAACAACATTTGTTGTTCTAGGAAAAGAAAACAAAAACACTTCGAGTTTCCAATATGTACTAGTTCACAGTTAATATTAGTCCCCAAAGCCTCCAACAAATTTACCTTTTGATGTCTAGTGCAGGCAACTTCTCATCGTGTGAAAAAAGGGAGGGTATAAAAATAATTAGTGTATGAAGCAACTGTCAGCAACAAGTCAGAAGATCAGACCAATTAGCTTCAAATAATTGTGATGGCAGCACCTAAAACTTGGCAAATCTTCATAGAGTACTCGAACCAAAGTTGATACCAACAGGCAACCAAACTTTTGCTTTTCGTCCTTTCCGAACTCCTTAGCTGGACCCTACAACATTTACATCGTTCTTTTCGCCACTTGTTCATGATGAAAGAGAAAAGAAAAAGGGCTCATTCGTAAGGTGACATTGACCAATTTCTTGTTTGCACTTTGAGCCCAAAGAGGTTAGAACATGCAAGTGCATGTCATTTACAAGCCTCTTGCATTCGCTAGATTTTCACCTAATTCTTTGACAATTTGCTCAAATTTAGATGAATATAGTGTAGCTTTGTCATCATCCATTATGAATCACGTCGAAGTAAATGTTAAATAACATTTTGAGGACTAAAATTTGCAATGAAATTTTTTTATGAATGCAATAATTTTAAGATAAGTTAAATCTGTCTAAATAATTTGGAACATCAAATTATTATTTCATCAGTCTTGATCAACACTTGTAAAGAATTTGATCAGCCAGCTCCATACCGGCGTACAAAGATCGATGCACACCATGGATGGGTGACTCACCGCAATCACTGTGACAAATAAATTCTTCCTTATTCAGGTAGATTTACGAAGAAAATACAAAGTCCACCACCCACAATGAAACACCAGCATATTTGTTGCTCCAAGCCTGCTCATGATTATAGTCAGTTTCAAACAGCAGCAGATGTACCAACTGGGAGTGAGCACTGCTGACGTATTCGAACAATGCATTTGTTGGTTGAATTCCAAGAGGCTTGATAAAGGGGAAAAAGCATTTGCCAACTCCTACCATTACAAAGAGCTAGGCGAAGAATGAGATGCTCTGTACACTTTAATTTACATTGACATCCTGAAATTAAAAAAAAAAAAAAAAGGGACGAAGGAATGTACAGTTCGAAAAGACATGGCCTTCTTATGACGGGTTCCTCACAATCTTTACACTGCTGTAAAAGCGCTTGAAGTCTTTCATTGCCTTTTCCTCTATTTGAATTGACCGGATGGATGACGGTGTCTCAACATCTGGTTTGAACCAGCGGTTCAGACCACTAGAGTCAGATGGTGAACCTTGACCTGCTGTTATTGAAAAGCCAGTGGTTTGCATCTTTGGACTGGAAAGAGATTGCTGCTGTTTTCCCTGCATCAATAAAAACAACAAATGTATTCAATTAAAGAAAAAAGACATCGTTTGCCAACACTATTTTGTCAGGTACATGATCCAATAAGCGTCTAGAAATTTAAGTCATAGGTACTAGAATAAAGCACAGATGGTAACTCATTTTGGTACGGACTCAAATTGAGATAAGATTAACCAGGCAATAAAAACAAGAAAACATGAACACAGAAATCCCCTACCTGTTGCAATTGGATGTCCCTGAGAGACGGACGAGAAAGAGAAGGTGGAGTCCCAGATGCAGCCCATGGAGGCGTGTTTCTTTCTCCATCCGAAACTTGAGTTGTCCGAGCTGAGACAACAGGAATCGGACTGGAGGGCAGAAATGAACTTAATTGAATCTTAGTGCCATTACTTCCATCAGAAATATCCTCCACAAGATCGTTGGACTTTGTGGGTTTTATCTCTTTAATCTTACTCTGCTCATCCTGTATCTCACGAAGAGAGGAAGAACCCTTAGAAATCTTAGCACCACCCCATGCAGGACCCTCACTTTTGAGCACTGATCGTGGAGGCACAATACATTTGGGAACATCATCAAGACCACCGCTCAAGAACATAGACAGCGCACCCTTTCTGTTCTTCTTCTTTAATGTAGAAGGTAATAAACGGTTAGTTCTCTCAACATCTGCAAGATTTTTCATAAAGCTAGTAGAATCATCAGGAACCTGTTTCGCTGCAGCTCCCACAAGATCAGCACTTTCATCCTATGAGTAGAAAACAAACAGAATGAGCAATAATTATCAAATCTTATCCGCAACCTATGAACTGGACTAGCAGAATCCTTAACCTGAGATCAAATATCGAGATGAAACAATTTCAAACTAAGAGACTGAATGTCAAGATATTTCATCGACTTCAGCCATAAGAAGTAGTATGGTTTATGTTCAAGTATCATAAGATGGTTACAACCTAACAGGCAATAATTAAGCTAAATTTGGAGATATTCAGAAAATTTTGATCAGGAGAACAAACCCACATGCAACTAAAGAAAATGAAATATACCCTATAGGATAAAGCACATGTACAAAAAAATGTACTGTCAATGACTTTTCAATCTGAAAACAATAACCAAATTCAAAATTTTCCACAGAATTTACTCAATATCTGAGTAAATAGAATGCTTTAGCCAGAACATCACTAGTAAGACTTGACATGCTCCTCTTGCATATACGCCAATTTCACCTAAATGACTGTTTCTAACATATAAAAGATCTAACTACAGCAGAAAACCCAAGTTCTTACCTTGTGCATGATGTGAGATAATTCCATTTCCACACAACTCTTAATGGGATCCAACTGATCAATTTTTTCACAATTACCAGATGTCTCTTCAACTTCTGCTGCCTTGTGCTTGCTCTTTCTTCTTTGTTTTCTGGATACAGCCTTTTTACTGCCTTTAACAGAAACAGAAGAAGATCCTTTTGTCAGCATGGTCTCCATGGGCACACCAAGTTCATCAAGTGAGCTCTGCAAAGCTGCCTTTGTCTGGAGCTTCTTGATCTGCTGATCATCCAGAGAATGACCCTTCAACAACTTCTCTTCAAGCATCTCAACCTGCTGCAACTTCTTTTTCAAAGCTCGGACCTGTTTGGAAACTGCTTCCTTTGCATCATCACTACACTGCAAAAAGCCCTCTAATCTAACAAATCCCTCTTTTTTGGACAATGGCCTCTGTACACAGCTGTCACGTGTCCTAAGAAATTCATTCTCACTTTCTTCTTCTTCACTGTAAATGATGGCAGGGAAGGTAGCTGTCGGGGTTGGAAGCCTACGATAACACCATGATTCGGCTGACTTCAAATCCAGCAGTTTTTCAAGGCTGAGCAAAATGTCCAACGAAGTGTTGGCAAAAGTATGCGTTGAGACTGTAAGAATGTAATCAAGGTTGCGAACAGCAATCTCCTGCAGCAAGTTCCAAGAATGTTTGAATTTTGCAAGTTCAAAGAATGTTTGAATTTTGCAAGTTCAAATCATGAATCAGACAGGAGAAGTAATTTTAACCCTAAAAAAGTATCAAAGATCATCAATTCAAGTTTGGAGAGTACAACAAAGGAGTCCTAAGTACAATGATAATTAAAGCAAATTACTCTTATCATAAATCCCTCTTGTACTAATAAACCTAGCTGGTTCAATGGAAACAACAGCATAAATGAGGGATCATGCTTGGAATAGCACTTTCCTTTCAAGGTGAATCAGCAAGCTGCAGTCAAAGGATTAATGTCACCATAAACATAATGTTTTCACTTAAAACATGGAATAATGTCTAGAAAAAGTTACACATTGAGTGACAACTTCATTATTATTTTCACCGCACAGAGAATATTTGAGTTACTTCTGTTTTGTGTAATTACACTTGTATTAGTGAAGAGTGGTTTTTGCAAAATAAGACCTCTCCAAGTCAATTTTGTCGCAACAATCTCAGAATAAAATCTGTTAGTGTTCAAGCGGCTGGCAGTGTTTATCAAAATGATCTTTGCCTCTTGAATTATCCAATAAGGTGATTAGTCAAGAACACTTAGACCCCTGCTAAGTTTACAAAAAAATAGAAGTTAACAATTCAAAATGGAATCATACATCTTTTCAAATTAGATGACAGTTTAGTGCATCCCTTGATGAAAACCATGGCCTAAAATGAAGCAGAAAGAGGGAAGGGGGCCCAAAAAAAAGTCAAATTAAAACTTGGAACGAAGCTTTTGTTTGAGTTGCTATTCTAGTTTTGTACCACACAAGACAAATCTAATGACATGTTGTGCCACTGCATACTTCAAAACAAACAAAGAATGTAACTTATTTCCTGTATTTAGTAACCAAACCTTAGAGTTGCCAGTAGGTGAAACTTCTTTTTCAATGTAAAATTTCTTTTAAAACTTCAAATTACACAGAAAAGTGCAAATTGATACTTCACGGATATTTCCAACAGCAACAATTAAAAAATAAAAATAAAAATAAAGAAAGAAAGGAAAAGCAGAAAGTAGGAAACCCATGTAAATGGTATTCCCGTCAGTTCATGGCTTTTGCTAGATTAAATCAGAAAAGAATCAACTATACCTCACAATGCTTCCTTAATTCATCTGCTCCCAGTGTATCAGCAATTTCTAGCAACTGAATAGCACTTCGTGGCTCCAACAGATGTTCTATCGCTACTTTTTCACACAGCGTTTTTAAGCTTGGCACAGTCTTCACAGTTCCTTCCTTTCGGCCAGTGGATGAGACATCATCAAACTCTAGGTCATTGAAAATAAAGCCTTCATCGAACTCATCTGTTTCATTCTTGACCTTTTGCTTGTCCTTCTGAGGATTGTTGATGATTTTAGGAGGTTGGACAGGATGATAGAGAGAACTAATAATCAGTAGATGTGTCTCCCCCACTGAAACTGAAGTTGCCTTTTTTACACCATGCAACCTAGTTGCAATAGGTGGTTCGTAATTTCTCTTCTTTCCATCCCAGATATAAACATCACCAGTATCAGTAACAGCAGCAGTCCAGTACTTCCCAGCTGAGATACTAACAATGCTTCTCCCACATAGTGAATACAACTGCATGAGAAAAATGAATACTCAGCATCAAAAGAAAGATTCCCAAAAAAGAGAGGAAGCAATAATTAGCTCAATGAAGTCAAACCTGCTGGCAGCGGAGGCTGGGATCTGATGACACCCAATAAAAAAGTGCCCCATCATCTGTTAGAGCCAGACTATGTGTCACCCCAGCAGCTATGGCACCAACATGAAGGCGTTTCTTCCTGTGAAACTTCAGAGGGGTGTTCCCAAGTTTCCTAATATTTCTAGCAACAACAACACGTCTCGGGGTAACAAGTCGGTGACCCCAAGTAAATACCTGCCAGTAAAATATATTCAGGGCCGTAAATAACCTATAGACAAAAGACACTTGAGATCACTGATATTGTAACTCCGGATCTTATTTCAGAACTATTATATACATTTGCATAAGGAAAAAACAGCCACATCCAGGTGTCTTATCCTTTGAATCAAGTGTGCGACAATTAAATTTTTGGACCACCTAGTAGAAATGACATGCTTTGCCATGTCATAGTCATCAATTAAACAACCTGAATGACCAATCAATTAAGCAAATGAAAACAACTTCAATCATGAAATTGTTGCTGAAGATATTTAGATTTGTTGCAACTAGTTCATAAGAAAATTAAATAATGCTATTATGAACAGTTAATTTTGAAAATTCAAACAGCACAGGGACACAATTGTCCTATTTACTACTTTAACTGGCATCAACCTTTCGCAACAAAGCCAGCAAGCACTAATTTCATTAAAAACTAATAAACATAATGTAAATCATTATTTTTCCTTTTTACCATATAGTTTCTCTCTGTCTATAATTTCATATGGCTATTTAGATCCTTTTAATGCATGTTGTGGTACTGTATTCCCATTGATTTTCACCATTTCACATTTCATGTGCAAAGAGATGTAGACACAAAGATTATCCAAGTAATTTCATTAGCGCATTTTGAGTTACAATATTTGAGGCTACAAACAAAAAACTCTCGTTTTCTACCAAAGCCAACAATAAAATATCAACTGTACTGTCTTGGTTTCAGATTAAGGAAACAAATATGTTAGTTCTGTCCCTTGTGGCGTAAGACTTTAGAGTAGGTGGCAAAATTCTTATCATTACCTGCTAATCATAACTCCATATTCCTGGCGTGCCAAAGTAATGCAATAGATAATGTAAGTCATTTTAGGGTGCAAAAAGGAAAAACTCGCCTCAAAAACTATGCCAATATTTTAAACTTTTCGATCTGGTAGTATAGCAAATCTGGCAGCTATAACAATAATGAATAGCTGACAATATAGACATACCTCACCATCACTTCCCAAAACAATGGTGTGATACTTTGCTGCAGCAACTGCAATGAAAACCTTACCCTTCAAGTATTCAACTAATCTTGGGGTGTAGTTTGAAGCAGAGTTAGAGGTGCCATAACCAAGCTGCCCCTCTTTATTGCAGCCCCAAGTGAAAACCTCACCACAGTCAGAGACTACAGCAGTGTGCTTGTTTGCTGCAGTAACAGCAATTATTCTTGATTTTAGAGAACTAACTCTCCTGGGTGTGGGTTGGGTATCAACAGATGTATAGCCAAGTTGACCCTCTGCAAAATATTAGCGAAAAAGTAAGTATACAGACACAAAGCCTTATCCGGAATTTAAAGAACTTTATCATGATCCATCCTTTTTTACTAGGGAAAAAGAGAGAAATTAAATATGAAAAACAACATTATTGCGCATAGCACAAAAATATTATGACCAAAATCAGTATAATAGATCTTCCGCTCGGAAATAAAACACTGCGATGATCTTGATTCGATAAGAAATACTGATAAGTTCACCTCTATTGGAACCCCAGGTGAAAACCTCCCCACCATGTGTAGCAGCAACAGTGTGATGTTTAGCTGCAGCAATTGTTTTAACCCGGCGTGCCCCTAAACCAGAGTTCACTTGCCGAGGAGTAATAACTGCAGCTTGACCACTGGAAAAAAGAATTTATATTATATATATTCACAAATTTTAAAATCCTGAATAAAAGCATGAGAAAACAAAACAAGAAATCTAACAGTAAGTGCTATATCAACCGTCTCGCGAGTAATTTAACAGGTAGAAAATTATCTTCAAACTGATTACTTATTTGATCAAAAAGAGTCAACATCCCCGTCAGCTTTCACAGTTAAATATAAATCAAAACAAACATGAGTATCTATCAGATATCCCCACAAATTCATAATAACAGCAAAAGACAAAAAATCAAAGAAGAAAGATTCACCAATTAAAGAGTCATTAAATGGTATAAATCTAAAAATCTCAAAGGTCCTGAAACCAAAATGCAAATATCTTAAGATCTGAAAGGATCTGAATTTATGCAATTGCTTGAAAAGGCTGAAAACTAAAACGAGATAAAATATAATGCTGGGTTGCCTAGAAGCTACCTGGAAGAAAAGCTACTCTACCGTCTTACCTGTGTATATCAAAGTCAGGATGCCCAAGACGGCCACCCCTCCCGAATCCCCAGGTGTAGACTTCCCCTCGAGCCGTAACTGCTACACTATGGAATTTCGCAGCAGAAACCAATTTAACGGAGGAACCATTAAGTGCGTCAACTTTGCACGGTAGTTTCTGAATGTGCGCATTGCCTGTTCCCAGCTGATAATTCACACCACTTCCCCAGCTAAAGACCTCTGTAGCAACTATAACATACACAAGAAACAAAAAACATCAGCTTAAATAACATCTTACGTTACTTAACAATCATCAAAATAAGGCCTTCTAAGTTATCTTTCAAAGCATTGCATACCTGAATCATCTCCATCCCCAACAACCTGCAGCACTGGTCCAGATACAAGATCTATAGGTGTTCGGGATTTAGAGTCCTCCAATGTGATAGAAGCACCAGACTGAAGAAGCACACTAGCAACTGCAAGGTGACCAAAATGCATAGCTCTATGAAGGCTAGTCCATCCTGATTCACTATCCTGAGATGTAAAAGTAAAGTGAAAATAAACAAATTAGTTTGCCCTTTAACAGCTCAGACATTTGATTCAGGTGATAACTTAACACTGAGTACCACAAAGGCACTCAGTTCACCTCATGTTGCATCCAAATATTTCATCTTTATTCTCATAGTCATGATTTATAGACTGCCCAGAAACTAGCAAGTATCATAACACATTCTAATCAAATAATAATAGTAACAACACCTAGCCAATAATAATCGCAAACCATAGCAGCCACGCCACTGGTAATCATAAAACTGGTATCAAAGTTATTCTTCGGCACTATTACACATGCCACAAACAACAAACTTTTAAAAGATAATATTTCTATTAAAGACACAAAACATAGTCAAGGTGCCTTGTCAACTTACCTTACAATTTGTCAACTAGCATTTTTACAAACAATAACTCATCATGCATGACATTAAAATTCTGGAGTATCTAAATGATGAAAAGACTTAACACACCCTAGCATTAGGGTCTGCACCAACTTCAAGTAGCCTTCTGATAATAGGAATGTGATTTCTCCAGGTTGCAATATGAAGAGGGGTGAGCCCGAGCAAATTCCTTGCATTGACATTTCCACCACTCTTCTTAAGCCATGCCAATGCCAAATCCAAATCAGCTAGAGATCCCTCCCTTGCAACAAGCCACAAATCTTTTGATGATCCACTAGGTAAACTTTTCTTAATGGCAGTTTGCATATTATGCTTCTGAAAAGAATGCGGAACTAATTCATCCATCTGTATGCATCAGTTCTGCTTTGTCAGAATAATGACTTGAATATTTCCACCAAAAAAGTTCTTAAACAATTATAGTTATCACGAGCAGATGTATAATTCAACGAGAACTATCTGTCACCTCCTTGAGGGCAAGTCCAAGTAGCAAGGCATCAAGTCAAGCAGCAATTTCCCAATTGGCCACCCTACAACTTCTACGTGTTCCTTTTTTACGTCTCAAAAGCAGTAAAGTGGAGGTAGCCAGTGACACAGCCCCATGGTACATAAGAGCTCCAGATAATCAGCAAGAAAATGTGCAAGAAAATCTGCAGTTCAATTTTTATCAGTAAGACTTCCTTTCATAAAATCCTTAATCCATGCTAGGATGCATGTATGTGTCTATATAAATTGGTAAAAGACGCATCACATTCAGCTCTATACGTGCGTTTTAATAACAAAAATGCAAAACTTCAAGACAGAATGGACATACAAATTGTTCAATGTAATCATCAACATAAGCCCTTCCAATCCCACAACTATCTGCTGAGGATACAAAAATCATCGTCTTCTTAACTTAGCTCTATCCAGTGGCTTCATTTTCATTTTTCTTTTCTTAATTCCTGATTTCTACAATTAAGTGCCATAAATGTTGCTGACTAATATCCCTTTATGACTCCTGTATTTTACGTTCTCTCTTCTGTCCCTAAAATTTATCTTGTTGCTCTTTTTGACTAGTTTCGTGCCTTATTGAATTCTCAATCAACCTAAATGGGGCTCAAATCCCTAACTTCTGTGCTACTTTTAACATCAAAGAAATGTGGTTGTCTCGTTCCCTTTCTTTTTATATCACCACAGATTCTCATTCTGACTGAATGAATTTATACGATCAGATGTTTCTTGATTGCTAAAGGCTTGGTTTTTAATATAAGTTTATAAAACAATCAGCAAGTAACTTATCCACCAGTCTCTGCATCCATTGCACAAATGGACTGAAATATCTAAATTTCAAGAGTCTCAATTACAAGTTTTCATACAAAGCAGCAAGCCCAAAAGATTGTATGTAACACATATGACACCATGCAAAACAAGATAAACTATAGTCCAACATTGACACATAATACAACCCAGCCAAACAAGTCCAGCATACATGTTTAACAGGAAGACAAACTGAACAAACTGAAAATGGGGAAAAGGAAGTCCGTAAAAGCCGGCAAACAAAGTAAACAAGCATGAAAATTTGAACTACAACGCAATCTTTAACTTCTAAAAAGCCAAAGAACATCACACTTCACAATGAAGTGATAAATCTGTAAAAATCAAAATTCCACAAAACTCCCCACATTGGATCTTGATTGATTCAAGAGAAGGGGGGAAAAAAGCAACCAAACTTCAGATTCAGTTAATCACACATAAAAACCGCGTTTGATTAGTTCGATGCCAATTAGACCCACTTTTTCATCAAAAGACTATTTTTTTGAAAACACAGTGAGCATCCCACTATCCAACACGATGCTTTACAAAATAAAAATCAAATCTTTAAGCATCCAATGTCCTAAAAAAAGTTTTAAAAAATGAAGGATTATAAAAAGCCATACCAAATTGGATCATAAATAATCACCAAGAAGCACAATAATCACAGAGAAAAAAGGGTTAAAAAAAAAAAAGAAATTCTTATTTACCGAAAGAAGATAAGAACCCACCCACCTCGAATCACCAAGAAACAAGTTGAAACAGCAGCACCCAAGATAATTAATGCTCAACGATTTACATCACTGTCAATCCCCAAAAAATTGAGAAAAGAAACAAATAAAGCTAACGAGAAGAAAAACTCAGCAAAAATAAATGATTTATATGTGATTTATAGAGAGGAGTAAGAACATCACCTTGGAATCAACGAAGGACCAGTTAAAAAAAAAAGAATCCCTTGTAGCAACTCCTTTTTATCTCCTCTCTCTCACTCTCTCTCTCTCTCTAAATGGGTTGTTTTAATATTACGCAACAGAGAGGTATGAACCGTGAAGGTTTTAAAGAGGGATAGAAAAAGAAAGAGAGCTTGGGAATATACCAGGAGAACCCCCGAAAGATGCACAACAAAGAGAGAGGGTGAAAAGCAAAGAACTAGCCGGAGGTGTAAGGGCAATTTGCGAAATTTGTACAATTTTTGGATTGATGAATCCGTTTGTTTGGTCTTATTTTTTGAAAATATATTTTTAAAATTTTTTAATGCATTTTTAACTAATTTTTTATCACAAAAATATATATTCCTAAGAATATTTAAAACTACACAATATTATTTTCTAAAAAACACTTCAAAAAATAAATAGAATCAATTTGTATCATGTCAAAATTTTTTTTTACCTTCAATAACTTACCCAAAAATTTCTTACATGGAGTCAATCCATAGGTCTATTTGTAGATCTTGTAATATATATATATATAAGTCACATAACTACTTTTTATATCAAATTTTTACGTAAGTATGCATCACTATACTCTTTTCTTCTTTTTATACCACAAAATTTACAAATGAGATCGTGAACTTGGTCTGTATGCGCTGGAAATTTAATAGACCATGTTAATTTCTTTTTTAGTCCTTATACCATACTTTGAAAAATTATTACATAGATCCGATTTATGTCACACATATGAATCTTGTGATATAAAAGAAGTTGTATAATCATTTTTACATCATCTACTTGTATGACGTATATTATTATACTTATATAATATTTTTTTATACTACAAAATTTACAGGTGAAACGGTAAATATGATTCATGTAATAACCTCACACCTTGTCCCTAACTTATTTAAAGATTTACAGGTAAAACGGTAAATACGATTCATGTAATAACCTCGCACCTTGTCCGTAACTTATTTAAAGGAAGGTCCAACCGTGCTAACATGATCTAAGGGCGCGAGAACCATACCTCTACAAACTCACAGCTATTATATATCACAAAATAATCATTTTAATGTAACCAAATATGAGGTTCGTTTTTAATATGAGCAAATTTTTGGAATTGAAGTAAATTATTATAGGGTAATTACTCAAACAATTAAATTTTTGTATTCATATGTTGTATTTAGATTACTATATGAGTTATAATATTATATAAAATTTGATGTTTTTAGTTTAAAAAATAAAAAAATAATGTGTACGAATCAAATAATACAGCATATAAATTATTTTCCTTAATTTAATACACAACCCTTGTTGGTCGACGGACTAGAAGATAGCAGGTTAATTTACTGAAATACCCGTTTGATTTCCGGGAAAAGAGCACCTCCTCCTCCTCCTCAAATCTTTGATATGAGATCTTGAGTATGCTACGGTCTTGATTATTCTTTTGTGCTTAGTTTTGCTTTAACTGTACACGTGGAATCCCATTTTTGGATTTTTAAGTAATTTTATTTGTTTGCGTCCAGTTCGGCGAGGAATAACTGACATTAGAAAATTGGCTCATCTCCATTGTGCTTTTCCATTTTCAAATTCCAGTTTAGCCTAACGGCTCTTAAGAAGAACAGCTCGTGTTGATTAATTGAATTGAATATTCTACGTAACCTAACATAATGTAGGCACGTAATATTTACCTTGGCCACACAAATCATTTTAGACTTTTCCATTTCAACAAATATTTTTTTATTTACTTTTCTGACCAAGGGACACAATATGTACTATTACTTGCTAAGACCTTGATTATTAATATAAAAAAAAGGTTAAAGGTAAAAGGAAAAAAAAAATGAAAAAAGAGAGAAGACTTTGCGACCAATTTAATTAGGTATTTAAAATCACACTAAAATTTAATGTTAAAAATTCGTCTATTCTATATCTTCAGCACAAGATAAAAAATGAATTCATATTTGCAATTTTGGTAGCGAGTCTACTTTCTTTTTATGTTTTTAGTGTGAAAAATGAACTCGTATTTGCAATTTTGATAGGGAGTCTGTTTTCTTTTTTGGTTTTTAGTGTTTTATCACGTGTTTTAAAGAACGGGATTAAAATATATATATATATATATATAGATCTTAAACAAGTGATTGTGCACCTTGGTTCGAAGGATAAAATGGTCTTTGTGACGGCGGTACATGAAACCACAACGCGCACACGTTGACCGACACAAAAGTCAAACGATTCTCCATTTTTTTTCCCGATTTCGAAATTTGAGGTTAGAGTGGCGGTACAATCGGGCCACGTAGTCTATCCAATGAGGAGAGTCCACGTTGGACACGAGTGCTCAATGAAGGCGGAACGTATTGACGGTTGACGTTGTGTGATGACCTTATTCATAACTGCCCATATCTAACATGGGCCTGTGGTCCAGCAACTACCTCTCTCTTTTTTCAGGAAATCATACGCTGGTTGAGTAACGAACAGATGGTTGAATGATTAGAAATTTATGATTCTATTGTAGAAGTTGGGAGTTCGAATTTATTAACAACAAATTTTCACCCCTATTATAATAGTATAAGATTTATATAATAAAAAAAAATCTGCTATGAGTAACTTAACAGCTGTAAATTTTTATCAATAGAACCATTCAAAAATTAGATTCCAAATTTAATGCTTTAACTTTTTTCTTTTGAACATCACTAATTGGGTTAAACAAAAAACAGAAAAAAGATACTGAATCCTATTGTGCAAAATTTTTTTGGTATAACGTTTCTTAGAAACTGATTTTTAACTTTCAAATGCCATAACTCAAAAGGAAAAAGCTTTCAATTACCTAATATTTACAAATACCTGAGCCAATATAGATAGACTAAAAAGAAAAATGGAAAGCACGTACTGTCGCCTTGGGACAGCCAATTCCTTGAGATGATCACTGTTTCCTAGTTATTATGCGAGAAAATGATAAAAAGAAGCCAGGAAGTTCTCGCTTAGTTGGATGATAAAGTCATCTCAAGGCGTCTATTAATTTCTACCGGATTAATTGCCATTTTGGCTTTCTACAAAAGCTTAGGGAACAAACAACAACAAAATAATCACACTCCCCAAACAGAAGCACACTAAGAAACGGGAACCTAGAGACAACGCTTGGCAGCCAAAGAGAGCATGGCAATTGCCCAAGTTTCTTGGACTACACCTTAGTTTCATGGTAGTGACTTTGAGTCTTGCCTAGGCGACAATTCACTAGGCAAAGAAAAAACATAATAAAAGAAAATGACAGTTCAAAGCCAGAGAGGACGGGAGATGCATGCGAGGAGAGGCCTAATTGCCATTTCGATTCACATGTACGTCAAGTCTGTTTCCAAGAACTTTTCCTAAGATATTCTTTGTTCACTGAACGTGGAAGGCAAGCAGGTTCCTGAGTTTTGGCGTCATTCACGGACAAATCAAACTAAATGCTGGAGATTTTAAGGTATTGCACGAGACAATCTCAAGCGTCACATGGGCTTTGCTTAAAAAAATTGAGTGGAAGGCTGTCAAAGAGGCCAACACTAGAATTTGTTACTGGAGAGGGGCTAACATATTGTACTCAAGAAGTTGGAGAACTACTAATCCAACGGAAATAGGAATATCATCTGTACATAGATTTGCATTTCTATAACCCGTCAATCGGTAATTTTGTTACAATAATCCACTCCTTATCACTTGCAATCATAATTTTGGATGTTTAATGGAAAAAACTACGCTCTTATAATTGTAATTTTTGGATGTCCAATGAAAAAAAAGTACGTTCTTACGATATGCATGCTTTCCAGTACTCCTGCATCAGTTGCTAAACTCCACTTCCCCGTTACAAGGGTGAAAAGTCTCGAATCCACCAGCCACGCAGCCACTAAATGTACCGAGATGTAAAAAGACCCATCATTAGCCCATAACTCGGGCATCGAGCTCCTCAACTATTGTGACTTTCGTGGTTGTCTAGATTCACTCTATCAACCACCAGTTTCATGTCCGACTGATGATATAGGAGCGGGAAAACACCTGATTGAGATTTTGTAAACTCTCGTGTTTTTTCAAACAAACATTGATGTGATCATATTTCCGTGCGGACAATTGCACCATTGATAGAGGAGGCCCAAATTCACTACTTAAAAAGTATCTTTCATCGTGGTCTGTTGCTTTCCACTAATCACATCTTTAAACAAAAAACTCCAGATGTAAAAATGACAATAAACGATGCTTTATTTATGTACTGCAATTGTTCATGCTTAACATCACTGTTTACTTACTGCTAAACAAGTAAAAGTATAGCTCTCATTTAAATATGTCAGCGTATTCACGCTGAAGCCCGGCGATAGGTTAGATGAATGGCCAACATTTAACCACAACACGATTTAGAATCATTCCTTCCTTGCCAAATGAACATCGTATACAAGAGCATTTTGGTGTCTAGCCATGAATATATTCTTTCGAGGAGGGTTTGATTGAACGCATCAAATCAGATGAATGTGCCTGTGGACAAAATACTGCTTAAACTAGTTGTAAATGTCATGGACTTGGACCCCCAGCTGTGTAAAGATGCTATGCAAATCTTTCAGAGGTGAAATCTAACTTAAGAATTAAAATGCTGATGATGTTGTGCAAATTTTCTCAAAGGTGAAATCTAAATTAAGGATGTAAATATATTTCCATGGGAACAAACTAATAGTAGAGGAGGCCCAAATTCACTACTTCAACGAATTATGAACCTCTTAACCCAAAACGCACCATCCGACACAAGAATACCACAAAAACTAATATGAATTACATTGCCAATGGCAATACACCTCAAACTCGAAACGGTATACCAATCAAAAAATGCACAAATTGCACACCACCAGATCCGTATATCTAGATCCCAGAGCACATATCAAGAAATCATCATCAAATGAAGAATCATAAAATAACTCAACAGTGTTCTTGTAATTCGAAGAAGATGAATTATGCAGCAATAGCAGGATCCTGCAATCAGGCAAATAGAAACAGAAGCTTGAATTAGTTCTGACAAACCTAAAAGTAACTCAACTTGCAAAATATAAACCCATGATGGCAATTTATATTATGTTTGTTCACATCTAGTTTGAACATTAATGCACACACCTATCTGGAAGATTTTTCATGGCAATCTTAAGAATCTTTAGCTTCTACAACTTCTATCTCTCTAGGATTTCACACCTAACATTCAGCAATATTGCAGCAGCCTTGAAAGTAGTTCAAGGCATTAGAGTTAACTAGGGAAAAACTCAAAAGCACCTTTGCAGTCAAATTTGACAATGCAATGTTCCACTTCTCTCTAGTTTTTGTACCAGCAACTTGCCCCGCCCTTGCTACCTTACTGAAGGCACCATTCAGCCAAGTTGTTCCAGCCGTAACGTACCTGATCACTTCTAAAAAAGTCAACTACAAATTTTGCTACTTGTGATTGTTAATTTGCAAATGGAGTAATATAAATAGGATAAACTGGCTACTGAAATCGATGTTTACTGTATCTTTGCAACAGCAATCATATATCACGGCAACCAATTAAGCAAGTACAATAACCCACATGCTGAATGAAATAGCATACAATGTCCACCCACAGGCCAAAAGGGATGGGGAAATATTATTACATAATTCTAACAACACATCAAATGCACCAAAATGTATGGTAATTGCTTTGAAACAGAAAAAGAAAAAGTAGTAAAAAAAATTGGGATTTTTTATAACCTGCTTGACTTGACAGCTGAACCTGTGTTGTTTAATTTTCTCTCTGCTGCCATTATTGCTGCCATTGTTTTATCTGACACTTGCAGCCTTTGGTCCACGGATTTAACTTTCTCATTCACCACAGAAATTCCAACTGTGAATTTCTCAGATAGTCCGACTCTCTTGTCAAAGGAAGCAACTCTTGCAGATGCATTGGCTCGCAACTTATGTTTCTCGTCAAATGCCCTGGCCTTATTTATAGCATCCTGTCCTATAGCTGAACCCTTTGCAAGCACACTTGAGACAACATCTTGTGCTTTGTTAACATACTCTCTCCCATTCCTAGGAGAGCTATCTTTGACATGCTACAAGAAACATAATCCCAAAGGTAAAAGTCAACATAGTCATGAATCAAAGTCGCACAATATCCATATTATCTATGATCCATTATAACACGGACTCTACAGCTCAGTGATCTTAGGTAAAGCCATTTTTACTATAAACTTTTTCTAGTTCAAACTTGGAAAGAAATTTAACAATTTTATGCCTTCAGGAGTTAACCATCGAGCATCATCAACCATTTTGTAGAATCTTCACAGAGATAGTCAAGAAAATATACTTTGCAGGCATAGATTCATAATCAGACACCCATTTTTTACCCAAAACTACCTTGTTGAAGATATATATTTGACAATAATCAACTATGACTTGACTACATCACCCAGCATTTCATCTCAATATTCCCTACCCTTTTTCTGATTTCAGGAAATCTATTCAATGCCAGAAACATATGCAACTTTTTCAAACAAAAGATGAAATTATTTGTAGCTAGCAAAGAAGGTCTCAAGTCATTATTACCTCAGAAATAGGTGAAGTATTTTCCTGAGACATGTCCACAGCATTCTCGACTATTCTTACTTCCTGAATAGAGTCACATCAATATCACCTCAATTACTAAATAGGGAAAAAAAAATTCAGATATGGAGATAGGTTTACCCTAACGTCATGTTGTGGTACATAGTTTTCTGCAGGAGTTATTGTAACTATCTGGTCCACAATTGTAGCTCCCTGCAAAATGCACACAATTACCAGGCTTTTCAGTCTCAAAAAAATGACATACAAAAAGTTATTCCAAGAAGTATAACAGTAAGATGCACGTGATATAAATGAACAAGACATAAAAAGACTTACGACTCATGAATTCAAAAAAGCAATCATGCAATTCTAGATATGCACATATTAGATGTTGAGAGAATGAATTGATTGCAGAAGCCTATCCCAAAACAACCAGGGCGCCTTCATCAAGATGTGTATGATAACTTTTTAGAGCATGTCTGGCGCAATATTTACTAACTAGCAAAAACAAATTAATAAATCATTTTCTAAGTAGACACTAACAAAACCTTTCAACATCTAGCACAAATTCAACCAAAATAAGATGCCTTTTCTTTTGCTAATCTGTTGTTCAATAATTTTTTATGCTTTTACATGTTAAAGTTAACACAGGGAAATTTGCTAGGCATTAAACATCCTTGACATATTCTAAAAATAGTACTTCACAATGAGTAACGAAAATAAATTCACAAAGAACAAGCATCTTGAAGTAAAAGAAAGGGCACATTATCCCAAAATTAATAATTGCAAAATCCTCCATTAATTATGATCACGGTATTAATACTGTTGAGAAAAATCTTCTTAATAATTTCCACAATTTTCCAGAATAGTCTCCAAGATATTTCTGCTACAACAACCAAGATTTTTTAATTATTGTTTTAGAACCTTTTTTTTTTTCCATGTACAACATTTATTCACCAACAATTGCTTCTTACTAAATCGATATGCTGGATAACGAAATATTAACTGAAAAAAGTAACCGAAATTTCAATAAAAACAAAATACAAGGATATAAAGGAAACACTAGTTAGTGTTTACCGATAACAAAAGAGCGATTTCAAGAGCTTTAGGATCCTTGAAGGTAACAAACGCCGTCCTGCACTGCGGCGAGTCACGGCGGATCTCAATGTGTTCAATTTCACCGGAAAATGAGAAGAACTCGTGGATTTCTCTCTCGCTCGCTAGATCTGATACTTGTTTTACTTTTACCGTTCTTGTTGCCTGCCTCCACCAAAAAAAGTATATATGTATATATATTACAGCAATTTTATACCATCAGCAAACGATTTTCACAACAATTTCAACAAATCGAAATTAGAGAAACAGTAACCGAAAAGGCCTCACCTGCATTGTCTCAGTTTGGATGAGGGAGAAGAAGAATGGAGAGGGAGATGCGTGAGAGAGAGGAAAACTAGAGAAAGAAAGTAGCATCGGCGGGCGGGGGTTATTAGTATTAGAGTATTAGACTAGTGGTTCTGCTAATTAATTAAAAATTAAATTTAAGCTGATGATAAATAAATAGATAATCATGATCTGGTGTTATTATTCTCCTTCCGCCAGCCTTTTCCATGAATTTCGGTTTTATCGTTGATAAAAAAAACCGCTTTTTTGGTATTTTGCTTTTATTGGGGTTGAAGAAGATTCTTTCTTGTGTTCGTGCATTTAAGCAAGTAAAGAATAATCAACTCCTACTATTCTACCACGAATGAAAAATAAAAAATGGTTAAAAGACTTAGGAGAAATTTTCTCTCTCTCTCTCTCTCTGTTTTTTTTTTTTTTTTGCTTTTTGAGTTTGAGGAATTTTTTTAGACCCCATTTTGGAGATGGAAATTACTACTGGTTGAGAGGATTTGGTCATGGCTGTTGAAGAATATAATCATTTAAAAAGTTCAATTTTAGGGAATCATGAGGACCAAATTAGATGTAGACATTATTGGCTATGGTTGGATGAATTAATAGTTTTTAATTTGCTTCTTTGAACTCTAAACTTCCTTTTAAGGGGAAAGAAAATGGAAAAGATATCTGACTTTGGGCTAGGTTTATTTTGATTTGATTTTATAGATTATATAAATAAAAGAAAATTGAATGATGCTTTTGATGTTACAATTTTTGAGAAGCACAAACAAGTCACAGAGCTGAGATTCAAAAAGTTTTGAGGTTAGACAAACGAGGATGGTCACACTAATAATTCGCTCTTGTTGATTTTCTTCTAGCGAAATATAAGAAAAATCATTGTGAAGTAATTAATAAACAATAATCTTCTCGCAAAGATTTTCGTTAAGATCGAAAATTTCATTCGTTAAAAAACACGACACGAACTAGAATTATGCTAGAATAATAATTAATAACGAGGAGAAAGCATGAAGAAGACAGTGGCAGGCCAATTTTAATTCAAATGCTCATGTGGGATTCTTTTTCTTGGTCAATGTGTGCCTTCTCCCATTATTATAATGTTCAGTGCTCCTATTTTTTTCAAGCGTTGAGTGCGTAAAACGACGACCTTGGTTGGACTTGGGACCCTTCTGTTCCCTCTTCTGTCGCTTCCCGTGCATGAGTTGGCACTTCTTTTCAAAGCCAAATTTTGCCCAAAGAGCAGATCTTAATCATCAGTAATGACACCACTAATCAGGCCAAAGCACATTACACATGCTGCTAATATGACAATTTCATGAGATGAGAGTTGGAGATGGGTCCAAAACTTAGAAAAAGTAGCGCATGGCTATTTTGATTAGGGAGTTCTTTCGTTGTCGGTAGTCACATGCCCTCTCTTTACTTTTGTGGTCCTTTGGTGTTTTAGAGAAAAGATTTTGCACAGGTGAATATGCCAAGTTAAAAAGTTAAAAACTCAATGACAATGTCCCAGAGACTTAAAAACATGATCATTGAAGAAACTTAAATGGTTTTAAATTTCGGAAGTCACCGATTTAGTATGCCGTTAGAGACTTTTGTAGTCAGTCGCCTGTTTCTAGATTTTGAATTATGGTTAAGGAAGTAAATAAGTCATGATACTTCATCATACTTTCACACTTAATTTCTGAAACTAGTTTTGTTAGAAACATTAAATCCATCGACATTTGTAAAGATCCACTCAATACCAATTCTGGGCTGACCTTAATCTCTGGCTCAAGTTTCTTTAGGCCTGGGATTCTCGCAATCATTCTGATTCTCTGAAAAAAATATATATATAGTACCTGGTAAATTCTGTTCTGCCAGTCTGCCACCGTCCTAACTATTTTGACATGGACTTGGTGCAATAGGCAGAAGGGGACAAGGCACAATCTTCCAATCTGAAGCAAGGTGAAACAAGCAATATTAAAGAGTAAATAACTTTAATCCATTAAAGTTTATCATAAATATGACGTCAAAAAAAAAAAAAAAAAAAAAAAAGTTTATCATAAATATTTACAATCTTCTTTCAGACTCGCTGTATAGTTACAGCCACTCAAAAATATGGACTGAAACAACGCATAGTAATGTTAGAAAGGATCTGTTCACGAATACAAAATTTTCTTTGAAAGAAATATACAGAGGGGCTGAAATTTAATTATGATATCGATTGTTTTCTACCCTAAAGATAATCAAGAAAAGGACTGTAACCTATAACTTAAATAAGAAAGTGCTCAAAAAAAATTTAAATAAGAAAGTGACAATAATCTGACCTTTGGGATTTCTTGATTGGAATCTTGCATGGAATTCGTGATTTTGAGCATCTCATTTAACGGGCTTACTGAGACGAGAGTTGAAGGCTCTTGAGACTGTTTAGTCCAAGAGCAGTGCAAAAACATTCTGGACTGGGCCTAAATCCGACAACCAGTCCTACGTTTGGAGAGAAAGGATATCCAAAGTCATCAATCAGCCTTATCCGGAATGATTAAGGTCTATGGCCTTTTGGGTTTCATGGTTTCACTATAAGACTAGCAGCAGAACTCTGAGCTTTGGGGCAAGGATATGGTTTTGGCCCTTTATCTGGGGAGGTGAATTCCATTTCGCTATTAGGTGGGTAGTCATATGGTTTATTTTAACATAGTGTGGAAAATCGGCCACTTCTTCGTGGAGGAAATTTTTTTTTTTCAAACTTATACTATTATAATGAGGGAAAGATGAATTGGTATCAATAAGATTCAAACCTCTAACCTCTAGGTAGAGTTGTAGAACTTTAATTACTCGACCCTCTGTTTGTTCCCTTAGTGGAGATTGGGTTTACAAGTAAAACTTAATTTCTGCATGAGAACCGCTCTTGTGCCCATGTGTTGGCTAAGATCCGTTTGACGAAGCAATTAGGGGTAACTTTGCTACAGGATCCTCCCGATGAGGTTACACACTATTTTTATCTAAAAAAAAAAAATTTAGCAGCCAATTGTATGGGTGTTACCCATCATCGTGTTATTATAATGTAATTGAAGTGCTAACCTCCATTTCCGACTCCAAAGAACCAAAAAAAAAAAAAAAAAAAAAGAAAGAAAGAAAGAAAGGAAATACAAACTGAACATATGTTTAGAACTTTTTTGGGGGAAAGGTGAAGCGTTTAAGCATGACAAATTTCTCACCCAGGGGTCGGGAGTTTGAATCCCATCAATACCAATTCTCCACTCCATTGTAATAGTGTAGGATTTATCAAAAAAAAAAAAAAAAGCATGACAAATTTTTATGGAAATTAGACCTAGATTGGGAATCAGACCTTTTTTCCTTCCATTTCCTGCAAGCGGTAACAAAAGGTTAGGTATTTGGAAACTTTTTCATTCTTTTCATTTATATTCATATACAACTCCCAAATTAAAATAATTATTGCTATGTTTCTTTCACAATTTTTAATTGATTCAATCTTTTTTCCACACAAAATAAAGAGTTAAAGAATGGATACATTGCCTTTTTGAAACAAGGATGTAGACAAACTAGTTCAGTAGTCATCAGATCAGAGGCGAAAAGGTCCCGAAATGCACTGCGCAAACCATTAGACTAATGACTTCCAACAACATCATAGATTTCCAGGGCTACTTTACAACTCAACCCGGTGTAAGCATTTCCCATAAGATAAGTTAAAGTTGCACCAAATTGCAAGCAAAATTTAACTCCTTCACTTTTCCTTTCTTGCTTTTCCACCTCACCCTTGCTACTCACTAGTACCCCACCACCATTGGTTCCAATTTTGTGCAAGTTAAACGATTAGCAAAACAAGCTAAAACTATGCCTTTTTCCCTCTTATTGCTGTCTCTTCTATCAAGTTTCATAATATATTCTGTTACCATGTGATTGCATGCTTTACTCAGGGCCGATATGTTCAAACTTTTTCAATCAACATTGCTACTACTTCTTGCACCAGAGTACATACACGTATTTACCATGAGTGTAAAGTGTGAACATGTAAAATATCAGATAAAGGGCAAAAGGCTGTTGGAACTTACGTGGAATTGAGGATGGTGGTCTTGAAAAAAGTTGGCGAAAGGAGGAATCAGACTTCAGAAGTCATAGTCATTGTCCGCTAAGAAGACATGAAAACTTCACTACAAAACAAATGAACGGACACCTGTAAGTAAGCAGGGCAAGCTTTTCTTAACAACATTTTCTTCCTTTATGGCTTTATCTTCCATTCTGACTCAGTCCACTCAAACCAAGCACTCTTCTATGCCCCACTCCACCACCCTCCCCAAGTCCACAACCTTTGGTTACAACCTAGAATAAGTCTTTTTCTTGGTTTCCAAGTATTTTCCTAATATAAATGCTCGTATAAAGTCTTGCATATCCACTTTATTTTTTTCTTCTAATGTTCTTCATCGCATAGCCATGGCAATGCCAAGTTTTAACTGTGAGAGTATCTGTCAAGAGATTCATGATTCTTGGGGACAGCCAATTTCTTTGATTCAACATCTGGCTAGCCTGAATCAACTCGAACGCAGGCAAACTAGGGAGATATATGTGAAGATTTATGGCGAGGACCCTGTTCAGCGTCTTCTTCAGAGTTCCAAAGGAACTAGCCAAAGAAATGAGCCAGGAGGACCAGGAGTTTCTCAGATGACATCTGTGGCTTTGTCTATGTTGATGCTCAATCCACATGAACGTGATGCTGTTGTGGCGAGAGAGGCATTTGGGCAGAATGATGCCATCAATTACAAGGCTCTGATTGAAATATTTACGTGTCGAAAATCAAGTCATGTTCTTCTGATACAAGCATCATATCATGCAAGATTTAAGAGTCAATTGGACCAAGACATCATCAGCATTGAACCATCCCACCCCTATCAAAGGGTACCAGTTTTTCCTTTTTTTTTTTTTAATGCACAAAATTGAAATTTCTCAGGGTTGTAATGCGGATTCAGAGGCTTTTACCAAGTTGTGGGACGTGTGTTTATGTTTGACAGATTTTGATGGCATTGTCTGCATCACACAAAGCACACCAAGCTGATGTTAGCCAACACATAGCCAAGTGTGATTCAATGAGGCTCTACCAAACAGGGGAGGGAAAGTCAGGGGCAGTTGATGAAGCTGTTGTGCTAGAAATTCTCAGTAAAAGGAGCATTCCTCAACTCAGGCTCACATTTTCCACCTACAAGCTCATTTATGGTCATAGTTACACAAGTGTGAGGCTTTCTTTCTTTCTTATGACTCGTAAGATTACTTCGAAAGGAAACATGCCTATTATCCCTTGTTATACTGCTTTTACACGTCCTAGCCATAAATGTTCAGAAGAACAAAGTCATATCTCTTGAGTTAATTCTTGTTGCAATTTAATTGGCATTCCACTAACAATTTTGCAGTCCCTCAAATATGGAGAATTCGAAGATGCCTTGAGAGTGGTAGTAAAATGCATATGCAATTCATCAAAATATTATGCTGAGGTAATTGTTTTCTCCTCTAGAGCATTTACTATGATTCCCCTTTACGGCCACATGCTGCAGCCAACCAAGACCATGATCAGTGCGAGTGGAAAGTGAAAAAGGCAAATAAGCAAGTCAAGAGGAGGAAAAGTTGGCCCACCTTACTAGGACATCTATTTAGAAATTGGGGAAGTACAAGATAATTAATGATTACTTTTTCATCATAATTAACAAACCTGAGTTGTATTTCATAACTTCGGAGTGTTGTGGGATAACAAAAATTATTTGGTGCAGACACTGTATGCATGCCTAAAGGGGACCACAAGAGATAAAGGAGCTGTGATTCGAGTTATGGTGAGCAGGGCTGAGGTGGACATGAACGATATTCAAAGGGTTTTCAAGAAGAAATATGGGGTGGAACTGAAAAATGCTGCAAGTGAAAGTCTTCCATCCGGGGATTATAGAGAATTAGTTCTTGCACTGGCAACGAATATTTGTACAGCTACTGCTGGCTCCCTGTGACACAGTTAATTATGCTGCCTGGCGTAGTAATGCTAATTGTATGACGTCACAGTCTCAACCAGCAGTGCATTGGAGCCAATTAATCCATTAGTGTACATACTTGGCAGAGTTTCAGCTAATACTACATCTAATTATTTGCAGTAACTTTACCAAATTTATTTGTTTCGGAAGCTAACAGAAACCACTTCTAGGAAAGGTGGTTTGTTCATAATTTATCTCAGCAAGAGTTGGCAGCCACCCACTTGGTAACTAGTAGGACAAAGCCATTCAGTCCAATGTTTTGAAACCCGGACAATTAATTGAACCTGGAAGGTTATCGGGTCGCTATTGAACCGTCGGACCAGTTCAACTCTGGTTCAGTAAATTTTTAAAAAAATATTATATATAAATAACTGAACATTTTATGAACTAATATAAAACATTACCCGATAAAAATTTAAATATTTCTAAGAAATTTGGACTTTCACAAACAATTTATAAATTATAAATTCAAACAAATAAATTCATCTCAATTGTACCTACAAAAAAATTAGAATAATCTTAAATCCCATTCAAAAACATTATTACATCCTAAAATTAAACAAAATTCATCGAAATTGTTGAAACCAAATGAAATCTATAGAATTCCAAATGTTAAAATCACAAGCAGAAGGAACATTAAAATTTATCTTAAATACATGTTCGATTATTTAAATATTAAAACCATATTGCCAAAATTACAAAATCACTGGTTCAACAGTTCAATCCAGTTTGTGCGGTTTGTACAATTTTCAATGATTTTTTAAGTTAGTCAAACTAGTTTGTGAATCAGGTCCAGAACCACGGCTAGTTCGTGGTCCGATCGATCAAGCCGTTCTGTTCGATTATTAAAACACTAATTTAGTCCTGTACGTACAAAATTCTTAAGTATCTTATTAAGCATGATTACTTAACAAAGTTAAAAATACAATCTCCTACATGTCTAAAAGTGGACCTGGGTCAGTCGATCGAATATAAGTTCAAGGGTTTTGCTCAGTTACGGTTAGTCCAACAAGAATGTACCACGAAATTACAAACTATGAAAGAATTTATGAGCTATTGGGTTCAAATTTCTCAATTACTATTACTATGAATATCATTAACCCTTCTATGAGTATGAGATTTGACGATTCCCCTCAATATGTTTGTTTTAGTAATAAAATGAGTATCATTCACTTCGAAAGGGTTACTATGTTCGATAGAATAATACTTTGGGAAGAATCATAAAAACTCTAATTAATCACTTTCATTCAAATTGAGAGATAGTGATAGTTGTTTTTTAAACATCAACAATGAGTGTCAGTAATTACACCTATTACCCTTTTTAATTCTTCTAAACCAAACACCACCTTAATCTTATGTCTTCCATCTTTTTTTTACATGTTTTTGTTTTAATATGTTGAGAAAATAATCGCAGTTTTATGATTTATAATTTCGATAGATTCTCTATATTGACTCCTGTGTCATTTTTATTGTTCGGTTTTGGATCATACACTTGATTTAGCTAAAGCCAACTTTTTGGCTTTGGGGAAAATTTCGGCTGCCCAAAGCGTCCTTTGGTCTTGCAAAGTTTTTGGATTGATACGATTTGCTTTAACCACACTTCTCGATTAGCAATGACCACCTATTTTCTTTCAAATACTTCCTAGTTAAACAAAGAAACACGTGAAAAATAAAACTTCTTCCGTTCTCCTTCACTTTGCTTTCAAACGAGGTGTAATATGCATTACCTGCTCATATAATTATAGACAATTCCAGATCCTTTGACTATTTTTTTTTTTTTTTTTGTATCCAACTAGTATATAATATAAAACTACGTCATATCAATTTGAAACTATATAAAATTATGTCGTTTCATTTAGTGATACGATATAATTTTGTATTACACAAGTTAAATACCAAAAAAATTGGACAGAGAATCTGATCTGAATTATAGATTATCAAATATCCGATATTAATATACAATTTCGTTATGCATGCTTCAAGCATTTAATGCATGTATTAGAAAATACAGATCTAGCCAAGTATTTTCAAGTAAAACATGGGAAAAACTAACACAACGACATCAGTGTTTTAAAAGATGGGACAAGGTATTTCGATTAATCACCGGAAGAATTTATCAAACTCCAAACCCAGGTGCATTGCCAAAGGCACAAAGCATATCATAGCCCCCAAAAACAAAGAAGGAATAATTCCCTCGTGTATGGAAAACACCATAAGAAACCTCTTCGGACATCCTTTCTCTAATGACTATCCTATCATATATAAATACACGAACAAGAACCATGTTAATGCAACAAACAACATTGGTAAATTGTTAACAAAATTGCTACGACAGTACAGAAAGCTGATAATATGGAACAGGAAGCCAAAACTGGAGCTGCTGGCCACATCAGTTACGATGAATTCGAACCTCACTGCGAATGGAAACGTGAAAAAGACAGTGACATTATAATGATTCATCTCCCAGGTAATATTGGAATACTGTGTGCTCGCACGTTTTATTTTTACCTTATTTTCCTTTTATTTTTTTAACTCGTTATTGAGCATACAATATCTACGTGACAATTATGATTTTGCATGTCCCTTATCTTATATCATCATATCGATAATTATTGATTGTTTGATACACACATTTTATGATGTGGCTTCTCTTCTTTTCCCTGGGCGTTACCAGAATTCGGGAAGGAGCAGCTCACGGTGAAAATCAGCCCCCGTGGACTCGGCATCAAACGTCGAGTCTTGACAGTTTCAGGGGAACGTACAATTGATGCAACGCGTAAAAGCAAATTTTACAAGGAAATTGACGTTCCAACTAACTGTGATACGAAGGGCATTCAAGCAAAATTCTCTAGTAGCCTAAAAATTCTCCAGATCATAATGCCTAAAAACCTGGAACATAGATATCAACGAATTGCCCTGAATATTGGAATGCTGGCGGTTGTGCTTGCTGCCCTCGTGGCTTTTATTGTACATATGTACAAATCTACCCCTATTGAAGATTAATTCTTCGTCACAGAGGTTATAATTTAGCATTTAAGTACATCTGTTGTTAAACTAGTAATTTGATTTTGGTGTATACGAGGAACAATGAATTTAAAAAAAGAATTCATTATTGCAGTAAAAGTTATTAATACAACATTGAATGATATTTTATTAATACAATATTTAATGATATTGTTCCAAGATTTTTTTTTTCAATTTTGTATGCTTTTACTCGTACTATAATCCCAAAATACTATCATTTTCTTTTAATTTATGTAGACTACAATCCATCAATAATTAATCTCAAATAAACTGAAAAAGGGCACAAATCGAAACCTTAAAATCATAATTTTGATTTCAAAAAACCACTATAAAAATTTGACAAACTACCATAAAAAATACATCAAAAGTTTGTGCTGTGTCTATGTTGTGTTTGTTGATCTTTGCGTGTGCACAAGTCTTTGCGGGTGTTGAAGTGGTATTGAATAGAACGAATGGAAGAAATATGTTTTTTTCTTATTCTTTTCTGGTTTTTTTAATTGTTTTTACTTATAATATTGGATTAATAAATTTTGAAAAAATGGTTGATACACTAATTAAAACTGAAAAAAGGTGAAAGATACACATTTTCTAAGGAATTCAAATGTGTGTGTGTGTGTGTGTGTATATATCACACAATTGATTCAAGCTCCTAAAAATCTATTGAAATTCAGTAAATTATGAATTCAAATGAACTTTTTGTGAGTGGTTAAATTTGTTTATACCCCATTTACAATCAGATGAATTTAGTATCGTACCTTTGTTATTTGTCTCCTACATCTCTTTATGTTTTATCCCATCCCATGGTAAGTTGATTTAATAAAGTTCATCTTAAATCATCAATTTACAAAAAATTATTACATCATCATCAAATTTTCAAAAAAATGAAAAAAATGCCAAAATTTTTGCTTTGGTATTTGTCGCGCCCCATTTTTCGAAAAATAAATAGAAAGATGTAAAGAAGATGTCGGGAAAAGGGAAAAGGAAGTATTAAATGTAATGTTGTGGTTATTAAAAAAACGTGTAAATTTTTTGTAAAAAACTAATTTTTTGAAAATGCTTTGTAAAAGATGATTCGATAAAAATGTGACAAAACAAATGCTTTACTTAAAAAATAAAAGAAAAAGGGCCTAAAATGGGACTTTTGAAATGCGACGATTTTTGGGCCCGAAAATAGAGTCTAAAAAGGGTTTTTTAGTGAAAAAGGAGTCGCCACTTGGTATTGAGTTTTGGTGTACCAAGTCACCCGAAAATATTTTATAAAGGTAAGAAAATTAAGAATGATTCATTTAAAGAAATGATTTTTGGCAAAATATAGGAAAAACAAGAAAAACCCTTTTAGACGACTCCAGGTCTTTGAAAACAAGAGAAAAAGGTTCGGGAGTCACAGTTGAAGAAAGGGAAGGCAAAGGCTCGTGCCTAAGGCACCCTTTCAACCTAGCCGAAACTAGTTGCGAGGTTTAGTCTAAATTTTCCTAATATAACCCTAAGATTTTATCACATTTGGATGCAACTATATGAATGCAAATCTAATCCTAAAAATGGATATCGATAAGGGACGAAATATTCCATTGAGGTTTGGTCGGGATTATCGCATTAATTGCGAAACTCGAGTCTAGACCTCGATGGAGTCACGAGTATAGATGCAAAATGAAATGCAAAAGAAAAGGAAAATAGTAATATAGGATAATAAATGATCAAAGAGAGTAGGAATGCAACATAACGGGTACGGGGGACTAATAAACTCGTGACTAACTGTTTCTACTCACGGAGGGGGGAACGACATGTACGCCATCGCTTCCCACGTGAGTAGATGACTATTTCTTAGTCGAAATCACGCAAATGACCTAAAATTCTATGTGTAGTGGAATCTAAATGTTATGCACCAAATAGAGGTTAAAATAATTAATAAGTTATAAAGTATATATAAAAAAACCATAGAAAATGGGAAAAGCCTAAAAAGATAAAATGTGTGTGAAATGTCATGAAATGCACACGAAAAATGATTCCTAATGCTAAAATGACCTAAAGGCTTAGCATTGGACTAGCCTATTTTCTATAAGTTCTCCGCTAGCGTTGGACTAGCGAAGAAAACGAAATTAACCACAACTAGCTTTGGACTAGTGTGGCGACGATACACATATATAATTAAAGTAAGTAAATAAATAAAGCATGTATTAAAGCAATAATCACCATAAAGCAAATAATAGCACATAGGAGCACATAGCACACAAGCATGATATTCTAGATGCAAAATCCTAAAGAAAGCGAATAAAACACATAAGCACATAGCACACAGCACACGTAGCCCTAACTATTACACCGGAGAAGCCCAATCACAATCTAAAAATAAAATAACCTATCTAACCTATCTAACCTATCTATTACACTTTCTATCTAAAATACATAGGCTTTAATTAAATAGATAAAACATAAACTATCTATTACATTAACTATCTAAATACAAAAATTTTGCTAAATAGAATATATTACCTATCTATTACATTTCTTTGAATAATCAAAATTAAATTCGAGTAAATAATACGACATAAATAAATAAACAATCACACATGGATAAAATTATAAACACAAAGATACATAAAAACACATAGAAAAACACATAGGGGCACGTAAGAGCACATAAAGAATAATAAAAAGGTAATAGAGGTACCTCCTATTCGAAGACCCGGTACAAATTGCTACTAAAATGAACAAACATGTCAAAAATACCACTATTTAAATAAATCAATCACTAATTGAATAATTTTCTACCGATCAATATGAACATGCTATGATAATTCAAACAATTATAGCAATAATAAACAAAATAAGAGAAAGAAAAATAATGATAACAATAATTAATCATTTAGGAGAAAAATAAAAATTGTTTAAGTAAAAATAAATTAGTAAATAAATAAATAAATAAAGCAAAACAACAAAGATAAAATAAAATAAAACTAATAATAATACTAATAATAATAATAGAGGATAAAATACAATAGTACATACATTGAAATTTTAACACCTCAAATAAGAATTATTAAAATAACTAAAAGGGAAATAGAGAGACTAATTTGAACATTAATTAGACTAACAAGACCCCATTCTAGAACATTAATTATAAGTTTGATAAAAATAAATAAAGGAAATGTAAAAAGAAATAATTTAAAGCTTTGAGGACTTAACTAATTTTAATTAATATTTTTTTTTTTTTACAAAAATAAAATATTATAAGATTTGGATTAAAAGTGAAAATTTAAGCAATATTCTAAAGTGAAAAATGTAATTTATGACAACAAAAGGGTAAAGATATAATTTCAAACCCTAATTAAGATAGTGACATAGTTTATAACAATTTTAAAAGGCTAGAAATGTAATTTTCAAGCAAGTATAATGCCCAAAAATAAAAAATTCCAGCAATATTTAAAGCCAAGAACACAATTTCAGCAAGCTTATTAGATAACACACAATTTACAGCAAACATTTAAAGGTAAAATTTCAAGTTTTAGCTATTTGGAGAGCAAAAATATAAATTCCAGCAACATTGGAGGACAATAAAGTAATTCCAGCAAAAATATAATGGCAAAATGAAATTCCAGCAAGGTTTAGGGGCAAAAATGCAAAATTCCAGCAACATTTTATGACAAAAATGGAATTTCCAGCAATGTATAAGGGCCAAAATGCAATTTTCAGTAACATTTAAAGCCTAAAATATAATAAAAGAAAGCTTGGGAGGTAAAATTGCAATTTTCATAAATATCAGAGGGTAAAAATGCAATTCCAGCAAAATCTAGGGGTCAGAATGTAATTACCGAAAAATATAGGGGTCAAAATGAAAATTAAAAAATATAGGGGCAAAATTATAATTATCTATAACTTGAGGGACCTAAATGCAATTAATTGGGACCTAATTGCAAAGAAAATAAAATTATGGGGGTCAATCTATAAAAAATAGAAACTTAAATGCACAAATCAGAAAATCTTGGGGCCACAGTAGCATTAATGAAAATACAAGGACTGTAAAATAAATACCTATTATTAATTAAAAATAAATTAAAAAACTAACTAATCAAAACGACGTAGTTTTGAGTGAAACTACGTCAAAACGACGTAGTTTCACTAAAACTATTTTTTTTTTTTTTTTTTTTCGGCTGACTTAGTTTTAGTTTTTTTTTTTTTTTTTTTTTTTTTTTTTTTTTCAGACGTTTTTCCCCCTCCCCAGATTTCCTTTTTCTTTTTCCTTTTCTTTCTTCCTTTTCTTTCTTTTCTCTCTTTTCTTTCTCTTCCTTCTTTCTTTCTTTCTTTTCTTCTTCTTCTTCTCTTCTTCTCCTGGTGCCTTCCCGATCTACTCTCCATTTCCACTTTTTTTTTTTTTTTCTTCTTCCTTTCTTCTTCCTTTCTTCTTCCTTTCTTTTCTTCTTTTCTTCCTTTCTTCTTCTTCCTTCTTCCCTTTTCTCTTCCCCTTCCCCCCGATCTGCTATCCCACTTTTTTTTTTTTTTTTTTAATTTAATTTTTTATCATTTCTCTCTCTCTCAGGTCTCTCTCTCTCTCTCAGGTCTCTCTCTCTCTCTCTATCTTACTCTCACTCTTGGCCGGACGTTTTTCAGTTTTCTTTTTTTTTTTTTTTTTTTTTTTTAATACAAAACAAAAACAGAAAACAAAAAAAAACAAAAAAACAAAAAAAATTGAAAGTAAAAGTAGGAGATTTACCTGGTAGTGATGCTATTGTTGTTGCTGTTGTTGCTGTTTGTTGCTTGATTTTTTTTTTTTTTTTTTTTTTTCGGCTTTCTCTTCTTGCAGGTGTGTGTGTGCGTTTGAGAATTGTGTGTTTCTGTGTGTGTGGTTGTGTGTGAGTTGTGTGTTTCTGCAGGTGATTGCAGGTGTGTGTGATGTGCGAAGATGTGTGTTTCTGCAGGTGTGTTTTTGTGTGTGATGTGTGTGAATTGTGAGTGTTGTGCGTGTGTTCTGTGTGAGTGTGTGTTGTGCGTGTGTTCTGTGTGAGTGTGTGAATGCAGGTGAGTGTTTGAATGTGTTCTTTGTGTGTGGCGTGTGTAATGCAGGGGAATGAAGTGAGGTGCAGGTGTGTGATGAAGTTTGTGTGAGTCCTGAGGTGTGTATGCAGGTGTGTGTTTTGTGTGTGCTGTGTCTCTGTTTGTGCAGGGAGGGAGGGGAAAGAAAATGCAGGTTGTGTGTGATGTGTGTGTTCTGGTTGTGTGAATTTGTGTGTGAGGCGTGTGAAGAATGCAGGAATCAGTGGAATGTGGTGTGTGCGTTGTGTTTTTGTGATGCGCAGGGGAAAGGGACTGAGAGAAAGAAGAGTGAAAAAATGGTGAGGGGATTGAGTGTATAGAAGGAAAAAAAAAAAACAATCTCCCCAAATCCCCTCAAATCTGCTGAAATGCAGGGGAGTTGGGGAGAATTGTGATGATGGCATGGGGCTGCTCTGATGGCAGCTCCCATGCTGCTACAGTAGCAGCAGGCTGCAAACGCAGCCTGCTCTCCTTTTTTTTTTTTTTTTTTTTTTTTTTTTTTTTTTAGGAAGAAGTAAAGGACACAAGTGAAATATAATAAAATAAAATATATTGGGATCACTAAAAAAATACTGAAAAAACGAATAAATAAATTTTACTGCAAAAATTTAAAAATTATCATATCATTAAAATGTGCGATTAATAGAAAAATAATAATAACAAATAATAATAATAAAGTATAAAAATAAAATTTCTAAAAATCATGAAATTTATACGAGAAATTCATGAATATATGAGCTATGCATAAATAAATTCACTTGAAAAGAAAAAAAAAATCTCATAAAAAGAATGCATTGGGAAACGTGCCATTAATAAACAAAAAAGATAAAAAATAAATAAATACTAAACGACCTCTAAAAATTATGAGATTTTCACAGAAAATTTATGAGTATTCAAAATGCATATATAAAATTTTTCACTTGAAAATTCTCATAAAAATAGCGCATTGGAAAACGTGACCTAAATATGGCAAAAATTATAAAATTTATGAAAATTAATAAATGACATCACGAAAATCTTACACAACATATATTATCACATAAAGCACATATAGTATAATTTTCACTCAAAAATTTTAAAAATTAACGCATTCTTGGGAAACGTGTCTTTAAAAGGACAAAAATTAAATAAATACTAAACGACCTCTAAAAAATTATGAGATTTTTACAGAAAACTTATAAATATTCGAAATGCATATATAAAATTTTTCACTTGAAAATTCTCATAAAAATGGCGCATTGGAAAACGTGCCGTTGAATTAAAAATACTAAAATTTTAAATAAATAATAAATGACTCCTAAAAATCATTAAAATCATAAATAATGATAAAAATAGTAAAATCAATGTATTTAAGAAATAAAATAAAATAAACTAATATTTACATGGTGAAATTACCATTTTGCCCTTGATGTAACAAATTGGACGTAATATACACAAAAATTACAATTGGCCCTTGAAAAATCAAAAAAAAAAATATCTCCTAAATAAAGTAATACGCATATTTTTATAAAATGTGTGTCAAAATTTGGTGTCTACAGCTTGCCCCTCTTTGTCGGAAGCTCAAAGAGGTTCCAGACAAAGACGTAGACAAAACCAAATTTTGACTCACTTATAAATAAAAATACAAATGTATTGACTCCGGTAAAGATGAATGTAAGAAATGCAGAAAGAATGACCGGGCTCCCTAGGAGCTGCCTACGTATCCCACATGAGGGAATCAGGTCAAAACGTAGTTCGAATGCAGGTAAACTATTCGCACAAATGATAACATAATTGCAATTGTTAACGCAAGCATTCAAACTCTTTTTTTTTTTCTTTTTTTTTTTTATTAAAATGGAGAAGACAACGTAACATTCGAACTGTTGAACAAAGATAACATAAAAACTGCAAGACGTAATAAAATGCCTAAACTAATAGATAAGCAAAGAGTACAGGCTGCTGGACAAAATAAATATTGATGAGTTAGATGCCATGTTTGGACTATCAGACTTGAAATGTAAACAGATGCCGACCAGGCTGCTGGACGGATGCATGACCTTGGGTTGCCAAGGTTGATGAATGCAAAGTTGGGCTGCCAAACTTGAGAAAGTAAATAAATGATCCTGGGCTGCCAGGAGTCATAAATGCAATGTCTGGGCTGCCAGACTTGAAATATAAATAAAAGATGCCGACCAGGCTGCTGGACGGATGCATGACCTTGGGCTGCCAAGGTCGATGAATGCAAAGTTTGGGCTGCCAACTTGAGAAAGTAAATAAATGATCCTGGGCTGCCAGGAGTCATCAATGCAAGGTCTGGGCTGCCAGACTTGGAAACATAAATAAAAGATGCCGACCAGGCTGCTGGGCGGATGCATGACCTTGGGCTGCCAAGGTTGATGAATGCAAAGTTGGGCTGCCAAACTTGAGAAAGTAAATAAATGATCCTGGGCTGCCAGGAGTCATAAATGCAATGTCTGGGCTGCCAGACTTGAAACATAAATAAAAGATGCCGACCAGGCTGCTGGACGGATGCATGACCTTGGGCTGCCAAGGTCGATGAATGCAAAGTTGGGCTGCCAACTTGAGAAAGTAAATAAATGATCCTGGGCTGCCAGGAGTCATCAATGCAAGGTCTGGGCTGCCAGACTTGGAACATAAATAAAAGATGCCGACCAGGCTGCTGGGCGGATGCATGACCTTGGGCTGCCAAG